>OZ024879.1:38776382-39976382 GCA_964017185.1 Rugalucina vietnamica
TTGTATGCTGAGCGGCGAAAGACGATATCCAACACGTGCGAGGCTTACAACAATCTGACGGAGCCAAAGTACGCCTACTATACCGAAATACCTACCATCATCCTCGGAAATGAACATCAGTTCGTGTACTGTGCTGTTACTAAATCCGGCTCATCGTTTTGGAAAGTGGCTTTGGCGATTCTAGAGTATGGCAGGGATGAAAAACTGCCACGGCTAAATGAATACCTTACGAATCATTCACATCGAGAAATGGAGCAATATTTTGAAACTGCAATTCAATTTCAGTTTGTACGCGAGCCGTATGGTAGGTTGTTTTCTGCGTATAATGATAAATTGTTTCGACCAAATGCTGCTTTTTGGCGGAAAAGCGCTGGACCAATGATAAAATACGTACGCCCAAACGCATCACGAGACAGTTTAGAATTCGGACATGACATAACATTTACCGAGTTTATTCAGTTTCTGATTAAGAAAATGAAGACCCATAAAACCAGACTCAATGAGCATTTTGCTCCAATGTATTCTGTATGCAACCCTTGTGTCCGAAAACAGCTGTACCTTGGAAAATTGGAGACATTTGTTGAGGATGCCAAATTCATAATTTCAAAAATAATGAATAGCAGTGATTATGATGGCGTATTGGAGCAAGATGTTATTAAATCTATAACTCAAGAAGTAAAAGATCGAACAAAATACTTGTACCAGCTTCTAGAAAAGACTAAAGAACTGAAGTACCCAAAACGCAATCTTTTTCTCCGTCATTGGCGTGATTTCCAGATACGCGGACTACTGTCAAAAGCTGAAGACATGCCTCTGAACGAAAATGATGTAGAAAGTGTTTCACAGAAAACGTTTGAAAATATTCTGAAAGCTGCTGTAACAAAACCAGCGAATCAAACACTGGTGAAGATGCAAAGAAGGGAGGCGATGTTGCAGGCCTACAGTGCCGTGCCACGTGATTTACTGGACGATTTGGCAAAGTACGTGGAAATAGATTGTGCTCTGTTTGGATATGATAATAGACCAAGCTGTCTGTTTGAGGCATCTGGTGCAGTACAGAACACGTTCAATTATTTTGATGCCCTGTAAATATTTCACTCGAAACCGGAAAAAAAAACTTGAAATTTCGAATTTAAGAAGAGAATGTACTATCCATGTAATGAAAAGACGTGTGAAGCTAGTGACGATCTAAAATGAGCCTCGACGCGAGAAAACCGGTCTTCGGGGTTTCCGACCAGGTCCGACACAAACCGGCCTGTACAAGCTCAGAAAAGAGCTAGAAGCTTGAAATTTCGGATTTAAGTAGAAGAGGAATTGTACTATCCGAGTAGCGAAAACAAAGGCGCTGATCAGCTTCGCGGTTACCGCGAAGCTGATCTGCGCCTTTGTTTTCGCCTAGGCAAAATCCGGTTTTCTCATGATGCGGCTCAAATGATCCCTGCTTCATTGAGGTCATGTAAAATATGAACTGTCTCCAGAAATTTTCTTAGTCAATCTTTGGACAACTATAGATGGCTACAGCTGGGTGTATATTGTAGTTTAACGTCCCAGTTAACAATATTCAGTCATGTCGAGACCATGCTATGGAAAAGTACAGTTGAGTAACAACACAGCTCATGTACACCTTTTCTTTTCCCAAATGAGCCGCCTCATGAGAAAACTAACAATGTGGTTTCTGACTGAGCAGTACAAGCACAGATGGCTAGAGGTTGGAAATTTGGATTGAGAAAGTAGAGAAATTGTAAAATGTAGCAAAAGCAAAGGCACTGATCAGCTTCACGGCTACTGTGTCTTTGTTTTTGCATACATGTACGCAGATTGTTGGATTTCTCATGATACGGCTCAATTAAAGGCACTCCACAAAAAGAATGAATACCAGTCTGTTTTAACTGTTCTGATTTGAAGTTGTTGTACACACAGTGAAGCTGCATGGCTATTTTCGACCTGTGCAGACCTGATCAAGTGCTATTTCCCAATCATATTCTGATACTGATGAAAGAGGAAAAGCACTGTATACTGTGTAATTGCTATCGATGGTAAAATCAGTCAAAGTTATGATGAGGAGTGTCTTGCCATGGCCTGGCTGTTGTTCTTTAAAATGGATGAGAATGATTAAAGTTTTCATTAAAATATCAATATTTATTATGCATATGATAAAAAACAAAGCATGCACCAATTATATATGAGCCTGTGCATGAGAAAACCAACAATTTGGGTTTCTGACCGGGTCCGACACAAACCAGAAAAAGGCTAGAAGCTTGAAATTTCAGATTAAAGTAGAAGAGGGATTCTAAACAGCTAAGCTAATAAGATCTTAATAATATCTTAAAATAGTTTTCAAATCTGATAAAAATTTTACCATAATACCTAAAATATCACAGTATAGTAGATTCAAGAGAAAACTGGATTTTTGCATATACACTAAGACACAATTCAGCTTTACCAGATATACACAGCTGATCTGCTTTCACTTCAGATAGTACGATATTTCTTATTAAATCCCAAATTTCAATCTTCTAGTCTTCTTCTGTGGCTGTACACATAACAGACTGGTTTGTGTTGGACCTGGTCAGAATTCTTGAAGACTCATCTTCTTGCTTTACAACTTGTATATATTTATCAAAGATATTCATTCATGTTTAAACTGACCCGCAGTTGCAAAAATAAACTTTCATATGTATTACAAGTCTTCTATGGTAAAAACAAGAAAAATAGGTTTCATGAATTACACTTTATTAAAACCCATCTATGCTTTATATACAGAACAGCTACTATGCAACAAAATGTACATGTTAACTAAAAGAGACCATAACTAAAACCTTGCCTAGGCATTTGCTACAATATTTACCTTATATACAATTACAACACTAAAAGTGATTTTTCCATGTAAACTAGAAATAAGTGTTTGTAAAACACTATGCCCCCAACTGTGTGCTTGCCTCTAACCTGGCACAGTTTATATGATTCATTTATTTAATTATTTTTCAATGAAACTCATGTAGACCTGGGCACAAATAGCAAACTTGAGGACTAACAGTGATTACAGATGCACACTTAAAAATGGATTTAAAATTTCACAATTCGGTAATTCTGTCAAAATTTGACGGAAAGTCCTAAAAAGTTAATCAGGTGGTCTTCTTCTCCACCCCAATCGGTATACCAATTGTGAAGGCTCTAGCTAAAACACTTTTTGAGATATCTTGCACACAAGATTTTCAAATTTTGTTTTCAAAGGGACATAACTCAAAAAGGGGACATGACTAAGACATGAAAAAAATTACGGGTCAACTATTTTCACATGAGGAATCTGTAAATGAAATTTCAATACCCAAGCATTCACTGATTAAAAGTTGCAAATTTCACTGAAAAGTGGAAAAATCAATCAAAATTTCAAAATTCCGTAATTTTGTCAAAATTTGGGGTAAAGTTTTCAAAAGTTAATCAGGTGATCTACTCTGCAGCCCCAACCAGTATACCAAATATCAAGGCTCTAGCTCAAATACTTTTTGAGATATCTTGCACACAAGATTTTCAAATTTTGTTTTCAAAGGGACATAACTCAGAAAAGGGGAATAACTCGGACATGAAAAAAAAAATATGGGTCAACTATTTTTTCATGAGGAATGTGCATAAGTAATTTCAAAACCCTAGCATTCACCGTTCAAAAGTTAACACACACACACACACACACACACACACACACACACACACACACACACACACACACACACACAGACAGACAAGCCGGAAGCAATATGCCCTTCCAACTTTTTCAAAGTTGGGGGCATAACTATGGCACAAATATTAATAACAATACTAGAATTAAGAAATAGCATATGGCTTTAACTGTGTATAGTAATGTATATTAGCACCTGCATCTTAATTTATTAGAGCAGTATCACTATAGGGATCAAACATGATTTTCCATTAATTAACATTCCCGAGGTTCAAAGAGAGGGTTGAAAACCGAGGGCATAGCCCGAGTGTTAATGAATGACAAAATCATCAATTCTGCACAAACAAAAGAAATAATGGTGCACTATATTTTACAGCCTCATTTTCATCAATTTAAAAGCTTTCATTTTTTATGCTAGTTCCGGGCAGACTTCAGATTCACATTATTAGCATGTGCTTTGAATTGCGCCCGGTAACGAGAATAAGTGAAAGCCATGTTTTAACAGCATGTGCGCACGTGAATTGTAATATTAATACATAGCTTTCTCTTCATTAATAAATGGCTGTTAATATCATATGGCATGGGTATGCAACAATTTACACTTAAGCATCATATAAACTATACACTACTTTAATCAGACACATTTTTAGTATTAAAGCCATGAACATTTTATAACCATGGGTTCTCTAAAACACTACCATTTATGCCAGCCTATTAAAACTTAACAATACAATTAGAAGCAGTAAAAGATTGTAACATACATGTATCATGAACACACCATTGTTTATATAAAAATGTAACATATAAACATACAATTTCTTGCAAACTCTCTTTGAGTGGACATATCAACTTGTCTATTTGACTATTTCTTAGCAAGCCTATAAACTGGTCTTTCACAAAGAGTTCATATTAGAACTAAATATCAGAACCGGTAATTAAGAGTACATAATAGGTAAACAAAATTTAGTAAACATAAAAACTAGTCTTTAAGACACAGTCTGATTAAATGAACCTGTTCATCTACAATGTATTTCTAAAAAAAGGCAACTCTATCAACTAAATATGAGCCGCGTCATGAGAAAACCCGGATTTTTGCCTATGCGAAAACAAAGGCGCAGATCAGCTTCGCAGTAACTGCGAAGCTGATCAGCGCCTTTGTTTTCGCTACTCGGATAGTACAATTTCTGTTCTTCATTAATCTAAAATTTCAAGCTTCTAACCTGCTTCTGTAGTGGCACATGCCGGTTTGTGTCGGCCTGGTCGGAAACCCCGAAGCCCGGTTTTCTCGTGTCGCGGCTCATATACAAACTGGTCATTATCCTTAAGACACAGTCCATTCTAAATCATATGAAGTTGTCTATATAGTCGGGTTCATTTCTTAGGAATTCCAATGAGCTAACATGAATTTGCCTATTATGAGTAAATACATGAACCTGTCTACATGAATTTTCTAGCATGTGTTTAATATGAACTCTTCTATAGTGGACATGTAAACTTGAGTATTGTGACTTAAGGCCTTGTCACACACAAGTGAAAATCCCTCAACGCAGACTTGCGTAAAGAAATTCTTGTTTGTACAATTTTGTGATTTACGTCAGGTTCAACAGCTAATATCCCAACATGATTATTGCTGTTAACTGGGACGCAAAGCAAATTTTCAAACAAACAAATCCTTTTTTTTTTACACAAACGCAAAACTACCTCGACTTGTCGCCGAGAGATTTCACTTACGTGTAACAAGGCCTTTAACAAGGGAAATTGACAACCGTTACTAAACCTATGAACTAGTGGTATATCATGAGTGAAAATGTGAACTGGTTTATTTGATAGTCCATTTCTTAGCAGCTCCTTGAATAATCATCATTTAGTATTAAAAAGCATTACCAGAGGACCAATGGTCCTGAGAACGCTCACCTGAAGCCTGATCCTGGAGTATTAAGTCATCATGAAATGACCTTGACCTTGAATACTCACACACCTTTATTGAATTCATAAGTTGTCTGCATCTGCAAAGATTCAGGTCTCAGGCTGCACTAGTTTCCAAACCCAGTGATTTCTGAGAAAACTATAATTTTAATTTTGATATTCAAATGACCTTGGGTCAAGGTCAAGAAATGACCTTGGCCTTCATTAATTACTTAACTTCATTGACTCCATCGGTTGTCTGCATCTAGCAACTTTCAGGTCTCAGACTGCAACAGTTTCCAAAATATCCATTGTTTTCGCCTTTTCCCATGTAAAAGCCTATGTTTCCAAAATTGACCTTGCCGTAAAATAGGTCAAGGTCATCCAATGGTCATCATTTGATCAAACTATGATGGGCTGGAGTCCCAAATGCTACATACCAAGTTTCGCGAAAATTGGCCTGCCGGTTCTGGAGAAGAAGATTTTTGAGTGGTTTTTACCATATATGGGCGTGGCAGCCATCTTGGTCATGTGACCTGGATTTCACGATCAAACTTTCGTCTCCCCTACCCATGGATGCTCCACATAAAATTTCACTTTGATTGGCCTAGCAGTTTCAGAGAAGAAGATCTGTGAAAAGTGTGTATGGACGACAGACTGGCCAAGGTCAAGAGATGACCTTGACCTAAATTAATCAAATACCTTCATCTACTCCATTAGTTGTTTGCATCCACCACTTTTCAGGCATCAGGCTGCAATAGTTTTCAAAAAATCCATAGTTTTCACTTTTTCCCATGTAAAAGCCTATGTTTCCAAAATTGACCTTGCCGTAAAATAGGTCAAGGTCATCCTTGGGTCATCATTTTATCAAACTATGATGGGCTGGAGTCCCAAATGCTACATACCAAGTTTCATGAAAATCTGCCTGCCGGTTCTGGAGAAGAAGATTTTTGAGTGGTTTTTACCATATATGGGCGTGGCGGCCATCTTGGTCATGTGACCTGGATTTCGCAATCAAACTTTCGTCTCCCCTACCCATGGATGCTCCACATAAAATTTCACTTTGATTGGCCCAGCAGTTTCAGAGAAGAAGATCTTTGAAAAGTGTGTATGGACGACAGACTGGCCAAATTCAACAAATGACCTTGACCTAAATTAATCACATACCTTCATCTACTCCATTAGTTGTTTGCATCTACCACTTTTCAGGCCTCAGGCTGCAATAGTTTTCAAAAAATCCATAGTTTTCACTTTTTCCCATGTAAAAGCCTATGTTTCCAAATTTGACCTTGCCGTAAAATAGGTCAAGGTCATCCAAGGGTCATCATTTTATCAAACTATGATGGGCTGAAGTCCATGATGCTACATACCAAGTTTCGTGGAAATCGGCCCACCGGTTCTGGAGAAGAAGATTTTTGAGCGGTTTTTAACATATATGGGCGTGGCGGCCATCTTGGTCATGTGACCTGGATTTCGCGATCAAACTTGAAATGCCACTACCCAAGGAGGCTCCACATAAAATTTCAACTAGATCGGCCAAGCGGTTTCAGAGAAGAAGATCTTTGAAATTGTGGACGACCGACGGACGGACGGACGGACGGACGCCGGATCATGGCCATCCTATAAGCTCACCTTGTGAGCCTTCGGCTCAGGTGAGCTAAAAATCCATAGTTTTCACTTTTTCCCATGTAAATGCCTATGTTTCCAAATTTGACCTTGCCGTAAATTAGGTCAAGGTCATCCAAGGGTCATCATTTTATCAAACTATGATGGGCTGAAGTCCCCGATGCTACATACCAAGTTTCGTGGAAATCGGCCAACCGGTTCTGGAGAAGATTTTTGAGTGGTTTTTACCATATATGGGCGTGGCAGCCATCTTGGTCATGTGACCTGGATTTTGCGATTAAACTTTTGTCTTCCCTACCCATGGATGCTCCAAGTAAAATTTCACTTTGATTGGCCCAGCAGTTTCAGAGAAGAAGATCTTTAAAAAGTGTGTAAGGACGACAGACTGGCCAAGGTCAAGAGATGACCTTGACCTACATTAATCACATACCTTCATCTACTCCATTAGTTGTTTGCATCTACCACTTTTCAGGCATCAGGCTGCAATAGTTTTCACTTTTTCCCATGTTAAAGCCTATGTTTCCAAAATTGACCTTGCCGTAAACTAGAAATTGGCTGCAAGCAAGGCTTTCAGTATACCCCCCGCAAAATTATCTAAGGCCAATAACTTAAAGGCCTTTAAGTCAAACATGCAGAAAATTTGTCAAAAATATCTTTTCAGCATTATAATCCTTCATGAAAATCCTCCGTATGTCTGACTCATGTCTGTAAGGTATTAAATAATATACTGAAAGCTCAGGGAGTAAAATTATTGTTGATTTCACTGTACACTGTTGATCATTATTTATCATGAGAAATGGTCAAAAATTGGCTATGATAAAAAAAAGCTGTAAATTTGTCAAAAATAAATTATTCAGCATAAGAATTATTCATGCACATCTGAAATGTGCAAAGAATTCAAATGAAACAATAAAATCACTAGGACTTGATTCCATAAAGTATGCACTACCAGCCGTATTGTATATTAGCGATGGTTGAAAAATGTCTAAGTTGAAAAATGCTGTAAATTTGTCAAAAATTATTTTTTCACCAATAAAATTCTTTATGCACATCTTCAATATATCTGTAACATGTCTGCAAAGTATTGAAAAGAATTACTGAAAGCCCCAGGAGGAGTTGGATTTCACAATGTATGTACTATCAACCATAATTGAATATAAGCAGAAATGGTCAAAATTGGCTAAGTTTAAAAAGCTGTAAATTTGTCAAAACTAAAATTTTCAGCATAAAAATTCTTCATACACATCTTCAATATATCTGGAACAAATCTGCAAAGAATTAAAAAGAAACAATGAAAGCCGTAGGAGGAGTTGATTTCACAAAGTATGCACTACCAACCATTATTGTATGTAAGCAATAGTCGAAAAATGGCTAAGTTAAAAAATGCTGTAAATTTGTCAAAAATTATTTTTTCAGCATTATAATTCTTCATGCACATCTTCAATATGTCTGTAACATGTCTGCAAAGTACTGAAAAGAAATACTGAAAGCCCTAGGAGGAGTTGATTTCACAAAGTATGTATGTAAGCAATAGTCAAAAAATGGCAAAGTTAAAAAATGCTGTAAATTTGTCAAAAATTATTTTTTCAGCATTATAATTCTTCATGCACATCTTCAATATGTCTGTAACATGTCTGCAAAGTACTGAAAAGAAATACTGAAAGCCCTAGGAGGAGTTGATTTCACAAAGTATGTATGTAAGAAATAGTCGAAAAATGGCAAAGTTAAAAAATGCTGTAAATTTGTCAAAAATTATTTTTTTCAGCATTATAATTCTTCATGCACATCTTCAATATGTCTGTAACATGTCTGCAAAGTACTGAAAAGAAACACTGAAAGCCCTAGGAGGAGTTGATTTCACAAAGTATGCACTACCAACCATTATTGAATATAAGCAATTATAGAAAATTTGCTAAGTTAAAAATGCTGTAAATTTGTCAAAAATGATTTTTTCAGCATGACAATTGTTCATGCACATCTGCAATATATCTGAAACATATCAGCAAAATATTAAAAGGAAACACTGAAAGCTGTAAGAGGAGTTGATTTCACAAAGTATGTACTTTCAGTACTATGGCAAACATGTTATTGGAAGACTTAAAAAGTCCCATAACTCTTGCAATACTAAGCCTTTGGCCCCTAAATTCATACCACACATGTATTGTCTGATGGTGCAAGTGTGGTGAAAATTTGAAACAAATCAGGCAAAAGCTACTCAAGTTATTCAGCAAAGATGTCCAAATGTTGACGGAATGACGACGGAATGACGGAATGACGGAATCACGGAATCACGGAATCACGGAATGACGGACAGGCTGAAAACAGTATACCCCCCTAAAACTTCGTTTTGCGGGGGGTATAATTAGGTCAAGGTCATCCTAGGGTCATCATTTTATCAAACTATGATGGGCTGGAGTCCCAAATGCTACATACAAAGTTTCATGAAAATCGGCCTGCCGGTTCTGGAGAAGAAGATTTTTGAGTGGTTTTTACCATATATGGGCGTGGCAGCCATCTTGCTCATGTGACCTGGATTTCGCAATCAAACTTTCGTCTTCCCTACCCATGGATGCTCCACATAAAATTTCACTTCGATTGGCCCAGCAGTTTCAGAGAAGAAGATCTTTGAAAAGTGTGAATGGACGACAGACTGGCCAAGGTCAAGAGATGACCTTGACCTTAATTAATCACATACCTTCATCTACTCCATTAGTTGTTTGCATCTACCACTTTTCAGGCCTCAGGCTGCAATAGTTTTCAAAAAATCCATAGTTTTCACTTTTTCCCATGTAAAAGCCTATGTTTCCAAATTTGACCTTGCCGTAAAATAGGTCAAGGTCATCCAAGGGTCATCATTTTATCAAACTATGATGGGCTGAAGTCCCTGATGCTACATACTAAGTTTCGTGGAAATCGGCCCACCGGTTCTGGAGAAGAAGATTTTTTAAGGGTTTTTACCATATATGGGCTTGGCGGCCATCTTGGTCATGTGACCTGGATTTCGCGATCAAACTTGAAATGCCACTACCCAAGGAGGCTCCACATAAAATTTCAACTAGATCGGCCAAGCGGTTTCAGAGAAAAAGATCTTTGAAATTGTGAACGACGACGACAACGACGACGGACGGACGCCGGATCATGGCCATCCTATAAGCTCACCTTGTGAGCCTTCGGCTCAGGTGAGCTAAAAATCAATACATGTACAATGCTTCTCTGTATATACTTCTACAATAAAGCCATCCCATCTAGCTGTGAAGTTACTGCACAAAATTAACACAATGAAATACTCTATTTTTTAAAATATAAAGCAACTCCATATATAAGCCTGTGCGTGAGAAAACCAACAATTTGGCTTTCCAACCAGGTCCGACACAAATTGGCCTGTACAATCTCAGGAGCAAGCTAGAACGTTGAAATTTCAGAGTTTTGGCTTTGTTTTCGCATATGCAGATTGTTGGTTTTCTTATGCACTGGCTCATATAATGAATGGGTAAATGCATGACGCTGTCTATATAAACATTTCCATCAAATGTGAACTTGTCTATATAAACATTTCCATCATGGGTGAAAATGTGAACTTGTGTATATATAAACATTTCCATCATGGGTGAAAATGTGAACTTGTGTATATATAAACATTTACATCATGGGTGAAAATGTGAACTTGTCTATATAAACATTTCCATCATGGGTGAAAATGTGAATTTGTCTACATAAACATTTCTATTATGAGTGAAAATGTAAATCTGTCTATATGAACAATTTTATTATGAGTGAAAATGTGGACTCGTTGATTAAACAGAGTCCATTTCTTAGCAGCTCCATTGAGTATCGTCATTAGCTTAATCTTCACTCCATGGATCACTGAAGGAGTTGACGGCGTTGTGTCCATTGCTGGAGGAAGGCATAGGGGTGTTCCCGACCTTTGGTACCACGAACTGGGGGAATGATGGATCTGAAACACATGATATACTGTAAATCCGGTAATGTTCGCGAGAACTTAATTTTCGCTAATATTTGCGAATTCGTTGCCTCGCGAAAATAAAGTTCTCGCTAATAAAGAACTACTGTAAGCTTTATAGACTGCACGAGTACTCGTTCGCGAATTCAAAGTCTCGCTAATAATTGGGAAATAGAAAATTCGCGAAATAAAAGTCACGCGAAAATTTCCGAACTTACAGTACATAATCTGAATCTATCAGGTCCTTCATACACTTCTAAAAGAGTATAACATGGTGAAATGTTATAAGAATGACAAATATGAAGACATTTAAGCCGTCTCATGAGAAAACCAACAATGTGGTTTCTAAACAGGTCCGACACAAACCAGTCTGTGCTGTCACAGGAGATGGCTAGAAGCTTGAAATTCTGGATTTAGAAAGAAGAGGAATTGTACTATCAGTGTAGCAAAAACAAAGGCGCTGATCAGCTTCGCAGTTACTGTGAAGCTGATCTGCATCTTTCTTTTCACATATGCAGATTGTTGGTTTTCCCATGTGATAGCTCATTTATAGAAACTGAAAAAAAAAAAAACAAACTGAAATTATTATAGCCAGAAATGAAGATACCGTAAAACATTAAATTTCTTTGCTTTAGGCTATACTATGAACCTGATGTTTTTAATGCTGGTACACACTTTATACATTGTTCACTGTACTCATAGTGTACTCATAGCACAAATTTTCATCTGAGCTCTGAAATGTTAAGCATCTGGCGTATCTGGCCATAATGCAAAATTGCCGTATCATCCTACCAAAATACATAGAGGCCAAAAAACAGATAAAATTTGCAGACAGTTTTGTTTTAAAAGCATGTCAACAGGCTTTGTCTCATTTTGAGTACAAAATTAAAGAGAAATTTTTGAATGCCAAGATTTGAAGTATACATACCCACAGGTCCCCAACCACTTGCTCGACCCAGACCACCAAACCCTGGGGGTGGGGCTACAAAGTTGGCTCCCATTCCACGCCCGACACCCGCTCCTGGCACTGCACCACGTCCCCTCCCCCTACCAACTGGTTTCTGTGAGGCAGGTTTGGGTTCGGACTGGGAGGCTGGGCTCGAGTCTCGGCTGGAATCTCTGTTTCTTTGATATATTACTTCTGATTCTTCTCGCTGGCCATTCTGCTCTCCGTTAACTGAAAACAAATGAATTGTTTTCATTTATTGTAGATCTATGTTGCTTTATCTCCCTTTAAACATCTATGGGTATGGTAGATAATGCCCCCACTTAACTGGGACTAACTGCTTTACTGGGTATCGGAACAATTTAGACAAAAGCTGAAGAGAAAGAAAGGTCAAATGCCAATTTTAGAACCAACTCTTCATGTAGAAATTAGCAGACAAAGTTACTAGGCCGTATTTTGAATGATTTTTAAATCCTGTGATTATTTTTAAGAATGCTTGTAATATGAGCTTGTCTTTGGGGTTTCTGACCAGGTCTGACACAAACCGACCTGTACAGTCACAGAAGCATGCTAGAAGCTTGAAGTTTCGGATTTAAGAAGAAGAGAAATTGTACTATCCATTTAGCGAAAACAAAAACGCTGGACAGGTTCGCAATTTCTGTGAAGCTGAATTCCGCATTTGTTTTCACATAGGCGAAAATCCAGTTTTCTCATGATGCCGCTCATATAAAACTTTCAAACCTTAATTCTTACCATATCCATTTTGGTTTGATGTGTTACCATTCACAGTTGACCCATTCAGTGTTGGTGCCGAGTTGGCATTCCTCTTCATGCCCCTACCCCGCCCCGTACTGTAGGCAAACACTGCCGACACGGGCTGCTCCCTGGGCTTGACCTGGGGCTGATTGGCCATGGCTGCGTAGGACGAAGACTTAGGGAGTCTTAGGGATCCCTCCCCTTCAGATTGTTGTTGTTGTTGTTTACTGATTTGCATTTCTGACATCATGTTTTTGCTGAAGAAAACATACTATAGTTGCAATGGTAAGTCATGTTGACCTATTTTTAACGTTTAATGTCTTGGCAACAGCTATGGTCATATTGAGACAGAACCTTCGCTTATAGTCTCATCCAACAGACTGGAGAAGCCCAAGATCAAACCTGCGACCCCTGGTTAGAAAGGCGAGAGATATAAACATTGCACCAGGGAAGCTGTTTTTTTTTTTTTTTTTTTTTTTTTTTTTTTTTTACATATGGATCTGCCGGTCATTATCATTTGGATGAGTCCAGTTAAACTGTTTCATTTCAGGGGCATCAGGAGTTATTCTATCTTTTTATTTCATTTTCAATAAAATTCCTTTCAGCAAACAGGATAGCCCAGGATGGGACCCCTGCGTCAGATCTGGTGCTATATTGTTTGATCATGTCCCTTGATAAAAAGGATGCCACGCTTAAACAAAAAGGGGTAAATAGGGTAAAAGGTGTCTTACATTTTCTCTTCATTGGGGAGGTTGGCATCCTGTCTCATTCTTCTCTTCTCACCAGTAGACATACTGAAATAGGGAGATAATTATATGAGCCGCGACGCGAGAAAACCGGTCTTTGGGGTTTCCGACCAGGTCCGACACAAACCAGCCTGTACACCCACAGAAAAAAGCTAGAAACTTGAAATTTCTGATTTAGAAGAAAAGAGATTGACATTTCAGATTTAACAATGAAAGGTATTGTACTATACACCTGGACCTGTTTAGAACATTAAAGGGATCAAACATGAATTGATCAAACATGATTTTCCATTCATTAACATTCGCTAGGTCCCTCGGGGAGTGTTGAAAACTGAGGGCAACGCTCCCCGAGGGACCTAGCGAAAGTTAATGAATGACAAAATCATTTTTGATCGCTATTATTGCATAAATTCCGCAGAAACGAAAGAAATATGTTGCACTATATTTTACAGCCTCATCACATTTTCATACGCATAAAAGCTTTCGTATTTATGCTAGTTCCGGGCGGACTTCAGTTTCTCATTACCAGCACATGCTTTGCGTGGCGCCCGGTAACTCGCATAAGTAAAAGCCATGTATTAACAGCACGTGCATGCATGAATTGCAATATTAATGCATGGCTTTCTCTTCATTAATAAACGGCTGTTAATATCGTGTGACACGGGTATTTATGCAATAAGGTTTGTTAGAACATGGCTTTGGATATAACACTCATCACTGTTGGACCCCAAATCCTTAGTTAAGATTATTTTTGCTGTATGTCTATACATTTTACTCTCGTTATAACACAGTTTGGATAGCTTACACGGATATTGGCCTGGACCCCAACAATAGTGTTATAAAGAGGTTGTGGTGTATGTGAGGCACAATACAAAGACGCAGATCAGCTGTGCAGTTACTGCAAAGCTAATCTGCAGCTTTGTTTTCCCATAGGCAAAATTCTGTTGTTCTCATGTCACAGCTCATATATCACGATGACAATTCATTTGTTTAAGGTTTATCATCACAATCGATAATTTTAGTCATTTCAAGATTTTGCACTGTTGCCATGGTGCATAATTAGTATTATTAAAGGATATGTCACTAAATAAGCTCAAGATTAACCATAAAAACAAGCTCTTAACCATGTAGCTAGTATAAGAAGCCGACTCGGAAGTCATGGCATAAAAGAGTTGTGACATGAGATTATCAAATTTTCAGCTGTGCAGTGCTGATCAGCACCTTTATTTGTACAATTTGTCTTCTTGAAGCCAAAATTTCAACCGTCTAGCATTCTTTGGCTGTACAGGCTGGCTTGTGTTGGACCTGGTCGGAAACACTGCAGACCCGTTTTCATGTGTGCAGCACAAAAACTTATGTGAAGAATCAGATCAACCAAGACATTTGCACGAGAAAATCAACAAATTGGGTTTCTGACCAGGTCTGATACAAACCAGCCTCTACAGTCTCAGAAGCAGGCTAGAAGCTTGAAAATTTTGATTTAAGAAGAAGAGTGATTGTACTATCTGTATGACGAAAACAAAGGCGCAGACCAGCTTCACGGTTACCGCGAAGCTGGTCTGCGCCTTTGTTTTCACATATGCAAATTGTTGGGCGTTTTTTTTTTTTTTTATGTGGCCGTTAAAATCAATTTCTTTTGTGTTTTGTGTGCCTAAAGAAGGTTTTGGGTGTTTTGCCCACTATCAAAAGACCAGGGGCCAGTTGTTCAAAACTTCGTTAGCTTAACCACATCGTTAAGACATCAACTTGTTAAGTAAATCCTGACTACATAGGTAAATACAGTTATTTTTGGTTGAAAAAATGTGAGAATGATTCTCACATTTTTTCAAAAAAAAAAAAAAACAAAAAAACAGTGTATTTATAATATTCATGTTTGAAATTTTAATGAATTGTTAGCTAACAACATCGTTAATTTTGAACAACAGGCTCCAGACTGGAAAATACCACAGCTATGGATTGGCTCAAACACACTTCTAATATCCCTTACTACAAATAAAACTTCCTGTGCAAATTTTTCCGTACAAAGCAAAGCTATTTTAGAGCAAAATCAGGAGAAAACCTGTTGTTGTTTTTTTTTCAAAAGCAAGAACAAAGAAACAGATCAGCAGTGTAGTAACTGCACAGCTTATAAGCACCTTTGTTTTTGAGCCATAGAAAGAATGAAGACTATTCTTTCTTCATCTGAAATTTCAAACTTCTAACTATTTTTTGTGGCTGTACAGCCTGGTTTGTGTAAGACATGGTGGGAAATCCAGTTTGTGAAAGCAAAGTAACAAATCAGCTGTGCAGTAAAAATGTGATGGATGAACATCTTCCTTTTCTTTTAGTATTTTGAACAATCCCTCTTTTTCCTTTCATGCTTCTAGCCTTCTTCTAAGACTGCAAAGGCTGACTTTTGACAGCCTTGGTCAGAAACAATGAAGACAGGATTTCTAGAGATGCAATCCAATCACATCACGAAAACATGTTCGTGAAATGTATACCAGTCCCTCTCCCTTAAACCCCACTTTTATAGAGAAAAACTGGGGTTTGCTGGGGTATATCTAATTTTCTTTTTTTTTCGTCCAAAACATACATTGTGGGTACTCATTAGAACCGCCTCGGTGAGGCGGTGTGCTGAGGCGGTTCTAACGTGTACCCACAATGCATGTCTTGAGCGAATATATTAAAACAATCAAATTTTTTCCAATGAAATTTTCAATTTTTTCTTCTGAAAAAAAATCTCTGTGTATTGCATGGGCATGTTTTCGTAATCTTTAGTGACTAAGATATCCTGGTTTCAAGTAACTGTGAGTTTCTGGTTTCAAGTTCCGCCTGTCATTATGAAAACTTGCCCATGCAATAAACAGAGATTTTTTTAGCTTAAAAAAATGAAAATTTTCAGTGGAAAAATGTTGATATTTTTCTTATTTTTGCTCAAAACATAGATTGTCGGTACACGTTAGAACCGCCTCGCCGAGGCAGTTCTAACGAGTACCCACAATCTATGTTTTGGAGCAAAAATAAGAAAAATAGGTATACCCCTGCATACCCCAGTTTTACTATATAAAAGTGGGGTTTACGGGGGTATTCATTGCACGGACATGTTTTCCTGATGGTGGTTATTTATAATTCTCATTAATTTAACAACACTTCCCTATAACTATGTTTTTTAGTTGAGGTACTTTGGTCGACTTTCACTCAATTTGAAAGATGAAAATGTTTTGACTGTATATGATTTTGTGTCTATTTTGTATACCCGGGTAATGATTTAATGTGAACTGCAACTGCTATGCTGGGAAGGCAAGGTCCTGAGGTTATAAAATATTTTCATGCTCAACTCAGCTGAGCATGAAATTTAAACCGCTCAAAAATGATGAAATAGCCTAAATAAATTGAAATTTCAGGTTTAGATCATCAAGCATGCAATTTATCTTGCTGATGTTAAAATGCCAACAAATTGATTTTAGCATTTTACGAGCAAGATAAATTTTAGTCTAAGCTGAGCTGAGCATGAAAAAGTTCTATAATCTCGGTCAAGCAAGCTTTTCTAACCACACTATTCTTGAGAAGGCCTCTCAGAGGAAGATTATCAATATTAAGTGCACTAACTGATAAATGCTCTTCTTGTTTCAGTGGAAGATGAAGAATGATTAGACGAATAAAATTTTCATAACCAAGTTTTCAAGAAAGATAACTGTTGGAAGTGACAATTTCTTTCAGGTACTTATGAATCAGACACCTGTCCTGTTCTATTGAACTACACCCCACTGAAACATTTCCTCAATGAGAGTCGTGAGTGACTTACCCTCCAATATTGAGAAACCTGACCCTGGAGAAGTGGGAGGGGTCAACCCCGACCCTTACTGGTCCCTCAGCCTCTTCGTCCCAATCTTCAGTCTGTGGTACCTCCATGTTACTGTGGGTTGGGATATCTGTGTATCCCTTCAGTGTGGAATCATCCCCTTGCTCTATCCTTACTTCTACAAATATACAGACAATATATATGTTCTTTTCTCGAGAAAACCAACATAGGGTTTCCGAACAGGTCCGACACAAATCGGCCTGTACAGTGACAGAAGCAGGCTAGATGTTTGAAATTTCGGATTTAAGGATGTTCGCTGCCAATGAAAAAGTATTCAAACTTTTTTTCTAACCACTCTTTCTTGATTCCAAAATACAACACAAGACATTTGAAAGCAAAATAAATATAGGGTAGTGTGCATTTTTTCAAGGTATGGGCCTCTGAATGAGACCTCTGAGCACCATGTTTTAAATTTCGTAAAATTAATTAAATTTTTAATTCTTTGAAACATACCTGTCTTGAACAAAAACACACCCAGAATGCTTTCAAAAGTCATAGTATTTACGTAACGCAGACTATTTTTGACCAAAAGCATAGAAAAATTTGCAACTTGGAGTGGATGACAAAATTTTACGATTCATTTTCCAACCCTACCCCCATACTTGAAAAGTCGGAAAAAATCAATATTTTGAAATGTGCCAAACCCATATTTGTTGATTCAAATTTTTTCTTGTATTTTAACACAAGATAGAACGTGGTAATATTGTTCGAATAAAAGAAAGAAATATAAAGGGTAGTGTGCATATAAGAGAGAACCAACAACTTAAAATGGACATTTTCAGCCTTTCTTCGGCTCTTTTGTTTCTAAAAGCCCATTTCATAAAACCACCTAAAATTTTAAAACCAGCACACCAAAGACACAAAGAATGACTTAGAAGATCATGTACACATATACTGCTGCTAAAATAAACAACGAACTAGTGTAATTAATTTGAAGATTTGCAATATTCAAGTTTATTCTACCCTACCCCCTAAATTTCAATGATAACTAAAATTCTCTGAAAAATTGCATAAAATGGGGTGAAAAAATGAAGTTTCATAGATTGACAATTTTCATGGCTCATTCAATGCATATCATCAATATGTATCCAAATACCAGAGGACCAATGGTCCTGTAAACACTCACCTGAGATCAGCTGCATATACCAATAAACATGTTTGAATATTATGGTATTTAACTCCAGTGCAGGGGCAGATAAGCCCTTGGGCCATTTTCTTTTTTCAGAATCTTCAATATTCTGTCCATTTGCCAATTTCCTGTTGGCTTTTTCCTTCAAATGACATTTTAACAGTTTTCCCAATTCAGATGCACAGGCAACCCATGTTGACCTTGCCATAAACTTGGTCAAGGTCATCACAGGGTCATGATTTATATATACATTGGAGTACTTTAGCCATCGATGCCTCACGCCAAGTTTCCTTGAAATCAGTCTATTGGTTTCAGAGAAGATGATTTTTGATGAGTTTTTACCATATATGGGCATGGCGGCCATCTTGGTCATGTGACCTAGATTATTTATATATACATTGATTCCCCCATTCCATAGATGCTTCGCTTAAAATTTGGCTTTGTTTGGCCAAGCGGTTTCAGAGGAGAAGACGTTTGAATATTATGGAAATATACATGTATATTGCCCCGGGGTGGGGGCACATGAGCCCCTGGGGTCCAATTTTTTTCAGAATCATTAATATCCAGTCCTACTGCCCATTTCCTGCAAGACTTTCACTTTAAATGACATTTTAAAAGTTTTCCCCATTCAAAAGCATTGGTGACCTATGTTGACCTTCCCGTAAAATAGGTCAAGGTCATCACAGGGTCATGATTTATATATACATTGTAGTGCTTGAGCCATCGATGCTTCGTGCCAAGTTTCGTTGAAATCGGTCAACCTGTTCTGGAGAAGAAGATTTTTGAAGGGTTTTTACCATATATGGGCATGGCGGCCATCTTGGTCATGTGACCTGGATTTTGTATATACATATTTGTTACCCCTTCCTATTGATGCTTCACATAAAATTTCGCTTTGATTGGCCAAGCGGTTTCAGAGGAGAAGATGTTTGAATATTATGGAGATATACATGTATATTGCCCCGGGGTGGGGGCGGATGAGCCCCTGGTGCCCAATTTTTTTCAGAATCATTAATATTCAGTCCTACTGCTCATTTTCTGCAAGATTTTTCCTTTAAATAACAATTTAACGATTTTTCCCATTCAAATGCATTCGCGACCTATGTTGACCTTGCCGTAAAATAGGTCAAGGTCCGCATAGGGTCATGATTTATATACACATTGTAGTGCTTGAGCCATTAATGCTTCATGCCAAGTTTGGTTGAAATCGGTCCAGTGGTTACGGAGAAGAAGATTTTTGAAGGGTTTTTACCATATATGGGCATGGTAACCATCTTGGTCATGTGACCTAGATTATTTATATATACATTGGTTCTCCCTTCCCATAGATGCTTCATGTAAAATTTGGCTTTGATTGGCCAAGCGGTTTCAGAGGAGAAGATCTTTGAAAATGGTGGACGACGGACGGACGACGGACGGAGCATGGGTATACTATAAGCTCACCTTGTGAGCCTGACGGCTCAGGTGAGCTAATAAAATATTAGGAAAATATCTGCAACCCTTTACGAGATATTTAAGAAAAGAAAAACCGGAAGTTCCGAAATGTCAAATGTTAGCAGCGAACATCCTTAAGAAGAAGAGAAATTGTACTATGGGTATAGGGAAAACTAAGGTGCTGATCAGCTTCACAGTTACTGTGAAGCTGTTCTGCGCCTTTGTTTTCGCATAGACAAAAATCCAGTTTTCTCATGATGCGGCTCATACATACTTTTCACTTAGTGACCATTTGCTTGCTTGATTTGATGCTTTACATCTCAGTCAACAGCTATGGTCATGTCGGGAACATTGCCTAAATTGCCACCATGCCAGGAAACTGGTCTTCAGGGTGTTTGACCAGGTCAGACAAAAACTGGTCAAAACAGTTACACAAAAAGAATACATATAGTAGCTTGAAATTACTGACTTAAGAAGAGGAATTGTACTATAGATGTGAAGCGAAAAGCGCTGATCAGCTGTGCAGTTACTATACAGATGTTTGAATATTATGGAGATATACATGTATATTGCCCCGGGGTGGGGGCGGATGAGCCCCTGGTGCCCAATTTTTTTCAGAATCATTAATATTTAGTCCTACTGCTCATTTTCTGCAAGATTTTTCCTTTAAATAACAATTTAACGATTTTTCCCATTCAAATGCATTCGCGACCTATGTTGACCTTGCCGTAAAATAGGTCAAGGTCATCATAGGGTCATGATTTATATACACATTGTAGTGCTTGAGCCATTAATGCTTCATGCCAAGTTTGGTTGAAATCGGTCCAGTGGTTACGGAGAAGAAGATTTTTGAAGGGTTTTTACCATATATGGGCATGGTAGCCATCTTGGTCATGTGACCTAGATTATTTATATACACATTGGTTCTCCCTTCCCATAGATGCTTCATGTAAAATTTGGCTTTGATTGGCCAAGCGGTTTCAGAGGAGAAGATCTTTGAAAATGGTGGACGACGGACTGACGGACGACGGACAGACGACGGACGGAGCATGGGTATACTATAAGCTCACCTTGTGAGCCCGACGGCTCAGGTGAGCTAATAAAATATTAGGAAAATATCTGCAACCCTTTACGAGATATTTAAGAAAAGAAAAACCGGAAGTTCCGAAATGTCAAATGTTAGCAGCGAACATCCTTAAGAAGAAGAGAAATTGTACTATGGGTATAGGGAAAACTAAGGTGCTGATCAGCTTCACAGTTACTGTGAAGCTGTTCTGCGCCTTTGTTTTCGCATAGACAAAAATCCAGTTTTCTCATGATGCGGCTCATACATACTTTTCACTTAGTGACCATTTGCTTGCTTGATTTGATGCTTTACATCTCAGTCAACAGCTATGGTCATGTCGGGAACATTGCCTAAATTGCCACCATGCCAGAAAACTGGTCTTCAGGGTGTTTGACCAGGTCAGACAAAAACTGGTCAAAACAGTTACACAAAAAGAATACATATAGTAGCTTGAAATTACTGACTTAAGAAGAGGAATTGTACTCTAGATGTGAAGCGAAAAGCGCTGATCAGCTGTGCAGTTACTATACAGCTGATCTGCTTTTTTTTTTTTTTTTTTTTTTTTTTTTTGCTCATGTAAAGGTTCATATTTATTATTTTGTTAGTGATGAAAGAAATGCGCACTAAGTACTGGTAACATGCCTATGAGAGATAACTCCATGCAGCCATCACGAAAACATGTCCGTGTAATATAAACCCCCTTATACCCCACTTTTATATAGCAAAACTGGGGTATGCAGGGGTATACCTATTTTTCTTATATTTTTGCTCCAAAACATAGATTGTGGGTACTCATTAGAACCGCCTCGGTAAGGCGGTTCTAACGTGTACCCACAATCTATGTTCGGCAGGGGCGGTTCTAACGTGTACCCACAATCTATGTTCTGAGCAAAAATAAGAAAAATATTAAAATTTTTCAGCTGAAAATTTTCAATTTTTAAAGCTCAAAAAATCTCTGTTTTAATATTGCATGGGCAAGTTTTCGTAATGGCTATGTATGTTTTATCTGGCTCTAACAATTACATCTGGCTCTCTTTATAACATACTTCATTATTACATGGATTTGGATATAACACTGATCACAATTGTTTGCTATATGTCAATACATTTTACTCTCGTCATGACTCAGATTGGATAGCGAACACGAAAACAAGCTTGAACTCCAACAAAAGTGTTGTAAAGAGGTTTGGTGTACTTAAAGTTCTGCAAATTATTCAGTAAACAAAACATGTACTCGTCGTACTAAACAGATGTTCAGCGTATGGAGAATGCATTAGTGACACATGATTTTTGACAATATTGCTCGATTCTACATTACCATTTTACTTAATAAACTCATTGAGGACATTGATGAGAACAGTTCAAAATTTGCTTTTGCTGTTATACACACATATTGGGCTTTTACATTTGAGCCGTGCCATGAGAAAACCAGATTTTTGCCTATGCGAAAACAAAGATCAGAGCCTTTGTTTTTGCTACATGGATAGTACAATGACTACAATCCCTTTTCTTCTTAACCCATATCTGTCGAATGGATTTTCCCATCATTATCATTTGGGTCAGTCCACTTTTATTTTTAGGGGCGTCAGGAGTGATTTTTAAATTTATCCAATTTTTCGATGAAAATTCTCTAAGCAAACAGAATAGCCCCAGATGGGACGCCGCGTTCTGCGGCGTCACATCTGGGGCTATTCTGTTTGCCTATGTCCCATAAAAGGGATGCCAGGCTTACCGGTAAATGAGTTAAATTGGAAATTTCAAGTTTCTAGCCTTCTTCTGTGGTGGTAAAGGCTGGTTTGTGTCAGGACTGATCAGAAACACAGAAGACCAGTTTTCTCACGTCAAGGCTCACTTAGTCTGACAGTCCACACATCTTTGACAAAATCAGCAGCCTCATGAGAAAACCAACCATGTGGTTTTTGAACCAACCATGTGGTTTTTGAACAGGTCCGATACAAACTGGTCTGTACCATCACAGAAGACGGCTAGAAGCTTGAAATTTTGGATTTAGAAAGTAGAGGAATAGTATTATCCTTGTAGCGAAAACCAAGGTGCTGATCAGCTTCGCGGTAACCGCGAAGCTGATCTGCATCTTTGTTTTCCCATATGCAGATTGTTGGCTTTCTCATGATGCGGCTCAAATGTTCAAAAAAAGCCCTGTCGTCTCACCACTGTGTCTGGTGTGGGTTCGAGCCCTGCTCTGGCCACATGTGAGACAAGCCAAGTTCTGCTTGAGGGTGTGCCAGGTGGTTTTTATCGCACCTGCTTATAGCAGGGTGCGATATAGGAGTCCAAATTTCCGTCCGTCCGTCCGTTCGTTCGTTCGTTCGTTCGTCCGTCCGTCCGTCAACATTTACGTCGAAGTTTGGTTTTCTCTACATAAGTGATAGCTAGGATTGTGAAACCTTGCATCAGTGATAGCTAGGATTGTGAAACCTTGCATAGTAGTTGTCCTTGACATACCCTTCAAGCACGCACCTTCCGAGGCGGTTCTAACGTGCAACCACAATCTATGTTTTGAGCAAAAATAAGAACAAGAACTCCGCGGAGGTCGATATCGCACCTGCATCGGGCAAAGTCAATAGGCCGTGAAATATAGTTCAAGGGCTTGAAGGGCATGTCAAGGACAATTACTATGCAAGGTTTCAGACTCGCAGCTATCTCTGACGTCAAGAAAACCAAACTTTGATGTAAAAATTTTCAAAGTCGGTGGACCATGAAATATAGGTCAAGGGCACCGGGTTAAGGTGCGTGCTTGAAGGGTATGTCAAGGACAATTACTATGCAAGGTTTCAGACTTGCAGCTATCTCTGATGTCGAGAAAACCAAACTTCGACGTAAAAATTATCAAAGTCAATGGACCGTGAAATATAGGTCAAGGGCACTGGGTTAAGGTGCGTGCTTGAAGGGTATGTCAAGGACAATTACTATGCAAGGTTTCAGACTCGCAGCTATCTCTGATGTCGAGAAAACCAAACTTCGACGTAAAAATTTTCAAAGTCAGTGGACCATGAAATATAGGTCAAGGGCACTGGGTTAAGGTGCGTGCTTGAAGGGTATGTCAAGGACAATTACTATGCAAGGTTTCAGATTCGCAGCTATCTCTGATGTCGAGAAAACCAAACTTCGACGTAAATGTTGACAAAACTTTGACGTAAAAATTTTCAAAGTCAGTGGACCGTGAAATATAGGTCAAGGGCACCGGGTTAAGGTGCGTGCTTGAAGGGTATGTCAGGGACAATTACTATGCAAGGTTTCAGACTCACAGCTATCTCTGATGTCGAGAAAACTAAACTTTGACGTAAATGTTGACGGACGAACGAACGGACGTACGGAAATTTGAACTCCTATATCGCACCCTGCTATAAGCAGGTGCGATAAAAATAACAAAAATTTTCAATTGTTTTTTTTTTATTAATTCAGTTTTACGTCCCTTTCAAGATATTTCAGCTCATATGAGACGGGCCAATCAGTAGGTGGGCGAAAACGGGAGAACCCCCGAGAAAACAAGAACTCCGCGGAGGTCGATATCGCACCTGCATCGGGCAAAATACACATTACTATGCAAGGTTTCACAGCTATCACTGATGCAGAGAAAACCAAACTTCGACTTAAAAATTAACAAAGTCAATGGACCGTGAAATATAGGTCAAGGTCAGTGGGTCAAGGTGCGTACTTGAAGGGTATGTCAAGGACAATTACTATGCAAGGTTTCACACTCACAGCTATCACTGATACAGAGAAAACGGAACTTCGACGTAAAAATTGACAAAGTCAATGGACCTTGAAATATAGGTCATGGTCAGCGGGTCAAGGTGCGTGCTTGAAGGGTATGTCAAGGACAATTACTATGCAAGGTTTCACAATCCTAGCTATCACTGATGCAGAGAAAACGGAACTTCGACGTAAAAATTAACAAAGTCAATGGACCATGAAATATAGGTCAAGGGCACCGGGTCAAGGTGCGTGCTTGAAGGGTATGTCAAGGACAACTACTATGCAAGGTTTCACAATCCTAGCTATCACTGATGCAGAGAAAACCAAACTTCGACGTAAAAATTAACAAAGTCAATGGACCATAAAATATAGGTCAAGGTCAGCGGGTCAAGGTGCGTGCTTGAAGGGTATGTCAAGGACAATTACTATATATGCAAGGTTTCACACTCACAGCTATCACTGATACAGAGAAAACGGAACTTTGACGTAAAAATTAACAAAGTCAATGGACCTTGAAATATAGGTCAAGGTCAGCGGGTCAAGGTGCGTGCTTGAAGGGTATGTCAAGGACAATTACTATGCAAGGTTTCACAATCCTAGCTATCACTGATGCAGAGAAAACGGAACTTCGACGTAAAAATTAACAAAGTCAATGGACCATGAAATATAGGTCAAGGGCACCGGGTCAAGGTGCGTGCTTGAAGGGTATGTCAAGGACAACTACTATGCAAGGTTTCACAATCCTAGCTATCACTGATGCAGAGAAAACCAAACTTCGACGTAAAAATTAACAAAGTCAATGGACCATAAAATATAGGTCAAGGTCAGCGGGTCAAGGTGCGTGCTTGAAGGGTATGTCAAGGACAATTACTATGCAAGGTTTCACAATCCTAGCTATCACTTATGTAGAGAAAACCAAACTTCGACGTAAATGTTGACGGACGGACGGACGAACGAACGAACGAACGGACGGACGGAAATTTGGACTCCTATATCGCACCCTGCTATAAGCAGGTGCGATAAAAACCACCTGGCACACCCTCAAGCAGAACTTGGCTTGTCTCACATGTGGCCAGAGCAGGGCTCGAACCCACACCAGACACAGTGGTGAGACGACAGGGCTTTTTCTGACCTTTTTGGGAAATTTTTGGTACCAAAGAAATTGGGAAAAAAAATCATTTTTGGGGGAAAAAATAGCACGCTTTTGGAAAAAAAATAGTGCAATTTTTAGATAAAATTGGGAAAGTTTACCTTTTAAATTTGGATTTTCCAGCTAATTGGGAATGTTTCAGGTTAATTGGGAGTTTTTTCAACCAATTGGGAAAAAATTTGGTACCGGAAACCGGACCCAGTTTTGTATAGAAAAAAAGCCCTGGACGATCGATAAATTTTTTACAACTCAAAAAATCTCTGTATATTGCATGGGCATGTTTTCGTAATGTATGCCACTTATCAGACAAAGGCCTTTATATATGATGTAAAAATGCAAGATATTGGAGCTGCCTCATGAGAAAACCAACAAGTAGCCCAGGGGCAACGATCGCTCACCTGAGAGCCAACAAGTAAAGTCACTGGACAAAGTAGTTGGGTTTTTTACCATATATGGGTATGATAGCCATCTTGGTCATGTGACCTTGAAACCCTACTTACATCAGCAGGAGAGCTCTTGTCTGGATTGTGTATCCTCTTTCTGCCATTTTGGTTCACCTGAAAAAATCATCTAACAAGGTCAGGGTCCTATAATGACCCCGAAGGTTGGGCCATATTTGACCCCAGGGGCAAGATTGGCAGGATTTATGTAGAGCAACACATGACAATGTTGTATATCAAATATACAAGCTTTGTGTCATGCTGTTGCAGAGAAGATTTTTTCACATATTTCCATTATAAGTCTATGGTAGATAATGACATGCCTGGGGCGTGGCCTGTATGGACCTCAGGGGCACCGTTGGCAGGATTTATAAAGAGGAACACTATACATTGCTACAAACAAAATATGAAAGCTCTGGGTCTTGTGGTTTCGGAGAAGAAGATTTTTTATGTTTTTCCCATGACGCCCCCGGGGCGGGGCCCGTGTGGACCACAGGGGCACGGTTGGCAGGATTTATAAAGAGGACCACTATACATTGCTACTGACAAAATATGAAAGCTCTGGGCTTTGTGGTTTTGGAGAAGAAGATTTTTTGTTTTTCCCATTGTAAGTCTATGGGAGCTAATGACCCCCGGGGCGGGGCCATTTTTAACCCCAGGGGCATGATTGGCAGGATTTATATAGAGGACCACTAAACATTGCTTCATACAAAATATGAAAGCTTTGGGCTTTGTGGTTTTGGAGAAGAAGATTTTTTTATGTTTTTCCCATGACACCCCCGGGGCGGGGCCCGTATGGACCCCAGGGGCACGGTAGGCAGGATTTATAAAGAGGACCATTATACATTGCTACACACAAAATATGAAAGCTCTGGGCCTTGTGGTTTAGGAGAAGAAGATTTTTTTATGTTTTTCCCATTGTAAGTCTATGGGAGCTAAAACCCCCGGGGCGGGGCCTTTTTTGACCCCAGGGGCATGATTGGCAGGATTTATATAGAGGACCACTAAACATTGCTACACACAAAATATGAAAGCTCTGGGCCTTGTGGTTTCAGAGAAGAAGATTTTTTTATATTTCCATCATGACCCCCCCCCCGGGGCGGGGCCCGTGTGGAACACAGGGGCACGGTTGGCAGGATTTATAAAGAGGAACACAATATATTGCTACAAACAAAATATGAAAGCTCTGGGCCTTGTAGTTTCGGAGAAGAAGATTTTTTTATGTTTTACCCATGAACCCCCCGGGGCGGGGCCCGTATGGACCCCAGGGGCATGGTTGGCAGGATTTATAAAGAGGACCACTATACATTGCTACTGACAAAATATGAAAGCTCTGGGCCTTGTGGTTTCGGAGAAGAAGATTTTTTTATGTTTTTCCCATTGTAAGTCTTTGGGAGCTAATGACCCCCGGGGCGGGGCCATTTCTGACCCCCGGGGCATGATTGGCAGGATTTATATAGAGGACCACTAAACATTGCTACACACAAAATATGAAAGCTCTGGGCCTTGTGGTTTCAGAGAAGAAGATTTTTTTATATTTTCATCATGACGCCCCCGGGGCGGGGCCCATATGGACCCCAGGGGCACGTATGGCAGGATTTATGAAGAGGACCAATAGACGTTGCTACACACAAAATATGAACGCTCTTGGCCTTGTGGTTTCAGAGAAGAAGATTTTTATATGTTTTTCCCATTGTAATTCTATGGGAGCTATCCGTTGCCATGGAAACCAGAGTTCTGATCCGACCTGGCCCAAAACCTAACACAACCTTTCCCCCTCCTCAATGATGCTTTAGATAAAATTTGATTACGATCGGCCATGTTGTCTTAGAGATATTTGAGTTTGAAAATGTGAACGGATGGACGGACGCACGCACGGACGCACAGACGGACGCCGGCTCGACTACTGTACTATAAGCTCACCTTGTGAGCCTTCGGCTCAGGTGAGCTAACAATGTGATTTCCGAAACAGGTCCGACACAAACTAGTCTGTTTATTCACAGAAGATGGCTAGAAGCTTGAAATTTTGGATTTAGAAAGGAGATAAATTGTACTATCTGTGTAGCGAAAATAAAGGCGCTGATCAGCTTCGCAGTTACTGCACATTTGTTTTTGCCTTTGCTTAATGTTGGTTTTCTCACGACGGGGCTCATTTAAGAATTCAAATGACAGTTTTGAGGTTGCATGGTCTGGTGAAAATAAATAAGCTCACTGCAGGGTTCCCATTTAGCCTCTATTGAGGTTTTTTTACTCCTAAAAATTTTCATGTATCCCCAAAATTTGCAAACCTTCTTAACAGGCCTACACATATGGGGTATATAACTAGGAAAATCAAGCCAGTGCATTACAAAAGCACACCCATGTAATATGCAGATTTTTCTTTAGTACATGTAGTATAAAGAATTGAAAACTTTCAGTAGAATTTTTATTATATTTTTCTAACATAGATTGTGCGTACAAATCTACATGGTACTACAACATGTACAATGCATACCCTCATTCTATGTTTTGGAGCAAAAATAAGAAAAGTAGGGATACCCCAGTTTTACTACATAACATAAAAGTGGGGTATAAGTGGGTATAGACTGCGCGGACATGTTATCGTGATGGTACCCTCAATTTCAAAACACAGTGGGAACCCTGAGCAGTTCATGAGCTGAGTGTAATGCTTTCAAGAGAAGCTAAATTACTGTGAGCAGTTTGTTTTTTTATCACAAGAGACAACCTCAAAATTATTATTTCAGTTTTTAAACAACTCATAAGCATACAAGATTCTTAACTGCAAATAGGTTAAATAAAGAAGCCCCTTATGATGCCTTCTCCCAATGGTGACGATACACTGAAGGCTTGTGACGCTACATGAGAAAAATAACAATGTGGTTTTCGAGCACAGGTCCAACACAAACCGAGCTGTACAAGCACAGGAGATGGCTAGAGGCTGGAAATTTTGGATTTAAAGAGAAGGGGATTGTACTATCCGTGTAGCAAAAACAAAGGCACTGATCAGCTTCGAGGTTACCGCGAAGCTGATCTGCGCCTTTGTTTTTGCCTATATGCAAATTATTGGTTTACTCATGAGGCGGCTCAAATGCTAGATAAAGAGTTTCATGCACTGAAATTTTCACCTATAAGACAATGACCCTACATATGAACTTGATAAACAGAATTTTAAAATGTCTGAAAGGTCCACTTACGATGCCGTCTCTCCGGATCAATAATTGCCTGATCCGGACAGTTCATCAAGTGATGACGATACTCCGGTCTTGGCATTTCATGCTTGGCGTTGAATGGGCAGGTCATAAACTCTTTGCCCGTGTAGTTCTGGAAAATATATGTGTTTCTTGTAAAGCGAACGTTGTCTTAAATATGTAGTATTGTCGAATGAGTAAAAGTCAACAAAAGGTTTTTCATCATGAAAACATGACCATGAAATGAATACCCCCTTATACCCCACTTTTTATAATAAAATTGGGGTATACAGGGGTAGACCTATTTTTCTTATTTATGCTTCAAAGCATAGATTGTAGGTACTCATTAGAACAGCCTCGGCGAGGCGGTTCTAGTGTGTATCCACAATCTATGTTTTGAGCAACAATAAGAAAAATATCAAACATTTTCTACTAAAACTTTTTCAATTTTTTTACAACTTAAAAATCTCTGTATATTACATGCCATGGGCGTGTATACGTGATATGAGAATACCTCAGTGTGAAAGTAAGAATACATACAAATGATACGAGCCGCATCGTGAGAAAACCGGATTTTTGCCTAGGCGAAAACAAAGGCGCAGATCAGCTTCGCGGTAACCGCGAAGCTGATCAGCGCCTTTGTTTTCGCTACACGGATAGTACAATTCCTCTTCTTCTTAAATCCGAAATTTCAAGTTTCTAGCTCTTTTCTGAGCTTGTACAGGCCGGTTTGTGTCAGACCTGGTCGGAAACCCCGAAGACCGGTTTTCTCACGATGCGGCTCATACAATGTTTACAGCTCAAGCTAATGATCTTAATCAGTTTGTGTAGGTTGTCAGGCAGAAATTCTCATGACACAGCTTATGATATGAGCCGCGACGCGAGAAAACCGGTCTTCGGGGTTTCCGACCAGGTCTGACACAAACCGGCCTGTACAGTTTCAGAAAAAGTCTAGAAGATTGAAATTTCTGTTTTAAGAAGAAGAGAAATTGTACTATCCGTGTAGCGAAAACAAAGGCGCTGATCAGCTTCGCAGTTACTGCGAAGCTGATCTGCGCCTTTGTTTTCGCCTAGGCAAAAATCCGGTTTTCTCACGATGCGGCTCATATGATGACTAATAAAACAGTAACATCTGTGTATAACAGGACAAAATTTCTTTTCTTTTGAATAAGGATACACATTTCCTGTTCAAGCTTTTAAGTACTTGAATTGTTATTATTTATAAATTTCCTTCTCAAACACCCCCTGTTCAACATTTTTCCCCTAGCCATGTACATAAAACCAAAACCTATTCAGTCGTATTTCAGTACAATATGAAATGAGCCAGTGCATGAGAAAACCAACAATGTGCATAGGCGAAAACAAAGGCACAGATCAGCTGTGCAGTAACTGCACAGCTCATCAGCACCTTTGTTTTCGCTACATGGATAGTGCAATCTCTCTTCTTCTTAAATTCAAAAGTTCAAGCTTCTAGCCTACTTCTGTGATTGTACAGCCTGGTTTGTGTTTGTGAAAAAAAAAATCAAAATGTTGGTTCACAAGAGAATATCACACAATATGAGCCACATCATGAGAAACCCAATGATGTGGTTTTCAAACAGGATCGACAAACCGAGCTGTACAAGCACAGAAGATGGCTAGAAGCTTGAAATTTTGGATTTAGAAAGTAAAGGATGTAGCGCAAACAATGGCGCTGATTAGTTTCGCGGTTACTGCTAAGCTGATATGCGTCTTTGTTTTCGCATATGCAAAGTATTGGTTTTCTCATGATGTGGCCACTTTAACATGTATCTGATCATAATTTAGACTGGGTAAAAAAGTTGAAAATAATTAAGTTGTGGAAGGCCAAATAAAGGCTGTAATTTATAAATTTGTAATATTGCAGCCAACACTTAACAACACACATTGAAAGTAAATTATTTATATTAACAGTGTAGGACCTTGGGAGAGGCTTTCTGGTTTATGTCTGCTAGTCACGGTTTCCCCCTGATTCTTAATTTAGAAATGTCAGTGGATTTTTTGTAGCTATATTTAGAAACATAATATTTAGACTTGCTAAGTATAGATAAAAAATCCCATTTCGTTTCTAAATTAAGAAACAACTGCTCGCACAGGTGTGCACCATTTTTTTCTACACGTTTTTGCTTTTAAGTGGGAGGTGTTTTGTGTGTGCAGATCAGTTTCTGTACATGAATTACGTACTGCAGTACATGTGGGCATAGAAGCAGACCATGTTAAATGTTATAATAAATGAGCTGCGACGCGAGAAAACCCGTCTCAGGTCTCTGAAGAAGGCTAAAGGCTGAATAATTTTGGATTTAGAAAGAAGAGGAATTGTACCATCCGTGAAGTGAAAACAATGGCGCTGATCAGTTTCGCAGTTACTGCAAAGCTGATCTGTGCCTTTGTTGTCGCCTAGGCAAAAATCCGGTTTTCTCATGACACGGCTCAAATATATTAGGTGACTTACTATAGACATATTTAAAGCATAGGTGTCAAATTGGTAGTCATGATGTGGCTGTGTTTTATTGAAAACCAGTTAAACAACATATTGAGGCGCGTTATAATGTGGTTAAAAGAATTCACAAAAATTTACACTGTAAATAAACATCAAGTCACTTACATTTCGACACTTCATAAGATGATACTGGAAGCGTTTCGCCCTGACCATATGGACCTTGTCGTACGGGCATTCCATGAGGTCGTCGCTGTCAGGTATATGATACTGGGCCATGTCTGAAAATAGAAAAATATCCATTACAAAAAATTGCGCAGGCAATATCCAGTGATTTTTAAAGTTGTAAAAAATGAAACTTTTCTGTAGAAAATTTTTGATATTTTTCTTATTTTTGCCCAAAACATAGATTGTGGGTACATGTTAGAACTGCCTTGATGTGTACCCACAATCTATGTTTTAAGCAAAAAAAAAGAAAAATATCAAATTTTTTCAGCTGAAAATTTTCAATTTTCAAAGCTCAAAAATCCCTGTTTTACAGCTGGAAAAAATCTCTATATTTTGCGTGGGCATGAGATGATACTGGAAGCATTTTGCCCTGACCATATGGGCCCATGAGGTCATAACTGTCAGGTATATAATACTGGGCCATGTCTGAAAATAGAAAAATTATTAGGGGCCAGTTGTTCAAAAATTAACGGCATCATTAGTAAACAATTCATCAAAATTTCAAACATAAATATTACAAATACACTGTTAGTTTTTGTTGATAAAATGTGAGAATCCGTTGCAATGCAAATGATTCTCACATTTTATCAACAAAAATAACAGTGTATTTGCTTATGAAGTCGGCATGTACTTAACAAGTTGTCTTAACGATAATGTTAAGCTAACAAAGTTTTGAACAAGTTCAACTGGCCATAGAAAAGCATATCCATGAACAGAATACCCCCTTAAACCCCATGACTACATGTATTTAGTGAAACTAGGATATAATACAGGGGTTTCCCTCAGCTTTGTATTCCAGGAGTCATTGGGATTCTACATATATTTGATATTTCTACACGTCACACTACCTTCCCACCTACCTATACTACCTCACCACCTACCTACCTACCTACTATACCCACCTACCTACCTTGCTCCCTACCTACCTACATATCTACCTCCCTCCCTACACTACCTCCCCACACTTATTTAGACTACCACCCTACCTCCCCCTCCTTTCACTACCTACCAATCTACTTACCTACCTACCTCACTCCCTACATTACATTACACTACCTACATCCCTCCATCCTTCCCTAAGTATCCATACACTTCCTACCTACCACCTTCTCTACACTACCTACCTCCCTCCCTTTCCTACCTGGCTCCCTTACTCCCTACACTACACTACCTCCCTATCTCCCTAATTACTTACATTACCTATCTACCTACCTCCCTCCCTACACTACCTCAATTCCTACACTACCTTCCTCCCTCCCTACACTACCTCCCCCTATACTACATAACTACCTCCCTCCCTACAATTCCTACCTACCTCCTTCCTTCCATACACTACCTATCCCCTCCCTGCTTACACTACCTCCATAGCTTCCTCCCTACTTTTCTCACCCCATCTCTAACTACTGTACTTCCCGAAAGCTGGATACACTTGACGGTAATGATTATGTTAAGTTTCTAGCGTAAAGCTGTGTGTTTGCAGATAAGGCAGCGTGCCTTTATTTCATATTATCTGTCCTTTGACATGCGTAATTATGTCGTTTTATGAGTTTCTTAGACCTGTTTATGACTTGTTGACAAAAAAGAAATAACCCCAAATCCTCAACCCAAATCAGCCACAGATACTTGGGGTTACTGTTTAGACTTTTTCAAAAGCTCATACTTGTACTCTTTTTTTCAAAACTTACAATTATATTTTTTGTTATCTTATTGAGCTTTTCTGCAATAGTCGTGACCTTGCAAAATTAGAAAAAAATGTCTAGAATCTATAGAAAGCAATCGAAATACTGATATGCCATCCTGAATGTAGAGAAAAAACACAAGATAACTAACTTCGCATCTCCAAATTCTCGACCGTCAGTTTGAAAAGATAAACTGATTCACTAATCCGTAACTTACAAGACTCTTATATATATCAGCATGTCTGGGAATCATTACGCTTCAAACGGACACAGAAAGTATTTAATTATTCCCTTGCATACCCACAAAATCATCTGTTAAACAGCAGTTCTCATCGCTACCGCACTGAGGTGGCCACAGTGGCTTACAGTATGGAAATCCCGTTTGTCATGTGACTGGGCCGCTTGTTTTCATTGGTCAATCAGGTATGACGCAACGAAATTCAAATTGCCATGTGACTGAACCGCTTGTTTTCATTGGTCAATCAAGTCTGACGCAATCAGAGGTTACTTTCGGTTTGATCGCTGGTTACCTGTTTTCGCCGTTTTACAACGTGCGCCCGGAATCCAGTCACATCCATTGTTTACTTCCGGCCATCTCAACGCGGTAGCGATGAGAATCGTTGTTTAATAGCCGATTTTGTGGGTATGCAAGGGAATATTTAAATGCTTTCTGTATCCGTTTGAAGCGTAATGATTCCCGGACATGCTGATATATATAAGATTCTTGTAAGTTACGGATTAGTGAATCAGTTTGTCTTTTCAAAGTGACGGTCGAAAGTTTGGAGAAGCGAAGTTGTTTATCTTGTGCTTTTTCTTTACATTAGTGATTGCTTATCAGTATTTCTAATGCTTTTTATGTATTTTAGACACATTTTTCTAATTGTATAAGGTCAGAAATAATGCAGAAAAGCTAAATGAAGAAGAAAAAAAATACAAGAATAATTTAAAAAAAAAAAAAAAAAGTACAAGTATTAGCTTTTTGCAAAATCTAAACAGTAACCCCGAGTATCTGTGAAATCAGCTGCAAATTTTAATTTCGATTTCATGAAAATTTCACAAACAAATCGACTCAAGTACAATGTGCGGTATCTATATCCAGTAATTTAGCTAGGAAAAAAAACTTACTGCTGTATATATGGAGGCAGATGCTGTATTTTGTTTTTCTGACTCTACTCTATTGTGTTGTTCCTTCTAGAGTGACAATTTCCGCGCTTCTGACGCAAATTGAGCGGCGTCGATGTAAATTTTCATCCAAGCACGTTGAAACCGAACCGAACCAAAATCTGAAAAATAACCCAATAGGTACCTAAACTTAACTAAAAATTAGTCTTGATCATCTAGACGCTCTTTATGATATGAATCGGCCAGAGACTTGTTGATCAAGTCTAACTAAAAATATGATAACATACATAAGGCGCCAACAGCACAAAAAATCTAAACACCACGACATTAAACAATAAGAACCACCACGTACAGAAGTATCGCCTTGGAACGATCAGTAATATAAAATTACTGGCGGGCTTAAACCGGTTTTACAGGATCCTAACCTCACCTTCAGCTTCTGCAGTGGTTCATAACATTTAGTTGGTTGTTCGGTCCTCGTATATAGTGAATCTCTAACTAGTCAATGAATCATCATGGACAAACAAATCAATCATGATAAATTCCATGATGAATCAAAAACGGGGACTCACAGAATGAGTAAGCTGCCCGACGATGGAGATCCCTGGGCGCCAAATAACTTACTAACTCCGGAGCAAAAGAAAAACACCAGTTGAACCCCGGTGGGCCAAGCAACAGACAAGAAGCTCCGGCCCCAACCAACTAAAATGAATAGCTTTATGTCGGGGCCATCATAGAGTCTGACGCCCGACCCACCGGCGTGCAATTAAAGAAGGCGGCATAGTTATCAACCGTGACTGGGTTAAAAACTAAGCATGCAGACTGTCGTATAACATTTAAGTTATATCCTATACGTCTGTAACGCGTAATGATTTTTCTGAATTGAAAATAAAAATCTATCCTTCCAATAAGTTTCTTAAATTTGTAAACCAAGTCACCATAAAATTCTGGTTCCGAAAGGCCCTCACGTAAAAGGGTTTTTAGCCCAACATTAAATTTGGAAATGAGTTCATAGTGTCTGCGATTAATTTAGAAAAGGTTGTTCGAAGTTTATGATACCGATAACCCTGCTGAAGAAGTTTGGCTGTTAAACATTTATTTCATGCATTGAAGTCTGCAACATGATTGCAGACTCTAGCAAACCTAATAAGTTGTGAAATGTATACGCCATAAGAAGCACGGCGAGGAACGTCACCATCCAAAAACGGAAAGCCCGTCAGTAACTTTGTGTTACTGATCGTTCCAAGTCGATACTTCTGTGGTGGTTCTTTTTGTTTTATGTCTTGGTGTTTAAATTTTTTTGTGCTGTTGGCGCCTTATGTATGTTTTCATATTTTTAGTTAAGTTAAGGTAACTGAGTGGCCACCTATTGGGAAAATAGCTGCTCATTCGGCTTACGATATGTTTCATGGTATAAGTACCTGATTGTTAGTTTGGTTTTTTCCCACCTCGGTGTTTGGAGTGGGAATCTTTTTCTGATTGCGCCTTTTCCTGATCTTTGCCTACTTGTACCTTACTATATCAAAATCAAAAATCTTTTTTCGTGCGCCAAAATGTGAGAGATGCGTCTGATAAATGAATTGTAGAAAGTACAAAAGCGTGCAACTAAGTTTTTAATAGGAATTATACATATGATAAAGGTAGTATGACCTTTAAAAATCAAAAATCTAAAATGGGAATTTCTGCAGAAAAGAAAGAAGGATAATGGAATTATATTGCCTTTTAATTACAAGGGTCTAAAAGGGAGGGAGAGCCAAACTACCCACCGATGGCATTTCAGATACCTTCAGCAACTACAAAATTATGCCTATATAATGATATAGTGTTTCCCACAGACTATAAGGGATTTATAGGATAATGGAATTATATTGCCTTTTAATTACAAGGGTCTAAAAGGGAGGGAGAGCCAAACTACCCACCGATGGCATTTCAGATACCTTCAGCAACTACAAAATTATGCCTATATAATGACATAGTGTTTCCCACAGACTATAAGGGATTTGAATGCCACCCCTAATTCTCGGATCTGCTCTTTTGAAATATAAGTTGATTGTGTGTCCAAATTTACTTCTCTTGTGAAAGCTCGGAACTAATCCCCTATGGTCAAGCCCCATCCCCCAGGTGAGTCATTGCTAATTTGACGTTTCTCCAGTCAGTGATCTATAATAAATCTACTGTCACTGCTCCAGTGAACCATTCTCAATCTGATTCTGAGGGCTAGGATGCTAGGATAACTTATCTAGAATTACTTTCAATGTCTAGAATTTCAGAACCAAAATATTACATCTACACACACTGCATGCCAAATATCGATATTTGACCAACGCCGGAGTGAAATAGCTAACTCCGAGGCAATAGCCAACGCCTGAGGAACAGCGTGTAAAGGGTTGTCAGCAAAACTATGAAATATTTTATAGAGCATGTGGATAATGTATTTGTTATGATAAGTTAGTGTGGTAAGATGGTCTTGCTTCCATAGAAAATTTACAAAATGTAACAATACATTGTCTGGAACATATAAAATACAAGAAAACATGCACGATTTTGCGGTTTTGACTGTCAAGATTGATTTAGAAGTCAACAATTCTTTAAAGTCAAAACCTTTCATTCTCTATTCACGCTATAATTTATAACTCATATTCGCTGTACAAACTATTTTAATTAAAACTCACTTCTGACGAAGCGTTTAGATATTATTCGCCACCAAAGACCCCTTGTGGAAAAAGGAATGGGATCGCCAACGCCGGAGGAGGATTACATATGGACATGGCGAACGCCTGAGGATGATAACGTTTGCAGAGAATGCTGATTCAAAACAAAAATAGTTTTTACTCTACTTTGTCGTTGAAGTCCTTGTCACGATCATTGATATTTATTTCTGAAATTAATTTTGTAACTGTCAAGCATATTTTCATAACTCTTCACAATATTTAATGTTATTTCAGAGCACTAAAACAGCTATAATTCCTAATTAGCGTCGTAGACTTGCGGCACATATTTACTGTTATAAATATGAATAATACGCTTGTACCGATTGGTCAAATATATTCATTTCATTTATAGCGGCAAATCTGTGACGCATAGAACTTATAACCATTATCAAGTCTTTGGTAAGTATGGAGATAGTAAAAAATTCCAAGGGCAGATACATATACATATCATTATAGGGTCCTGCCAAATTTCGAACTGATTCCTGTTTTCTGCAGAAATCAAGTTCTGATCTAAATAAAGAAAATAGGGTGGTAGCAACAGTAGTTGGCAGATACGGTATATACGGTACATCTCTATAATGATACATACGTGCACGCACGTGTATGGTTATGGAAATACCGTGATGCCGATTTAAGCACATACGAATACCCATTACCGTGTGTTAATAAAATTATTACTATTCGTATTTATATAGTATCGCATGAGCATATAAGTTCTACATAGTAACTCGTTTGTGTCTTCGTGTACAAAAAATATTTTTATGATACACTACGAATTTGAGAAACGTGTAACTGAAACGTGCGCGCGCGACCCCACGCCACAACGGTTCGGTTCGGTTCGGCGACACGGACACAGAATTTTGAAAGAGAAGTTTTTTTCTATTATTTTTCGAATTTCCCATTGTTTTTGTTCGTAAAACTTCCCGACTTTAGGTCAAGAAGTTTGGGACCTGCAATTTCTCATTGTTGGTCGCTGTTTTTCCCCCAAATTAAGAGTCTAAGCATCGATTTTCTTAGTTGTGCGATTCGCGCCAAAACGATTCGTATTTTACTTGAAAATTTCTTTTCTTGAAACTTTTTGGCCTGAGAGCTGACAAGCTTTTGGACCAGAATTTGTTCAAGCTTCATTGACAGTGACATTGAACGGCTCTAGCAGGGCTGCAACGATCTGTCATAAAAGTTAAAGAATCTGAATAGTTTTTCTGGTTTGACCTTCCCCCACCCACTTATTTTTTTCATATAGTGATTGAAGGTCTTTTTGTTTAATCATTTGAATTGGAACTCATGGCTTCAGGTTTTGTCGGTCCAACTGTGGGGCGGTTGACTTGTCGGGTTGGAAAAGAGCTGGTATGTTGTTTCCATACACCGAAGTCTTGTCCGCTGCTCCTCAGGTTGGCTTTGTTGTTGGTTTTCGGGCTCTGTGTTTGGAAGTGGACAACATCAGGAGATATTTTGGATGCAAACCAGGACTGTAGTATAGGATTTGGAAATTCAGTTGGTAGGATTGCTCAGAGTTTGGCCTTTACAAGGAAAATTGGTAACCGAAGAGGCTCCGAAGGATTACGCAGTTTCAATCCTTCACAGGGAACAAACTTGTTGATTCTTATTATTTTGGCTGGTGATATCGAAATGAACCCAGGCCCCAGGTTCCAGTGCCGCACGTGCAAGAAGTATTGCAAGGCGGCAGAGAAAGCAGTTAAATGTGAAGATTGCGAGAAACGCTTCCATGCATCTTGCGTAAATCTTGGTCCCGTTGAGTTACAAAAAATTGAGTCGGATAATGATTCTTGGTATTGTTCAAACTGCAAAGCTGAGTGCAGCCTATGCAGTGGTGCTGTTTTGAATTCCCATAAGGCTGTCCAGTGTGACAAATGTGAAATGTGGGTGCACAATAACTGTTCTTTTATGTCAGACTCAGAGTATGAAACAATGCAAAACTCAAACTGTACATGGATTTGCCCAAAATGTGACTTTTTCAATTTCTCAGACTCTTTTTTCAATGAACAGTTTAACTTGGAAAGTGAAAATAGGTTTGACCTACTTGCAAAAGGTCAAGAAACCAAGTCCACTGAAACCTTGACTAGCAAAAACAGTTTTATTAGTGGTCTGAAATTTTCCAGTATCAACATAAACAGTATAAGAGGCAAAAAACTTGAGTTGTTGGCCTTCATTGATTTTCATCAGTCTCAGATTTTGGCCATTCAGGAGACAAAAATTGACAATTCCATATTAACGTCTGAATTATTTCCGGAATCTTTTCCATACAGCGTGTACAGAAAGGATAGAACCTTAAATGGTGGTGGTGTTATGCTTCTTGTGCACAAGGACATCCCACACATGCCCCTCACAGAATTGGACAATGACTCAGAGTCAGTTTGGGTCAAACTTTTTGTAAATAAGAAAACTCACTTTGTGGCTAGCTGGTATCGACCACCTGTCGATGGTCATTTACCAGTATCGGACAATGGAAATGACTTATTGAATTCCCTGGAAAAGTTTGACAATTTATTTAGAGAACAGCTTGACAAAATCAAAAATATTAATAAAGGCAACAAACCCCCCTTAATTCACGTTTTAGGTGATTTCAACTTTAGAGATATTGTATGGCCGGACAGACTCAGCAAATCTGGGTCATCATTGAGTCAGACGGAGGGTCAGATTTTGATAGATATCATGAATGACCACGGTTTGGAACAATTAGTCTATTTCCCCACCAGAGAAAGAAATACTTTGGACTTAATTTTGACCTCTCTTCCAGGTCAGTTTGCAGACATTCATTCCCCGGATAAGCTCAGTGATCATGACATTGTTTCTGGCACTTTGAAAATTGCTATCCCCCCAATAAAGAAACCTAGGAGAAAAGTGTATCGTTATCAGAAAGGTGATTATGAATCTATGAGAGCAGAAACACTTAAATTTGCAAAGGAAAGATACTTCAATGGTTACTCAGATACTCGGTCAGTCCAGGAAAATTTCAGTCTCATTACATCGTTTATTCAGGAATCGGCAGATAAACATATCCCCTCAAAAACTAGTCGCTCAGTTTCCTCTGTCCCTTGGATAACACCTGAAATAAGGAGGAAGATTCGCAGAAAAAATGCAACTCATGCAAAAGCTAAAAAGACTGGTAGTGCAAAATTTAGATCTAAATTTGAATCTTTACGGAAAGAGATCAAAGCTGATATCAGGAAGCAGCATGATCTTTACGTGAACAACTTGGTAGGAGATGTTAAGGCTAATCCTAGAGATTTTTACAGGTACATAAACAGTCAGAAAAAAGATACCCAAGGTATTCCCCCGTTGAAAAAGAGAAATGGAAGTGGAATTGCACAATCCGAATTTGAGAAGGCGGAAGAATTTAATGGTCAGTTCTCGGATGTTTTCACTAAAAGTGAATACAAACAGGTCCCTCTTATGGATAGATCTGCCCCATTCATGCATGATATTGTGGTCACAAAGGAAGGGGTGACCAAACTTCTCAAAGGTCTAAACCCGTCTAAAGCCTTAGGGCCTGATGAACTTCATCCCAGGGTCCTAAAGGAACTGGCTGTGGAATTAGGGCCGGTATTCGCCCATCTCTTCCAGCAGTCAATTGATACAGGTGAAATTCCTAAAGAATGGTCTCTTGCTAATATTTGCCCCCTGTTTAAGAAGGGCGACAGGTCACTTGCCCGAAATTACCGCCCTGTTTCTTTGACATGCATTCCTTGTAAGCTTCTTGAACATATTGTATGCTCAAATATTATGGCCCATCTTGATGAACATGAACTCTTGTCGGACAGGCAACACGCATTTAGGAAATGGCATAGCTGTGAAACTCAGTTGACTACAGTGATAAATGACTGGGCCAAAATCTTAGACAAAAAAGGCCAGGTCGACACTTTTATACTCGATTTTGAAAAGGCTTTTGATACTCCTCCCCATGAACTCCTTAAAAGCAAATTGTTTAGCTATGGAATAGGTGGAACAACTCTGAATTGGATAAATGCTTTCCTTTGTTTCCGACAACAAAGGGTAGTGGTTAATGGTATTAAATCGGATTGGGCTCCAGTTGTGTCGGGTGTCCCTCAGGGCACCGTTCTCGGCCCCTTGCTGTTTTCCTTGTATATAAATGACATCTCAGCAGACATTGAGTCTGAAATAAGACTCTTTGCTGATGATTGTGTTTGCTATCGTGAAATCAAGAATGAAGAGGATACATTGAAACTTCAGAGAGACATCGATCGTTTAGGCAGTTGGGCTAGGAAATGGGGAATGAGATTTCAACCCGTCAAATGCAACATGATGCAGCTGACAAATAAACGGTCTAGTAAGATACAGGCTAACTACACCCTTGAGGGCACTGTACTGGAAAACGTTGAAAGCATAAAATACCTGGGTGTAACTATCACAAATGATTTGAAATGGAATACTCATATTTCCAATGTCTGTACAAAGGCTAACAGAACTCTCGGATTCTTAAGGAGAAATTTGTATTCTTGTCCCCCAGATGTGAAAGAAGCAGCTTATAAAGGACTGGTGCGGCCGGTCTTGGAATATGGAAGCTCAGTTTGGGACCCTCACTCTCATGGCCTCCAGGAAGAACTGGAAAAGGTACAAAATCGTGCGGCAAGGTTTGTGACGGGAAATTATGTTTTTGAAACTGGGAGCATGACTGGCATTTTAGGTCAACTGAAATGGGAATCTCTTAAGAAAAGGAGGAAGGATAGTAGACTTATATTGCTATACAAAGGTCTAAAGGGTAAAGCCAGAATACCCACAGATGACCTTATCCCAAAGAATAGGCGTTGTAGAAATCAACACTCTTTGGCTTTTCAGATACCTTCAGCTAGCAAAGAAGCGTACAAAAGTAGTTTCTTTCCACAGACTATCAGGGACTGGAATGACCTCCCTGATTCACTTATCTCCTCTGCTGAAATGTCTGATGACTGTGTGTCCAAGTTCGCCACACTCGTGCGTTCAAGGGACTAATTTCTCCCCCATCCGAACCCCCTGGTGAAATAATGTCATTTGGCGTGTCACCAGTAAACTATTCAGATTCAGATTCACAAGGTAAGCGTATTGTAGTAGATTATAGTCATTACAGATCAGCATAAGGTAAAAGTAAATATTATTTCTTGATAAAAAGACCATCAAATCTTGAGAATAAAATCGGTCGCCGTGTTGGTCTTATCTCTTCTGCTGCAGTCGAATCTTACTCCGGCGTTAACGTTACCCTCATTTCCTCACGAAAGAAGGTCTGTTAATTAAATGCTTGAAAATGTTCAAAATATACAAAAATACAAGCGTGCTTCGGTTCTGTTAATATCAGATAAACATTGTTTCTTCCAAATACACAATTTCATAAGTCAATCATTTATTAGCTTGTCTACATATACCGGTACCTCGTGAAGTGCAAATCAACAGAAAACAGGCCAGCAGTTGACCGTACGTACGATATGCACATTTTGATATTCTTTTCTTTGTTTTTCTATATTATAAAGATTATGAATTACATGCCGTATTAGCGGTAAAATTAAACTTTAATTTCTTCGTACACTGGACGCTAAAGCTTTTAAACACAAATATGCCTCATCGTTGGTCGTACCCATTCAATCCGTTCCTCCGGCGGCGATCGTATCATACTCCGGCGTAGACGTTACCCTCATTTTCTCACTTAAAACAGTGTTCCGTTTAAATGATGCAAAATGACCAGAGAATACTATATAGGAGTGTGTTATTGTTTTAGTTTGGACTGTCAGTGGTTGTTGCTTTTATCTGTACACGGTCGATCATACATCTGCTCACAGAAACACGCAAATTGACTGATTTATGTTGATAGTTGTGTAAAGCACATTTTGCTTACTTTAATCAAGTATACGGATATGGTTTCACATGAAACTAATGTGGATAACTTGTTAAACATGAAATAAAGCTATAAAAATAAGCGAAACTCGAGTAAAGGCGCATTTCTACTTAAATTTTGCAACTTTTCAAGAAACACACTCACCACATTCCTCAGCCGTTGGCTATTGCCTCGGAGTTAGCTATTTCACTGCGGCGTTGGTCAAATATCGATATTTGGCATGCAGAGTGTGATCTATCTATGAATACTGCGTCACCATCATTTCTGAAGATTATGCACAGGAATGCGTGCGAGAGAATAAAAGTAAAAATTTAAAGTGATACTTAAAAGAGTGACGTTGAGAAATGAAAAAAAGATGTACTTGCAAGATTGTTAGTAAAGATGTGAGATTAAAACCAGGCACCCGGGGGAGGGGCTGCCAGGTCAGCGGTGTACCTATGCGTGAACAAAAACCGATGAGAAAGGGCGGTCGGAGAGAGGGTACTTTTTTAAGCATGACAGTGCGCAGAGCTGTCGTCATTTAAGGTAGGACAATACAATTGAATTCGGTTCGGACCGGCTACATGCTAAAACTATACTTTAACACCGGTAAGCCGGGAACTAACTGAGTTAATTTCACAATCTTGGAAAAACCCACGTAAACTACTAGGTGAGTTTCAAAACATATTTCCTCTCAGCATACGTCTCCAAGTGTCTAAATTTGTTGTTCATATGGTTGTTTTATTTTCTACAAACGAATAGAACTGTTTCTTACCCTCCGGAATGCCAAGAAAACGACGTTTTATCGTTTACAAACCGGAGTCTGGAACTGCCATATGTTAATGAGTTGCTATTTTTAGCTTGGACTTTTTCTAAATGTTTGTTCAGATTTTAATTGAATTTTTTAATCAAACAGGGCCGTTGTCAGCTTTTGAAAAGTGGTCCGGCCATGAAACATCAAAGTCGTTTTACGAGTGCCTTACGTGGGGGGGGGGGGGGGGGGGGGGGGGGGGGGGGGGGGGGAGCACGAGAGGGGGTATATTCCAAAAACATTTAAGACCAACAGAGAACCTTTAATTAATTTAGCGAGCAAGTTGTGTAAGAACTTTTTAGGGTTGAGTAATACAAACAAATATATATGGCTTCTAAACTGTGAAGACCAAAATTTAGTCAATTGTCTCGCATGCTATGTTCATGAAAATTTAGACAAGTAACCGAGAATATAGTTTAAGTTTGAGCTGTATGATTATTGTGAATTTGCTGAACTATATCACGTCTCACATTCTATTTAAATATGTGACTTACTTTTCGTCATATTTTACTTTTGGTGTAGAATACATGTAATATATGACATAGCCCAGTGGTTTGACGGCACTGGTGGGTGCACGAGTGGGGTGTGCACTTTGATAGCGCTTGAGTTGTTGCACTTGAGGGGTACCTGTATATGCATAGCGGTATGCCCATGATTGCCTACTTGGGTGTGTCTCAGTGGGCACCTAAGGAATTGTGGCATGCACCGGTCCGTCTTTCGATTGTGCTCTGTCACGTACATTTTTATATAATATTGTTCATGTTGTAGATCTAAGAGTAAGAGATGCAAACTGTATTCTAAATTTGTGCGGATAGTCTCTCGGTCAATGCCTTTGTTATTCTCTTATACAAAATAGTGCCTGAATATAGTTATTACCATACATGTGGTCATATATGCATAAATTCACATTGGATCATGTTTCACATGTATTGTGTGGCTCAGCCCTAAGATGCTCACATACATGCACAATTGTAGTTTATTAGTATTTCACATGGACCATATTTCATATGGATCATACTTCACACACACACACACACACACACACACACACACACACACACACATTTCCTTAGTTTCTGTACTATCTGTCATTTGAAATTCTTTCCTTGCTTATATTATGTTTTATATGTTATACCATGGCTTTGTTGCTCCTATGTGGGCCGAAAATTCGTAATAAAGATCTTGTATTCTTGTATTCTTGTATTGTATTCCCCCTCTCGTAAGGGGGGTTAGGGGGATCTCCCCCTGAGAAATTTTTTTTATTTCCGGACGGCCGTAGAGATGATTTTAATGCACTTTGGGACATTTTTTGCCATTGAAGCATTGCTTATTATATAAGTTTCATTATGATGAAGCCATGTCCTGAGACCTGAAAGCCCCTATTCACAGGATTTGTCTTGCCGAAGGAACAATCAAGGGAATTTGAAAGACGTCGGTTGATTAGGAATCGACGGTATATCCATGATAGAAGAATAACATGCATGTTTTAACAAATTTTGAAATATGAAGAAAATAATGTTTACGAAAATTTTATACGTAAACAATTTTTCGGCATGTTGTTTGATTTAATGCAATACTTATAAACAGTGATTGGGTTATTGTGAAACTAGTACTTTCAACTGAAAGGAGAATTGGTTTTATTCACTAAGAATTAAAGAACAATTTGATGCACCATAATCCGTTGGACAAACAATACAATAATGGCAATACCTGTTAATACAGGTGTCATTTTCATGATTGTTTTATAACGACCGTCTTTCACACCCAAGGGCAGTTGATTACTTAACATTGGGCTATCCGTGACACTTCAAAAAAGTCGATAAAGCTAACATATTTTCGGCCGAATAATCGAAAATTGTGGTCCGGCAGAAACCATTTTCGGCCAAAAAAGTGGTCTGGCCATAGCCGGACCGGCCGGACCGCCGCTGACGGCCTTGTAAAACAAGTATAAGCATTTCCAAAACGCTTTCAATCTCTCAGCACTAATTTCACTGTATGACCACGTTTAAACCCACGGCGATAACCACAGACCGAAAAGACTCTGACAGCTCGGTTTAACGTGAACTTTCATACCCGAGCCGGTATGCAGTATTTAGGGTGACCCAATCGAAGCTGCCTCGTCCAGTCAAGTACGACCGGAAGTGTGGTCGATTAACAACAAGATTCCAGCCCTGTTCAATTATATACGCGCTCCCATGGCGAGATCACAACAATCCCCACCACAGTTTTGACTGTTCAGAGACAAGTTAAACTTCATAGCCTCCTGATACCATTTCTCGAATGGAACCAACTCTCGAACTATAATTTGATTTACACTAAATAAAACATGAAATCTGGTCCACATGAACAAGTTTTCTTTCGTCAGTCAGTGGGCGATAAAACTGGCACAGTGTCAAGTGTCAGCCTTGTTTTGGATTTCCCTAGCAGACGATGGAAGCCGACCAAAATCAAAGCAAAATACATTACTCAGTTTGTTTGACAAACATTTCTCTGCTGAAAGACATTTCTGAATTCCATTTTTTTATGCTGCCTCATGTCAGAAGCTCTCTTCTATGAATTCAAATCAAATTTTGATGAAGGAAACATGCCTAGCGTCTTTTAGCTTTACAAATGTTTGTTCTGTGAAAATACAGTGCCCGTGAAAATCGCATGAGCGACAAGATCAGTTTTTTTTCTGTTACTGGTACTACCTCCCATTCCTAGTAACTCTCTTGTGTGATCACTTGTTTAATAAAAAAAAAATCAAATAGAAATTGGCTAAATCTGATCAATTGTGATGCTGGCAAAAATACAGGGAAACAAAATTTAGTAAGAGACTAGTGTTTGGGTTGGACCTACTCATATTGACCTACGTGGTGACATGCTTGCATTTTACCATATTTTCTTCAATTTAAATACCTCCTGGGTTGTTATACACTGTTTTCCCCCCGATTCTATCGCATTATTATAACTGAAAACGATCTCAAATAGTATGGTCGAGAATTGGTTCCATTAACTGAAGGAAACATGATTTTTAGTGGTGATGTAATGGACCATGCAGTACTCGCACCATATGACGTCACACACAATTGACTAGGTCAGTGATATTGGCAATGTTGTGTCTACAAAATCTGAGGAGTGAAATAATTTTATTGCATGTTCTCAGATTTTTGTAAGTAACAATGTTGTAAAAGTGGTTCGATATGTGGTACCAGGAATCTAACTTGATTTTAAAATAACTTACACCTTCTAACTGTCTAAGATAATAAAAATTTACGGCGCAGCATGTGACTGGAAAGACAGCCAACCACACGATTTCATTAACACAGCCAGTGGCTTCAACTGAACAGTTTCCTTGCTGTGCCATGAGTACAGGTCCTTTTCTTCAACCTGACAGCATGTCCAAACCTACATGTTACGAGCCGCGTCGTGAGAAAACCGGCCTGTACAGTCTCAGAAAACGGGTAGAAGCTTGAAATTTCAGATTAAGGTGGAAGAAGGATTGTACTATCGGAGTGGTGAAAACAAAGGCGCAGATCAGCTTCGCAGTTACTGCGAAGCTGATCTGCGCCTTTGTTTTCGCATAGGCACAGATCCGGTTTTCTCATGACACGGTTCTTACAGTGTAAGACCGAGCAGGTGGCAGGCCTTCCCCTATGGCAGAGTCCCCTAGACAAAGCATCACCACCTTTTATAACCTAGCTTAAGAAAACCTTACAGAAATTCAATGTAAATAAAGTCCACCCACCTGATGTAGAATTTTGCTAGACAAAGAGCACTTGAGAGAGTGAATAGCTCAACTTAAGGACTTTGCAGTGGCAGTCTGCTAGAGTTAACTTAAGACAACAGCTTATTAGCTCACCTGAGATTAGCTCACCTGAGCTGAAGGCTCACAAGGTGAGCTTATAGGATGGCCATGCTCCGTCGTCCGTCCGTCCGTCATCCGTCCACAATTTCAAAGATCTTCTCCTCTGAAACCGCTTGGCCGATCAAAGCCAAACTTCATGTGGAGCATCCATAGGAAGTTTAAATAAAAGGTCCAGGTCACATGACCAAGATGGCCGCCATGGCTATAAATAGCAAAAACCTTTAAAAATCTTCTTCTCCAGATTCAGTGGGCCGATTTCCACGAAACTTGGTATGTAGCATCGAGGACGCGGGCCCATCATAGTTTATATAAATCATGACCCTAGGATGACCTTGACCTATTTTACAGCAATGTCAACTTAGGTCGCCAATGCATTTGAATGGGAAAAAATGGTAAAATGCTATTTAATGGGTAAAACTTACTGGGAATAGGCAAATGGACAGAAGATTAATGTTAATGGAAAATTTTAGCACCTGGGGGGTTGTCTGCCCCTGCCCCGGGGCTATATACATGTATATGACCATAATATTCGAACTTCTTCTCGGAAACCGCTAGGCCAATCAAAGCCAAACTTCATGTGGAGCATCCTTGGGAAGGGGGAATGAAAGTTTATATAAATGGTCAAGGTCACATGACCAAGATGGCCGCCATGGCTATAAATAGCAAAAACATTTAAATAGCAAAAACATTTAAAAATCTTCTTTTTCAGAACCAGAAGGTCTGTGATTTTGAAACTTGGTGTGAAGCATCTGGGAATGGAGCTCTACAAAGTTTATATAAATCATGACCCTGGGATGACCTTGACCTATTTTACGACAAGGTCAACTTAGGTCTCCCATGCATTGGAATGGGAAAAAGGAAAATGCAATTAAATGGCAGAAACTTGCTAGAAATGAGCAAATGGACAGAAGATTTATGTTTGAGAAAATATTTTGGGCCCACGGGGTTGTCTGCCCCTGCCACGGGGCTATATACATGTATATGACCATAATATTCAAACAACCTTTTCTGAAACCGCTTGGCCAATCAAAGCCAAACTTTATGTGGAGCATCCTTTAATAGGAAGAGGGAATGAAAGTTTGTATAAATGGTCAAGGTCACATGACCTTGACCTATTTTACGGCAAGGTCAACTTAGGTCACTAATGCATTCGAATGGGAAAAAATAGTAAAATGGAATTAAATGGGGGAAACTTGCTGGGAGTATGCAAATGGACAGAAAATTTACATATATGTTTATGGAAAAAAATTGACCCCAGGAGGTTGTCTGCCCCTGCCCTAGGCTATATACATGTATATGACCATAATATTCAAACATCTACTTCTCTGAAACCGCTATACCAATAAAAGCCAAACTTTAAGTGGAGCATTGTTAGGAAGAGGGAATGAAAATTTATATAAAAGGTCAAGGTCACATGACCAAGATGGCTGCCATGGCTGTAAATAGCAAAAACCTGTAAAAATATTTTTCTCCAGAACCAGAAGGCCTATGATTTTGAAACTTGGCATGAAGCATCAGGCAATAGAGCTTTATAAAGTTTATATAAATCATGACCCTAGGATGACCTTGACCCATTTTATGGCAAGGTCAACTTAAGTCACATATCCAGATCTCAGGTGAGCGTTTATAGGACCATTGGTCCTCTGGTTTATGATATGCTAGACTACATGTGCAACCGAACCAATCAAAATGCAGAATAGAACAGAAGCTGATCTGCGTCTTTCTTTTCCCCTATGCAGATTGTTGGTTTTCCCAAAAGATGTTTGCTCAAGGACACAACTTTTAAATGTAAAAATGACAGTTTATCTGATAAAAAAGGAGGAAGTAAAAACAAACAGCTGACGTATTGAGAGATTGACAGCTATTAAAAACACTAGAAATTTATTGTTAATGAACTTAAATTTATACAACACTCATCAGGAACACAGAATCAATATATGGAGAAAAAAGTAAGAAAATGTCTTTGTTTTTCACTTGAAATTTATAGGAACAAGTGGAATTTGATTTATTCAACATTCAACATATACCCACAATCAATTATGGCGAAAAAGGTAAGAAAATATCTTTTTTTTTTTCAGCTGAAAATTCTTATTTTTCAAATTTGTTAAAATGACTGTATATTGCATACACCCTTAAGCACAGCCACAAAAACCAGGCTCATTTCTGAGCCCCCTTCAGGTTAATTGAAAAATTGACCAGGCAGTATATTACAATAGCAGGGACAGACCACCAGTCGTTCTTACTCAGTTACTCTAGTTATCTAATGGTTCAAAGGTATTGGACAAAGATAAGGAAAAGTTCTTATGCATATAGACTTGTTTTTGTAATGTTTATTGTGCATCCTTCTATTCCTGTGGTTTTCATATGAACTTGTGATTAAATTAAAGTGTGAAAACTAGAAATGGTTTAGTTTAATAATAGATATTGTTATGATAAACTGGGGTTGTGTTTTCATATTGAGTCAGTCTTGAAAATACTATTAAATGAGCCGCTGCATGGGAAAACAAACAATCTGCATAGGCGAAAACAAAGGTGCAGATCAGCACCGCGAAGCTGATCAGTGCCTTTGTTTTCGCTACACGCAATTCATCTACTTTCTAAATCCAAAATTTGCAGCCTCTATCCATCTTCTTTGACTGTACAGCCCAGTATGTGTCGTACCTTGTCAGAACCCAAATTGTTGGTTTTCTCACGCACAGGCTCAAATATCTATTAAACTGTCACTGGGTGGTAAATGAGCCATGTCACGTGAAAACCTCTGAAAGTCTTTTGGACCAGGCTTGACGCAAACTACTTGAACCTACTAGTCTGCTGGAGATGGATAATAATATGCATTTAAAGTTTTTCTGGTTTAGCTAAAAATGTTCATCATTTAAATAAAAAAAAGCAAGATCTGATTCTAGAATTCTACAGCCCTTTACCCTCTCATTTGACGTTTTCACATTGCTAGTAAAATATTTCTTTCGTGATGTGGCTCAAAATGTTAAAATGACTAGCTGATGTGGCTCAGAGTATGTTAAAATGACTAGCTGTTTAGTTTAAAGTGGTATTAAATCATATGACACCAGCTGATGCTTTTCTCAAGCTGTTGTTACATAAATTTTGGAGGATATTTTTTTGTGCAGGTGAGCATTTATGAAAGTTTTTCTGGGGGAGAAAAGGGTGACTACATGTAATCTGCAACTGGATGAAATTCTTTTTTTCTGTAGTTTTAGTTTATAGCTTTCTTCAAGCTTAACTCATATTAGCCTGGTGTCCTTTTTATGGGACATAGGCAAACATCATGGCCCCAGATGGTGACGCTGCAAAACGCAGCGTCCCATCTGGGGCTATTCTGTTTGCACAGAGGAATTTCATTGACAAATGAGATAAAAATTAAAAATCACTCCTAACACCCCTAAAAATGAAAGTGGACTCATCCAATTGATAATGATGGGAGAATCCATTTGTCAAATATGGGTTAAAAATTACTTAATGATTTTAATGCTTTGGTTTACTGTAAAGCCAATTAGACTTAGTATGCAGGGTAAGTATATCCTGTATATTATAATGGTCTTATAATATATGGAGAATGTTGATTGATTGATTTGGGGTTTTAAAAGGTCCCACAAACAGCTACGGTCATATGGAAACGGGACCTCAGTTTATTTAAGGCCTAGAGAAGCCCAGGCTCGAACCAGCGACCCCTGATGTACAAGGCAAGTGACATAACCACTGCGGCATGGAGGCTTCTCTAGCAGAGAGGGTGTCTAAGAAGAAAGATGATAATGATGATGATAATCTTTCATGATTTTTTCTTCAAGTGTCTTATATTTTTTCATTCCAGGTCCATGGTTATTGTGAGTGGTTGAGAAAAACAGCTAGTGGCTGGTCTTGCACCAGTAATTGAGTTTGTGTGAAGTACCTCATCAGTAGATATTATTAAAATGCCGGCTGGGCGTGCCAGAGGGAGAGCTAGGGGAAGGGCGAGGGAGAATGGTGAAGCTATGAGGAACCCCGGGGAGCCTGTGACCCCTAGAGTACCACAAGTACAGGGGCAGGGGCCTCAACAAGGACAGGTATTATTGAAGTCAATAAAATTAATGCTTCTGTATATATTATTCTTTCCAGATGTTTTACTGGAGTGGACAATGAATGTTTCAATATTTTTTTTTTTTTTTTTTTTTTTCATTTTTGTCAAGGCCTAAACTGAATATGCCTGTCCATTAAGTCTTTTTTACCATTCTACATTTTAAAGAAGATACTTCATTGATAACTAAGTTAGCCTTTTTAAAGAAGAAAAAAAGAAGGAAGCCGCGACATTTTGTCAGAAATTACATTTGTCGAAAATTACATTTGTCGAAAATGTCCCCATGCCCAGACCTTTATCCTAACCCTAGTCGTTGGTGGCTCAAAATGTGGACCTATAGGCTAGTCTTCTATAAATCTCAAAATTTTGCGGTGAATATTTTTGAAGATATAAAATTTTCGACAAAACACTTTTTCGACGAAATCACACTGGTAAACGTAAACGCAGTGGCTAAGGCACGAACGTATTGGCTAAGGCAATTTCAACGCTATGGCTAAGAAAGAAAATGGCGGACAATGATACACATGTGCAGGTTTGTTGTTGTTTTACACTTTCATTTTCCGGTTATCAATGATGACAGCTACTGGCTTGGCGGCGCGGGACCCACAAATGAGTCACAAACCTACGTTCGATGGTTAGATGTCGCCAGCTGCAGCCAGTAAAAGTGTAACCTCGACAAAGTGGAGACAATGAACCACGAAATCTCATGATTTTTCACGAAATACTGTTTTTCTATGATATCGTACGCTGTCTTGTAGTTTATACACATGCAAATGATAAATCGGACGCATTTGAGCACGATTCGTGAAAAAAATGAAATTGAAGGAGCCTCAGCGTGTCACAATACTTGAAGTTTCATTACAACGCTACCGGCTAAAGAACTGGAAACAACGTAGTGGCTAAGACCTCAGAGTTTCTCGGTGGGGAAAATGTTATAGTATGGTAGTAAGACTCGTAAGTGTCCTTCTCAAAGTAGGTTTTGAGGTCTAAATTATTGTTCAAACATGGTCTAGAGCTGCGTTAAACCATTTGAAGTTCGTTTGAGGTTCTTCCCCCCCCCCCCCGAAAAATATCAAAAATTGCCAAAACGCATTAAGAATAGTCCCTTTTTCGACATTAAACACCCAAAACATATACGATGTTTTATGAGACCCCCAAAACATCTCCAAAAATCTCCCTGACCAAAAAAGAAAAACCGATTTTTACAGAAAACTCCCCCAAAATATTGACATTCAAATTTTGATCCCAACCCACAAAAAAAGAAAATGAAAAAAAAAATAGACCGAGCCTATATACACAGAAAATGTCATGGTATCCCCCCCCCCCCCCCCCCCGGGACCTCAACTATAATTAAAATGATTTTAAGTAAACTATATAAGATGTTTACGAATGTTTTATAGATACTCTTCTTACACCATCCTTTGGAACTCACCTTTTTCAATACCCCATTGTTCTGAAACACCAGAAGAAAAGTATTTGGTCGTCATCCTTTTACAATACAAGAGTCCCCAAAACGGCCAAAACTGCAAATCGGTTCACAAATAAAAAAATATCCCCGTGGCCGAGTGGTTCAGTGCTCTTGATCATTCGATCATCTCACCGATGTGGGTTCGCGCCTCGCACGGGGCACGAATTCATATGTGAGACAAGCCATGTTCTGCTTGCGGGTGTGTCAGCTGGTTTTTCCCCGGGTACTCCGGTTTTCGCCCCACCTACCGATTGATTCGTCTCGATATGAGTGAAAAAGCTTGAAAGGGACGTAAAACTGAATAAAAAATAATAATAATAATTTTGAATAGGGTTTTTTTGCACGTACAAGGTAGATAGTACATTTTTTTTAAATTGGATATATCTAGCAGATTTAGAGTTTTTGTTGAAGTGTTGTGCCCTCTATCAGGCATAGTTTACCGTTTGGCATTGATTTGCAGCATTTAAATGAAAAATTATTACTTTTATCCTTTTTTTAGGAATGTTCTTGCACCCATTTTACAATGGAAAAATACCCTATTCAAAGCTACTTTTGGTCATAAAACTTTTATTTGTGGACCGATTTTCAAAATTTTTGCGACAAAATTTAGGTAACCTCAAACGAACTTCAAATGGTTTAACGCAGCTCTAGACCATGTTTGAACAATAATTTAGACCTCAAAACCTACTTTGAGAAAGACACTTACGAGTCTTACTACCATACTATAACATTTTCCCCACCGAGAAACTCTGGGGTCTTAGCCACTACGTTGTTTCCAGTTCCTTAGCCAGTAGCGTTGTAATGAAACTTCAAGTATTGTGACACGCTGAGGCTTCTTCAATTTCATTTTTTTCACGAATCGTGCTCAAATGCGTCCGATTTATCATTTGCATGTGTATAAACTACAAGACAGCGTACGATATCATAGAAAAACAGTATTTCGTGAAAAATCATGAGATTTCGTGGTTCATTGTCTCCACTTTGTCGAGGTTACACTTTTACTGGCTGCAGCTGGCGACATCTGACCATCGAACGTAGGTTTGTGACTCATTTGTGGGTCCCGCGCCGCCATGCCAGTAGCTGTCATCATTGATAACCGGAAAATGAAAGTGTAAAACAACAACAAACCTGCACACGTGTATCATTGTCCGCCATTTTCTTTCTTAGCCATAGCGTTGAAATTGCCTTAGCCAATACGTTCGTGCCTTAGCCACTGCGTTTACGTTTACCAGTGTGGAAATGTCGCGCATCAAAAAAAAGACCTAATTTGTTCTGTGTCAGAGTGTACATGCAAATACACAAACAATTTTGATCAAAATGTCAGGTCTCCAGGGATTTTTTTCGGGTGCCTCAGGGGCCGAAATAAGGCCCCATTCCCAATGCAATTTAGGTTACTTTATTCCCAATTTGAAGAAAAAAAAATTCCCAATCAGACCTAAAAAGGATTTTCAACAGTTCCATACATTGCGAAATTCAAACTTTGCTGTTTGAAATGGAGTTTAGGTTTGAATATAAGTTATTATTTAATGCTTCTAAATGAAATTCCCTTATAAGCTAGGTCACATTTGAAAATATTATCAACCATGAATGTTTTGAAAATTTCCCAAATTCAGGGTTTACGTCGCTAAATTTCTCAATCAGAAAGACCCTAGGGCCCCTTCCCAAAATTGCCAAAACAATCCCTGGGTCTCCCATTCATATTTGAAACCCTTTCCCTCTTGTAAAACAGTTTGCTTGAATAATTTGAATTACAGGGTGATTTACAGTAACTGCAGTAATAAGGTGAGCTGCCTGGTGGGAAAACCAACAATGTGGTTTCCGAACAAGTCTGACACAAACTGGCCTGCACAGTCACAGAAGATGGCTAGCGGCTTGAAATTTCAGATTTAAGAAGAAGAGGAAGTGTACTATCCGTGTATCGAAAACAAAGGTGCTGATCAGCTTCGCGGTTACCGCGAAGCTGATCTGCGTCTTTGTTTTCGCATATGCAGATTGTTGGTTTTCTCATGAGGAGGATCAAGGTGTCTAACACAGATTACATGATATTTTTCACAGGTACCACCCAATATGCCTCAGGGTGCGGTAGGTGGTAGGGACCCCAACCCTAACCAGCCATCTAGTGGAAGAGCTGCTTATAGGGGCCAAGGGAGAGAACATGGCCGAACTGAGGCCCCTGAGCCCCCTGTAGAGCAGATGGGGGCTATGAGGCTTGAGGAAAATGGAGCTGCAGCTAATCAGAATGAAGAACGACAGGTCGTTTATAGACGTGTGCCAGAGAGTCCTTATACAGAGCCGAGGGCTATGAGGCTTGAGGAAAATGGGGCTGCAGCAAATCAGAATGAAGAACGACAGATCGTTTATAGAAGAGTGCCTGAACGGCCCTTTAGGGAGCCAGGAGACAATAAAATTGGTAATTTCTCTGTAATTTTTTTTGGTTTAGTTGGTGCTTTATGTGTTGGTCCATGGTCAACAGCTAAGGTCGTGTTAGAAAATAGAATCCTGCATGGCATAGTGGTTATGTCAGTAGCCTTGTAAACTGGAAGCCACAGGTTTGATCCCGGGCTTCTCTAGTCTGCCTGGTGAGACTAAGTATAAACCGAGGTCCTTCTGCATATGACGTTAGCTGTTGATGGGATGTTAAACCCCAACTCAGTCAGTCATGTTGGGGTGGCTATTTAGCCTGGTCAAACTGTTCATGGGCGAACTGTTACAAGATATAAGTGCGTGTTGCACTTCATTTTTATAAACCATTAACTGAAAAAATCCCATTCTTGAATCAGCTGGAGAGGAAGAATGGCTTTAGAAATATTTTCATGACCTAAACTTCATGAAAGAAATGTGCTGGACTTAAGGATTGATCACCAATGGGCTTGGTTACAAATCAGACAAACTACTACTCAAACTATTGCGCATGGTTATAGTTTTGGACATCCTTAAGTTTGTGGTAATCAGTCCAGTGTTTACACATTAAACTTTTTTTTTCCAAACATTGCCCCATTTATGAAATGATCTTGAATGGCATATAAAAAAAATGATAATTTTCATCAGTTAAGCAATACATTGCGAAAACTTGCCCATTCAATACACAGATTTTTTTACAGGCTCAGCTGTAAAAATTGAAAATTTTCAGCTGATTTTTTTTATTTTTCTTATTTTTAATCAAAACATAGACTGTGGGTACACATTAAAACTGCCTTGCCGAGTCAGATCTAGCATGTTAGGCGCTTCTATCGAGTACCCACAATCTCTGTTTTGGAGCAAAAATAAGAAAATTAGGTATACGCCTGCAAACCCCAGATTTGCTGTAAAAAAGTGGGGCTGAGGGGTATACATTTCATGGATATGTTTTCCTGATGTATTTCAGGTCAGATGGGTACCCCTACGCAGCTACTCACAAACTGTTTCAGCCTACACCAGAAACCTGATTGGCAGGGGTACCAGTACCGTGTATGTTTCAGTACACAATCAATAAATCCTTTAAAGATATAAATGAGCCGCCTCGTGGGAAAACCAACAATGTGGTTTCCAGACAGGTCTGACAAAAACTGGCCTATACAGTCACAGAAGATGACTAGAAGCTTGAAATTTTGGATTTAAGTAGAAGAGCAATTGTACTATCCGAGTAGCGAAAACAAAGGCGCTGATCAGCTTCGCGGTTACCGCGAAGCTGATCTGCGTCTTTGTTTACGCCTATGCAGATTGTTGGTTTTCCCATGAGGCGGCTCAAATAGAACAAGGAATAAATGCCTTATTTTTTCGCTATTACAGGCCAGATGGGTACCCCGATGCAATTACTCACCAACTACTTTAGCCTTCACCAACGGCCCGACTGGCATGTGTACCAGTATCACGTGGACTTCAGCCCACCGGTAGAGAGCAAAAGGCTAAGAATAGCCCTCCTCTTTTCTCATGGGGATCTTCTTGGACCGACTCGAGCTTTCGATGGTATGGTGCTGTATCTGCGGCGAAGATTGGATGACGAGGTATTGATATTCAAGCGAGAAATTGTGCAAAGATTAGATGACTTAAAAATAGTAGTAGTAATTTTGTTAAGTTACAACTGCGCAAATACCAGCCTAGCAATTCACAAGTTTCAGACATCTCAAAATCAGTTGTCAAAGGCAAGAAATTGACAGTCCACAACAGTCATTAAGGTGCAATTTAAATATAGAAAAAGTTGTTCATTTCTTTAAAATAGCCAAAAGCTGTCAAACAATAACCTCAGTCTGTTTCATTACATGTACTTTCAAACAACCAATGAAATTTTTTAAAAAGAGAAATCAACAGCTGTCAATTTCATCTTACTGTGGCCAATAGGTGACAATTTGTATTTCAAGGGTGATACAAATATTGGACAGGAAATGTCAATTTCATCTTTTTGACCAACTGGTTAAGAGATGCTTGAAACACCTGGATTGCTAAGCTGCTATTTGCGTGGTTGTAAATTTGAAGACATGCATCTGTGACTGTAGAAATAAAAAAAAAAATTGAGTTAGACAGACTGAGGCAATTTTAACTATGGAATGTAATGCTGAAATTCACCCAGCAGGCACATGACGTCAGAATGACGTCAGATCTACTTCAATGCGACGTCCCATTGACGTTGATATGACGTCATTATGACGTCATGTGCCCGCTGGGCAGCATGATATAAGCCGTGATGTGAGAAACCTTGACTGCGGTGTTTCCCATCAGGTCAGTCATAAACGGCCTGTAGAGTCATAGAAGAATTCTAATTTAAGAATTGCACTATTTGTAGAGCGAAAACAAAGGTGCTGATCAGCTGTGCTGTTTGTGCACAGGTGATCTGCATCTTTTGTTTTTGCATAGGCAGACAGGTGTGGCACCTCAGAGCTTCTGAGTCATCCGCTTTTGAATTTAAAAACAAATGTAAGCCTGTCTAAAAATAGTGATACTTTTCTAATTTTAGGTGGTAGTCCATAGCCAGCGCCATACTGACGACGCCAACATCAGAATCACAATCAGATTGACAGCCGAGCTCCCACCCACCTCCCCAATGAGTCTTCAAATCTACGGGGTCATCCTTAGGAAGTGAGTTACCCTTTTGCTCAAATATCCATACTGTATGCTTAATTTTCCCAATTGATGACAAAATATAGAAAAAATACATTCAGATTAACACCAGAGCTTCCAACTCTGCAATGTGTCTGCAAATCTACAAAGTCATTCTTAGGAATTTTGATTCTTGAGTCACATGGGAAAACCAACAATGTGTTTTTTGAATAGGTCCTACACAAACCGAGCTGCACGAGCACAGAGGATGGCTAGAGGCAGGAAATGTCGGTCTTAGAAAGTAGAGGCATTGTACTAGATCTGTGTAGCTAAAACAATGGCACTGATCAGCTTCGCAGTAACTGATCAGCTTCGCAGTTACTGCGAAGCTGATCTGCGCCTTTGTTTTGGCCTATGCAGATTGTTGGTTTCCCGATGCGGCGGCTCAAATTATGATGCCTGAAAATTTTGACCTCACATTCTGTTAACAAGATGTGGTATATTGTAGAAATATAGAAATTGTGAATCATCATAATGTCTCAGCAAAAACTGTAAATTCAAAATTTTTTGCGTGACTTTTTTTTCTATTTCCGAATTATTAGCGAGGTCTTGGATTAGCGAGTGAGTGTCCATGTAGTCTATAAAGTTTATAGTGATTCTAAACCTCAAACAAACAAACAAAAAATGTTTGAAATGTTTGGGTTGCCGAATTTCTAGTTTTCATTAAAAAAAAAATTTTTTTTAATACTGTAGATTCGGAAATATTCACGAGAATTTAATTTTCGTTAATATGGGCGAATTGGTTGCTTGCAAATTCAAAGTTCTTGCTATTAAAGTGTCACTATAAGCTTTATAGTATATATAGACACTTGCTCTGAAATCAAGAACTCGCTAATACGGTCTATGAAAAATAAATATTTTTATTAATACAAATACATCTATCCAAAGCATTGATGAAGCTTGACAATGTCATTAAAATGTAATCAAGTTCTAAATTACACAGACATGTAATGATGTTGTTTTCGTTTCTTCAGGATTCTTTCAAGACTCAACATGATGCAAATAGGGAGGAACTTTTACAACCAAAACCAGGCCAGGAGAATAGAAAAACATAAGTGAGTACTCTTGCCTCCTCCCCCACCCCCTTTTAAAGATTTCTTTGGAAACATTTTGATAATTTTAATGTGTTCGCTCAAAACATTGATTGTTGGTACACGATAGTACCACCTCACCGAGGTGGTTCTAGAGTACCCACAATCTATGTTTTGGAGCAAAAATAAGAAAATAGTATATCCCTGCATACCCCAATTTTGTGGGGTATAAGGAGTCTATATTACAAGGACATGTTTTCCATTTGATTGGGTCATTAAGCAACAAAACATGCAAACAAGTAGCATATGAGCTTTTAATATTGACCAAACCTGTCTGTTGTAGCCCCTAAAGTTTGGCTGCCAGTGCAAATTATTAGGGGTAGATGCTGGAATGTCTACTCCCAAAATGTCTATTCCCATATGAGCCGCATCGCAAGAAAACCGGATTTTTGTCTATGCGAAAACAAAGGCGCAGATCAGCTTCGCGGTAACCGCGAAGCTGATCAGCGCCTTTGTTTTCGCTACTTGGATAGTACAATTCCTCTTCTACTTAAACCCGAAATTTCAAGCTTCTAGCTCTTTTCTGTGCTTGTACAGGCCGGTTTGTGTCAGACCTGTTCGGAAACCCCGAAGACCGCTTTTCTCGCGTCATGGCTCATATTGTCATGTTTTCCTGATGTCTTTGTCTTCTGCCTTAGTTTAAATTCAATTAATGCTAGGTTTCCAAGTTGGACAATGGCTTAAAACGTAATATGAGCCGCGTTACAAGGTTTCCAACCAGGTCCGACACAAATCACAGAAGATGGCTAGAAACATGAAATTTGCGATTTAAGATGAAATGGAATGGTAGTATCTGAGAAGTGAAAACAAAGGTGCTGATCAGCTATGCAGTTACATGTACTGCAAATATCTGGTTTTCTCTTGACAAGGCTCATTTAACATTCTTTAGTGGTTAATATTAGTTATAGATAAATTTAGCCGTGTTATGAGAAAACCAGATTTTTGCCAATGCAAAAACAAATGCGCAGATCAGCTGTGCAGTAACTGCACAGCTGATCAATGCCTTTGTTTTCACCACTCTGATAGTACAATTCCTCTTCTTCCTAAATCCGAAATTTCAAGCTTCTAATAGCCATCTTCTGAGACTGTAAAGGCGGGTTTGTGTCGGACGAGGTAGTAAACCCCCAAGACTTGCTTTCTCATGTCGTGGCTCAATTAACAATACTATTTGAGCCTGTGCATGAGAAAACCAACAATTTGCATAGGCGAAAACAAAGACGCAGATCAGCTTCGCGGTGACCGCGAAGCTAATCAGCGCCTTTGTTTTCGCTACACGGATTGTACACTTCCTCTTCTTCTTAAATCCGAAATTTCAAGATTCTAGCCTGCTTCTGTGACTGTGCAGCCTGGTTTGTGTCAGACCTGGTCGGAACCCCAAATTGTCGGTTTTCTCATGCACAGGCTCATTTTATAGATTACAAGTCCTCCCTGGCTTTGTTGAATCAATTCAGCTCTTAGAAAGCGGCCCACTTCTCAATCTTGACGTTTCCAACAAGATCTTGAACACCGAGACAGTTTACGATATGAGCCGCATCGTGAGAAAACGGGATTTTTGCCTAGGCGAAAACAAAGGCGCAGATCAGCTTCGCGGTAACCGCGAAGCTGATCAGCGCCTTTGTTTTCGCTACACGGATAGTACAATTTCTCTTCTTCTTAAATCCGAAATTTCAAGCTTCTAGCTCTTTTCTGAGCTTGTACAGGCCGGTTTGTGTCGGACCTGGTCGGAAACCCCGAAGACTTGCTTTCTCATGTCGTGGCTCAATTAACAATACTCTTTTACAGATTACAAGTCCTCCCCGGCTTTGTTGAATCAATTCAGCTCTTAGAAAGCGGCCCACTTCTCAATCTTGACGTTTCCAACAAGATCTTGAACACTGAGACAGTTTACGATATGATGAACAACATGTATCAACGTCGGCCCAACACTTTTATGGACGATTTCTCGCGAATGATAATTGGGCAGATTGTTATGACAAGGTAGGTCGTTTTGGCAATTTGCCTCTTATTCATCTGGACCCAGTTGTTCAAAGCATCGTTAGCTTAACGATATCGTTAAGACATAAATTTGTTAAGCAAATATCAGCTAAAGTAACAAATACACTGTTATTTTTTGTTGAAAAATGTGAGAATCCTTTGCAGTGCAAAGGATTCTCACATTTTTTCAACAAAAAATGACAGTGTATTTGTAATATTAATGTTTGAAATTTTAACGAAACGTTAACTAACGACATCGTTAGTTTTGAACAACTGGCCCCAGATTTGCTAGAATACTTTGACAGTGTTGCTTATTCTCTGACATAGATTTGCATTTGTTGATCTGACTGCTTAAATAACAATGTTCTCAATAATGCGACTCTATGGCGGTAAACAAAATATGACAACATGCTTCGCATGGCACTGGAAAAAGGTGTAAAACAAGTAGGTGCCCCTTTTACCCTGTTTACAAAACTTTATCACATGAGTTCAAGTGGCATGGTCAAAGTATTTTACCTATAGTAGAACTAAACTTACGGATGATAATTGGGCAGATTGTTATGACAAGGTAGGTCATTTTGCCTATTTGCCTATTATTCATCTATTTTGCAAGTATCCACAAGAGATAATGTTTGGCTACTCAATCCCAGAGATTAATAAGCATGACGCTCAAAATGTAATGATCCCTGTCACTTGCAGGAAATAAAAACACACATAGTCACGCTCAATTACCAGTTATCGTAAATCTTTTCAAACACCACTGTTTCAACAGGAAAACATGTCCATGAAATGTATACCCCACTTTTATATAGGAAAACTGGGGTTTGCAGGGGTATGCCTTATTTTCTTATTATTTGTCCAAAACATACATTGTGGGTACTCGTTAGAACCGCCTCGGCGAGGCAGTTCTAACATGTACCCACAATTTATGTTTTGAGCAATAATAGTAGAAATATCAGAAATTTTCTGATGAAACTTTTCACAACTTAAGAAAAATCTATGTATTACATGGGCATGTTTTCGTAATTTGTAGCATAAATGAGTTGTCATGGTGCCATAGAGTAGGAAATTTTGTTTATAAAATTTCACCAGAATACGTTTGAGTACTGTTGTTTTTTGAAAAGGTTCGTTTAGTATCAAGTAAGACTGGTGCTGCTGTAAAGCCTATGACTTTGGGCCGAGGAGTCTCTGGTTTGACCCTCAACTGGATTTCTGTGTCATCAGGAAAACATGTCCGTGCAATATATACCCCCTTAAACCCCACTTTTATATAGTAAAACTGGGGTTTGCAGGGGTATACCTATTTTTCTTATTTTTGCTCCAAAACATAGATTGTGGGTACTTGTTAGAGGCGGTTCTAACGTGTACCCACAATCTATGTTTGGAGCAAAAATAAGAAAAATACCAAAAAATATCTACTGAAAATTTTCATTTTTTACAACTTAAAAAATCTCTGTTTATCGCATGGGCATGTTTTCGTAATGAAAAACATTTTCTGTATATTTCACAGGTATAATAACAAAACCTATCGCGTGATGGACGTGGACTACGAAAAAAGCCCTTTGTCCACCTTCAGACGAAGTGATGGCACTGAAGTATCCTTCAAGGAATATTTCCAAAATGTAAGAAATATTTCATACTACATGTATACTCCATATTAAGTGATAAAAGCTTGGTAGGCCAGACAAAGTGATGAGATGATCGAGTGATTAAAAAACAGCAGTTAAGATCACTTGGTCATCTCACCACTGTGTCGGGTGTGGGTTCGAGCCCTGCGCTAGCCACATCTGAGACAAGCCAATTTCTGCGGATTTGCCAGGTGGGTTTTCTTGGTTTCTCCCATTTTCGCCCCACCTACTGATGGGCTCGTCTCATATGAGCTTATATAATCTCGAAAGGGACATAAAACTGAATTAAAAAAAACAACAAACAAACAAAAAACAATCAGTAGTGCCAAATTTGTACAAGATCAAACCCCATGTCTGACACATTTTTCTTGGAGATTTGATCATGAAACATTTTATGGCCATTCTTCGGTTGATTGAACAAGAGCAGTAGTCAGTTTGTGGTGAAAAGATCCAAACGGTCCAAGTTAGTTTAAATATAATTGTGGTCCAAGTTACCAGCACCTCATGGACTGTTTGGACTTTGGATTTTACCTCAGTTGTGTACCATGCATGCAAAGCATTAACTCATTTAAGCCTGGCATCCCTTTTATGGGACATAGGCAAACAGAATAGCCCCAGATGTGACGCCGCAGAACGCGGCGTCCCATCTGGGGCTATTCTGTTTGCTTAGAGGAATTTCATGGAAAAATGAGATAAAAGTTAAAAATCACTCCTAACACCCCTAAAATGAAAGTGGACTCACCCAAATAATAATGATGGGAAAATCCATTCGTCAAATATGGGTTAATTAATAAAAGCTTCTTACAACAAAGCTTGATAAGCATACAAAATGGCTGATGAAATACCTATTAGATGTATACAGTCAGGAGAACTTGTTGAATACCGTTATCTTGCTACGATAGCTGTGTAGCGCGATCTTGTGGAAAATGGCTGGATTAAGATCATGGAATTCTGTGTTTTGTGACCATATGAAGACCCTGTACAAAAAGTATACCTCAGATTTTGTAGCTTTCAAAATTATTTTTCATTCTACAGTCAGGTTTGAAAAACTACCTTAGATCTTGTAAATGGCACGCATTTAAGAGGTAGTGTCCTGCATCATTTTGAAATGTCAGCTGTTGTCTGTGGTGGTTATCTACTGCCATTGTCTGTGGCGGTTATCTACTGCCATTGTCTGTGGCGGTTATCTACTGCCATTGGCTGTGGCGGTTATCTACTGCCATTGGCTGTGGCGGTTATCTACTGCCATTGGCTGCGGCGGTTATCTACTGCCATTGTCTGCGGCAGTTATCTACTGCCATTGTCTGTGGCGGTTATCTACTGCCATTGTCTGTGGCAGTTATCTACTGCCATTGTCTGCAGCGGTTATCTACTGCCATTGTCTGCAGCGGTTATCTACTGCCATTGTCTGCAGCGGTTATCTACTGCCATTGTCTGTGGCAGTTATCTACTGCCATTGTCTGCAGCGGTTATCTACTGCCATTGTCTGTGGCAGTTATCTACTGCCATTGTCTGTGGTGGTTATCTACTGCCATTGTCTGTGGCGGTTATCTACTGCCATTGTCTGCAGCGGTTATCTACTGCCATTGTCTGTGGCAGTTATCTACTGCCATTGTCTGCAGCGGTTATCTACTGCCATTGTCTGCAGCGGTTATCTACTGCCATTGTCTGCAGCGGCTATCTACTGCCATTGTCTGTGGCGGTTATCTACTGCCATTGTCTGCAGCCGTTATCTACTGCCATTGTCTGTGGCAGTTATCTACTGCCATTGTCTGTGGTGGTTATCTACTGCCATTGTCTGTGGCGGTTATCTACTGCCATTGTCTGCAGCGGTTATCTACTGCCCTTGTCTGCGGCGGTTATCTACTGCCATTGTCTGTGAACATTAAAGTGGAAATATTCAGGTGTACAAATAAGCAGTGTATGGGGTAGCTAATGATTTCTTTTTACAGCAATATGGCGTTCAAGTAAATGACGATAACCAGCCCTTGCTTTACAGTCGTGCCAGAGAAAAAATTATCGGTGGACAGCGGACTCGTAGAGAAGTCTTACTGGTCCCAGAATTCTGTATTCTAACTGGTGCGTAAATTTTACCATTTCTGTTTGTTTAGCTGATATGAGCCACCACATCAGAAAACCAACAATTTGCATATACAAAAGCAAAGGCGCAGATCAGCTGTGCAGTAACTGCCCAGCTGATCAGCGCCCTTGCTTTCATTACTTGGGTAGTAAAATCTCTCATCTTCATTGATCCCATATTTCAAGCTTCTAATCTGCTTTTGTGACTGGACAGACTGGTTTGTGTTGGACCTGGTTTGAAACCTTAATTGCTGGTTTTCTCACCCGAAGTCTTATATTCAGGTGTTCGTTGTATAATTAAATGAGCCTATGCGTGATAAAACCAACAATTTGGGTTGTGACGAGATCCAACAAAAACCGGGCTGCACAGTCACAGAAGATGGTTAAGGGCTGGAGATTTTGGATTTAGAAAGTAGACAAACTGTACTATCTGTGTAGCGAAAACGAAGGTGCTGATCAGCTTTGCAGTTACTGCGAAACTGATCTACGCCTTTGTTTTCGCCTAAGCAGATTGTTGGTCTTCCCTTGCGGTGGCTCAAATGTCTTAACAATAAATGAAATCCAAAACTTTGGTTAGTGTTAACTTATGTGCTGGTTGACTTAATTTCGTGTAGACAAATTCACATATTGGTTAACAGATTTTGTGTATAAAAGTCAATTAAACCGACACTTGCAAGGTTGCACCCCAACCCCATAATAGTTGATATAACCTGGCTATACATTACGAAATCTTGCCCATGAAATATACAGATATTTTTTTCACAAGCAAAAATTTAAAATTTCGTTGGAACAGTTTTTATATTTTTCTTATTTTAGCTCAAAACAAAGATTGTGGATACATGTTAGAACCGCCTCGCTGTGGCGGTTCTAACGAGTACCCACAATCTATGTTTTGGAACAAATATAAAAAAATATGTTTACCCATGCCTACCCCAGTTTTGCTATACAAAAATGTGATTCAGTGGGGTATACAGTCATGTCATTGACATGTTATCCTGATGAGGTCATTGCTGAACTAGAAATGAGCCGCCTCATGGGAAAACCAACAATCTGCATATGCGAAAACAAAGGCGCAGATCAGCTTCGCGGTTACCGCGAAGCTGATCAGCGCCTTTGTTTTCGCTACTCGGATAGTACAATTCCTCTTCTTCTTAAATCCGAAATTTCCAGCCTCTAGCCATCTTCTGTGACTGTGCAGCCTGGTTTGTGTCAGACCTGTTCAAAAACCACATTGTTGGTTTTCCCACTAAGCGGCTCAAATGCTAAATCAAGATTGATTTGCTATATACATGTAGTTGTACATTTATCTTTCATAACAACACTGATTTGAGCCGCGACGCAAGAAAACCGGTCTTCGGGGTTTCCGACCAGGTCCGACATAAACCGGCCTGTACAGTTACAGACAAGGGCTAGCAGCTTGAAATTTCGGATTTAAGAAGAAGAGGAATTGTACTATCCGAGTGGCGAAAACAAAGGCGCTGATCAGCTTCGCGGTTACCGCCAAGCTGATCTGCGTCTTTGTTTGCGCATATGCAGATTGTTGGTTTTCCCATGCGGAGGCTCATTTGATAGCTGTTACAGAAGTTTGTTTGGACCCCAACAGTAGTGAAATAAATAGGTTGTCAGGAAAACATGTCCGTGAAATGTATACCCCTTATACCCCACTTTTATATAGGTAAACTGGGGTTTGCAGGGGTATATTTAATTTTCTTATTTTTGATTCAAGCTATACATTGTGGGTACTCTGCGAGTCAGTTCTAACGTGTTTCCACAATGTTTGTTTTGAGCGACAGTATTAAAAAATCAATTTTTTTTTCCAATGAAATTTTCAATTTTACTCTTGAAAAAAAATCTCTGTATACCCCATGGGCAAGTTTTCGTAATATATACTGTACTCTACTATCACAGGTCTGGGAGATATGAAAAACGACAATAGGGTTATGCAAGACCTAGACGAGTATCTGAAACCAGATCCTACCTCCCGAGGCAAAACTCTGGTTGACTTTGTACGACAGATTAACAGGTAAATATGAGCCGCGCCGTGAGAAATCCAGAATTTTGCCTATGCAAAAACAAAGGCGCAGATCAGCTTCGCAGTAACTGCGAAGCTGATCAGCGCCTTTGTTTTTGCTACACGGATAGAACAATTCCTCTTCTTCTTAAATCTGAAATTTCAAGCTTTTAGGCTATTTCTGTAGCTGCACAGGCCGGTTTTTGTCAGACCTGGTCTGAAACGCCAAAGACTGGTTTTCTAGCGTCAGGGCTCGTATTGGTGCTGGGATACACAGTTTTAATCTCAAGCCATCTAGAGCCTAATTCTGGTTGACTTTGTACGACAGATTAATAGGACTGGTAATGTTATGTCCCATTATTCATACATTCATTCGAAATTATCTGCCATGGTTGAAAGGTCAGGGTTGGCAGATCACGTGATGCGTAGCATCTATAAATAGCACAGCTATTCAATACAATGTATCCAATAAGTACAATCTCTGACATACTTTGGGAGTCTTAATCTTTAGCTCAGTGGTTAGAGCATTGGATTTCTACCCCCGCGATTGGGGTTCGAATCCCATCAGGGACGTGGGATTTGTTCAAACTATGTATCATCTCTTAATTACAAATTTATATATTTTTAGTAAATAGCAATACAGATAGAAAATGTAGCCTGACTGATGGGAAAAATGTGGTAGAAAAATTTCAGCGTTATCAAACAGATAGGGTAGCTACAAAATGTAACTACCTATGGAGAAAAATTGGAAAAAAAATGATTTTTTTTTAATAGTTTTACACAAAACATTGATTGTGGGTACATGATAGAACCACCTCAGGGAGCCGGTTCGAACGAGTACCTACAATCTGTTTTGGAACAAACGTAAGAAAAATAGGTATACCCCTGCATACCCCAGTTTTGATACATAAAAATGGGGTTTAAGGGGGTATACATTACACGGACATGTTTTCCTGATACAATCCAGCAAATACTTATGGTCTGTCACACAATTTCTGTTGCAGCAATCCAGTGCTAATGGAAGAGTTACAGGGCTGGGACATTCAGTTCACTCCCCAACTAGTGGGGCTGAGAGGACGACAGATGCCCAAAGAAAAGATATTAATGGCTGGCACCAGGGAGGTAATGATACCAGTAGCTTAGAAAGTTTTTTTTTTAATTCAGATTTACGTCCCTTTCAAGATTTTTTCAGCTCATATGAGACGGGCCAATCAGTAGGTGGACGAAAAATGGGAGAACCCAAAGAAAAACCACAGGGCACACTTTGGAGGTTTTGACAGCATCACAAAGTAAATTCTTACTGAAAAAATGAGCCGCTTCATGAGAAAAACAACAATCTGCTTATGCAAAACCAAAGGCGCAGATCAGCTTAGCAGTAACTGCGAAGCTGATCAGCGCCTTTGTTTTGGCTACTCGGATACTACAGTTCCTCTTATACTTATATTCGAAATTTCAAACTTCTAGCTCTTTTCCGTAACTGTACAGGTCGGTTTGTGTCGGACCTGGTCGGAAACCACATTGTTGGTTTTCCCACAAGGTGGCTCATATAATGAACCTTCATCAGTGACCCTTTAGAATCAGGCAACAAAGGTCATAAAATAATGCCGTAATTTATTTATCAGATTTGTCAGTTTCAAAGACTTTGAAAGCCAAAACAAGGCTAAATAAGCAAAAAACTACCGGCACTTAAGGTATCATCTGATTTTGCATTCTCGGAGTATTCACAACGATCTCAAAGAGTAAACTAGAAATGTATAATCTGCACTATGGATGATGTATGGGAGGACATTTTACGGCCGCCACACATTAAGCAAATTTTACCGCATACTATCTCATATAATCTTTCTGGTCCATTTTGTCCAAAACAAGGCCGACTGGATTAAGAAATACGAAAATGATCAAATCTATCCCACTTACAAACTGGATGGCAATTTTCTGTCAGGACATGACTGAATAATTGTTGACTGAGATATTAAACCATTAGACATTCAAAATCATTAAAAGGCTCATATAATCATTCAGGTCCATTATGATAAGAACAAAGCAGATTGGACTGGAGGCTTGAGAAATTTACTAAATGGATGATTTTCTGCCCGTACATTACAAACAATTGTTGATTAGTACATTTAAACAACATAACAAACTAAATTATAACAAGATTTTTTGTAATTTTTCAGGTGCGTTATGACCAAGACAAGGCCGACTGGTCGGGAGATTTGAGAAATACAGAGATGATCCAATCTATTCCACTCACTAACTGGATGGTGATTTTCTGGGCCAATAACCGACAAGAGACGTATGATTTTATTCATACAATGCAGTGGATTGCACGGCCATTGGGAATGCATATAGGAGACCCACAGATGTAAGTTTCCTAATTGGATACAGCACGGACAGGTTGTTTGAAGATTTTCAATTTAGAAAAAAAAATCTCTAATATGGAGCCAGCTTTTGGCTTTAAGATGACTCCTATAAATATCGAACTTGTTTGGTTATAGAACCTTCTGATGTTTTATTGAAGGTCTTTGGATCAAGTTTCTGATACCTTTAGTTTCACAAGGAAAACATGTCCTTGAAATGTATACCCCCTTAAACCCCACTTTTATGTAGAAAAACTGGGGTTTGCAGGTGTGTACCTATTCTTCTTATTATTACTTCTAAACATAGATTGTGGGTACTCGTTAGAATCGCCTCTACTGAAAATTTTCATTTTTACAACTTAAAAAATCTCAGTATATTGCATGGGCATATTTTCGTAATGATAATCAAAATCATTATCTCCTTCAGGGAGGAGCTGCCCAACCAGCGAAACGATGCCTACGTCAGAACAATTGAGCATAAGATGACCGCAGGGACTCAGCTAGTAATGTGTATTGTACCAAGCGACAAGAAAGACAGATATGACGCCATCAAGAAGGCTACTTGCTGCGATTTTGTCGGTAAGTTGGGGGTTGTGGCTTTTATTTAGCCAGTTTAGGGAAAAAAATTATTCAAACATCAGGCCCTGAGGTTATAAAACGTTCAGCTGAGACTGAAATTTTAACTACTCATAAATACTGAAATAGCCCAAATTAATTGAAATTTTCAGTTTAGACTGGCAAAGCTGGTAATTTATCCTGCTGATAAATGTTAAAATGCCAACAATCGTTGGCATTTTAACATTTATGAGCAGGATAAATTTTAGACTCAGCTGAGTTGAGCATAAACAAAGTTTTATAACCTCGAGACCAGGATTGTACAACAAGACAGCTGAACATAAGGTGTCAGTGGGAACACAGTCGTGTATAGTTCCGAGTGACGAGAAAGACAGATATGAAGCCATCAAGAAGGCTACTTGCTGTGATTTTGTTGGTAAGTTGAGGATCAGGGCGTGTAATTAGGTAATTAATTAAGAGAAACAGATTTGTATATCTAGATGGCTCATCATGAGGATATAGCATAAGGTGTTGGCAGGGACACAGTTGTTCATACGTGTTGTTCCATATGGCAAGAAAGACAGATGAGCCACAACATGAGAAAAACGGTTTCCATCCAGATCCGACACCAACTGGCTTATAAAGATAGAGTTGAAATTTTGAATAATGAACTTACTGCACAGCTGATCTGTGCCTTTGTTTTCGCTACATGGATAGTACATTTCCTCTACTTTCTAAATGCAAAATTTGCAGACTCTAGCCTTTTTTCTGTGCTTGTACAGCTCGGTTTGTGTCTAACATGTTCAGAAACCATGTTGTTTGTTTTCTCATGACAGGACACAATTTATTTCTAGTCTTATGAAGTACCGTATTTGTTCTAATTTGCACACATGCTCCAATAAGCACACACCCTGGTCTTTTCAGAAAAATGCACATAAGCGCACACTGCTTGACAAGCACATAAGTATTGTATAGCAAGTTTACACATTAATACTATATTTAACGCATTAAAACTAGTCCTTAAATGTTCAAACCCTATTTTGCGACAGTTAGAACACTTAAATGACATCATAATTGATATTTTCAACATGGTTATTTCATCAGTTTATGTGTTCTTTTCGTTCGTAGTGTGTGCTAATTAGAACGATGTTTTGTCACCATAACTTTAAAATATTTTGTAAAGTTATGTGCACTGTGCACTAATTAGAACAAGTATGGTAGTTGAACTTTATTTCAGTTGATACACAGAAATATAATAATAAAAAATAAAACGAAGGAAATCAAGAAGATTCCGTGGATAGCAAGAAAGGTGGCCATACAGATTAACTGTAAATTGGGCGGGGAAGCCTGGACCACGCCTATACCTGTAAGATGGCATGTCATCGATTGCAGAAGTCAGGACAATGGGAATATTTGATGATAATGCACTTTTCATTTGTAACCATGGCACCCCCCAGTCCTGGGGAAGGGAGGAGGATAGCCGTCAAAATTGAGCTGTCATATTATTTTGATCTGTCTCACAGTGCGAAACTTCACGGGGTTTGCATTATATTTTCAAAAAAAGCAGTGAAATGAAAACATACCAGACTGCAGAGGAAATTAGCAGGGGTTTACCAAATGGGTGTCCCTACAGTGCAGAGCTTTTAGCAGTGGTTTGCTGGATGAAAAGTCAAAGTCTCGCATATATCCTGGTACTGGGGGGCATGGTTATAAATGATCAGTGCATAATTGAAATGAGCCGCCTCGTGGGAAAACCAACAATGTGGTTTCCGAACAGGTCCGACACAAACCGACCTGTACAAGCACAGAAAAGCGCTAGAAGCATGAAATTTCGGATTTAAGTAGAAGAGCAATTGTACTATCCGAGTAGCGAAAACAAAGGCGCTGATCAGCTTCGCGGTTACCGCGAAGCTGATCTGCGTCTTTGTTTTCGCCAATGCAGATTGTTTGTTTTCCCATGGGGCGGCTCAAATATAACCATTGTTAGTTTTTCATAAAAAAACTATATTGTGAGTACTCATTAGACACTAATCAGTACTCACAACATAGGTTTTGATGAAGAAATGAGTAAGAGTACCCCTTAATTATCATCTGAAACTCCCATTATATGAGCCGCGTCATGAGAAAACTGGATTATTGCCTATGCGAAAACAAAGGCGCAGATCAGCTTCGCAGTAACTGCGAAGCTGATCAGCGCCTTTGTTTTCGCTACACGGATAGTACAATTCCTCTTCTACTTATAGCCAAAATTTCAAGCATCTAGCCTGCTTCTGTTACTGTACAGGCCGATTTATGTCGCACCAGGTCGGAAACCACGAAGACCGGTTTTCTCGCATTGCGGCTCATATTGTCTTGTGAATTTGCATGGATTTCTCATTTCCCGGCCCCTTTTATTGTTGTAGTGCCCAGTCAAGTGATCGTTCACAGAACAATAAAGAACCCTAAAAAAATGAAGTCGGTGGCAACAAAGGTAGCCATCCAGATCAATTGTAAATTGGGAGGGGAAGTTTGGACCACACCTATACCAGTAAGTAGTTAAGTGTCCTAAAGTTTATCTTAAACCTATCCTTTGTCACTTTACCTTGCAGGGAGGTCCCCGTATCTGAGTGGTTAAGAGCCTGCCGTTATCCCTTGTTAATCATTTGATCATCTAATTCCTGTGTCTCAAAAAAAGATAGTTTTAGAAAAAAAAATCTTGAAAGGGTTGTAAAACTGAATGGCAAAAAAAAAAGAAATGAAACTTTACGTTGAAGCTTGTTGACTTTTATGTGTTAACATTCGTTTCAGTGTGCTTTATCCTTAACTTGTCTGTTTACTCTGTTGTAATTACAATCAATTGCAGAAAGGCGCGACGAAAGCCGCCATGTAAACGTGAGAAAACACGACATGTCAATGAAATATTTTTAGGTCATGTACTGTGAATGCGGGGTCAAAATTTATATATCAAACAAATTCTTTCGATTGAAGTTTGTTCTTTGTGCCCTTGTTTTGTATTTTTAACATCCGAAATGGCCATGCCCAGAGAAAAGGAAAATATATCACTTGAATTAGCTTAGAGGAAATCAGTTAGATGAACTGAATAAGATAAACTGTCTAGTCAAAAACGGTTATTGGCAAATCAACATCTTTTCGTGTGACACAGCTCTGTACTACTAATAGGACAAGTGACCTTTTCCATTTTTGGAAAACACGCTGACTGATCTTGGTTTTGATTCATAATATTTTGGGTTGACGCAATAAGAATCGTCGCGGTGAAAAGAACATGATTGTATCGTAAATCTTTTGTTTGATGCTGACCAGGGCCGGAGGTTATAAAAGTTTTTTTCATTCTCAACTCAGCTGAGCATAACATTTATATTGCTCATAAGTTCCGAAATAGCCCAAATATATCAAAATTTCAGGTTTAGATCACCAAAGCTTGTAATTTATGCTGCTTATAAATGTTAAAATGCCAATTAACATTTATGAGCAGAATAAATTTCAGTCTCAGCTGAGCTGAGCATGAAAAAAGTTGTATAACCTTGGGGCCAGGGCCATTTTGCATTAAACTCTATAAGTCTTAATGGCAGTTTAAAGTCCCAGCTAACCTAATGGCAACTTTACCCCTTTTGCATAAATGACTATGTTGCTTGTACTAAAAGCTGCCATTAGCAAACGAGCCGCCTCGTGGGAAAACCAACAATGTGGTTTTTGAACAGGTACGACACAAATCAAGCTGCACAGTCACAGAATCAGACTAGAAGCTTTAAATTTCGGATTTAAGACGAAGAGAAATTGTACTATCCGCGGTAACCGCGAAGCTGATCATCGCCTTTGTTTTCGCTACACAGATAGTACACTTCCTCTTCTACTTAGATCCGAAATTTCAAGCTTCTAGCCTGCTTCTGTAGCTGTACAGGCTGGTTTGTGTCAGACCTGTTTGGAAACCACATTATTGGTTTTCCCACGAGGCGGCTCATATAAGCCTTCATGGTTTACTTGGGTGGTTACACATTATAGCACATTTCATCCCTGTATGACCAAAGTTGTTGACAGGGATGTTAAGCATCCACACAGAACCAAATCAGGACAGTTTTGATATGTAAAAGTGTAAGAATTGAGACTATACATTTGGTTGAGTCTAAAATTTTATGTGTTATTGTTATCTAATTTCACAGATAAAAGGAATGATGGTCATTGGAATAGACGTATACCACGACACAGTCAGAAAAGGCCACTCGGTAGCCGGGTTTGTTGCTAGCGTCAACGACCTCCTGACCCGCTACTTTTCCCGATCACTGTTCCAAGCCCCTGGGGAAGAACTGGTGGATAAACTGGTACCCTGCATGAGAGGTTAGTTAAGCTATTTTCTTGCACCCCTGATAAGAAAACATTTGAGCCGCCACACCAGAAAGCCAGCAAACTGCATATGTGAAAACAAAGACGCAGATCAGCTGTGCAGTTACTGCACAGCTGATCAGCACCTTTGTTTTTGCTAGAAGGATGGTACAATTCCTTTTCTACTAAAGCCTTAAAAAATTTATAGCTTCTAGCTTGCTTCTTTGACTGTATAGGCTGGTTTGTTTCGACCTGAGGTTATAAAACTTTTTGTCAAGCTCAACTCAGCTGAGCATGAAATTTCAACTGCTCATAAAGGCTGAAATAGTCAAAATTAGCGGAAAATTCAGATTCAAATCTGATAAACTAGTAATTTATCCTGCTAATAAATGTTAAAATGCCAACAATCGTTGGCATTTTAACATTTATGAGCAGGATAAATTTTAGACTCAGCTTAGCTGAGCATGAAAAAAGTTTTAAAACCTCGCGACCTGGTTGGAAACCCAGATTGTTGGTTGTCTTGTGCGAAGGCTCCTTTGTAGATCCAGATGCCTTGCATGCCTACTATCAAGTTAACAACAGCTTGCCAAGACTGACCAGGGTGTACAGAAACTGGGGCGGGGGCTGTCCAGTTTATAATTTGATATGGTTGAAAACTTGTTGAAATTCTGAGATATTGAGAACAAAAATTCTATATTCACTGAATATATTTTGCAGATGCACTGCATGCCTACCATCAAGTCAACAACAGCCTGCCAAGACTGATGATGGTCTACAGAGATGGGGTGGGCAGTTGATAATGTAGAGATATGGTTGAAAAATTGTTTAAATTTTGAGATATTAAATGCAAACAGAACATTTTTATGGAGTATCTTTTTGCAGATGCCCTGCACGCCTACCATCAAGTGAACAACGGCCTGCCTAGACTGATCATGGTCTACAGAGACGGGGTGGGGGATGGCCAGTTGGGGGCTGTGGTGGAACATGAGGTACCCCAGATAGAGAGAGCGTGTCAATTGGTCGGGGGAGAGGGATATACGTATGTTGTTGTGTATTTCTGTTTTGTTTGCTTTTGAATACTCTTAATTGAGCCGCTGCGTGGGAAAACCAACAATCTGCATATGGAAAAACAAAGACGCAGATCAGCTTCGCGATAACCGCGAAGCTGATCAGCGCCTTTGTTTTCGCTACACGGATAGTACAATTCCTCTGCTATCTAAATCCAAAATTTCAAGCTTCTAGCCGTCTTCTATGACTGTACAGGCTGGTTTGTGTCAGACCTGGTTGGGAACCCAAATAGTTGGTTTTCTCACGCACAGGCTCAATTAGGATATGTTAGCTAGAGCATTATTTTTTGTGAATTTTGCCTCGTGGATTATCATGTATGAAATAAAATGGTTCTCACTGATAAAGAATCTGTTGATCCCATAAAGACTTAATGAACATTCTACCCTGTCAACCTTTTGCACCCCAAAAGTCTTAAAATATGCTGCAAAAAATTAAAATCATTTTCACTTAGGGCTATTCCAGTAAAACATAAGTACGGGGGGAAGAAGGCACTTTGAATTTTGACCCTCCACCTATAGAACTGAATTTCATCTCGACTGAGCCACCTACAGAACCGTTCATTTCAATAAAACACCCTCCTACAGAAGCAAAATTTAATACGGATAGAAGTAAATTAAGAGGGAATTTTTAGGAACAGAAGTAAATTTTTGTATTGCTGTTTTACGGAACTGTATTGTGTGATTTTTGTCAAAAGTCATTAAAATAATGTTCTCACTATAATAATAAAGATTGAATACCTATTTTTAGCTCACCTGAGCCGAAGGCTCACAGGTGAGCTTATAGTATACCCATGCTCCGGCGTCCGTCCGTCGTCCGTCGTCCGTCGTTCACAGTTTCAAAGATCTTCTCCTCTGAAATCACTTGGCCAATCAAAGCCAAACTTCATGTGGAGCATCCTTAGGAAGGGGGAACGAAAGTTTATATAAATGGTCCAGGTCACATGACCAAGATGGCCGCCATGGCTATAAATAATAAAAACCTTTAAAAATCTTCTTCTCCAGAACCAGTGGGCCGATTTCCACGAAACTTGGTATGTAGCATCGGGGACGCTGGCCCATCATAGTTTATATAAATCATGACCCTAGGATGACCTTGACCTATTTTACGGCAAGGTCAACTTAGGTTGCCAATGCATTTGAATGGGAAAAAATGGTAAAATGCTATTTAATGGGTAAAACTTAATGGGAATAGGCAAATGGACAGAAGATTAATGTTAATAGAAAAATTTTAGCCCCTGGGGGCTTGTCTGCCCTTGCCCCGGGGCTATATACATGTATATTTCCATAATAATGAAACATCTTCTCCCCTGAAACCGCTTGGCCAATCAAAGCCAAACTTCTTATGGAGCATCCTTGGGAAGGGGGAAAGAAAGTTTATATAAATGGTCAAGGTCACTTGACCAAGATGGCCGCCATGGCTATAAATAGAAAAAACCTTTAAAAATCTTCTTCTCCAGAACAAGAAGGCCAATGATTTTGAAACTTGGTGTGAAGCATCAGTGACTGGAGCTCTACAAAGTTTATATAAATCATGACCCTGGGATGACCTTGACCTATTTTACGGCAAGGTCAACATAGGTCGCTCATGCATTTGAATGGGGAAAAGTGTTAAAATGTCATTTGTAGGGAAAAACTTGCAGGAAATGGGCAAATGGACTTATGATTGATGATTCTGAAAAAATTTGGACCCCAGGGGTCTGTCTGCCCCCACCCCGGGGCAATATACACGTGTATGACCAAATTATTCAAACATCTTCTTCTCTGAAACTGCTTGGCCAATCAAAGCCAAACTTTATGTGGAGCATTCTTAGGAAGAGTGAATGAAAGTCTGTATAAATGGTCAAGGTCACATGATCAAGATGGCCGCCATGGCTATAAATAGCAAAAACCTTTAAAAATCTTCTTCTCCAGAACCAGAAAGCCTATGAGTTTGAAACTTGGCATGAAGCATCAGGCAATGGAGCTCTACAAAGTTTATATAAATTATGACCCTGGGATGACCTTGACCTTTTTTACAGCAAGGTCAACTTATGCCGCCTGTGCATTTGAATGGGAAAAAAAATAGGAAAATGTCAATTAATGGCAAAAAACTTGTTAGGAATGAGAAAATGGACAGAATATTCATGTTTATGAAAATATTTTTGACCCAGAGGGTTGTCTGCCCCTTCCCAGGGGCTTTATACATGTGTATGACCATAATGTTCAAACATCTTCTCTGAAACCGCTTGGCCAATCAAAGCCAAACTTTATGAGGAGCATTCTTACGAAGAGTAAATGAAAGTTTGTCAAGTTGGTCAAGGTCACATGACCAAGATGGCCACCATGGCTATAAATAGCAAAAACCTTTAAAAATCTTCTTCTCCAGAACCAGAAGGCCTATGATTTTGAAACTTAGCATGAAGCATCAGGCAATTGAGCTTTACAAAGTTCATGAACCTGGGATAACCTTGACCTTTTTTACGGCAAGGTCAACTTAGGTTGCCCACGCAATTGAATGGGGAAAATTGTTACAATGTCATTTGAAGGGCAAAACTTGCAGTAAATTGGCAAATGGACTGAATCTTTATGATTTAAAAAAGAAAGTGACTCCAGAGGTTGCTCTGACCCTGCCCTGGGGTTATGTACATGTATATTACCATTCTAGTCAAACAAGTTTATTGGTATATATCTCAGGTCTCAGGTGAGCGTTTACAGGACCATTGGTCCTCTGGTTTGAAAATATATCTTCATTTTATCATCCTGATCAGCAAGCCATGTGGACAAGGAAGCGTGTTTGAATCTCATCAGCTTTCATGATTATTGTGCCTATTTTCAACAATGGGCAATATCCAATTAATTATATGTGTAACGTCACTCTTAACTGTTATCATGCTGAAATTTATTTTTTTTCCAATAACGTGTGCCACCGATTTTTTTTTTTTTTTTTTCAAAAAAATCGCTTTGCAAAAAACACTATGTTGCCTTTTCCAAAAAGCTAATACTTGCTTTGGGAGAGCGATACAAGTTCGTATATCGCTACGTATTGTGTCTAAACATCATTAAATTCATCAATGAGCCACCATTTTAGCTTTCAACAGGTCTGTAATTGTGATTTCTGACCAAAATCCCGGTACAAATGCCTTTTCTAGGCTTAAAATGCCAAAAAACAACCTCGATCGCTGACAATTTCCTGATTCAGTTTTTTTTTGCACACGTCACCAGCGCGAACGTTATTGAGAGCACTCTCACCATTCTCGCGAGATCAGACGATACCTCATCTTGATCTCTCGCATTTGACGCTTTGAATTGTGGGATATAGCCGATTTTGGCTACAGACGATACACGAAGAAAGCTGGGGCATCCCGCATGAATTTCCCAGATCCCATTGGCCAACTGCGACAGGTCAGTGCGTGAAGCGCTACCTGTCAGCGACAATGCACTCTCACAGGAAAAAATCGAAGTCAGATCGGGCGAACGAAAGGTTTTTAGTCTGTTTAATTTGCTTCTATGCATTGCATTGAATTTTACACCTTAGAACTGATTTTCAACACGAAAAAATACCCCACCTCCTATAGAAGCAATTTTTCTCCAGCTCCCACCACGTACAGAAGTATTTTAACCAACGAAGGACCCTACGATAGAAGTTTATTAAAGTGCCGTCTTCCCGGGGTACCTATGTTCAACTGGAAAAGCCCTTATAAAAGTATATGCCTAAAAATTATCTTGAATAGGCCTTTTGAATGTACAAGAGAGGTAATCCAAGAACCTTGAAATTCTAGCAACTTTTTGGAATAATATGAAGTGTTTGGACCTAAGTCATGTATATTGTACAATTTTGTTTTGGTTTGGTGCATTTTAAACCAAAAAGTGAACAATTTTGATTTTTTCCTGGGAAAAAAGTAACTTCCCTTGCTTACAGCTTTACAATGGAAAAAAGCCTCAAAAGTATTTTCTGACATAAATTGTTTATTTGTGAACCGATTTACTAAATATTTACAGCACATTTTTAGACTTTTGGAATGATCGGCCCCTGTTGCCGAGCGTATAAGAGCGCTGTTTCTTAATCACTCGATCATTTCACTGCTGTGACTGGTGTGGGCTCAAGCCCCGCACTGGCCACATGTGAGACAAGCCAAGTTCTGCTTGCGAGTGTGCCATGTGGTTTTTCTCGGGGTTCTCCCGTTTTCGCCCACCTACTGATTGGCCGGTCTCATATGAGCTGAAATAATCTTGAAAGGAACGTAAAACTGAATTTAAAAAAAAAGGACTTTTGGAATGCTTAATGGTGACTTCATCATATTTTTTTCTTGATACCATTTTAAAAAGTGTGATGTTGAAAAAAGCAGTTTCTGAAAGATGGTGTAAGGACAGTAGTAAAATGGAGGCAAAGTCCCAACATGACCAAAGCTGTTGACTGGTAAAGATACAAATCAAACAAACAATCAAATCTGATATTTTTCAGGCCAATGTATGGTTTTGTGATTGTCAAGAAGAGGATCAACACTCGATTTTTCCTACCCTCCGGGCCCAACCTGCTAAACCCACCCCCAGGGACAGTCGTCGACACAGTAGTCACTAAGCCTGAATGGTGAGGATGTAAACAGTGAGCCGCCTCTTGGGAAAACCAACAATGTGGTTTCCGAACAGGTCCGACACAAACCGACCCGTACAAGCACAGAAAAGAGCTAGAAGCTTGAAATTTCGGATTTAAGTAGAAGAGGAATTGTACTATCCGAGTAGCGAAAACAAAGGCGCTGATCAGCTTCGCGGTTACGGCGAAGCTGATCTGTGCCTTTGTTTTCGCACATGCAAATTGTTGGTTTTCCCATGAGGCGGCTCAATTGTTATTCGTTGAGACACTTTGGAGAAATTTTTGGCAAATGATGCAAACCCAGACAATCATGGTCTTAGAGTCACATTCTTGTTGGGCTCTATCCTGCTATTTTCATGTGGGTAGATCCCACAAAACCCATTGACAAAAGCATGGGTCTTCAATTCAAAACACAGGGAACCGTGACACCAACCCACTCCAAGGTCATCAAGAAACATGAACCAGGATGAAAACAATGTCCATGTCATACCTAGACGCCCTTCCTGACCTATTTTTAGCTCACCTGAGCCGTTAGGCCCACAAGGTGAGCTAATAGGCTGGCCATGATCCAGCGTCCCGTCTGTCCATCTGTCCGTCCGTCAACAATGTCAAAGATCTTCTTCTCTGAAACCGCTTGGCCAACCAAAGCCAAATTTTATATGAAGCATCTATAGGAAGGGGGAACCAATGTGTATATAAATAATCCAGGTCGCATGACCAAGCTGGCGGCCATGCCCATATATGGTAAAAACCTTTAAAAATCTTCTTCTCTAGAACCGGTGAACCGATTTCAACGAAACTTGGCATGAAGTATGGATTACTCAAGTACTACCATGTATATATAAATCATGCCCCTGTGATGACCTTGACCTATTTTACAGCAAGGTCAACATAGTTTGCCAGTGTATTTGAATGAGGAAACTTTTAAAAAGTCGTTTAAAGTGAAGTCTTGCAGGAAATGGTGTGTAGGACTGAATATTAATGATTCTGAAAAAAGGACCCTGTGATGACCTTGACCTATTTTACGGCAAGGTCAACATAGATTGCCAATGCATTTGATTGGGGAAAACTTTTAAAATGTCATTTAAAGCAAATGCACAGTAGGACTGAATATTAATGATTCTGAAAAAAAAGGTCCCCAAGAGCTTGTATGCGAGAAGTTTCTGAGAATAACCTTATAATTATGTGTTTCAGGCTAGATTTCTTTCTGGTCTCCCAGTCAGTTAGGCAAGGAACCGTGACACCGACGCACTACAACGTCATTAAGAAACCTACGTGCCTAGACGCCAACAACGTCCGCAAGACGTACCTAGATGCTGACAAGTTTCAGAGACTGACCTACAAGCTGTGTCATCTCTACTATAACTGGCCGGTAAGGATTTTTTTTTTCTAAAAAAATGTAGATACTGTAAATTTGGAAATTTTTGCATGACTTTTAATTCGCGATTTTTCTATTTTGGAATTATTAGCTAGTTTTTTAATTTGCGTGTGAGTACTCGTGTAGTCTGTGAGGCTTATTGAAACTCTTTATTAGCAAAAACTTTGAATTTGCAAGGCAACAAATGGGGGATTGATTTATGTGCGTTTTTTGTACCTTTGACTTGTTACGCTACTTCAAAATGCACTCAAATTATACAGTTGCAACGGCACCACATGTGAATGAGAGCACGAGGGAATATGTATGTATGAGTGGAACATGTATTGCATTGATATTGATTTAATTGTTTTCACCATTATGCCATAAAAGCAAGTTATATCATTGTATTTGGGAGAGGGCTATCTAATGTTGCAATAACTTGTGCTCTATCCTATTGCTTATCAATACAATAAAATATGTTTTATCTAAACAAACTCGGGAATATTAGCGAAAATTAAGTTCTCTTGAAAATTTCCAAATTTACAGTACATGTGCCAGACATTATTAAAAAAAATGCAACAAGACGCAGAGAATAGCACAGCAAAACTTTCCATCAGGAAAACATGTCCCTGTAATGTATACCCCCTTGAACCCCACTTTTATATAGTAAAACGGGTATGCAGGGGTATACCTATTTTTCTTATTTTTGCTCCAAAACATAGATTGTGGGTACTCGTTAGAACCGCCTCAGCTGAAAATTTTCAATTTTTAAAGCTAAAATATCTCTGTTTATTGCATGCGTAGGTTTTCGTAATGCATTGTTATCACCCTTAAATGAGCCGCGATGCCGGGATTCCGAGCCAGTCCCACTCAAACCGGTCTGTACAGAAACAGAAGAAGTCTAGAAGCTTGAAATTTTGGATTTAAGTAGAAGAGGAATTATAATATCCGTGTAGCGAAAACAACGGTGCTGATCAGCTGATCTGCTTTTTAGCTCGCCTGTACGAAAGTAAAGGAAGAGCTATTGCAATCACCCCAGCATCGGCGTTAGCGTTAGCGTTCGCGTTGCTCAAATGTTAAAGTTTTATAAGTCTATATCTCTTGAACATGTTGATGGATCAAGTTGATACTTTGCATATTAGTAGATATTGGTGTGAATTTTTATGCAGTACCATCATGACCCACCCTGGGTGACCTTGAGGTCAAGGTCACGGACTTGGAAATTTTGTGTTAAAGTTTTTGGTTTAAGTTTTTATATGTCTATATCTCATGAACATGTTAAAGGATCAAGTTGATACTATGCATGTGAGTAGATATTGGTCTGAAGTTTTATGCAGTACCATCATGACCCACCCTGGGTGACCTTGAGGTCAAGGTCACAGATTTAGAAATTCTGTGTTAAGATTTTATTTAAAGATTTTACAAGTCTATATCTCTTGAACGTGTTGATGGATCAAGTTGATACTTGGCAGGTAGAGCTGTCATTGATATCGCTGATATCGCTGTATCGATAAAAATGAGCTTCGATATTCATATCGATACAGAAAAGAGACATATTGATATTCAAAAGTGGTACATGTATATAGTTTAATACAGACAAGGACATATAGTATTTCAAGTTAATTTTCCCAAATATTTTCATAAAATGATAGTTTATATTGTATAAATTAGAGATGTCTTGTTACATGAATATATATTTACATAAAACATGGGGCAGTGTTATTAAATACCCACTGCACAATGTTTTCAAACGCTTAAACTGAGTCTAACCATTACCTAAGGGTTGGGGTTAGCTCTTAACAGCATGTTTTGTGGAGAAATTACATCTATATAATCAAATTTATTACCCATCCTTAATTTTTAGCAATGTCAATTTGCCAAATTGCCAGACACAGGCATTTACATTCATTCAGATTAGGCTAGTTATGATGTGCATGCACTTTGATCATGTCCATTAAAATTTAACTGAAGTAGTATATGTCTCTTCTCTTTTATGAATTAAATTTAAAATGATGTTTAAACTATATCTTACACTTGTTTTTGGTGAGACTAAATTCTTAGAAGGCTAGAGAAGGCTAGTGAGTTTTATATTGTATACATACAAATTTAAAGTAGCATAAGAAAACAATATGGGTCTATTAAAGTTACAAAACACTTTGTTGAAAAATTACTCGTATATTAATATTGTATATCGATATTTGTATCGATATATCACAATATTTCCCACCGATATATCGATATGTAAAATGCCCAATCAATGACAGCTCTATTGGCAGGTTGATAGATATTGGTCTCAAGTTTTATGTAGTACTATTATGACACACCTGAATGACCTTGAGGTCAAAGTCACAGACACAGACGGAAATTTTTATGCCCCCAACTTCGGAAGAAGTTGAGGGGGCATATTGGTTTGGGTCTGTCCGTGTAGTCAGTCAGTCAGTCAGTCAGTCTGTCTGTCTGTGATGCGTGAGCACTTGGTCAGGAACCGTTAGAGCTAGGATCTTGAAATTTGGTATGTAGTTTGTATATGAAAATTAAGAGGACCAGTATTTTTTCTTTCAGGTAAATTCAAGGGGCTAGGGGCCCATACTGTGAGAGTTATTTCCCTTTTTAATTCTTTACATGTGTTATGGGCATGGTCTGAAGATATGCATTTGGTTTGGATATAATCCTTGGATTATTTTTTGTCATTTTTTTTTTCACAATTTGAACTCAGTCATATTTTTCGGTGCGCAACTCCTCCTACAATTTAATACCAATACTTTTGAAACTTTGCAGACATTGTGTCACTTTTTTTTACAATTTGAACTTTTTTTATGTCTCCCCCCGACAGGGTCGGGAGACGTATTGTTTTTCCCCTTGCGTCTGTCGGTCCGTCCGTCCGTCTGTCTGTCTGTCCGTCCGTCCGTCACAAATCGTGTCCGCTCTATAACTTGAAAACCTTTAAAGATTTTTCAATGAAACTTGGTACATTTGTAAACCACGACAAGACGATGTGTCATGCACAAGAACCATAACTCTAGCTTGAGTATTTTAGGAGTTATTTCCCTTTTCGTGTCCGCTGTATAACTTGAAAACCGTTAAAGATTTTTCAATGAAACTTGGTACACTTGTAGACCACGACGAGACGATGTGTCATGCACAAGAACCATAACTCTGGCTTGAGTATTTTTGGAGTTATTTCCCTTTGATTATTTTCCATACAATTTTGTGTCCGCTTTATAACTCGAAAATCGTAAGAGTTATTTCAATGAAACTTGGTACACTTATAAAGCACGATGAGATTACGTGTCGTGCTAAAGAACCATAACTCTTGCTTGCATATCTTTGGAGTAATTTCCCTTTGATTATTTTATTGATAACTTGAAAACCGTTTAAGATTTTTCATTAAAACTTGGTACACTTATTGAGCATGATCAGACGATGTGTCATGCACAAGAACCATAACTCTGGCTTGAGTATTTTATGAGTTATTTCCCTTTGATTATTTTCCATACAATTTTGTGTCCGCTTTATAACTCGAAAATCGTAAGAGTTATTTCAATGAAACTTGGTACACTTATAAAGCACGATGAGATTACGTGTCGTGCTAAAGAACCATAACTCTTGCTTGCATATCTTTGGAGTAATTTCCCTTTGATTATTTTCCATACAATTTCATGTCCACCCTATAACTTGAAAACCGTAAGAGAAATTTCAGTGAAACTTGGTACACTTATAATATAAAGCATGATGAGACGATGTGTCATGCACAAGAATTATAACTCTTGCTTTCATATCTTTGGAGTTATTTCCCTTTGATTATTTTTCCATACAATTTCATGTCCACTCTATAACTTGAAAACCATAAGAAATATTTCAATGAAACTTGGTACACTTATAAAGCACGATGAGATGATGTGTCATGCTAAAGAACCATAACTCTTGCTTGCATATCTTTGGAGTTATTTCCCTTTGATTATTTTTCATTCAATTTCGTGTCTGCTCTATAACTCAAAAACCATTAGAGATTTTTCAATGAAACATGGTACACTTATAAAGCATGATGCACAAGAATCATTACTCTTGCTTTCATATCTTTGGAGTTATTTCCCTTTGATTATTTTCCAAACACTTTCGTGCCCCCTCTATAACTTGAAAACCGTAAGAGATATTTCATTGAAACTTGGTACACTTATAAAACAGAATGACAGGATATGTGATGCACAAGAACTATAACTCTTGCTTGCATATTTTGGACATGCACGTAGAAAGGGGGGAGACATCAGTTTTCACATAGAAAACAAGTTCTAGTTACATCTTGAAAGTGACTTACCAGTTGGGGGCATAGTGTTTCATAAACACATTTTCTAGTTGTCACTTTTTTTGCAATTTGAACTTAGCCATTTTTCGGGCATTTTGACAATGAAAGTGGATGGGCAGTGGGTACCTTAGTCATTTTTTCGGGCATTTTAGTGGATGGATAGAGGGTAGATTGTGTGCGCAACTCCTCCTACAATTTAATACCGATACTTTTGAAAATTTGCAGACATTGTGACCATGCTTTGAAGATATGCATGTGGATGGGATATACTCCTCAGATTAATTTTTGTCACTTTATTTCACTTTGAACATAGTCATTTTTTGGACATTTTTACATCTTGAAAGTGGCTTACCAGTTGTGGGCATAGTGTTTCATAAACACATTTTCTAGTTACAATTTGAACTTAGTCATTTTTTTTGACATTTTTACATCATGAAAGTGACTTACCAGTTGGGGGCATAGTGTTTCATAAACACATTTTCTAGTGTGTTAAAGTGTTGGTTAAACTTTTTATAAGTATATATATGTCTTGAACATGTAGATGAAGATATTGGTCTGAAGTTTTATGCTGTACCATCACGACCCACCTGAGTGACCTTCAGGTCAAAGTCATGGGTCATAGATATTGATAGAGTTAGTGGCAAAGCACACGCTGTCCTGCGACAGCTCTTATTTGTTTTCGCATAGGCAAAAATCCGGTATTCTCATGACACGGCTCCAATAATAGTCTTTAAAAAACATGATTGTAATCTCGATTTTTAATTTTTTAATGACAAAAAATATTTTAAGCATGAATGCCAGTCTTACAAGTTATGTCTAAGAACATAAGCAGTTGTGCCAAATTTTCTTGAATCATTTATGTATTCTTCTCTTTTTTTGCAGGGGACGATTCGAGTACCAGCCCCATGTCAGTATGCCCACAAATTGGCCTATCTGGTCGGACAATCTATTCACAAGGAACCGTCAACAGATCTTAGCAACAGGCTGTTCTTCCTTTAGGAGGGCCATCAGGAAAACATGTCCGTGCAATGTATACCCACTTATACCCCACTTTTATATAGCAAAACTGGAGTATGCAGGGCTATGCCTATTTTTCTTATTTTTGCTCCAAAACATAGATTGTGGGTACTCGTTAGAACCGCCTAGGCGAGGCGGTTCTAACGTATACCCACAATCTATGTTTTGAGCAAAAATAAGAAAAATATCAAAAATTTTCTGCTGAAAATTTTCATTTTTTGCAATTTTAAAAATCTCTGTATATTGCATGGGCATGTTTTCATAATGCAGAGGCATGTTTCTTGTTGACAGTATTCCTTGGATTCAGCATATTGAGGTTAAACATACCGGTATTTGTCAAAAACAAATAGTTATACTGGGTCAAAGTTTTGTGGCACTCCAATCACTTTGAATCCAAACTGTTGTAACAAACATGTTATATGCCTAGCAGAGAGGGCTTATTTGAGCCAAGACGCCAGAAATGGGTCTTTTAGGTTTCCGACCAGATCTGATGGAAACCAACCTATAAAGCTACACAAGAAGGCTAGAAGTTTGAAATATGGATATGATTGTACAATTCATGTAGCAAAAACAAAAGCACTGATCAGCTGTGCAGTTACTGCACAGCTGATATGCGTCTTTGTGACCTGCATCTACAAAAATCCGGATTTCTCGAGATTGTTGACTTGAATGGCACAAGTTGACCAAGATTGTTGACTTGGATGGGACAAGTTGACTTGAATAGCACAAGTTGACTTGGACAGCACAAGTTGACTTGGATCAAGTTGGATGGCACAGGTTGACTTGGATGGCACAAGTTGACTTGGATGGCACAAGTTGACTTGGATGGCACAAGTTGACCAAAGCTGACTCGCTGTACTGTGATTATGTTAGTTGCTGAAGAACGGCTGTTGGCAAATAGTGAAACCAAACTGGCTGTTGGCAAATAGTGAAACCAAACTGGCAATCTGTAGGTACTTATTGTTTGCCATTAAGCTTGGATATGTTTGCTGACGTTCAGAAAGGAGGTTAACGTCTATGGAGAATAGCTCATTCATAAGGAAACACAGTTGACATAATCATAGTATAGGAAGGGCTAAATGGGGAAAACGGCAGAAAGAAAGTATATATCATGAAACTAAAGCTGTCAGTGTTCAAAAGTCATTTAAACTTATCATGGTAATCCTACGGTTATGGTTTTTCAAGCTGGGTTATTGCTATTCTCGCTGTATAATTGTGTTGTGGGGACACAGTGACACAAATGAGTGTGTAATGTGTCTCAGAGAGATACTGAAGTGTATTTAGAGATTGGCTGTTGTGGATCTGAGATTTTGGGATTTAGAAGATCTGCTCATCCCATGCAATTTATTAGCCTGATGGGTCTGATTTGTACCTGTAATATTTTATATTTAATCTAATAAAAGCCTTCTAGTTTATAGAAATACATATAGTTAGCTTAGAATTGGCGCAAGTTGACCAAAGCTTGGGAACCTTGCAGTTAGTTGGTAATGTGTATAGTGCTAAGCTCTATTCTCATGTCATTGCAATGGTGCAATTGCTTAACTTATTGTTTAAATAGTAACATGTATAGTGCTAAGTTATTTGAGCAACAACATGAGAAAAGCGGTCTTCTGGGTTTCCGACCTGGTCTGACACAAACCAGCCTGTGCAGCTACAGAAGCAGGCTAGAGGCTTAAAATATTTACTATAAGTAGAAGAGGAATTGTACTATCCGAGTAGTGAAAATAAAGGCGATGTGCAGTGACTGCTTAACTGATCTGCACCTTTGTTTTCGCATATGCAAAAATACGCTTTTCTCATGATGTGGCTTATATTGTGTATTCAGTTGCCATGGAGATATTGCTTAACCAGGCCGAGTTCGCTTGTGGCTATACCAGCTATTTGCCGTGGCTGTTAGCCTCAGCCGAACCTATAGCCGCGGCCACGCTGACTATACTGACCAAAGGCCAAAACGACATCTCCGGATTTCCATGACTGCATTTGATACGACCCTTTTGATTGGTCAATTTTATTCAGCGAGAATATCAAATCATGGAACAGCAGCTATAGCCCAGGTTATCGCTACAGGCGAACTCGGCTCCAGTAAGCTATAAGTTTTGGTGCAATTTTGTTTTTGAATTGTTATTTGTTAGGTCACAACTTTTTGCAAGCTACTTCACAAAGTACACCAGAATCATGTCTGCGGCATCCAGATAAAAATAAAACTGAGATCCTTTAAGAGTAGTGAACATATTAATGAGAAGAGGGACGTGCCACACTTCGGTTTCGGCTACTTAAGCCTCTTCAGTGAGCCTATAGATTTGGCAACATGGAGCCAAAGAGAATTAATATTATTTTGCATCTTTCATAGACTGAAAATTTGTGGACATGGTCAGTAAGCATCGGCTCAAACGAACAACTTTACTCATTTATGCCTGGTGTCCTTTAAATGGGACATCAAATGGCAAACAGTATAGCCCCAGATGTGATGCCGCAGAACACGGCACCACATCTGGGGCTATTCTGTTTGACTAGAGGAAGGTACAAGTAGGCAGTGATCAGGAAAAGATGCAATCAGAAAGAAATTCCCACTCCAAAAACCAAGGTGGAAAAAAACTAAATTGACATTTAGGTAGTATGATCTTAGAAAACTTATTGTAAGCTGAGTTAGCAGCTTTTTTCCCAATAGGCGGCCACTCAGTTACCTGAACTTAACTAAAACTATGAAAACATACATAAGGTTCAAACAGCACAAAAATTTGACTCCAAAACGTAAAACAAATAGAACCACAACAGAAGTATCACCTTGGAACGATCAGTAATATGAAATTACTGGGGGCTTAAACCAATTTTACAGAACCCAAACCTCACCCTCAGCTTCTGCAGTGGTTTCATTTCACACAAATATAAGAAATAAGGAAAATCATGTTAAGAAAATATTATACGTAGGTACCAACAAGTTTAATACATGAATGACTGAAAGCAGGGTGAGCAGCTATTGAAGGTAAGGTGGTCACAGTGCTTGCTTGGACAGAACAAGTAAAATACAGAGGGCTTAGTGGACAGCCAAATTGTATGCCGATGGTCACAAAGTCCTGCAACATGAAACTCATAATTGGAATAGCTTGGATAAATGTGAACCACAACAGCAGTACGGTCAGTTATAAATAGCCGGGTGGCTTAGGGCCCTAAGCTCACCCTCATCTTCTGCAGTGGTTCACAGCATTTAGTTGTTCTGTCGTCATGGTGAATCTTTAACTACTCAATGAATCATCAAGGACCAACAAATCATGATAACCACCATGATGAATCAAAAAGGAGGACTTACAGATTCAGTAAGCTGCCCAACAATAGAGATCCCTGGGAATTTCATTGAAAAATGGAGTAAAATTTAAAAAAATCACACCTGAAGCCCCTAAAACTTTATGTGGACTCACCCAAACAATAATGTGTGAATCCACTTGTCAATAATGAATTATAAATTAAAGCTGCTCGGTTGAATTTGTAAAGTGCTGGATGTGTGTTGACTGAAAAAAGGTTGTCTTGGACAACACAAGCAAACAGGAGCATAAGCAAAAGATAGATTCTATAATTGATAAGGCTGAGCAAAAACTTGTTTTACCATCATTAGCTCGCCTGCACGAAGTGCACAGAGCTATTGTTGTCACCTCGGTCGTCCGCGTTTACGTGTACGTCCACGTCCGCGTCACACTTTCGGTCAAAGTTTTTAAAATTGTTCTATCTTGATAGTCACTGACCAGAAATCATTCATATTTGGAACATTGCTGCATATGAGGGTCCTCTGTGATTTAGTGTGAAGGGACCCGTGGGGTCATGCCTGGGGGCAGGGCTAGAGGTCAATATCTAGAACACCTTTGTACAATGCTCAGATGCAGTGTTAGTTTCTCATCAACTGTAAAGCCTAGAACTGTCAAACCTTACATAAGGCTTCTCCTCGATGTCCCGACTCGGCACCCACATTGACCTACTGACCTTGACCTATATTTCATGCTCCAGTGACTTTGTCATTTTTGAAGCCAACCCTTAATATCTCATCAACTATAAAGCCTACAACCATCAAACCTTGCATATGGCTTCTCCACGATGTCCCGACTCGGCACCCACATTGACCTACTGACCTTGACCTATATTTCATGCTCCAGTGACTTTGTCATTTTTTAAGCCAACCCTTAATATCTCATCAACTATAAAACCTACAACCATCAAACCTTGCATATGGCTTCTCCTCGATGTCCCGACTTTGCACCCACTTTGATCTAGTGACCTTGACCTATATTTCGTGCTCTAGTGACTTTTTCATTAAAGTTTTTGGAAGTCTATATCTCTTGAACATGTTGATGAATCAAGTTGATACTTTGCATGTTGGTAGATATTGGTCTGAAGTTTTATGCAGTACCATCATGACCCACCCTGGGTGACCTTGAGGTCAAGGTCACAGACTTAGAATTTTTTTGTTAAAGTTTTCGGTTAAAGTTTTTAGAAGTCTTTATCTCTTGAACATGTAGATGGATCAAGTTGATACTTTGCATGTTGGTAGATATTGGTCTGAAGTTTTATGCTGTACCATTATGACCCACCCTGAGTGAACTTGAGGTCAAGGTCATGGCCTTAGAAATTTTTGTTTAAAGTTTTGGGTTAAAGATTTTTGAAGTCTATATATCTCTATGTTGATGGATCAAGTTGAAACTTTGCATGTTTGTGGATATTGGTCTGAAATTTTATGCTGTACCATCACAACCCACCTGAGCGTCCTTGAGGTCAAGGTCATGGGTCATAGATTTTGATAAGTTTAGTGGCAAAGCACAAGTCAGGCGAGCTACGCTGTCCTGCGACAGCTCTTATTTTAAGTTTTTAAGCACTAGATTATTTTACTTTAAATTATACGCAATGTGACAAATTTTGTATTATACACATATTTATCTTTGTTTTAGGACAGGAGAATTTCTACCATCAAATTGATTTTGTAGTGTTACTTTTGTTGTTTATGCCTTTGTTACAGCAATATTGTTTAACCTGCAAGCTTACTATTTAAATATAATATTATTATTTTCTGCTGTCTGTTTGTGCCTTTAATTTTACCAGTTAATAGTTAAGGTCTAGAACTTTTTTAATACAACATTTTATATCATAACTCAAAATTGCTTATTTTAATAGTTAATTGTTATGGACATTTTACATCTATTGTCGTTCAAATTTGTTTCTTGCCTATTGATTTTAAATGTATCGATTATTTCGTCAATCTTCACTGCTGCTGTTAGTGCCATAGGATAAAACTTTAGCAAATTAATTACTTTACCCTATACATGCATAGTTAATCATTTAATTGCATGGTTAGATAATAAGTGAGCCGCTGCTTTGGAAAACCAACAATCTGCATATGCGAAACCAAAGGCGCAGATCAGCTGTGCAGTAACTGCACAGCTAATCAGCGCCTTTGTTTTCGCCATACAGATAGTATATTTCCTCTTCAACATAAATCTGAAATATCAAGCTACTAACTTGCCTGCTTCTGTGACTGTACAGGCCGATTTATGTCTGACCTGGTCGTAAACCCAAATTGTCTCTTTTCTGATGCGAAGGCTCAAGTGGTATAAATGTTAACATTGAGATAAAGATTAGAATTAGTAGAAGAAATTGTCATGTGTTTGTTTACTTTCCCTAGGCTGTTCGATAAAGCGTAGTCACAGAAATGATTTAGTCCGCCCCCGTGGCCGAGCGGTTAAGAGCGGTAATCACTCAATCATTTCACCGCCGTGTCTGGTGTGGGTTCGAGCCCCGCTCTGGCCACATGTGAGACAAGTCAAGTTCTGCTTGCTGGTGTGCCAGGAGGTTTTTCTCGGGGTTCTCCCGTTTTCGCCCCACCTACTGATTGGCATGTCTCATATGAACGGAAATAATCTTGAAATGGACGTAAAACTGAATAAAATGAAAAAAAGAGTCAATAAGCAATGCTTATTAAATACCCCCCGCAGGGTAATTGTTTACCATAAAAATTATTTAAGCAATATAATTTCTTCATGCAAATGTCCAATGGGTGTACATCATGTAGGTATGATATCAAATTGTTCCATCAAAAAAAAAACTAAGAAAAATTGTCTAAGTTCTCATAGGTGTCATTTTGTCAAAATTTATTTTTTCGCAATAAAATTTCTTTGTGCAAATGTCCAGTGAGTGAATATCATTTAGGCACGATATCAAATTGTTCCATCACAAAGTGTGGTAGTAGTTGATCAGCCCGTGAAAGCCCTTACCTGTAAAAAAAACTTAGAAAAATTGTCTAAGTTCTCATAGCTGTAATTTTGTCAAAATTTATTTTTTCACAATAAAATTTCTTCATGCAAATGTCCAAGTGGTGTACATCATGTAGGCATGACATCAAATTGTTCCATCAAAAACTGTGGTAGAAGTTGATCGGCCCGTGAAAGCCCTTACCTGTAAAAAAAACTAAGAAAAATTGCCTAAGTTCTCATAGCTGTCATTTTGTCAAAAATTATTTTTTCGCAATAACATTTCTTCATGCAAATGTCCAATGGGTGAACATCATGTAGGCATGATATCAAATTGTTCCATCAAAAACTGTGGTATAGGAGTTGATCAGCCCGTGAAAGCCCTTACCTGTAAAAAAAACTAAGAAAAATTGCCTAAGTTCTCATAGCTGTCATTTTGTCAAAAATTATTTTTTCGCAATAACATTTCTTCATGCAAATGTCCAAAGGGTCTACATCATTTAGGCATAATATCAAAAAGTTCCAACAAAAACTGTGATAGGAGTTGATCGGCCCGTAAATGCACTATCTTCACTGTATACAAAAGCCATCAAGAACTATAAAGGGAAGTAACTCAAAGGGACTGGCCCCTAGCCCTTAATTTTTGCATGTACATATTTGCCCCATAGATGTGCAGATGCCTGCAAAGTTTCATTAAATTCCATCAATGGGTCTTCAAGATATTAAAGAAACAAAACGTTACGGACGGACGGACAACGTGAAAACAGTATACCCCGCTTAAAACTTCGTTTTGGTGGGGGGTATAAAAAAATTTGAAAAAATACAGAAATGATTTAGGGTCATGCATTCTCCTGGTTGTAGAGCATCAGACTCAAAATCGAGAGGTCCTGACACATTAACTCCCCACAGTACCTACTGGTTAATACCCAGGAAGCATCTGGCTTCATCTGGACCCGATTGAAAAATTGTTGACAGGGACATTGAACGGCATTACAAACTCACAGTTACTGCGAAGCTGATTGGATGTGCACCTTTGTTTTCACATGAGCAAAATGTTTATTTTCTCATGAAATGGCTCATTTTTATGACCAAATGCTCAGGAGAGAAATGTGCTAGTATTGCGCTACTTATCAAACTTTGCACTGACTCGTTATTTATGGGTAATGTCTATATGCAAGCAATACTCCCCGGGGAATACTACCTTAGATGTGGCCAAGAATGGTTTCTTGATTGTTTGATTTCATGTTTTATTTACATTCTACTAAACAGCTAAGGTCACAATAGAGACAGGACCTTGGTTTAGAATTTCTTCCAAAAGACTTAAGTAATGGTTGGTTCATTGATTTGGGGTTTAAATCTTAAATAGGTGACCAAATACCACTAAGGTTATATGAACCGCTTTATGAGAATTTAGGATTTAGGCATAGGCGAAAACAAAGGCGCAGATCAGCTTCGCGCCTTTGTTTTCGCTACCCGGATAGTACAATTCCTCTACATTCTAAATCCAAAATTTCCAGCTTCAGTGCTTGTACACCTTGGTATGTGTGGGAACTGTCCCACCTACCAATAAGGTTATATACGAGCCTCGTCATGAGAAAAACCAAATTTAGGCATAGGCGAAAACAGTGGTGCAGATCAGCTTCACAGTTTACTGCGAAGCTGATCAGCACCTGTTATCACTACACAGATAGTATGATTCCACTTCTTCCAAAATCTGAAATTTCCAACCTCTAGCCATCTTTGGCGCTTGTACAGCTCCGTTTGTGGCGGACCTGTTCCGAAACCACAATGTTGGTTTTCTCATGACGCGGCTCCTATGGAGAGGGTTAAGACAATGGAATAAAAAGATAAGTAAAACATACATATATATTTTATCTTTTTTATTTGAAATGCTGTAAACTTGACATTGATATGTACATACAACATATACACAACCAGTTTGTGTTTACCCTATATGCGTTCTTTGAAATATTACATATTTTACAGAAACATACACATCAAACTTTCTTACAAAGAAATGTGTATGGTAGCAAAAGCACAGACTTGCCATGAGCAAATCTGTTTCTCTGCATATAAGAAAGCATCTTGTATTAAATGCTCTATGAGCCATGACATGAGAAAACACGAGTTTTATGTGAAAACTATACAGCTGATCAGCGTCATTATTTTCACTACACATATAGTACAGTTCCTCTGATAATTACATCAGAAATTCCGAGCTTCCAACTGTCTTCTCAGATAGTACAGACCGGTTAGTGTTTAACCTGTTCGGAGACCCCGAAGACTGTTTTTCCATGTTGCTTCTCATATGACTTACATCAAGAGAAAACCACCTTTCTTAATAGCTTATCTCATGACATGGCTCATGTACAGTTGACTTTCTTACAAAAATCATGTGCCTGTCAAATGAGGTCATATGAGAAAACTTATTTTTCTGGATGTAAATTTTGTAAAAAGATGCACTGATCGACTTCAGAACGAACACGCAGCAAATCTTCACATTTGATTTGGACTGAAGCAACATGAACAGCAAAGGCACAAGTCAGTGATAATATCCAAAAGATAGTCTCTAGCTGTTCCCAAAAGCAGAACATTAGGGGCCAGTTGTTCAAAACTTTGTTAGCTTAATGTCATCGTTAAGACCTCAACTCATTAAGTAAATGCCGACTACATAAGCAAATACACTGTTATTTTTTGTTGATAAAATGTGAGAATCCATTGAATGGCAAATGATTCTCACATCTTATCAACAAAAAATAACAGTGTATTTGTAATATTCATGTTTGAAATTTTAAGGAATTGTTAACTAACAATGTCGTTAGTTTTTAATAACTGGGCCCAGGTTTACAAATGTTAATAGGTTACTGCTCACAAAACATATGAGCCACCCCATGGGAAAACCAACAATCTGCATAGGCGAAAACAAAGACGCAGATCAGCTTCGCGGTAACCGCGAAGCTGATCAGCGCCTTTGTTTTCGCTACTCGGATAGTACAATTCCTCTTCTACTTAAACCCGAAATTTCAAGCTTCTAGCTGTTTTCTGTGCTTGTACAGGCCGGTTTGTGTCGGACCTGGTCGGAAACCACATTGTTGGTTTTCCCACTAGGCGGCTCATATTTACATCAGTATTGGCCACAATTAAATGGCACAACAAATTAAAGCTTAATGATCCTAAAGGCCTCCTCACACATAAGCAAAAAATCTCTCAACGCATTCTTGCATTTACTTGCGGAAAGGAGTTTTTGCTCGTTTGATATATTGTTTTATGTCCCATGCAACAGCTATGGTCATGTCAGGACTTGAGCTTTTGACAGGCATGTAAAGCAATAAATTAAGCAAACATGAATACATTTTAGCAATTAAATGCAAGCCTATATTGAGTGACTTTCACTTAAGCTTAGTTTCCACGAACAATTTTTCTTTGAGGAAGATCATTTGTAAAAGAAACTTTTGGCAACGAGTTTGCGTTCACACACAGCAAAGGAATTTGTTCAAGAAACAATATTACTTAGCTCGATCACCTTTGCCACTAATATTTGACAATGACAATTTGCCACAGAATTGAGTTTACACAAGCATTTTTTCTGCGACAAACCTACTTTGTCAAAGAAAAACTGTCCGTGGAAACTAAGCTTTATTATATAAATTATATGTGACAAGGCCTTAAAGCACTGTTACAAAGAACAGAAAAATATGAAAACATGTATAAATATATGCTGATGGATTTCATTTTTGAGCAGTTTTATATGATTGTCATTGCATTAAATTTAGCCTTATCATTACCATGCAATATAAAGAATTTTCGGAAGCTGTAAAATCTGTGTTCCTACGTTTTTTGGTTTTAAAATATATACAGTACACAAAACGGGAGTGCGGTGGCGTAGTGGTAGAGCATCAACATTCAACAAAGAGCATCAACATTCAACAAATTGAGTGGTCCATTTCTTTGATTCCCCATTGAAGGCAAGGTGTTGTGTCCTTGAGCAAGATACTTAAATCCCTAGAGTACTGGTTAAAACCCAGGATATGGTAGCTTTTACCCGACATGACTGAAAAATTGTTGACTGGGACCTTAAACCTCAGTATAAACAAAGTACACAAAAATTTATAAATATGACTTTTTAACAATAATTATGCTTAAAGAAATATCCTTCACTTACAATACCATTGAGCCTTTGCATGAGAAAACCAACAATCTGTGTTTCAAACCAGGAAGGCACAATTTTCCTGTACAGTTACAGAAGAAAGCTAGAAGCTTGAAATTTTGGATTTAAATAGAGGAGGAATTGGAATAATCCTTCTAGTGAAAGCAAAGGCACTGATCAGTTACTGTATAGCTGATCTGCGTCTTTGTTTACTTGTGCAGTTTGTTGGTTTTCTGGTGCAGCGACTCAATTATCCTTTGGACTAATCAATGTTATAAAACCATAATATGCTGCTAGACTAGCTCTCACGTCACATTCTACACTTTCTTATTGCCTCTGTACCTTCATTTCCCTTCTCCAGAACAAACACAAAGTTAGTAAGTTATATGGCAATATTTTGTGTTTGTCCAAATTTTCAGGATTTCTGCACTAAAAGTTACCATCACTATGATTGGCTAACAAAAATAACTTGCACTATGACTGGTTAACTATAAATATCCTTCACTATGATTGGCCAACAGACATGGCTGGTTTAAGTTGTACTATACATGTATCATCATTTTCTGGTGTACTTTCTCTCAAATCTGGTGGCGAATTCTCGACGGATACAGGCACTGCCTTGGGAGGGGACGGCTCGAACAGTTCAGGAGCAGGAGACGTTTTCATCATGATTTGTTGTTCTACTTTAGCCCCTAAAATCTGACTAAGGGAAGAATGTTCAAACGGAGACTTGCTGAAATATGATTGGTCCAATTCTTGTTTAATCGGTTCTTGTTTAATCATAACGGTTTGTTCTAACTGTGATTTGAGTGCCGATGGCTGGTCCGTTGTGGTTTTGTATGACTGTAAGTCCAAGTCCTGACTGGTGCGGTAGTACGGGTTGAGAGGCGAAGTGAGGGATGAGGCTAGCGAGCTGACGTTGAGTAGAGCGGGTGGGGGTGTGCTGAGGGCGGCCAGGACTGCCGAACCTTGGTGACTCTGATAGAGGCTTTGGTAGCTAGCTATAGAGGGCTTTACATCAGCTCCTGAAAAATAGAATTTGTAAATTTACCTTAAAAATGAATTGCACTGTATGTATAACATCTTTTATTGACATTGTTTATTGCATACTCCCCAACAGTGCCAACACCTCCGTTGCTCTCCGATATTGATTTCTGAGAGGACTTTCGTCCGGAAGTGGAACACCGCGGCTTGGTGTTTGTGTTTATTGATGTAACATTTTATGGCTGATAACTTAAAATATATTTTATTATACTACTCAAAATATCTATTATGTTATTTTTCAAATGGCAGAGCAAAAATGGAGAATATTAATTTTAATATTCTCTCTTATAACTGTGGGTCCATGCCACATACTATACCAGAATTCCATTTTAGCACAAATAAGAAAAATATGAAAGAAAAAAAATCATCCAAAAAGTACCATTTTTACAGTGGTTAAAATCAAAGCTGGCTATCAACATAGAAACGAAATTTACTGTAGCAAAAATCTTTGTACAATTAATCAACTGAGGCATTACCTTGACTAACACTGATGTCATTCCTGTGACTAAGGTCTAGGGCTGGGGTCTGGTTCCTCAGTACATCAGGAGTTATGTGACTTTCCTTTGGGGAGTTCTTGCCCTTGGATGATGATCTGGGCTTCCTCTTGCGAGTCTGGATTCCATCTTTCTTCATTGACATAGGTCTATTAACCTTGAAGAGAAAGAAAACAAACATTTGCTTACTATTTGTCATATTCATAAAGAAAACCCACCTGTGCAAATACACTGCAATTTTTGTCAGCTTTAAAAAATTCAAATTTTCACTGGAAAAATTTTGAAATTTTTACCATTTTTGTTCAAAACATTGATTGTGGATACACGTTTGAACAGCCTCACCTAACGAGTACATGCGCCACAAACTATGTTTTGAAGCAAAGATGTGAAAAATAGGTCAACCTCTGTTCAACCCTGTTTTTCTTAAATATAAAGTAAGGGTTCAAAGGGTTTTCTTTTCATGGATATGTTTTCCTGATGGCATGTCATTACTGATGTTACTGACCATTTTAACCCTTCTGAATTTCGAAAAGTTATCAAAATCTGAATACCAAATTGTATGGGAGATGGTTTTAGATGCAATAAACTTTATCTATAACCAAAATTGGTTACGTTTCTTTAATTTACTAACTGATCTTGCCATCTGGGATGTCCCATCTCAGTCTATTTTGTTTGCTTGAAAGATTTTCATCAAAAAATGAACTCCCTCCTGATGCCCCTAAATATGACAGTGGACTCATACAAATGATAGTGACTTGCAAGTCTTTTCATTATAAATGGGTTAATACCTGATGTAGTTTGAAGTATAGCCCACAAGCGTTGCACACGGGCTCCCCCTCCCCATTCCGTCTCCAAAGGGTGGTAGTAGTCGTCCCACAGTTGGCACACATCAGGCCCAGTCGCGATCTGTTGATAGCCTGTAACACATGAAGTATTTTACTTATTTTTCCCATTATTTTACCCAATTATAAATGTAACTCCAATTATAAATGTAACCTTCCTCCCCCTTCCCTTCTCCAAAGGGTGTAGGTAGTCGTCCCACAGTTTGCACACATGATGCCCAAAAGTTGGCCTTTTAACATTAATCAGCAGAAAAATTTCAGTCTCATGAAAAAAGTTTTACAACATCGGACGATGGTCATGATATACATGTACTTCTTTTGTTTGAAATTCACACCTACCTTTGCATCATATTTCTGATCATACTTCTTAATGACTTTTTCATCAGGCTCATCCTGCAAACAGAGCAATAGGTACTTTTACATCAGGAAAACGTGGGTGAAATGTATACCCCCTTAAACCCCACTTTTATATAGAAAAAAATGGGGTTTGCAGGGGTATACTTTGTGGGTACTTGTTAGAACTGCCTCCCTGAGGTCAGGGAGGCAGTTCTAATGTGTACCCACAATCAATGTTGAGCAAAAATAACATTTTTTTTCAATGAAATTTTCAACTTTTACAATTAATTAAGCTCTGAAAAAAAAATCTCTCTATATCGCATTGGCAAGTTTTCAAAATGATAAGATAATCTGAATACAGGGACAACTCAGATTATCAATTTATGGATGCTGAGCACAGCGGCGCAGTGGTAGCCTAGAGCACCGGACTGTGAATTGAGTGGTCCTGGGTTTGATCCATACCGGTGGTACCATATTGTGTTCTTGAGCAAGGTACGGGTACATTAACTCCCCAGAGTACTGGTTAATACCTAGAAAGCGATGGCTCCGTCTCGACATAACTGAAAAAATGTTGACTGGGATGTTTTAGCCCCAAACAAACATTTCTGACTGATGAGATTTTTTCCTGTATGTACTTTATGCAATAAAGAATTCTTATCCATACTGGAGATAATTTTGAATTTGCAGTCATTTTGGATGTCATCTTGCGAATTACCTGAAATAACATGCTGAAGATCAGCAGTTTCCTATATGGAACGCTGATCATATTCTTCATTTTATTCAATCAATTTCAGAGGTGCCAGAGTAAAGATCAAATTGCAAAATGGTCGGGTAATTAAAACTTTTTTAAAACATAAATTTGATAAAATAAAATAAAGAAGAAACAAAAAAAATCACTTCTCAGTGCTCACCAGAGGTCTAGGCGATGTTTTACCCTGTTGGTACCTCACGCCGTTCATCTTGTGGTGGAGCCCACAAGCATTACACAAGTAATGGCCCGTGCCGTCTCGGCGCCACATCGGGGTCGACACTGCTCCACAGTTGACACATTCTCGACCGTCGGCATAGAAGTCGTCATCTGAAAAGTAGTAAAAATCATGTTTTGAATTTTAAGTCATGTCAAAATGGTGCCACCGCTCCCTGTGTGTTTACCAGTGCTGTGGATGGCGGAAACAGTACGGCCGGGGTTGGTATCGAACCAAGGACCCCTCGGTCCGGAATCCGATGCACTAACGGTTAAACCACTCGGCCTCCGCGCCCCTTCCCTTGTATCATAAGAGTGTGGAATGTGTCTTGTGGAATTGTCGCGAAATCAAAGGCGCTGATTTACCAGATTAGCTGTTTTCGCTAACTTCCGTTTGATTTTAATAAGGTGTTTCTTCAGAGTGTATAAAAGTTTAACGTGTTTTAATATTTTACGGATCGGGTGGTGGATTTTCCCAAATGATTTTTGTCTTTGCTTGCTTCAGATTGTATTCGCGGGATCAAATCAACGTGTTCGTCGTAACTTTGTCGCAAAGGCAAGTGTACAAGCAGCTAGCAAACGTCGTGATTTTACCCTCCAATGAAAGTTCCCCGGCGATGTTTTACACCTGGCTTTTCCCGTCACCAAAATTCGTTTTAACAATTACGAATTGCAATTAGAAATCATAGTCACGCGCCGACCGGTAATGTCTTCCCAGTAGCGCGTGAGTGGGCAAATTAAAGCTTTCCATGTAAGGAAAACCAGCAGAATACATAAGACACTACCGTGTGTCAAACAACCATAAATCAACCACAAAGTATAATTATCATTTTCTCTAGATCAAAATTACATGAATCCAGGAGTTTCTCGTAAAATGTTGGGGGTTATAGTACATGTTTGCTTTCACATGCTTGTGAATAGTATCCTGTTGCGTTTTTCCATCTGGTCAGGCACAAACTGAGCTGCTCATCTAGAGAAACTAGTACATGTACCTAGAAGCGTTTCAAATTTGGAGTACCATAAAGCACAATCTGAGTGCCAAAACGAACTCGAAAACTGGTAGATGCTTAGGATACTGCGCAACTGATCAAGCGCAGATCAGCTGCGCTTCTTGTGCTAAGATTTTGAGCCGCCTCATGAGAAAACCAACAATCTGCACATGCGAAAACAAAGACGCAGATCAACTTCGCGGTAACCGCAAAGCTGATCAGCGCATTTGTTTTCATTTGTTTTCGCTACACGGATAGTACATTTGCTCTTCGTCTTAATCCGAAATTTCAAGCTTCAAGCCTGCTTCTGTGACTGTAATAAAGCCCGATTTGTGTGGAACCTGTTCGGAAACCACATTGTTTGTTTTCTAACGAGACTGCTCAAATGCAAAGACAGATTTTATTGGCTGTGTATAATTTCTTATTCTAAAGTGTTCCCTCTTGCGCTGTAATTAATTGAGCCGCTTCGTGGGAAAACCAACAATGTGGTTTTCGTACAGGTCTGAAGCAAACCGGCCTGTACAAGCACAGAAAAAAGCTAGAAGCTTGAAACTTTGGATATAAGTGGAAGAGGAATAAGTACTATCCGTGTGGCGAAATCAAAGGCGCTGATCAGCTGTGCAGTTACTGCACAGCTGATCTGCGCCTTTGTTTTCGCATATGCAGATTGTTGGTTTCCCCATGAGGCGGCTCATTATTGTTATAGAAGTACTTGATTTGTATGCACTTGGTGTGTTTCAATTAGTTAATGATACGAGAAATCGTAACAACAATGTGCTTTGGTGTAATTGTTTTATTGCTGTGATATTCCTCGTGTGTAAATTCAACAAACCGATTTAGCCCAAGCATGATTGTGTAGATTTTGTGTTGTTATGACTTATGACTTTTCTCAAGAGCATATGAGTCTCATAAGCTACTTGATTTTCTTCATTTAACAAGTTTTATCAAATTTTATCATAATTATCATAAGTATCTAAAATCGTGTATCTCAGAAGAACTAGGAACGCATTTTCTTCTTCTTCTTCTTCTTCTTCTTCTTCTTCTTCTTCTTCTTCTTCTTCTTTTTATGTGGCTTTCTTCTTCCTCTTTTTATGTGGCTGAACCCAACTTTAACACGGTCGAGACCCATGAGAGCACCAAAAGAACACAAACTAGCAAGAAAACTATAAAGCGTCAGTCTGCTGATTGTCTTTTTACACGAATTTCACCCATTACCTCATGATGGGCTGTTTGCGGTCCGGGGGTGGTATCTGACCGCAGTGTGCAACAGTTGGCTTGCAAAATGGCCGGATCATCCGGAAAACATGCCCGTGAAATAAATACCCTCTTATACCCCACTTTTATATAGTTAAACTGGGGTATGCAGGGGTATACCTATTTTTCTTATTTTTGCTCCAAAACATAGATTGTGGGTACTCGTTAGAACCGCCTCGCCGAGACGGTTCTAACGTGTACCCACAATCTATGTTTTGAGCAAAAATAAGAAAAATATCAAAAATTTTCAACTAAATATTTTCATTTTATAACTATAAAAATCTCTGTATATTGCATGGACATGTTTTCATTATGTTCTCTCAACGTTTTAGCAAAATTTAGTTTTGCGTTCCATAAAACAGCAGTCACACTGTAGCGTATAACCCAAACGCGCGCCGGGCGTATGAAAAATCTCAACACGCTGAAGACTTTGGACGTATAAAAAAAATATTTTTTTCTTTAACTCGCTTTAGCAGTCACACATTAGCGTGCAACTGGGACGAGTGCCGGGCGTATAAAAAATCTCAGAGTTTTGTAGTACGGTTGTGATACGTCCCAGACACGCAAAGCACGCGCTACAGGCGCGCATCGAACGTTTAACGTGCGTTTCACACACGCTTGGGGCACGCTACTGAAGCAACATCTAATAAAATCGGAACGCGCATGAAACGTACACTGGCGTGCTTCAAACGCGCGCCAAACGCGTTCAGAGCGTATTCAACGCGCCCGTAGCGCGCGTGGAACTTATTCGGGACGTATAAGTCACACGCCCGGGACACGCCGAGCTTTTAGAAATTTTTTAAGCATGTTTAAATTTTTTTTGAGCCCAAACGCGTGCGAAACGCACAGACACTTTTAGCGACGTACAGCGACGCGCGCCGGACGTACACCAAGCGTACCCAACGTGCTTGTAGCGAGTTTTGAACGTGTTTCCGACGTGTGTCTGGCGCATGTGGAATTTTGTTATTTTTTCAACACGCCCGGCGCGCGTTTCACTTATACGCTGATGTGTGACTGCTCTTTAAAATATTCTGATGACCTTCGCATTTGTCGTTTAGAGAAAAAAATGTTACTGAGTCATTATTAGCCTTGTGCAAATATTTGCAGTTTTGTTTGCTTTTATTACAGAACAGTTTTATGCGGTAAAATTAGTCATGAATCATATTTTTTATTTCATCCGGCCCACACCCATTCCACAAAAATAATTAAAAAGGATCAGATTCGTGCCTACTAAAATTGGACCGATTTTTGCTATCTCTCTTTTCCATTTACCTATTAGGTTTGATAAGAATCGTACGGTACATTCTGTTTTTTGAAAGGCTAGGGTTTCACCATGATTTGTTTATTTAGCATTAAACATGTTGGATGTGTATCGAAAATTTCTTAAGAAAACATGATTTTCCTAGAAAATGAGGAATTAAGAAGATTCGCCCAAGCTTTGTAAACACTTTTCTTTTTCATTAATTTCGATGGTTGCCAACTTCGTTGTGGTCTGAACCTGCATGGGTTTAAGGTGTTTCATTGCTAAATTCGATTACAAGTATATCCCGTAAATCATATGTATATGATTTAATTATCAAAGGATAAATCCGAGAGAACTTTGATCAAAAATTAATGATCTTCACATTACCAAAACTTGCCCATGCAATATACAGAGATTTTTAGCAAAACATAGATTGTGGGTACACGTTAGAACCGCCTCGCTGATGCGGTTCTAACGAGTACCCACAATCTATGTTTTCGAGCAATAATAAGAAAAATAGGTATACCCCTGCATACCCCAGTTTTGCTATATAAAACTGGTGTTCAAGAGGGTATACATTACATGGACATGTTTTCATGATCTTTGAGTTAAAGAGGTGAATTATCTTTCTCCAAGAATATTATTCAAAGTTCATGATTAACATCCATAGAAAAATAAGACTCTCTCTCTCTCTCTCTCTCTCTCTCTCTCTCTCTCTCTCTCTCTCTCTCTCTCTTTCATGGACTATAGAAAAAATACACCGTTCTTGTGACAAAATCTCGAGTCTAGCTCGCGCATGCCACAGACCAGAGATATATACTAATATATATATATCTCAGCACAGACACATGCTTATGGTAAATTGATGCTCTTTAAATCGTTTTGCAACTTTTTGCTTGCTTTACATATTTTCGTTAAGTGAAATTAATGATCGTTTAATTTTTGTAGAAAATGCACTATATCATTTTCATAAAACTTATTTGTGGAATTTTGCATCCAACAGCAGTATAGCTATGTGCAGCATTTCACCTTCACGTAAACAAACGTTACACAAAATTTGAACTTTAAAAATATGTCCTGAAAAAAAAATATCATTCAGATTTTCATTTAAAAAAGCAAAATAAATTCATACACGATCGACACACGGATTCATAATATTTATTGGTGCAGTAAGACTGCATTGGGCAGACGCCCAAAGCTGATGACCACAAGAATCCCAGGCGTGTACGGTTTTAAACTAACATTCTTGCATAGATATCTATGCGCATAGCTGTTTGAAGCCGTTTTCGATTGGTCGAAAGCCGTGTTCAAACAGCAAAAACCATGTTCAAATCATGAAATTCACGTGCCGTTTGAACATGGGTTTTGGGCGACGTCATTGGTCAATGCGACGTGACGTCATGTGTTTCGCAGAAACAAAATGGCCGACGTTGAAGAAGCTCCGCTATTTTCGGTGAGTTTTTACCTTGCTAATGTTATTTTCAAGAGATTTTAAGTGAATTAGAGTGAAAATGCAAGAATAGCGATCAACCATGGTTTGTTTCAGTGTTCAAACATTCGCTGGATCACTCGGAAGGTGTTTGAACACGCGGCCTGCGGCCTTGTGTTCAAACACCTTCCTCGTGATCCATCGAATGTTTGAACACTGAAAACCATGGTTGATCCCTATATTATCGCACAACATACCTGCCAAAAATTCCACTTTCATTTTAAATTCTGGTTCTTCAAGAATTGTTGAAATTGTATCAAGCATTTCCATGTCCAAAAAGAAAGAAAAATCAAAGTATCATCTCCTAACACATTTTATTACAGTCAATTTATGTTGGGGAGGTGCTGCATGTATTTACATTCGAGCCGCGACGCGAGAAAACCGGTCTTCGGGGTTTACGACCAGGTCTGACACAAACCAACCTGTACAGTCACAGAAGCAGGCTAGAACCTTGAAATTTCGGATTTAAGTAGAAGATAAATTGTACTATCCGTGTAGCGAAAACAAAGGCGCTGATCAGCTTCGCGGTTACCGCGAAGCTGATCTGCGCCTTTGTTTTCGCCTAGGCAAAAAACCGGTTTTCTCACGTTGCGGCTCCAATGAGGATGTTAAAAGTGAAGGCGCCTCACGTCTCCCAGAAAAGAAAGGTGGTGACATAGATGGGCCTGCGTAGTTGAAGTTTTTACCGAAGATCGTAAAATGAGGGATATATAATACGTGAACAGTTCGTGAAGTCAATTGTAATGTCAAAACATTTCTGACCTTATCAGAGTGCCCTTCGTTAGATCTGAACAAATTTTTTCGTGACCATCTCCAATGCAAATAAAATTTAGAGTATGGTAGACAATTAGCGCCATAACTGAGGCACTCGAAAATAATAAAATGTCACGCAGCGAAGAGCGAGTTGCTGATTTACTGGAATAACATGCTGCGTAACAGATTGTTTCCTCCTGCATAAAGATTCAAAAACAAGACCCAAAAGTCCCTGGATGCATATTTATAGGATTCTAGAAGCTCCGAAAGCTCCCGGTCATAATTATTGATGATGAAATAAACTTGTTCGCAATCGAAAGCGTTATGCACACATATGCATGTAAATAAATAAAATAAATAAATAAATAAATAAATAAATAAATAAAAATGTGCATGAGAAGCAACTGAAATCCATCAAAATATATTAAGTTCGGTTCAAAATATCTTAAAAGCTAGAAAAAATGTTCATTTCGAAGCCATAAATCTTACCTGTACTATAAAATTCAGGGCTGTAAAATCCATAATCTGTCTGATAATACTGAGCTTGTAAAGTATACATCCTTATCGCATCAACTATCTTCTTTTAACACCTAGGTAGTGGCGAATGCTGATAATGCTGATAAGAAGAGGATTAAAAGACTATTCTGTTGCGCATGCGCACTAAGAGCCTGTGAAAATCCGTGTATATTGGACTTTTTAAAGTGTCATCCACCCGAATTACCCAAATGACACGTGCCATAAAAGTGCTTCAGTTGGATTCCAATTACCATAAACCGTTTCCCCTATGTAAACAACAAACAGATTTATTTATTTATTTATTTATTTATTTATTTATTTATTTATTTATTTATTTATTTATTTAAAACATTGCATAGTTAATGAATTTACGAACGTATAAATTCGTTTCATTACTTTCTGAAATGTAAAAACAAAGAAGGTCCTTTCCATTTCTTTCAACAATCATAACGAAAACACGCCCATGCAATATACAGAAATTTTTAAAGTAGAGCTCTATTAAAAAATGAAAATTTTTCAGTAGAAAAAAATTGATATTTTTCTTATTTTTGCTCAAAACATAGATTGTGGGTACACGTTAGAACCGCCTCGGTGAGGCGGTTCTAACGAGTACCCACAATCTATGTTTTGGAGCAAAAATAAGAAAAATAGGTATACCCCCGCATACCCCAGTTTTGCTATATAAAAGTGGGGTTTAAGGGGGTATACATTTCACGGACATGTTTTCCTGATGTTCAAAAAAAAAAAAAAAAAAAAAAGATAAATAAATAAATAAGAATAAAAAATAAATAAGAAAATATGTTTTTATTCTTTTATATTCAGCTTTTATTTTTTCATAGTCAGTGCGTTCTGGCTCTTCTCGTCCACCTTAGTCAACAGTGATGTAAACTTGGACGGAACATGTCCTTCACAAATATGCAGGTTCACGCACACCTTTGTTTTAATAATTTTGCGATTTCTTTGCATCCGGATAACACGTCCGTGCAATGAATACCCCCTATATAGTAAAAACTGGGGTATGCAGGGGTATACCTATTTTTTCTTATTTTTGCTCCAAAACATAGATTGTGGGTACTCGTTCCGCCCTCGCCGATGCGGTTCTATCGTACCCACAATCTATGTTATGAGCAAAAATAAGAAAAAATATCTAAAAACATTTCTAATTTTACAACTTAGGAAAATTGAGTATCACACATGGGCGTGTTTTCGTAATCTTTCTTTCTTTCTTTCTTTCTTTCTTTCCTTCTTTCTTTCTTTCATTCTTTCCTTCTTTCTTTCTTTCTTTCTTTCTTTCTTTCTTTCTTTCTTTCTTTCTTTCTTTCTTTCTTTCCTTCCTTCTTTCTTTCTTTCTTTCTTTCTTTCTTTCCTTCTTTCCTTCTTTCTTTCTTTCTTTCTTTCTTTCCTTCTTTCTTTCTTTCTTTCTTTCTTTCTTTCTTTCTTTCTTTCTTTCTTTCCTTCTTTCTTTCTTTCTTTCTTTCTTTCTTTCTTTCTTTCTTTCTTTCTTTCTTTCTTTCCTAATCATTTCTTTCAAGTTTTCATTCTGTATCAACATTCCAGGACAAAAACGCACATGCTGAAAAAGTTTTACATCAAGGACCCTATATCGATATAGGGTCCTTGTGTACATGTACCAGATCAGCAGATACAACAACGGCTTGCAGACCCAAGTCTTCGCAGTACACGCGTGGTGTCAACTGCGTTTGTTTTACCGAATGAGACTCGACGTGAGAAAACCGGTCTTCGGGGTTTCCTACCAGGTCTGACACAAACCAATCTATACAATCACAGAAGAAGGCAAGAATCTTGAAATTTTGGGTATAAATTGAAGATTAATTCTACTATGAAGCGAAAACAACCGCGCTGATCAGCTGTGCATTTACCGCGAAGCTGATCTGCGTCTTTGTTTTCGCATGCGCAAAATGTATACTTTCTCATGATGTGGCTCAAATATCATAATCCCCTAAACGGATTAAGGTGTCATATATATGTGTCGTCTTCGATGTTTGGGCCGCGACGCGAGAAAACCGGATTTTTGACCATGCGAAAACAAAGGTGCAGATTAGCCTTTGTTTTCGCTACTCGGATAGTACCCGGTTTTCTCACGATGTGGCTCAAATGTCCTCTCAAGTTTACTAAATAAAAGTGTGTTCTAAAACTGTCCTTGCTTAATTGCAATAACTGATGTAATTTTGAAACTTTATGTTTAAAACAATGATTTTTCCCTGATCCCCCCACCCCCATTCAGACACTCACGACAGCTAGAGGACCTACATTTCTCATATTTGCTTTTATGATAATCAGCTCACTCTTCTGTAAACAGATTAACATCTGGTATCTTATTTTTTCGTCTAAAAAATGGAACAGATAGTAATTTGTACCACAGTTGTGACATTTCTAGACATAAGTCCAATTCGCATGCGCAAAAAATACACACGTGTAAATATGCTCCGGTGTGTATACATACACCGGTGTGCAAACCAATCTGTGAGTAAATTTAAATTGCGTTCACATGGGTTTTATCACCAGGAGTATTTTTGTATGTAAATTTATCATTTCTGGATTAAAACCTGTTCATTTAAGTTTTCTGTATTTGCAAAACAAGAAGAGGCTGCTTCAAGGTGTTATTGTAGACTATGGCAGCAGAGGAGAATCATGTAATGGTCAGGCATAACCTTAGCAGTTATACAGTGTTCCCTTTTATCATCCTTTCACAAGGAATTACCGTTAAAATGCCCCAAGAATCCTCACCAATAATGATGAAGAAATAGTGTAGCTGTTTACACTCCATATGATCTAAAATGTGATGAATGGCAATAAACTCTTATTTAGCAACAATGTCCACAGTTTCAGTAACTGCTATATAATCAGTTATGAACAAACAATGTGAAAATGTGTTATCTAAAAGCAGAATCTTGACTTGAAATAAAAATACTCATGGGTAAATTTACTTTGCGTTCGCATGGGACAAAATAGTAAATTTACACGTGTGTATTTGTAAAAATAAAATTTGCATCTGGTCAGACCCAGGAGTAAATTTACCCATATGTAAATATACTCCGGTGTGTATTTGCGTTCGCATGCGCCATTTGCTTACCCCGAGTAAAATTTGCACACGGTAGTATATTTACACGCGTGTATTTTTGGCGCATGCGAATTAGACTGTAGTGATTGATTGAATACTTGATTGACTGATTGATACACTTTCCTACAAGTTCCTTTGCAACTATTGGATTTGGTTTCTCGGAGAGTAATCTCATCAGGAAAACATGTCCATTAAATGTATACCACCTTATACCCCACTCTTTATATACACATGGAAATAAGTTAGGGAACACTTTGAGCCCTTAGGGAGAGTTTGAAAAAATCCATTTTCCTTTTTTCTGGCGATACTGAAATTTTTATCACATATATTTCATACCTTGGCCTAGCTACAGCCCAAATTATGGGAATTCACAACATTTCGTCTTTGTGCTACGGAGGATACAATATGCCATATGCGAAAATCTCCACTTTTACTGAATAAAAGTTTGCCTTTTTGCTTCTGCACTCCGCAAAACTCAATTTTTGAAAGCAAAACAGGAATAAAATGTTGAATCTGATCGTTCTGAATGAATAAACGACTTCGGACCTAAAACTTCATGCTTCATCTCCAAACCAACTAATCATACAAAATCTACAGTTTGCATTGATTTATATGGAAAGCCAAATTCTTGGATATTTTGCAAATAAAGCCGTAAAAGAATAATTCCGCTAGGACACTATAACCAGAACGTACATGTTTAGGTTCCTAAAGGGTCATATCGAATATCTGGCCCAACATTTACAACCTGCAAAATGTATACCCAAAGAACAAAACGTAGGCATGAAACCTACCCCCGGAAAAGTATGGGCCTACCGCCGATGATCGGTCAGAAAATAAAGAATTTATGATCAAAGTTCAACAAGCAATGTCTCAGCTTTATGCTTACGAAAAATTACGACAACGTGAGTTCAAATAATGAAGTTATCGCAAAGACTAGCAGTGCGTTTCTTAAATTTAGCAAATATTTTCTGAATCAAAGATGGCCGCTCTCCGCTGCAGTTTATGTTTGAGGCTAACCATTTTCATATAGAAGCAACTTTGGAGTCTGCACATTCTGACAAATTGTCAAAACATTCTTCATAATTTTTACAAAGAAGGATATATACAGTCCAAAGTTGGTAGTCACATTATGACAGGTGTTCCCTAACTTATTTCCATGTGTATATATACGTATAGCAAAACTGGGGTATGCAGGGTTATGCCTATTTTTCTTATTTTTGCTCCAAAACACAGATTGTAGGTGCTCGTTAGAACCGCCTCAAAATACAGATTGTGGGTTCTAACTTGTACACACAATCTATGTTTTGAGCAAAGATAAAAGAAAATAGCAAACGTTTTCTACTGAAAAATGAGTTTCGTAATGTTCGGTTTGTCAATAGTGTGAATAATACAGTTTTTGTGACGACAAAATAGTCATTCATACTGGCGACAACCATAACGCTCCAATATACTGAGCAAAAAATGAAAACGGTACGTGCCTCGTATTCTAGCTTCTCACTCTCATTTCATTACATTACGGAAACATGCCCATGCAATAAACAGAGATTTTTCGAGCTTAAAAAATTGAAAATTTTCAGCTGAAAATTTTTGATATTTTTCTTATTTTTGCTCAAAACATAGATTGTGGGTACACGTTAGAACCGCCTCGCCGAGGCGGTTCTAACGAGTACCCACAATCTATGTTTTTGAGCAAAAATAAGAAAAATAGGTATACCCCTGCAAACCCCAGTTTTGCTATATAAAAGTGGGGTTTAAGGGGGGTATTCATTGCACGGACATGTTTTTCTGATGACGAAACCTTGCCCATGCAATATACAGAGAATTTTTTCAGCATTTAAAAATTGAAATTTTTTTTGGAAAAAAAATTGGCCAATTTAAATATGCTTGCTCAAAACATTGATTGTGGGTACACGTTAGAACACCTCGCCGAGGCAGTTCTAACGAGTACCCACAATCGATGTTTTGGAACAAAAATAAGAACAATAGGTATACTCCTGCAAACCCCAGTTTTTCTACATAAAAGTGGGGTTCAAGGGGGTATACATTTCACGGACATGTTTTCCTGATGGAATTCCACAATCATTCAAGATGGGCAAACGCAAAATAGCTTAAGGTGTCTCGATACTATTTTTTGTTGATAAATAAACATATAATTTTAAGACAGATTGAAATATAAATGGAAAGCTACCAAAAAGCTAAAATGTGTGGGGGTATTCATGCTCTATTAAAAGTTGTCGATAGAAAAATCGACTTTTGAAATATTTTCATTTTCATTTTTCACAGGATAGATCTATAATATGTCAACGGAAGGTGTTTGAAACTGTAAATGTGTTCGCAGACTACTTGCCAAATAACAACATTGAAAGGGTAAAATGTAGATATATCTATATACATATAGTCTATATAGCATCATACAAGGCTTCGCACTCACAAAATAACGACAACTCTCGTTTCTTGAGCTCATTACAGTTTTTTATTCATATTTAGAGGCCTTAACTTAATCGGAGACGTGGCCCCGGTTTATATTCTTATCTGAACGACCAGAGAAGCATGCTACCAAACCCAGTGCTCCAAGTTATGATCAGTTATTAGGGTAAAGAATAATCAACGGGAAATGTATATAGTACTCTGAAAACATCTTTGTTTAACCGATGAATTAGAATGTTTTCTGTATTAACAGTTCTAAAAAGGCGGTTCTGCTTGTGTGTGTTTTCATCTTTTTTCTTCAAATTCTGTCTGCCTCCCTCATGGTTAATAATTGAAGGAGTAAGAAAAGATGAATACCTATTTCAAAGGGCTGGTTTTAATTTATTGCTTAGCATTAATTAAATGTACGAAATGTTTAGAACAAAGACATTTCTTTGGGTAATATTTGCTGACTTTATTGAACGGTTTATAAGCAAACAATCTTAATGCCATTTGACAAGTTTACAACATTTTATGATCATTTATAACCTTCTGTTTTAAGATGAGCAAATAATTGTGAAACAGGGTATATTGATCCGAAAAGTTGGGAGCATCGGTGTTTGTGCCTCATTCTCTAGGACACTATGTTCGGTTATTCAGATCACTCATGGTTAGGCTATATATGATTTGTTACAAATATGATCCAACAAGGCTAAAACTACGCATGCAATATGTCGCCAATGCACAGAACCTACAGTCAAGTTAAAAATTGTCATCTGCAGCGGAAAATGACTTATTTTCTTCATTTAATCACGATATTGCGTTTATTAAAAGATTAGATTCATGCAAAGCAGTGGCTTGATCAGCTGGCTCGTGTTCACTCCGCTCCACTTCGGTACCTCGTTCTACTTTCGCTAGGAGGTATAACGAAACACCGCTGGGAATATTCCGTCCAAGCAGTGCCGAACATGAAATTATTACATAACCACAGAGACAGATCTTTTTAGCAACATGGCAGCAGAAACTAACTGTATACAGCCCCATAATGTTGAGAAAACGACAACGTTTTCTTATCCGAAATTAAAATGATTCTACAAAAGGCGACACAAACAGAATTACAAGAAAATAATGCATGCATCAAGACAACGTGTACGTGTAATGTATACCCCATGAACCCCAAATTTATACAGAAAAACTGGGGTATGCAGGCGTATACCTATTTTTTTTTTCTTATTTTTGATCCAAAACATAGTGTAACGAACAACCGAGCCAAGCCACAGCAAACCCCGTCCGTAGAAAAGCATGCTCATCCACCGAGGGTGATTTACTGCACTATATACGTGTACTCTTCACTTACTCGATTCACAAAGTTTCGAGTTTCTAATTTGCATATTACTTGAACTCCTAGATGCCGCTAATACGTTGCATTAACGTATCCTACCGAGGGAGCCTAAGCACAGGCTCCGAGAAGTCAGCCTGGGAAACACATGGGTAAGGCAACTCCGCTCTGGCAGTTGTCATCATCCCACCACTGCCAACAAATGTAGCGTGTAGCCGATCCAAGCAAACCCCGCCAGTGTAAAAGCATGCCGTTTACTGCACTATATATACTCTACGTTAACTGTATCAAAAGTTTCGAGTTTCTAATTTGCATATTACTAGCACTCCAGATGCCGCTAATGCGTTGCACCAAGGGAGGCGGTTCTAATGTGTACCAACCATCGATATTTTGAGCAAAAATGTTTAAGAAATCAAAGTTTTTCCAATGAATTTTTCATTTTTACATCTCAAAAAATCTCTGTATATTGCACGAGCAAGATTTCGTAAACTACAGGGCGGTTATTGGGAGAAGAACCATTACTGATGAAAGCTACTGAAACGAATTCGACTTCAGACCGCTGTCTCTTCAACTTTGTACCCTTTAAACGTGTGGCTTCTAAATTTAGAGGATTAGCTTTAAGGGCTTAGTTTTATCAAAAATTTGGTTTGAAATGTTTTCGACAAGATAAGAAATATCAAGACTTGGCCTTGTTAGACAAGACTGAAATTTTATCTTTCATGACAAATATATTTGCGTCTGTAAATTCCAGTGTTGTTACAATGGTTTGAAAACATTTTAGTCATATCATGGTAGGCGAATAAGTTTGAAAATAAGACGGGCCAAGAGAAGGATCAGAATAATTGATAAACGTACTAAATGAAATTTCATTTCATAGCATAACGTCAAAAATGTGAATTATGTGTAGACCAAATGCTCTCTGCTTGGTTTAAGATATGATATATATGAATGCAGCATCCATTGTTAATTTAAAACCTATTCCTTTATAGGGTTTGTAACAATATGTGTTTATCTTTTGTTGTAAGGTTCTTGGTGCATGTATACGTTTTTTTCCTAGAAAACAGGAATGATCACGACTGAATATTTCTAAAAAAAAAAAAAAAATGACAGTTATACTGAAGCCACCTTTTTCAAACCCTTGGCGTAAGCCACTTTTTGTATACCCTTGGCGCAAGTCTCTAGGGTAAGAAAGAGCTCGGTCGTAATACAATTCTGGGCTCTGCACTTGGTGACACTACAAGATAGCAAGGTCATTTCGATAATCATAAAATCTCAAACACGCACTTGGCATTGCCCTTGCTACTACTCAGGACTTCATATGACTTTATGAAGGGTTATAAACTGACAAGGACACCTACCTGTTACTTTGACGTCTGTGTAAGGACTCGGCATATTTTGGTACATCCATCCGCCACCATTTACATCCGGGGCCATGTAGTTACTGTAATTAGTCCCCGCGGTTAATCCCGATACCCTGGAATATTGCCCCTGGGTGGGCGAATTTGACAGCCCAGAGTCCCTGGGACTCGAACCGTCACCCTGAAATCCGTATTTTTGAGCACTTAAAGAAGTTATTCCATGATTTGAATATAACGAGTCCGCGGAGATACCCCAGCCGGAGTTAGAAGCGGGAGTTGGGCTTGAACTGGTACCGTCCTCCTCCGTTATATACTGATTCTGAATAGCACTAGCACGGGAACCATACAGTTGAGTTAGCGCGTAAGAATTTTGACTATCCGAATAAGATGGCGGCTGAAACGTCATTACCCTAGAACTATCTGTCACTGGCTGATAAGTCTGCGCTAAAGTAAATCCTGGGGTGTTCGTCAAGGTGGTGTAATGTCCGTTCTCCCCCGTACTGGGGTAGACGCCTGCGAGAGACACGGTGGTAGCCATTGGTCGTTCCATATTTTTGAAAAAATCCTCAACGTCCTCTTGTGGCAATAAATGACCTGCGTTATCAAAGAAATTATATTGTTGAGTAGATTGTATACCCGTTTGAAACTGGGTCATAGGTTGGACTGTGTACCCGCCTCGAGATAACGTCCCATTTGAACTTAGACCCGTCACAAGTTGTCCCGCATACGGCTGTAAGGTCGTCAGAGTAGCTGATTCATTGTTTGCTTGCGAGCTGATATCACTATAAACAGTCGCTTCGGTCGGGTATGCCTGGGAATCCTCATGTAGTGACTCGGATTTGACGTCATCTGGAGAAATTCCATTTTCTCCGGACAAACCATTCACGTGATTTTCTAAACTTTCTTGATGTGTTAGAGCTAGCACGGCCATGTTGTCCTCTGACATGTCAGCCTGCGACATTTCAATCATTCCATTCCGAGCAACAGAATAGTTGCCGCTTCTACAGTCCGTTTCATACCCAACATCAACTTCCGTCTCGACTGGAGGCGGTGGGGTTGGGCGGCTCAGCATTTGGGTCAGTATGGGCGGCCTTGGGTGGGGAGAGACATGGGCTCTTGAGTATGGTACTGATACTGGGGAGAGCTGCGTTTGGCGAGGCGATGAAGGCTCATCTTTGACCGTACCATCAATGTCTACCATATTCGATTTTTCATGGCTTCTATAAACTTCGGTATTTTCCGTAAAATCACGTGGGTCTTCTTCCGGAGAAATTACATCTGGCACACAATGCGGATTGTCTGTAATCTCAGACATGGTCAAATGCATCTATACTGAATGTGTTTACAAGTTTGGTATCTAAGCAGGCTGACCAATGTGCTTACAGAAAATGGTGTACGTTGTTTCCGGTTCGCAATGTTGGTCATTGAACCAATCCGCCAGTTTTTGGCTTAGTCCACGTCTGAGTGGAACGGCGGAGAGCCGTTTGCTTCAGAGAAGGTCGGTTCACTTTGATATGATGATATGTTTTATTTTCCCACGCGCGAAACGATAGTGGTAAGAACGTGTTTTCCGACACAATCCTTCAGCTGATAGACCCCTGTAATGCAAAAATATAATTTATTTGCCTGAATACACCGTACACACACGAGTAGAAATAGACACTAACCCAAACTATTTAGACAACCTCAAAAAGGTACCGCATTTAAACATTCAATGATGAAGTATTTTAATTTGAACCGCCGCAGGAAAAGATCAACAGTATGCATAGGCGAAAACAAAGGCGCAGACCAGCTTCGCAGTAACTGCGAAGCTGATCAGCGCCTTTGTTTTCGCTACACGGATAGTACCATTCCTCTACTTTCTAAATCCAAAATTTCTAGCTTCTAAGAATCTTCTGTGACTGCACAGTCCGGTTTGTGTCAGACCTGGTTAGAACCCAAATTCAGGCTCATGTGTTGTTGTCCATACTGGAGAGGAACCTGGATTTCAGATTAAAAGTTAAATAGCCGAAACGTTGCGAAACAAACCGAAACGGCCGGAACGTGATGTTTAGGACATATCGATAATTCCTACACTGAGTAAAGGCAAAGCTGAGACAAAAACAAAATAAATGAAAAAAAGAAAAAAAGTACAGGCCATCTTATTTATTTACTCAATATTTATTTATTTATTTATTTATTTATTTATTTATTTATTTATTTATTTACTGGGGTGTCTCAGAAACAGATACTCCTTGATGCAATCAGTATAAAAATGCAAAAGACATAACAGACAATGAAAAATAGGAATTTCAAACCCAGAATCTGAACTTTAAACTTCGCCCAAATAACCGGTACTAAACGATCAGTGACAAGCTACCAAAGAACTTGGGAGATACTGTGACGAATATCTGTATTAAAACCATAGTTTCTGCTAAAGTATCTTCAAGAGCTCGTAGTTTGATATTCGTCGAGTCAAGTTGTTCAATATAATTCATCCCCCCCCCCCCCCCCATTGAATTTGTCATACACGGTGATTAAATAGGAAACGTTTTACACCCGATTTACCCACACAGTAATTTTGAATAGACTAGTCCGTTGTAATGGAACAATCCAAAAGTGCACGTGCCGGAAAGGGTATAAAAGGCGAGAGCAAGACGTTTGCGGTTTAGTTGGTGATTGAGCCACGAAGAGGTAACATTGGAGGTTTACCTTTGGAGTAGCAAGTAACGGACTTTGGGCCGAAATAGTAACAAACTATCTTCCCGGGTTCTCTGAGTGTAGCCTAGCTGTACGGAGAGGGCAAGATAGTAGTCTACTATTAGTGCTCGGGTTGGTTACTGTGTTACTCTTGATCTGCAGCTCTAGGTTTGTAGAGAGCTGGAGGACAGATCTCGTTGTAGGGACTAAGCAGTTCAGGTACTTTGGGCCATGTCAGTAGCAGACTTTATCCCGGGTTCTTTGTGAAGCCTCGCTTTACCGAGAGGGATATTGAGATGTCTGATTACTATTACTAGCGCTCGGGTAGCTGACTGTGGTGTCCAGGTGTGGCGATAAGTTGTGTTGGTAGTAGTTGAAAGCTGATTGTGTATGCGGTGTGTCGACAAGGAGCTGGGACTGAGTTGCCCGTTGTTTATTAATGTATGTTTAAGCGTTATTCAAATACGATATGAACGATGCAGATGAACCATACCAGGACCTAGGGCGAGGGTTGGGATCCTGTAAAACCGGTTTAAGCCCCCTAGTAATTGTATTACTAACCGTTCCAAGGCGGTGCTCCTGGTACGGCTCGTACTTATCGGACCTGAAGCAGGTCATTTTCACATATTCTGTATAAGCGTTAGATGCTATATGATGACCTACCCGTTCGTCAGGTCAATCAAGTTATTTGATTATCGTATAAAGCTTTGGCAGCCACGTACTGTAGTGGCTTGAGCCTATGTTAGTAGTAGTGACCGCTCAGAGTTACTTCTCTCTTTGAGATTTAGTTACATTGGGTGGCAGCGGGTGGATGGTTTTATCCGTTGCCAGTTATCATATTAGAGCATGCTTTTCCACCGACGGGGTTTGCTGTGGCTTAGCTCGGCCGTTCGTTACAATACGTACACGTGTATTACAACCCCATCCTTCTAGATTGAAATTCATTGTTTTATAAACAAAATCAAATAATGTTCGGTTTGTATATAATAGAACTGACAAATACTGATGGATTAATACAACAAAGCATATGACGCCGAAAAAATGTTTTTTATTAAAATGACACCAAACACTGGCCGAATGCATGTCAAAAACAGGACGAAACGCTTTTCGAATGTAGGAAAATATGTCAAAGGGTATAATAGGTGATAAACGTCATTATCAGGAAAACATGTCCGTGAAAGTATACCCCCATAAACCCCACTTTTATATAGAAAAACTGGGTTTTGCATGGGTATACCTAATTTTCTTATTTTTGATCCAAAACATAGATTGTGGGTACTCCGTTTAGAACCGTCTCGCCGTTTTCACGTGTACCCACAATGCATGTTTTGAGCAAACATATTAAAAATATTAAAATGTTTCTGGTGAAATTTTCAATACATGCGCATCTTTTCGTATTTAGGTGATTAAGGAAGCCGCATATTAAAATATTAAAATGTTTCTGGTGAAATTTTCAATACATGCGCATCTTTTCGTATTTAGGTGATTAAGGAAGCCGCAAACATGGCGATCAATGTTTGTGTGAAATCAAAGACACCGAAAAGAACCGGAAGCAAAGACCGAATTTGGATTAAGGATACCAGAAAATAGTATATCAAAAGCTGTATAAAAGTATTTATAAACCCACGACTTTATCTGCATCGCGCAAGTGAGAAGGCTTCGTGTCGCATACCCAAATAGCTCAAAAAGGAACTGTTCATGGAAGGGACCAAACGACGTACTCAGTCTGTTTCATTTTACTGTCATTAACATCTAACATCAGGAAAACATTTTCATGTAATTTATACCGCCTTAAACCCCGCTTTTATATAGTAAAACTGGAATATACAGTGGTATACTTATTTTTCTTAATTTTGCTCCAAAACATAGGTTGTGGATACTCGTTAGAACAGCCACGGCGAGGCGGTTCTAACGTGTACCCACAATCTATGTTTTGAACAAAAATATTTAAAAAAAAAAACGAATAATAAGAAGAAGAATTATTCAGCTGAACATTTTCAATTTTTTAAAGCTCAAAAATATCTGTTTATTGCATGGGCAAGTTTTCGTAATGTTTATGAGGCGCTACAAGTATGCTAACAGAGTAGATTATGCATTAGAATCTTGTAAGAATATTAACGTTTGATGGAAATGCGACAGAATACTTCTTTCAAAATCGCCGTATGTTAAAATTGTTTCACAAAGTTGATTAAATTTGCCCACTGTTTGGATTTGAAGTTCTTAAAAGCAACGTAGAGAACATGAAAACAATTTTCAATTTCAAATCTAACATCAACTCTTTAATTGTTTTTTTAATAAAAAAGCATTAAAACGCATTTGATGGCCGAAATAGGCAAGGAAGTTTTTACGCCATATATTAAAGCTAAAAATGAAAAACAAAGGGGAAAATGATATACAATAAATCTACAAACTTTCACCTTTAAAATCACGATATTTCTCCAAAGTAGGAAACAATGACACACGCCTTTCTTGCAACCAGATGTTTCACTCCCAGAAAAACAAAATGGCGGCCATTACGCCGCTACCTGTGAAACGTCGCCATTATTTAGACTTACCTGTACGGTATTGTACAATAGCGGGGAGAAAAAGTAGTCCGGTAAAGCAAAGTCGTCATGTTAAATCCAATACTCAATTTCGCAATTAGTTAAGAAAAGTATGTCCGTTTTTTAAAGAATTCTGTAGGTCCAAAGAACTGTCGGGACTCACGACTTCGTTTGCAATTTAACTGAATTAAACTGACAGACCGATATATTTTTATCTTATCTTTATAACTTGTTTATTATTTTATTATGTTTATTTTAAAAAGTCAATTTCGAAAATGAAAAATCCGAAGCTCAGGAAGCACCGCATCCTTCACCGATTCTGAAAATACTGCAAGTGGTTTAAACCCAAACTGGACTTAAAAGAAAATGTGATCTCTTAAAGATAACATTTTATCGCATTTCGCCGTTGATTCTATAGCCATATTTGCAATTTCATTGCTGATAGCTAGCTAGTAGGCCATATTGACAAGAGACGACCATAAACAGCGATAAATCATAGAGCATATCAGTGCTTCTATTAGCGTTCGTCAACATTCACTTTCCTGATAAAATTCCTATGTTTAGAGATAGCACTCACCCTAATTTCCAAACCCCACTTCTAGTAGAAGTATAACAGTATAGATAGCAGTTACAATAAACACAAGTCTTAAAGCCCGATTAGAAATATGCACGTAACCCCTGACCCTGATCTAATTTGCATAATATGGCTACTTGTGTCAAGTGTCGTAAAATGAAGAAATTATAAAATGTAAATATATGGCCGCCATCATAAAATCAACAAGTACACGAGATATGGAAATGGTAGCTAATAATACACGAAGGAAGACATTTTACCTTAACCAAGTCCGATAAGATAAGTCGAGATAGTGGAGCGCCTTATCGCACACCTTGGTCATATTTAAAGTACCAGTAGATAGTGCGACAGATCCGACCAATCCTGGACGATTCACCTATCTATAAGAAGAGGGCAAGGGACATTGTTGTGCAAACATCTGATAGGATTTCACAGTCTGACAACACACGCACAGACACATATGTCTATGATGGCTAAAATCACACGGGACGGTTTAAAAATATTTCTTACATCGTTTTTTATTTTTATTTTTAAAACATCATACGCGGAAGGCTACAAATTGAATAGACATTGTCCTTGCGTAGTAATACAAAGCAAGAGGGTCATGTACAGAAGAGGTTTACTCGTGAGCTGATGGTGCGCGTTACTTTTGCGAGTTGCAAAGGCTTTGGAGAGGCTTTGCATGCACAGTCTTGCCAGTGCATTGACTGTTCGCAACAATAATATCTGCAAAAACGAGCAAAGTGCATCTCAGCTCGATTGATGGGCAGCGCATGCACAGTTGAAAATGGGTAATCGGATAGCAGAAGGCACTATTTTCTCAAGGAATGACGCTTTTTGGAGTGCTTCTACTTGCTGCAATGTGGCGTTCAATATTCTTCTATCTTAGCAACGTAGGAATTTAAATGAATTAGATTGGCTAAAGGAAGAATATTTTGTATACATTAATCCAAGTTTTGTTACTTCCTTTTGTAGTAATAAGACTGCTAAAATGCACGTTAGGTTTGAAACCAACGTTCTATGATTTGAGCCTACACATGAGAAACCAACAATTTGGGTCTCCGATCAGGTCCGACACAAACCGAGCTGTACAAGCACAGAAGATTGCTAGAGGCTGGAAATTTTGGATTTAGAAAGTAGGAGAAATGTACTAGTGTATCTGTGTAGCGAAAACAAAGGCGCTGATCAGCTGTGCAGTTACTGCACAGCTGATCTGCGCCTTTGTTTTCGCATATTCAGATTGATGCGGTGGCTCATTAAGCTTTACAACTGCTTTTAGTTTTGAAAGGGTACCTTCTATGACAATGGAGACTACTCAAAGCCAAAACAAAGCGTTACGCCATCAAAGGAAACAGAATATGCTTCTATTGAGCATACATTCTAGTAGATGTGGGACTTTTTTGGCATACACAAACCTACGAAGTAAGCCACACACGAGATTTCTTCTATGGATGGGTAGATGCATTTAGTAGGCTTAAGAATCCACTGAGATACTAGCTTAAAAAGAAAGAATCCATTGCCATTTTCTCATGGCTTACGCTTGTATGGTCGGTTTCTATTTAATATTTGAAGGTATAAATCACGATTTCTTCAAAGGATCAAACATAAGGGCTCTCTTATCTGGCGTTGTTCAATATTGCATTGGAGACCATGTTTGACAAATTGGCAAATGAGCCGCCGCGTAAGAAAACCAACTGGCAATATGCATATGCGAAAACAAAGACACAGAACAGCTTCGCAGTAAATGCGAAGCTGACCAGCGCCTTTCCTTTCGCTACACAGATAGTACAATTCTTCTACTTTCTAAATCTGAAATTTCCAGCCTATAACCATCGTTTGTGCTTGAACAGCTTGTTTTGTGTCGGACCTGCTCGGAAAGCACAATGTTGGTTTTCTCGTGACGCGGTTCAAATGTTTCTTGTTAGTTTCCATGTTTCGGTCTAAAGCACCTCTTAGTCTAAACCCGTTTCGGGCTCCTATAAATATTGAACGCGAAGTATACTATACAAGTAGCATTTTGGATTACCCGCCTCACGGTTTATTTCATCCTCTTGTTCGATACGATCGCTTTGTGTAATATAAGGCTATATGCATTTAATATTTGTCTCAGAAACATTTATTTTACCAAAAATAAAATGTGCTCGTTTTTTGCTCACCTGAGCCGAAGGTGAGCTTATAGGATGGCCATGCTCCGTCGTCCGTCGTCGTCGTCCGTCCACAATTTCAAAACCGGATCTTCTCCTCTGAAATCGCTTGGCCAATGAAACGGCCAAACTTCATGTGGAGCATCCTGATGAAGGGGGAACGAAAGTTTATATAAATGGCCCAGGTCACATTACCAAGATGGCCGCCATGGCTATAAATAGCAAAAACCTTTAAAAACCTTCTTCTCCAGAACCAGAAGGCCTATGATTTTGAAACTTGGCATGAAGCATCAGGGAGACGAGGTCTACAAAGTTTTTATAAATTATGACACTGGAATGACCTTGACATATTTTATGGCAAGGTCAACATAAGTAGCCCATATATTTGAATAGGGAAAATTGTCAAAATGTCACTTGAAGAGAAAAAACTTGAAGGATTTGGGCAAATGGACTGAAGATTTATGATTCTGAAGAAAAAAAAAACGGGATCCAGGGGCTGGTCTGCCCCCACCCCGGGGCAATATACATGTGTATCCCCATAATATTGAAAGATATTCTCTGAAACGGCTCGGCCAGTCAAAGCCAAATTTTATATATATATATATAAAAAAAAAAAAAAACATCTATAGGAAGGGGAAACCAATATGTACATAAATAATCCAGGACACATGACCAAGATGGCCGCCATGTCCTTATATGGTAAAAACCCTTCAAAGATCTTCTCCGGAACCGGTGGACCAATTTCAACAAAACGTGGTGTGTAGCAATGTGGACTAGAGTACTACAATGTGTACATACATTATGACCCTGTGATGACCTTGACCTGTTTTACGACAAGGTCAGTATAGGTCGCCCACGACCATAATAATCAAACAAGTTAATTAATATTTATCCCAAATCTCAAGTGAGCGTTTACAGGACCATTGAGATTTTTTTAAGCTGTAAAAATTTAAAATTTCATCAGGAAAAAAAAATAATAGCGGTTCTAACGAGTACCCACAATCTATGTTTTGGATCAAAAATAAGAAAAAACTTTGACCGTTTACCCCTGCGCCTCCCAGTTTTACTATATAAAGTTGGGTATAAGGGGGTATTCATTACAAGGATATGTACTTAATGCACTAGCCCCAGTCTCTCCAATATTTTATAATGAAATTTCAAATATACCCTCCTTTTTAACAAATATCTGTACATGCCATGCGGATAGACAAGATTAGAAACATATAATAAATGAACAAATTTTACAAACAGATTCGCCCCAAGTAAATTCCACCATTTTCCTCGTTTCATGTGTGTTCAGACCTCATTTACTGTTGTAATGGAGCAAATATGGTTCAAAAAGTAGCTTAGAAATAGGAGTAGGTGGTCTACGGAAAACCACATTTGTTTCTATATACCAAAATGTTTGTCTTGGTCTGTAGTTTTGAAATCCAGCGTTTGCCACCTTGGCAAACCTTGCATAACTCCAGTATTCAAGATGGCGTCCAAGATGGCTGCCGTTTCCTAAAACCAACCCCTACTCCAAAAATGCATCATATTTTTCATGTGTTTGCATTGTAATGGTATTTTTATGCCCCATTTCATGTAAGAATGATATATTTGTATAAATCAAGTAAACAAAACTGACAATTTAGGTAAAACAGTTGTAAAAATCATGTTTAAATTTACAAATGCACGTGCCCAAGGTTTTTCACCTAGGAATGTTTGTTTAATGGCTCATTATTTATGATCAGATAGTTATGGCTGCTTTTTTACTTCTTTTCTATCAAGTATAATATCTGTAAAGATTTAAAAGAAACATAAATTGTTTCTATATATAAGCTTCATGCTTAAAAACAGGTTTTAGACATCCAACCCAACACGACAAAAACAACAAAAAGTACATATTTTCTTATATAAAATATGCTCTTCAATCTTATTTGTTTTTGATTCTATATACCATAGTGTTTGTCTCAGTCTTAGTTTGAAGCATAAAATCCAGTGTTTGCCACCTCAGCAAACCACAGGATAGCTCAAATATTGAAGATGGCATCCAAGAAGGCCGTCAAAATATAGAATTTTGAAAAATGAGCCAAATACATTAAGTAATAAAAAGCTAAAATCAAGTTGTAAAACACTTAGAACATTTTCTTAATGTTATCTTCATGTGTGCTTTTCCTTGTTAAAACAAAATTATTCAGACACCATAACCTTTTTATAACACTATTGATGGGGTTCAAACCAATCTCTATGTCAGCTATATTCAATTTGTGTTATAACGAGAGTAAAGTATAAAGACAAGGTAGTATGAAATTACCATTTGGTGTCCAGCTATTATCAGGAAGGTCCAGATGTATTTATTCTAGAAATGAGTGGAATTTTCTTGCCCGGCAAGAAAAAGAGCAACAAAGAAAACTTACTTTCTTGTACATCATAAGCTTCGCAATCTTATTACAAATGTAATACATAAATTCTGGTTCTGCAATTAATATAACTTTGGTGCAGTATTAATCTTACAATTAATACAACCTTGGTGCAGACATGGATGTACGATATGGCACTATATAAAACAAAATAATACCAAACCATGTTTTGTTTCGACACTATAATTATATGTAGGTTCTAATTCCTCATTAACTGATTATGCTTTGAGTGTTTATGTACAAGGTTTATGCAAACTGTGGTGCCATAAGAACTGTAAATCCATTTATCAGAGCATTAAAGCAAAAACAGTAGAGAGGTAAAGTCAAACATAAGAAATGATTAGACTAACCCTAGAAGTACCATGTCATCTACAAAGTATTTTGATTGGAAGAATAATTGCTTATTTGTGGGGAGATTTGTGACCTGTTAGAAATGAAAGTAAAGTAAGTGGAAGCTGGTCGATGTTAGCATGCGCAATTGGTGATTGTAACATTGATGTATTCATAAGAGTTGTTGAAGCAACGGAGAAAGGCAATGACTTCAAAGCGCTATACATACATGTACTAATGGACCTTCCAAATGGTGACTTAGTTGCTGCTGGAGCAATATATTGTGCAGTAAAAAGAGCTGTTTGCTCAATGGACATTAGAATATAATATTCAGCTATGACACTGAGCATGCTAAGGATAATTCTGTTTCATTTAAATATGCAGATACAGGTTCAAAGCTAAAAGCTGAGTATGAAAGTTCAATAATGAACGAAAATCAAGTTGTAGAGTTATCCAATTAGACAAATTTAAACACATGGAGTTAGAAAGCTGGGTTATACGAGGGGGGATTCAAAAAGTCCGAGGAAAAGTGCTGCCAAATTGTTAGTTTTCATGGGAAATTCACGATCTCTATGCATGTTGTACATAAACATATTGTTAATATATGCACAAAATTTGAATAAAATCGGATAACATTTAGGCATTAAATCACGTGCGTTTCTAAGGTAACAACAGTAAAACCGGCCCAACGTCATGCTATACGCATTCATGCCATTGTTGGCTAGCTCTTAAGCATTTTTGGAATCTACCTGGCATACGGGCGTCTAATTATCAGTTCTGTAAGGATAATGCGGTGAATTGTGCCGAAACTACAATTCGATATGTTGTGTATTTCACGAATTTCACGAATTCTACTCATTTCTATCACGACGATCTTTTTCGACAGTATGACGTTATTTGACGTTACGCTGCGCGAGTCGACATGGACGCTATTCTGGTCGTGTAGAAATCAGGCATACTACTTGTTGATTGCCGTTTTCTTAATCTTCTTGTTGCCATATGCGCTTTCTGCTCTAAGCAGTGTTTCTTTCTTTTATAGTCCGTTCCAAACACACAATTTATCGAATACCGTTGTTCCCTCCGCATTTTAGGCATACCCACTAAACAATATGGCCGCTTGACGCCCAAATGACGTCACAGACTTATATGACGCCATGTGCTCACTGCAAACATACTGACTTCTGCTCATACCAAGTTTGGTGAAAAAAGCACGGTTAACTGTCAAATGCAACGTCATCATTTAACATCGACTTTTTGCAAAAATTAACAAAAGTGGGCCGGTAATCGTGATGTACGGTTTCCATAGCAACCACTGTTAACACTGTATTCATGCCAGAGCAGCAAAATTTGCTGTATAAGTACATATCATGTTTGTCTGTATGACTGTAATAGTTTAATTCATCTGGTTTACAAAATAAGAATATGATGACACTTTTCCGCGAACTTTTTGAACGCCCTTCGTATAACATAGAATGTTATAAAATAAAAACAATCCATATAAAGAGCCTTTTTATTTAATTATGGTCAGAATAATCATTTACGTAGTTATCCACTTAATAGACAAATTTAAATACCTGGAGTTGGAAAGCTGGGTTATATGACATAGAATGTTATAAAACAAACAATATAGAGAAGATACAAGTAGGCAATGATCAGGAAAATGTGCAATCAGAAAGAAATTTCCACTCCGAAAGCCAAGGTGGGAAGAACTAAACTGACAATTAGGTACTTATAAAAAGAGCCTTTTTTATTTAGTTATGGTCCAAATTATCATTTACGTATTGAGATTGATTTGGTACGAATCAGTGTGGCTGAAGCGCTGAATATGTTTGATCAACTATGAAAATTAAACCAAAGCATTTCAGCTGATGATGCACACAGGCTTCTTTTGAATAATAGCAGAAGATACGATAAATCATAAAACTATCGGTATGTTTATAAATGGTATTCTTAGAAACATTGAAATTGTAATGGGTCAATGTGCCACCATTGCAAGCCTTTCAAGATATTTTACTGTACTAGACAAATGGTCGGCTTCAAGTGTGAGCAATGAAAGATTTGCTAATGCTTCAGACATATCGGCTGAGCTTCAGTAGACTTGCACTGTCTTTAAGTTGCTTGTAATATTACAAAAGCAGCGATTTCTATTGCATACCCAAAACATGTAGGTCTTGTTGTACATGATCAAATCTGGAGTAGACTCTTTGATTTAACAAATAGCTTATCTTCGATATACGATTACATACCCTGAAATGAGGCGAGTTTTATCATCAGCATACAAGCTAACACCCCTCAGTGGAGCCGTCCCCTCAGAAATTACGTCAAAAATCAGGGGGTATGCTTATACTGGGAGTTACCAATAACTTTGACAATAACGAAAAGGCAGTAGATGAAAACTAACCAAACATGCAATGACCCCTATCGTTCTGATTGCACAATTTCCCGATTGTTATTTTCATTTAGCTTTGTTATCACATTATGCAAGGTCCTGCAAAGAATATAGATCTGCACCATCTAGGTGAAGGTTTAGAACACTCGGAGGATCATAGGTGGTCTAAGTTCGTAACAAAAACAGTTTGTCTTTAAACTCACTATGCGCAGAGAAGGCAATATTGTTGATGGCTAAAAAGCTACCTCGACGGATAACAGTTTCGGGTTTCATTGCCTGAGTTGTGTCTATCAACTGCATATTTGGCGGAATGGGTTGCACTATGTTCAAGAACTGAAATCACCATCAGACTTTAGATTTGAATTGGACAATGAATGATAAAATAAAATGCTTAGTATTATTGGTAACACTATCAGTTGCAGCCCCAGAGCTATTGAATGACACTGTATGTTAACGTAAAGAAATGAGTGATGAATACTGCACAAGCTCTATGTGTCGACAACCATACTCTGTGATATATAAATGTCAGAAATTAATGTACATGTAGTTATATACACAAATGTGCATACTATCTTTTCAGGCATGTTGACAGAGGAAAATTACAGTGATTCAGATTATTAAAAGGAATTTAAGTTGCATCTCTTCAAACATACTCCAGCCCTTACCCCATGCATTTCTAGATTTGTATGCATAATGTAATATTGGCAAAGAAATCTATACATGAAAATATTTTGAAAAAGATAGATCTAAGTGTTTTAGCTTGATTTTTTAACTGTTTTGTTAGTAAACAAAGGTTAAAGGACACATGCGGCTTATTTTTCGAAATGTTATATTTTGACGGCCTTCTGGGATGCCCTTTTGAAAACCGGAGTTATGCTCGGTTTGCAGAGGCGGCCGACGCTGGATTTAAAAGCTTCAAACCTTCAAAAAGCTTGCAAGTCATAATATTTGGTATATAGAATCAATAACAATCACGATTCAAGAGCCCATAATGTATAGGGAAATATGTATTTTTGTTCTTTTTTGCCTTGTCAGTGAGACCTTACTCCATTCATATCTAGAATATATATGCATAATGTAGTTTTAATAATGGAAAACACATGAAAATAACAATAATAAGATAACTCTAAGTGTTTATAGCTCAATTTAAGCATATTTGTTTCTAAACAAAAGTCAAGGGACATATGTGTCTCATTTTTTTAGAATTGTAAATTTTGACGGCCTTCTTGGATGCCATCTTGAACACTGGAGCTATCTTGTGTTTTACAGAAGTGGCAGACACTGTATTTATGCTACAAACCAAGACTAACACAAACACTATTGTATATAGAATCAATAACAAATTAGATTTTAGAGCGTATTTTGTATAGGAAAATGTACTTTTTGTTGTTTTGTGTTGGGTTGGATTTTAATCATGAATATTATATATAGAAACAATTTCTGTTTCTATAAAATCTTTAAAAATATTATATTTGATAGAAAAGAAGTAAAATAGCAGCCATAACTATCTGATCATAAATAATGAGCCATTAAACAAACATTCCGAGGTGAAAAACCTTGGGCACGTGCATTTGTGAATTTAAATATGATTTTTACAATTATTTTACCTAAACTGTCAAGTTTTTACTTGATATAGACAAATACATCATTCTTACATGAAATGGGGCATTAAAATACCATTACAATGCAAACACATGAAAATCATGATGCATTTTTGTATAGGGGTTGATTTTAAGAAATGGCAGCCATCTTGGACGTCATCTTGAATACTGGAGTTATGCAAGGTTTGCCAAGGTGGCAAACGCTGGATTTTAAAACTACAGACCAATACGAACATTTTGATATATAGAAACAAATGTGGTACTCCATAAACCACCCCCTTGAAAGATAGCCCATGATATTTGCTCCACTAAGCCTCGTTTACCATACGTAAAGACAGACCAGTGTGGATTGTAGGTTTGAACGGATGAAGCGTCTCCACCATTCGGGTCCCAATACGGTTACTGTGTCTTTTGGCTTAAACTATGACATTCTTGCAAGGGACACGATTCTGTATAATGTGTTTGTAGAGCTTGGTTTGGTTTAGAATGCATCGACTGTGTTATTCTGTGGTTTTATAAATACAGTTTGTAATTGCGTAGAAGTGAATTTAAAATCAGAATCATACAGGCAGCTACACTTCACTGCTCCCTACGTATACAATCGGCACTTTTTCCCTTTGAAATTTGCTTAAAAGCTAAACCACTTGACCCTTTTTTATTTAAATACAACCTGCAGATTTATGGGGTATTTTGTCGGAACCCGGAAATAGGGTTCAAACTTTTTTTCTTGACTGATTCTTGTAGCCAAGACCTTGCCCTTCAAGAATCTGAGTGATGTCACCTTGTCATCAATGAGCATTTTGAGATATTCAAGATGGCGTCAAGAATGGACGCCAAATATATGTTATCACTTGTTTTGCTATAATGTCTAAGACTTGAATACTTGTTTCTTTTTGCCACATTTGGCTCTTAAATCATACCTTTGATGTAGCCTGATAAATCACATACGTAAAATAATTTTTAAAAAATAAGCATGACATCCAAGATGGCCGCCAAATAGATTTTTTGCACAGAATAGAATGTAATGCTCAGAACTTGAGCATTTTGTCTTCATTTTATCCTGTAAGTTAATCTTGTATTGTAGTGTCATGTACAGATGTGACTTAAGACCATTATTAGTACATTCTGAACCTAGGACGGCATCCAAGAAGGCAGTTTCTGTATGACAACAGCCTTATGAGCTTGGCTGGCATACGTATTTACTATCTATTTAAGGTATTTCTAGACCGTATCAAAAGCAGGATCCACAGTTATAAGTTTCTGTGGTGTTATGATTAAGGTATCGACATGTATGCCAGGGGTCTTGGGTTCAAGCCTTGGCTTTTCCAGTCCTTTGAATGAGACTTTAAACTTAGGTCGATGTATATAACAAAAATCAACCACCAAATACAGAAAGACGAATATTTCCCTAGTGCAGTGGTATTCATACTTCTTGAATATACATATATCTTCAAGCTATATTCAACATAGTGAGGATAAAATAACAAGTTACAAAATTAATATCCAATATGTACAACTTTTATAAAATGACCAAGGTTTAGCCTAGCATATTGCAAATGTATATTGGTTAATGGCTTTGTGGAAAATCATTCAGAGTTCTATGTTTCATTGTTGATGTTAGCCATATTTCGATACTGTCTTCTCATTCTTACAGATATTGCTACTCTTGGTGGTAATATGCCTTAAGCGTGGGAATTTTAGCTGCTGTTTACCACTTTCACATCAAACCATATATCTGACGTAGCTGTTTCCACGTTGCTGCCATAACATCACCCAAAGCGGCCGTTTCCTTTATATTATTTGGTAAAGGCTAACTCCGATAACCAAGCCTGTCAGGTATGAAACCCTTCGAAAGTGTTTTCATACTGACCCCTTTCCTATGCACCAACAACAAAAGGTAACTGTATCACATCCTGGCAGAAACAGCATGGACTGCAAGAAGGAAGTCTACTATGGTCAGACGTTTTACCATCTAACCCAACATATTTCCGGTCCCTCCCTCCTCTAATGTCCCTTTATAAAGCGGCTGCATTTTAGTTTACATTGACCTTTGAAATTTTATCTTGAGCAATGCAAAGACGTCCGTGTATGACTCTTATACATTTTTCTTTCTGCTAGCAATGACTTTGATAATACGTATTAGTTCTTGCTATTGTTACACAAGGTGTAGGTCTGAACCTGATCAGTGAGTGTGCTTTTCATCAGGTTTGACCTTATCTACTACATGTAAGCATCCTTTCTTGAAAGTTACTATGCATGCATATAGCCCAAGACCCAGCATTTTATAGCTTTATTGAATGATAGAGTAAAGCATCTTTCACTAAAAATTGATGCGATCATCTCATATCATTGAATGACGTTTGATGGCGTTAAATTTCATTTGCCAATCAGTCTCACATGGTGCAAGGCTATTCAGGTCATCTTGTAGAATCTGGCAATCCATGAGTGAATTAATATTCCTATACAAAACACAATCGTCAGCAAAAAGGTGAACAGTTTGCCTGATATTGTCCGGAAGATCATGAATGAAAATCAAGAATGGCCGCATATATAGGAGTTGTCCTTAACACATATTAATTCAGATTTAGAACCGGTTGTTGCCCCTGCATCATCAGTAGTCATTAGCTGGCAAAAAAACAAGAAAACCAGTCTTTATAGAGAACCTCATGAAAGGCTGTTGAACACATGTGCTGACTGTTTCTGCATGTTAAGAAATTAGTAAGATCGTGTCCAAATGTTAAAATTGTGGATCTCCCGGGTCCACGTCCCCAGGAAACATTACTACATTAACGGAGCGAACTTCATTAAGAGCTTATTACCAAATATCAATAGCAAAGGCAGGTCTAAAGTGATCTATCATGCCCTCTATCGACAGAACCTCCCGAGGACAGAGTGAACGTAATGAGACCACAAAATCGTCTGAGTTAAAGTATGTCTATCTTGTTGGGAAGTTTCGCCCAAAAAACGTGTTCTTTTACCCCTATGCTGCCGTGGTCAAGCATATCTATAGATCCGGTTCAAGTTCAAAAAAGGGGTTTTCCTGTTGTGGTTCGACCAGATACCGTGTAGGGTTACAGCTTTCATTCCATAACTATAGGGCTAAACGACCGCTAGCTTTTGTAAAAGCTAATACGTGTGTCCTGTTATAGTACAATTATGGCGGCCATATTGGTTCATTCTTATTATGTGAGAATGAACACTAAATAATGCTGTTCACAAGGATTATATATTATATAAGCATTTCAAATACATGACATTTGGTACATGCAGCACATGAATGGGTATCTAAATCAATTAACATGATATTTTAAATTATAATTATGGTGGCAATCTTGGTCGTCATCTTTCTTCGTTTAAATGACGTGGGGTCATAACTAAAACCAAAGGACTTCACTATTATGTAAACAACAAGAAATGGGCATTTCATACACAAGGTACTGTTAAAATGCAGCAATTGAGTGTCTTTTTAATAAGAGAATACCGCTTATATTATGATTATGGCATCCATCTTGGCCACCATCTTGAATTATTATTTCTACACATGTATTATGTGGGTATCAAACATTAGAACAATCTTTATTATGATGCTTACAACATAAAAGGAGAATTAAAACACAAAGCAACGGGTATATTCAACTCTGGGGTTCTACATTCTTGCTTATGGCGACCGTCTCGGACGCCATCATGCTTTTTCCAAAACGCTTAATGATGCCAAGGTGGCATCATGCAGTTTCTGAACAAGCATGGCCTAGTAAATTGGAAGCCACAATAAAATTTCATGCGGCGCCGTCCTCCAGATTATGCTGATGGCAACTGGACTATGACTAAGAAATCAACTTCAGTAACATCTTTGCGACAAATTCGAAGTTGACAACCATCTTTGACGCCATCTTGTATTCCGAAAATATAAAAGAAAACAACTTTTAATCAAAATCACCTACTATTAATATTTTCAGTCTCCTGTTATACAGATAAGTGTAATATTTTCAGTATTTAAAGTGAACCAAATTGATATAACGCTGATTACTGTCATTTAATTTTGCATTCTGGCAGCAATCTTGGAAGCATTCTTGATATACTTGACAATGCTAGCAGGAAATGGTCTTTGACATTCAATTTATAAAATTATGTCAAATATTTGTAAACAAAATATGCCCTGAGTGCAAATAGAAGCTTTATTATGACCATCCCATATATTGAGCCGCCATCTTGGACGCCATCTTGTTTTTCTCAAAATGCTCAATGATGACAAGACCATCATTGTCAGATTCTTTAATGGTAACATCTAAGCAATAGGAATCAGCCAAGAAAAAAAGTTTGAACCACATTTCCGGGTCAAGCTGGATATCTGCAGGACTATAGAGTTAGTGATGGTTAAACTGAGACTTAGCAATCGCTACCATGTGATGGGCAGGAGTAGACGACTTGTGCACGATACAATGTCCCGCATAAATCATAGGGACTCGCTTGGGTCCCAGGGGACCTGGGGGTTTCGGGGGTCCCTATGGGGAATTGGGGAGGGAGTGGGGTATGGAACTCGGAGATCCCAGGCCGGGACGGGGATCCCATGGGGCACGGGGTTGGATTCCAAGGGACTTAGGGGTCCCAATGGACTCGGGGGAGTCCCTCAGGGGAATGGGGAAGGTGCCAGGAGACTAGGGGATCGATCAGGGGATTCGGAGACGGGGTCCCCTGACGGGGTCCCGCAGGGGACCCGGGGGTCTCAGAGGACTCGGGGACGGGGTCACAGGGACTCGAGGAAATATCAGATGGGTCCCAGGGGAACGGGGGGTCCGAGGACTCAGGGAAAATACCAAATGACTTGTAAGAATACACTAGGGGCTCAGGACAATCGGGAGATCGAGTCTCGGTGGAGGATGTCCCATGAAACTCGGGGGTGAGGTTTAAAGGGACTGGGGGTATCCCAGTGGACATTTTCCTTTCCTTGATGCTTGTAAAGTAATTAGATATCAGTCTTCTATATACAAGAGCTGATAACGCCATTTTCTTACATTTACAGACCTCTCCCGTTGATTTTTCATTTATGTGTGGACCTGTGAGGGGGGGGGGGCGTGGGTTCGATCCCGAGCTTCTCCCCGGTCGTTCGGATGAAACTTCAAACAGAGGCACCGTCCCCGTATGATCTTATTTGTTGGTGAGACGTTATAGGCTATCACATAGTATATGGCAGAGGTGCACCATGCCGGGGATTTTTGTAGACATATATTTTCTGAAAGCCAGTATCCTAAGCTACTAAATGCCGCTTGTTAGCACTCTGACTGCTGGGGCTTTATCGTGCCAGAGCGTGTTACGTACGTTACCTATGTATGATTTTTAGATTCAAGCTGCTAATGGGATCACCAAAATTTATGACCAAAAGCAACTATTTGACAAGAACTTTACCTTTAAATATGTAGCAGAGATGTAACCTAATCTAACAGGACCAAATTCAATAATATTTAGATTTCATGACTACTGGTACAACAGAAGTAACGTAAATAACCCGTGTAATTTGGCATATCCGCCGTGTTTCGTTTCTTATAGAATATAGCTTAGACCAAATACCAAAATGCAATTTATATTATAATTATCTACAGTCATTGCCCTTTCAAATGACATATTTTAGAGCTGTCTGTGACCTTCCATCACTCCACAGATGCTGATTGTCTTCCCCTACCCCCATTTAAATATTATGTCCATTAATTAACATGGTCCAGCAGAAACAGAACAAAGACACTTCCTTTCCTGAACAACATCCCAGTTTTCGAAATAAAACTTCCACAGGTATTAAAAGCACACACAAAATCGACTACAGACCATGTTTCATGATAATGGTAACATATTTTACGTAATGTCATGGTAACGTATGTAACAAATTTGTATTTTCACTATAGAATCACATACTTATGATTAAATACAGATTATCATTTTTCTCTCACAGTTATTTTAATTAGAAAATTAAATTTATTGAATATCTGTCCTAAAAGGTATTAAAAGCACACAAAAATCAACTACAGACCATGCTTCATGATAACGGTAACATACTTTACGTAATGGCATGGTAATGTACGTAACAATTTTGTATTTTCTCTATAGAATCAAATACGTAACATTTAATGCAGATTATCATTCTTCTCCCATAATTATTTCAATAAGTTAATTAGATTTACTGAATATCTGTCCTAAAAATGAAAGAAATGAGAGCCAAAAGGACAACAGTCGCTCACCTGATAACAATTAAGTCTGAAAAGGATTAAATCAGTAATGGGAATGGAATAAAATTTATATATGTGGTTCTATTCTGCTAAAATACAAATTTATTTAAGCTTATTTGCGTATTCACATTATTGTATAATTCTATTATGATCGTAGACTCACGTCACAGATTTATCGTTATAAAACAGAATGACTCGCCTGTTGCGATTGGTCAAATACATCCACTTCCTTCATAAATGTTAATGGTAAATCTGTGATGTCAGTCTACTACGATCGGTATAATACAGCTGTATATTATACGTATCAAATGGGCCATAAAGTGAAGGCTCTAAAGACCATTATATTAGCTTAGTGAGCAGCTATTTCACTAAAGGTGGCCATGCAACTCCTGAACTTAACTACTTCCGTGTGACTTCAGAAATCGACACCAAAACCTAAAACAAATACATATAGGACCACAAAAGAAATACAACCTTGGGATGTTTGTGAAGCAACGTAAAATTGTGTATTTATGTGGATTCGCTTATAAAATGCATCCATTCTTTCACAAAAAAAAAAAAAACAAAAAAAAAAAAACAAAAAAAAAAAAAAAAAAAACAACGAAAACTACACCACAGAAACAGCCTGCTATATGTTTTCTAAGTATTAGTGCCTAATTGTCAATTTAGTTTTTTTTCCAACCTCTGTTTTTGGAGTGTAAATTTCTTTCTGATTGCTCCTTTTCCTGACCATTGCCTACTTGTACCTTTTTTAGGATCACGGGTAACGCAACTGAAACTACTGACTGACTGACGATCTGATTACTGGTTAACCGCTCAGGTCTGAGCCTGTCTAGGAAAAGTGGTTAAGTCAAGCCATTCTGATTTATACATATAAGTCTCAATGGTTTAGTTAGGTTGTTATATTTTGAAGCAATTTTTGGATGTCATTACGTCCTATTTTTGGGTATAAGTCCCATAAAATGGAGGCAACGTCCCGACATGACCATAGCTGTTGACTGGGACGCTAAGCATGAATTCAAACAAACAAAGAAACTTTGGAGCAAAAGAAAACTGCCATATGAACCTCAGTGGACTGAGTAAGACACACGAAGGGTCTGGCCCCAGGCCAGCCTACTTAAACAATATTTCCACACACGCCAGTAATTGGAATTTTCATCCCTGACTTACATATGAACATACTTGAACTTCTATAAGATATTGAAGGTGCTATAGAATCGCCACACTTACAAATTCACCATCTTGCGTGTAACATGTTTTGTCTTGTTCTCAAGGGCAGCTTATGCCGTAGTTCAAAGGAGATGCGATCAAAGATATAACCGCTAGAGTGACCATAGTGCTTTTCACTCATTAATATTATACATTGTCATGGAAACCGGATATATCTTTTTATCTGGTTCTTCCTTAAGGCCCGCTCAGACCACAACGTATTAGCCAACGTATGAGCAGCGTATGAAAAAACATCCAGTATGTTGTTGTACGTTGTCATACGCTGTTCACTCTATGCTAAAAAGCCGGAAAATTCTCTCTCTGAACGTATTCAAAGCGTATGCTTAGCGCACGGAACGTATGTCTAACGTATGAGTAACTTATTCATAACGTATCCCTGGTGTATCATGACTTATAAAAGCGTATAACAGCGTTCGCCCAGCGTTAGCATAGCGTTCGTGACTTATAAGGAGCGTATGTACAACGTACGTCTGACGTATTCCAAACGTATGGACAGCGTGCTTCTAACGAACTTGACGTTCTTCAAAAAAGGGAGTCAAACATATATCCATTAAAAATGGAAAATAAATAAATAAATAAATAAATAAATAAATAAATAAATAAATAAATAAATAAAAGGACATAAAAATGACCAAAGTAATCTCCACATCTGATTCTTCGGGTGCATTTTGTGGATTTCTTATATCGTTTCTCAGGAGAATCATTTACTAAATAGGTAGAACTGAGTTTATGGGTCACTTAACAAAAGTGACAAAATCATCAATAATGACAAATAATGACTGGAGCTGAAAACTTGCATGATATAACAATAAACTATACTGTAGATCCGGAAATATTCGCGAGAACTTAATTTTCGCTAATATTCGCGAATTGCTTGCCTCGCGAATTCAAGGTTCTCGCTAATAAAGAGTCACTATAAACTTTATAGAATACATGGACACTCACTCGCGAATTCAAGAACTCGCTAATAATTCGGAAATAGAAAAATCGCGAAATAAAAGTCACGCGAAAATTTCCGAATTTACAGTACTTAATTGTGCAATAGATCTTTTATATATTTTAGTGACTAGCTTCCATGTATACCAAAATCGAAACAAACAAATTGACACTGCCAGTATTATTGTTTTACTTGAGTAGACCTAGTAGAAACATATTATGATGGGTAACGTTTTTAAGATTCGCGTCTGTTTCTGTTTCAATCTTAACACTTCTCAAAGCTTAGGAAGTCTCCCATAACAATTTCTCAACAACGTTTCGTTTCTACAAAATGTAATCATTCGATATACTGAAAATAACCAGCATATTGTGGAATCTTCCTGCTTAAATTTTCAGTTAGCTTTGGTAATAAGCATGTTTTGAAAAGGTGACTTTAATATTCAACAAATCTTTGACACTTTTATATGTCGACAACTTTATAAAGGGTCATCGAATATGAGCTTTGAAGGCATCCAGTTCTTACTAAAAATATTCTCTGGATATGCGATAATATAACAGTGAATACAATTTAGCCATACACCCAATTGTGCAATTTGTTGTTGGCCGAGTATATTATTTTGTGCTTCCGTATGGCTATTTAATCATTAACACAGTCCCTATTCCTTCCCTTTTTATACATAAAATCCCGAACGCTTACCAATGCGCTGCGCGTAAGTTGTGCATACGCTGAGTACGTTCTTAGCACGTTTAACATACGCTGCATACGTTCCTAGCACGATGCTCGTACGTTGGTAATGCGTTATGCATACGCTTCTCATACGCTGAACAAAAATCCAGGTGAGCTTTAGCGTACGACAACGTATGCGAACGTATGAGATAATTACAGGTAACGTTCATGAACTTATGCATAACGTATTCATTGCGTACGCCTAACTTATGAGTAACGTATTATCAGTACGTCGGCATACGTTGGAAATTTTGTGCATGCACAAAATTTCTGGGCGTACACGACGTACGACAACGTATGCCAGCGTATTGTAGCGTACCCATAACTTATGCAAAACTTATGCCGAACGTTTTCAACGTACACCAACGTATGGACAAAATATCTCATACGTCGGCATACGTTGGCGCTATACGCTATGGTGTGAGCACCCCTTAATGCATTTAAACTGCAGAACTGTATCCGTCAAAATAAAATTCATGAAGCTTGCGGTATCGCAGACAATGCGCAAAATGACAAATTTTCGTGATAAAGAGGGCAGCTATTAAGTGTTTTCTGTCCCATAACCAGTTTTGTTGCTTGCTACTGATTGTCTTAAAGTGATGGTTTGGATTAAATTCTTACTTGATGTTAGATGAAGTAGATATAATATATTTCCTTCGTTGCCGTTTTTTGTTTTTGGCCGTGTACTTGTAGAAAATTCTCGGAAAAGAAAGTTTCGAACAACCAAGTGCTCACTCCTGGGCTCGACACTGTACCACTAGGCCAACACGCTCCCCACTGTGTATCTTGATTCAGAATTAAGAAGTGACTACATTATAGCATTATCATCATTAGCAAACTGATTATGTTGGCTTTTGCAGATTTCATGCAAATATCCATCTTTCACTAACCATCCAATGCATGTTAGGTGTTTAACCTATCAAAAGGAACACAACCTCAAGGAGTCACGCTTAATGTTGTTCTCACTGGAGAAGAGCGCTCACTTAGCACTGCCACTCTCCGTCTTACCACATCGGTTCGGTATAATTACATGTATATTCATTTATAATTTCACTTACAAAGTACATTTTGCCATTTTTTTTCAGCTGTCACATTTAAGAAAACATACGAGAGTTTCTTTTCTGTGTGGTAATACAAAACACATTAAGGTCTAACACTACAACATCATGTGTAGTTTCCTGCAGAAAATACCAAGTTAGAATGCAGCAGTTTTGACATAATAGAAGTAAATAAAGATATCTTGCCAACTCCACAAAAACCCACCATTTTGTCTATTAAGGTATGACGTTTGAATTAGCTATAGCACACTTACTCAAAAGCCTTGATGACACCAATCTTGACGTCAATAGACATATAGATCTGCAAGTCTCATTTTTATGTAGCTTTAACAAGTTAAGCCATATAGTGCCTTGTTACACACCATCTGTAAGGCTATGTCACATAACCATGGCTAAAGTTAATCAATCCACCTTTACATTTTGCATGACGAAGATTGATTGTTCTATTGTAATATCTAGTGAATTTCATGATTGATTGATTGAAAGACTGATTAGAATATATAATGATGACCAAAAAAGCACTGAAACCATTTTAGAACCAAATTCTGAAATCTAAGATGTGTTTTATTTTTGTTCAGATTCATTTATAAGCGTCTAGGAATCTCAGCCCTATTTTGTATGAGTGGAAATGACATTACTACACTAATCGTTATCTACGTTACCATATAACAAGACACTAGGCGACATGCATTAAGGTGGCGTTGTGCTAGTATTAAGCTTGTAACCATTAAAACAATGGCAAATTTAAACTGAAAATGCGTCACTGAATACAGGTTTTCCCCAATGACCCTTCAAGAAAATATAGTATGTATTTTTAAATACGTATGCCAAATACATGTATATAGTCAAACAAGAACGATACAAGCTTCACTTAAAGGGATGGGATACAGTTGCAAACAAAGTCCAGAACACTGTTGGTTAAATAATTTGGACAGCAGACTTACTTGCAAACACTAAATTCATTATTTCGAAGCAAATCCTCACAACTTATTTCACCTCAGCCCTTTGTATGAAGGGAATGTTCTTACGGTATCTTGCCGTTGTCTACGTTACCAATGTCAAACCACTCGGTAACAATCAATAAGATGTCATTGGTTGATGGCAAGTTTACCATTTAGACGATACATTTTAACTAGAATGTATTGTTGAATTGTACTATTCCCCAGTCAGTGTCCATTTGAGAATGACTAAGTATGATTTAGTTATACGCGTAAATATATGTTTATTGGCAAGTGGGGACGACACAAGTTTCAATATATGACATACAGCTGCAAACAAAGTACAAACTTTTGAGTGAATTAATTCGGATAACAGACTTTATTCAAAAATATTTCCACACAATCAGTTTGTTTATTTGCGTTTGAAATTCGATGTGCTGTTTGTTCATATGGAATGTCTACTGAATATTTTGTTACATACGTTACCATACGTGGTACAATGAATTATGTTCATAGAAAAGCATCTGTTTTTGGATATTTTTCCTATTTGCTAATTTGTGTGTTTGTTTTAACACTAAACTTCATAAAAATATACCAAATGTTGATTTTATGGCGATTCCAAAGAAATTGGCAACATGTCACGTACGTAACGCATTCAAAAGGCCGTTACGTCCAAACGCCCCAACGGCCAGAGTGCTAACAAGTGTCATTTTGAAGGGAATGGGATGGGTTTTCAGAAAATTATACCCTACAAAAATCCCCGGCATGGTGCACCAGGGTCTATTGGCTCCTCAACGTCTATTAAACATGGATATGACCAGACCAACATCTTTGAGATTATTCTGAAGTTCAAATAGGTGACACTGGAGTTAGTTATGATAATGACCATAATGTAGAACACATTGCAGTGCTAAATGCAGACAGACCTTCGCCTTCAACCTTGATCTGCATATACGCTCATACACTAGTATAAGGTTTGAAGATAAGAATCAAAATTTTCAACTTTACAAACAAACAAAAATGGAATTCAAAACGATCTTCGCGGTAATTCTTTCATTGTGTGTTTGTCTATGCTTCGTGGATACTACGAACACGAGGGATGTCGCGGATTCCGCGGACTCTCAGGTGGACTTATTTCGGAGGTTGTTATTCACGGATTCGACACACTGGACCCGGACCACCACTCCGTCCTGCCCCTACCCGTGTACCCATCTGGGTCAGCACTACTGCCACCCGCTAGCCTGTCATATAGACTGTGTCGACGGGATGAAACCACCCGGGGGATGTTGTTATGTGTGTCCTAATGGTAAGTGCTTAGTGAGTCTTCATGTGAGAAAACCCTACAATTTAGGTTTCCTACCAGGTCCGACACAAACCTGACTGAACTGTCACAGGAGCAGGCTAGAAGCTTGAAATTTCAGATTTAAAAAGACGAGGGATTGTACTATCTGTGTAGCAAACACAAAGACGCTGACCAGATGATCTGCGCATTTGTTTCCGCTTGTGCTTGTCGGTGTTCTTATGCGGCGGTTCAATTAATATGCATGATAGTTTGTATTTGTTTGTATTGGAGCTTAACATCCCAATTCATGTCGGGACGGAGCCATCGCTTCGTGGGTTTTAACCAGCACTCTGGGGAATTAATGTGTCTTGCACAAGGACACAACACGGTGTCACCAGTGGGATCGAACCCAGGACATCTTGATTCGGAATCCGATGCTCTACCACTTATCCACCGCGCTCCCCTATTCATGATGCGATTTGGTTACTAGTATATCAGCCGCGTCATGAGAAAACAAACGTTTTGCATATGCGAAAACAAAGACGCAGATCAGCTTCGCAGTAACTGCGAAGCTGATCAGCGCCTTTGTTTTCGCTACACGGATAGTACAATTCCTCTACTTTCTAAATCCAAAATTTCCAGTCTCTAGCTATCTTCTGTGCTTGTGCAGCTCGATTTGTGACAGACCTGGTCAGAAACCACATTGTTGGTTTTCTCATGACGCGGTTCACGCTTTCACAGAATAGTTAGTAACGCTTCTCGCCTTATAAACCAAGTCTCGGCGACGGATGTGATATTTATCTCCGGTCTGAATAATTCCTTGCACAAAGTTTCCTTCAGTTATTCATACTGGGGATGGCTATGATATTGTAATAATGGTGTTTCTTGCACACGACAGAAATTGCCACACTTTTTGCCTGGGTGATAAAATTGCATCTCACCTAGGTGTTCTCACCCAGGCTAAGTGCGCCAAAAAATTACGCAAAACCTTGAAATAAACCAGATTTTTTTTTTTTTTTTTTTTTTTTTTTTTTGGGGGGGGGGGGGGGGGGGTTGTTGTAATATGGTGTTCTTTTCTAGATGGAAGTTTCCAACCCTCGGGATGACCGTGCTCAGCACGGTCATCCCTTGGGTTGGAAACTTCCATCTAGAACAGAACCCCATATAAGATTCTTATAATCTCAGAATCTTTACAATTGACCCTATCAGGTCATACAAGTAGCGGGACTGGAACAGCTATAAATTAAGGAGATATGCATATTTTACCATGGCGTCGTTATTATTTCAACTTACTTTTACTTTAATTTTCGATAGGTCCCACTGAAAAGTTGGAATGGTAATGTGACATGGGGAGTTTTACAACATGTCCACGGGCCAAGAGGTCCACTGCTTCTCAAGGCAATAATTATATACTATCATACATGTTCTTTCTAAACGTTTTTCACATCTTTATAATATATATTGCATACCTTTATTTTATTGTTGACAGGTCCGACCTGTAGTTGGAATGGAATTGTGATAAAACAGGGGGAGTTTTTCACCATGCCCTCGGGACAGGAGGTCCACTGCATCTCCGGGGATATCTACGGGGGCAAGACAGAAATTAGAAACACAACAGCAACAATGTAAAGATGGGGCATTTGTTTGTGGGAATATGAAATTCGTTGTCAAATCCCAAATGTTTGATAAATTCCGGGGTTATCTCAGAAATAAATAAATAACTGATGTATTAGAGCTGTTTGTTTCTAATCAGGTTTCCGAAGCTCTTTTGTTTGTGATTCCATAAACATGATAAAGGACAGTATAAGTATAAAGAGATTTCAAATCTTATATATGAATAACATTAACGTGTAAGAAGGAAAGTTACATCATTTTTATTACAATTGATACATTCTTGTGTGAGCCATTCAAATAGCACACAGAGACAGATTATTGTACACCTAAACTTTCAACATAACATCAGGACAACATGTCCGTGAAATATATACCCCCTTGAACCCCACTTTTATATAGGAAAACTGGGGAATGCAGGGGTATACCTATTTGTTTTATTTTTGCTTCAAAACATATATTGTGGGTACTCGTTAGAACCGCCTCGCCGAGGCGGTTCTAACGTGCACCCGCAATCTATGTTTTGAGCGAAAATAAGAAAAAATATATAAGTTTTTCCACTGAAAATTTTCATTTTTTGCAACTTTTAAAATCTCTGTTTATTGCATGGGCATGTTTTCAGCAGTCTTGGTGTACTTTCTGGTTTGGTTCTATTGTGGTGCTTGTGGCATACTTTGGTTAATTTAACAGACTGGTCTGAGTTTTATTATCTTACAATGTAAGATCATGTAAGAAATTATTTCTACCATCAAAAAGTATATTTCAAAAACATGTTATTTTATTTGCTGTAGCGATTTTTCAGAAAATAATGTAAATAACATGCGTTCTACCAGAAAATGAATACCTTCAGGTAAAATTATTTCCTTTTTGGAACCTCGAAAGTCTGTGGGTATCATCCATAACAAGAATAAATGTATATTTTTTCTCTGGTATGAGTACAGTTTACCTCGAAAGTAAAATTTGTATATTTTTTCTCTGGTATGAATACAGTTTACTAGTTCAGTTATTCATCCTGGAGATAATTTGATTCTTTAGGAAACTCACTTGATTTGTGTAAAACTGTTTGAAAATTGGAATGAACTTTATTTGGGTCGTAATGAGAGAACTTGTGTCAAAAACCGTTGCGCCAACCTAATGCGCTGCCGACCGTTTCATGAAATACTTGTAAGTGTTCTGTTAGATCTATAATCAAACCTGACATCACAACTGCGAAGTTCTTGAAAGTGCCGTGACTGTGATTTTGGTTGGGGGTCTTTGGTCAATGCACATTTTTGTCTAAGTTTTAAGGCGTTGTCTTTCTTCTTTGAAAGGTCAACCAATTTTTGGACACAATAGATAAGAGGAAACCTAGGTTTAGAATCTAGTTATATATTTGATAAAGACCGACAAAAATCTCTGAAAGAACAATTTTCGTAGAAAAGGGACATGGATTCAAAATTAACATCATTCGTTCTTTTTGGAATACTTGTCTGCGTCTTTGGGGCGAACGCAGTGCCGGTGAATACTACTACCGTGCCCGTAAATTCTACGAACTGCCCATTCCCGTGTACCCAGGGAGGGCAGCACTACTGCTACCCGATACCATGTCCGCTCCCACCGTGTGCCAACCCAGTGAAGGATAAAGGAGCCTGCTGTCCTCACTGCCCGACCGGTAAGAAAGGATTTTGACATTTGAACCTCCTCATGAGAAAACCAACAATCTGCATATGCGAAAACAAAGGCGCAGATCAGCTTCGCAGAAACTGCGAAGCTGATCAGCGCCTTTGTTTTCGCTACTCGGATAGTACAATTCCTCTTCTACTTAAATTCGAAATTTCAAGCTTCTAGCTCTTTTCTGTGCTTGTACAGGTCGGTTTGTGTCGAACCTGTTCGGAAACCACATTGTTGGTTTTCCCACGAGGCGGCTCATTTAGTTCTCTTTTGCGGCATAGGTTAAGGCATTCGCCTTTAAACCAGGCGACCCCTGGTTTGGGTTAGATCACCGATATCTCTAATCTTCTGGATGAGACTTTGAACCGATGTTCCGTCTTCATATTACCAAACTTATTGAGTGGGACGTAAACTCACGAATCAACAAATGAAAACATGCACGAGTTAGAATTTCCTTCGGGCACAGGATCTCAAATTCAGATGTAATGTTTTCATAAGGATAAAACGTTTTCTTTTGTGTGGATTTTGTAAACAGTTTTGTTTTGCAATGGCAGGATGATGCCTTCGCATACTATAATATGGTACAGATTAAAAACATAATTGAATATCAATCTTTTCTTTTAATTTTACATTGTAGGTCCGAACTGCGATATCAAAGGCCGGATCATCCCTCAGGGTGGTAATACTACTTTCAACGGCCAATTCTGTGAATGTCGACACGGCGGTGACTCGCACTCCGCACTCGTGATATGTTCAAGATGCTTTGATCTAAACCTAGGTGGAGTTGGGAAGAGAAGCTGTGTCTAAATGACGGTGTACATGGTATCAAATGAACATTTCAATAAAATTCGACTTGAATTGTCTTTTGTTTATTTATTTATTTATTTATTTATTTATTTATTTATTTATTTATTTATTCATTTATTTATTTATTTATTTATTTTATTTTTATTTTTTTTTTTAATTTTTATTTTTTTTTAATTTTTTTTTAATTTTATTTTATTTTATTTTTTTTAATTTATTTTTTTTTTTTTTTTATAGTGGAAGAATAAAGCATTGTTACTGCATCGTTAAATCTCGGATAATGATGATAAACTGCTAAACGATTCAAGGGACTTGCCATTCAGTTTATATATACATTTGCCGATGAAATCAAATTCTAGTAGGGTGGTCGGGTGAGAATATGGGCCCCCGCCCATTTGGGCCTAGGAGAAATATATGGGCTGTTTGTGCCTCCAGGTAAAGCTTCTAATCTACTGATCGACCATCTGATTACTGGTTGGGTGGTTATATTTATGAAGCACATTTTGAGTGTCATGACATCTTAATGTTGGGTAAAAGTCCCATAAAATGGAGGCAACGTCCCGACATGACCATTGCTGTTGACTGGGACGTAAAGCATCAATCAGTCAAACAAATTCTGGTTCCTTCGCCATATGAATTTAGCATTTAGACTTGAATCCTTTAATGGCTCGACTGCTTTGATACACACACCGATTTACCTATGCAATGTCTCTTGTTTTCCCGTAGATTGTGTCTATCTTTGTCATTTAGGGACATAGAAGATAAGAGACGATCTAGTCTCTAACAGAGAAAGAACTTTAAATATCTCTTTAAGAGCCATTTTATATCGAAAAGTGAATTAGACGTTGAGGAGCCAATAGACCCTGGTGCACCATGCCGGGGATTTTTGTAGGGTATAATTTTCTGAAAACCCATCCCATTCCCTTCAAAATGACACTTGTTAGCACTCTGGCCGTTGGGGCGTTTGGACGTAACGGCCTTTTGAATGCGTTACGTACGTGACATGTTGCCAATTTCTTTGGAATCGCCATAAAATCAACATTTGGTATATTTTTATGAAGTTTAGTGTTAAAACAAACACACAAATTAGCAAATAGGAAAAATATCCAAAAACAGATGCTTTTCTATGAACATAATTCATTGTACCACGTATGGTAACGTATGTAACAAAATATTCAGTAGACATTCCATATGAACAAACAGCACATCGAATTTCAAACGCAAATAAACAAACTGATTGTGTGGAAATATTTTTGAATAAAGTCTGTTATCCGAATTAATTCACTCAAAAGTTTGTACTTTGTTTGCAGCTGTATGTCATATATTGAAACTTGTGTCGTCCCCACTTGCCAATAAACATATATTTACGCGTATAACTAAATCATACTTAGTCATTCTCAAATGGACACTGACTGGGGAATAGTACAATTCAACAATACATTCTAGTTAAAATGTATCGTCTAAATGGTAAACTTGCCATCAACCAATGACATCTTATTGATTGTTACCGAGTGGTTTGACATTGGTAACGTAGACAACGGCAAGATACCGTAAGAACATTCCCTTCATACAAAGGGCTGAGGTGAAATAAGTTGTGAGGATTTGCTTCGAAATAATGAATTTAGTGTTTGCAAGTAAGTCTGCTGTCCAAATTATTTAACCAACAGTGTTCTGGACTTTGTTTGCAACTGTATCCCATCCCTTTAAGTGAAGCTTGTATCGTTCTTGTTTGACTATATACATGTATTTGGCATACGTATTTAAAAATACATACTATATTTTCTTGAAGGGTCATTGGGGAAAACCTGTATTCAGTGACGCATTTTCAGTTTAAATTTGCCATTGTTTTAATGGTTACAAGCTTAATACTAGCACAACGCCACCTTAATGCATGTCGCCTAGTGTCTTGTTATATGGTAACGTAGATAACGATTAGTGTAGTAATGTCATTTCCACTCATACAAAATAGGGCTGAGATTCCTAGACGCTTATAAATGAATCTGAACAAAAATAAAACACATCTTAGATTTCAGAATTTGGTTCTAAAATGGTTTCAGTGCTTTTTTGGTCATCATTATATATTCTAATCAGTCTTTCAATCAATCAATCATGAAATTCACTAGATATTACAATAGAACAATCAATCTTCGTCATGCAAAATGTAAAGGTGGATTGATTAACTTTAGCCATGGTTATGTGACATAGCCTTACAGATGGTGTGTAACAAGGCACTATATGGCTTAACTTGTTAAAGCTACATAAAAATGAGACTTGCAGATCTATATGTCTATTGACGTCAAGATTGGTGTCATCAAGGCTTTTGAGTAAGTGTGCTATAGCTAATTCAAACGTCATACCTTAATAGACAAAATGGTGGGTTTTTGTGGAGTTGGCAAGATATCTTTATTTACTTCTATTATGTCAAAACTGCTGCATTCTAACTTGGTATTTTCTGCAGGAAACTACACATGATGTTGTAGTGTTAGACCTTAATGTGTTTTGTATTACCACACAGAAAAGAAACTCTCGTATGTTTTCTTAAATGTGACAGCTGAAAAAAAATGGCAAAATGTACTTTGTAAGTGAAATTATAAATGAATATACATGTAATTATACCGAACCGATGTGGTAAGACGGAGAGTGGCAGTGCTAAGTGAGCGCTCTTCTCCAGTGAGAACAACATTAAGCGTGACTCCTTGAGGTTGTGTTCCTTTTGATAGGTTAAACACCTAACATGCATTGGATGGTTAGTGAAAGATGGATATTTGCATGAAATCTGCAAAAGCCAACATAATCAGTTTGCTAATGATGATAATGCTATAATGTAGTCACTTCTTAATTCTGAATCAAGATACACAGTGGGGAGCGTGTTGGCCTAGTGGTACAGTGTCGAGCCCAGGAGTGAGCACTTGGTTGTTCGAAACTTTCTTTTCCGAGAATTTTCTACAAGTACACGGCCAAAAACAAAAAACGGCAACGAAGGAAATATATTATATCTACTTCATCTAACATCAAGTAAGAATTTAATCCAAACCATCACTTTAAGACAATCAGTAGCAAGCAACAAAACTGGTTATGGGACAGAAAACACTTAATAGCTGCCCTCTTTATCACGAAAATTTGTCATTTTGCGCATTGTCTGCGATACCGCAAGCTTCATGAATTTTATTTTGACGGATACAGTTCTGCAGTTTAAATGCATTAAGGGGTGCTCACACCATAGCGTATAGCGCCAACGTATGCCGACGTATGAGATATTTTGTCCATACGTTGGTGTACGTTGAAAACGTTCGGCATAAGTTTTGCATAAGTTATGGGTACGCTACAATACGCTGGCATACGTTGTCGTACGTCGTGTACGCCCAGAAATTTTGTGCATGCACAAAATTTCCAACGTATGCCGACGTACTGATAATACGTTACTCATAAGTTAGGCGTACGCAATGAATACGTTATGCATAAGTTCATGAACGTTACCTGTAATTATCTCATACGTTCGCATACGTTGTCGTACGCTAAAGCTCACCTGGATTTTTGTTCAGCGTATGAGAAGCGTATGCATAACGCATTACCAACGTACGAGCATCGTGCTAGGAACGTATGCAGCGTATGTTAAACGTGCTAAGAACGTACTCAGCGTATGCACAACTTACGCGCAGCGCATTGGTAAGCGTTCGGGATTTTATGTATAAAAAGGGAAGGAATAGGGACTGTGTTAATGATTAAATAGCCATACGGAAGCACAAAATAATATACTCGGCCAACAACAAATTGCACAATTGGGTGTATGGCTAAATTGTATTCACTGTTATATTATCGCATATCCAGAGAATATTTTTAGTAAGAACTGGATGCCTTCAAAGCTCATATTCGATGACCCTTTATAAAGTTGTCGACATATAAAAGTGTCAAAGATTTGTTGAATATTAAAGTCACCTTTTCAAAACATGCTTATTACCAAAGCTAACTGAAAATTTAAGCAGGAAGATTCCACAATATGCTGGTTATTTTCAGTATATCGAATGATTACATTTTGTAGAAACGAAACGTTGTTGAGAAATTGTTATGGGAGACTTCCTAAGCTTTGAGAAGTGTTAAGATTGAAACAGAAACAGACGCGAATCTTAAAAACGTTACCCATCATAATATGTTTCTACTAGGTCTACTCAAGTAAAACAATAATACTGGCAGTGTCAATTTGTTTGTTTCGATTTTGGTATACATGGAAGCTAGTCACTAAAATATATAAAAGATCTATTGCACAATTAAGTACTGTAAATTCGGAAATTTTCGCGTGACTTTTATTTCGCGATTTTTCTATTTCCGAATTATTAGCGAGTTCTTGAATTCGCGAGTGAGTGTCCATGTATTCTATAAAGTTTATAGTGACTCTTTATTAGCGAGAACCTTGAATTCGCGAGGCAAGCAATTCGCGAATATTAGCGAAAATTAAGTTCTCGCGAATATTTCCGGATCTACAGTATAGTTTATTGTTATATCATGCAAGTTTTCAGCTCCAGTCATTATTTGTCATTATTGATGATTTTGTCACTTTTGTTAAGTGACCCATAAACTCAGTTCTACCTATTTAGTAAATGATTCTCCTGAGAAACGATATAAGAAATCCACAAAATGCACCCGAAGAATCAGATGTGGAGATTACTTTGGTCATTTTTATGTCCTTTTATTTATTTATTTATTTATTTATTTATTTATTTATTTATTTATTTTCCATTTTTAATGGATATATGTTTGACTCCCTTTTTTGAAGAACGTCAAGTTCGTTAGAAGCACGCTGTCCATACGTTTGGAATACGTCAGACGTACGTTGTACATACGCTCCTTATAAGTCACGAACGCTATGCTAACGCTGGGCGAACGCTGTTATACGCTTTTATAAGTCATGATACACCAGGGATACGTTATGAATAAGTTACTCATACGTTAGACATACGTTCCGTGCGCTAAGCATACGCTTTGAATACGTTCAGAGAGAGAATTTTCCGGCTTTTTAGCATAGAGTGAACAGCGTATGACAACGTACAACAACGTACTGGATGTTTTTTCATACGCTGCTCATACGTTGGCTAATACGTTGTGGTCTGAGCGGGCCTTAAGGAAGAACCAGATAAAAAGATATATCCGGTTTCCATGACAATGTATAATATTAATGAGTGAAAAGCACTATGGTCACTCTAGCGGTTATATCTTTGATCGCATCTCCTTTGAACTACGGCATAAGCTGCCCTTGAGAACAAGACAAAACATGTTACACGCAAGATGGTGAATTTGTAAGTGTGGCGATTCTATAGCACCTTCAATATCTTATAGAAGTTCAAGTATGTTCATATGTAAGTCAGGGATGAAAATTCCAATTACTGGCGTGTGTGGAAATATTGTTTAAGTAGGCTGGCCTGGGGCCAGACCCTTCGTGTGTCTTACTCAGTCCACTGAGGTTCATATGGCAGTTTTCTTTTGCTCCAAAGTTTCTTTGTTTGTTTGAATTCATGCTTAGCGTCCCAGTCAACAGCTATGGTCATGTCGGGACGTTGCCTCCATTTTATGGGACTTATACCCAAAAATAGGACGTAATGACATCCAAAAATTGCTTCAAAATATAACAACCTAACTAAACCATTGAGACTTATATGTATAAATCAGAATGGCTTGACTTAACCACTTTTCCTAGACAGGCTCAGACCTGAGCGGTTAACCAGTAATCAGATCGTCAGTCAGTCAGTAGTTTCAGTTGCGTTACCCGTGATCCTAAAAAAGGTACAAGTAGGCAATGGTCAGGAAAAGGAGCAATCAGAAAGAAATTTACACTCCAAAAACAGAGGTTGGAAAAAAAACTAAATTGACAATTAGGCACTAATACTTAGAAAACATATAGCAGGCTGTTTCTGTGGTGTAGTTTTCGTTGTTTTTTTTTTTTTTTTTTTTTTGTTTTTTTTTTTTGTTTTTTTTTTTTTTTGTGAAAGAATGGATGCATTTTATAAGCGAATCCACATAAATACACAATTTTACGTTGCTTCACAAACATCCCAAGGTTGTATTTCTTTTGTGGTCCTATATGTATTTGTTTTAGGTTTTGGTGTCGATTTCTGAAGTCACACGGAAGTAGTTAAGTTCAGGAGTTGCATGGCCACCTTTAGTGAAATAGCTGCTCACTAAGCTAATATAATGGTCTTTAGAGCCTTCACTTTATGGCCCATTTGATACGTATAATATACAGCTGTATTATACCGATCGTAGTAGACTGACATCACAGATTTACCATTAACATTTATGAAGGAAGTGGATGTATTTGACCAATCGCAACAGGCGAGTCATTCTGTTTTATAACGATAAATCTGTGACGTGAGTCTACGATCATAATAGAATTATACAATAATGTGAATACGCAAATAAGCTTAAATAAATTTGTATTTTAGCAGAATAGAACCACATATATAAATTTTATTCCATTCCCATTACTGATTTAATCCTTTTCAGACTTAATTGTTATCAGGTGAGCGACTGTTGTCCTTTTGGCTCTCATTTCTTTCATTTTTAGGACAGATATTCAGTAAATCTAATTAACTTATTGAAATAATTATGGGAGAAGAATGATAATCTGCATTAAATGTTACGTATTTGATTCTATAGAGAAAATACAAAATTGTTACGTACATTACCATGCCATTACGTAAAGTATGTTACCGTTATCATGAAGCATGGTCTGTAGTTGATTTTTGTGTGCTTTTAATACCTTTTAGGACAGATATTCAATAAATTTAATTTTCTAATTAAAATAACTGTGAGAGAAAAATGATAATCTGTATTTAATCATAAGTATGTGATTCTATAGTGAAAATACAAATTTGTTACATACGTTACCATGACATTACGTAAAATATGTTACCATTATCATGAAACATGGTCTGTAGTCGATTTTGTGTGTGCTTTTAATACCTGTGGAAGTTTTATTTCGAAAACTGGGATGTTGTTCAGGAAAGGAAGTGTCTTTGTTCTGTTTCTGCTGGACCATGTTAATTAATGGACATAATATTTAAATGGGGGTAGGGGAAGACAATCAGCATCTGTGGAGTGATGGAAGGTCACAGACAGCTCTAAAATATGTCATTTGAAAGGGCAATGACTGTAGATAATTATAATATAAATTGCATTTTGGTATTTGGTCTAAGCTATATTCTATAAGAAACGAAACACGGCGGATATGCCAAATTACACGGGTTATTTACGTTACTTCTGTTGTACCAGTAGTCATGAAATCTAAATATTATTGAATTTGGTCCTGTTAGATTAGGTTACATCTCTGCTACATATTTAAAGGTAAAGTTCTTGTCAAATAGTTGCTTTTGGTCATAAATTTTGGTGATCCCATTAGCAGCTTGAATCTAAAAATCATACATAGGTAACGTACGTAACACGCTCTGGCACGATAAAGCCCCAGCAGTCAGAGTGCTAACAAGCGGCATTTAGTAGCTTAGGATACTGGCTTTCAGAAAATATATGTCTACAAAAATCCCCGGCATGGTGCACCTCTGCCATATACTATGTGATAGCCTAAATATGACTTTAACATCGTGCGTTCTTTTCGGAATACTTGCCTGCATGTTAAGGACTAGTGCAGTACCAGTAAATTCTACTGCATGTCCGTTTCCGTGCACCCAAGGAGGGCAACACTACTGTTATCCAATACCTTGCCCGCCTACACCGTGTGCAGACCCAGTGACGGATAAAGGCGCATGCTGTCCACACTGTCCATCCGGTAAGATAACTTTCTTTTGTTTTGAAAATTTGTTTTATCAAATACATTGAGCTTATTTGAGCCACCACATGGAAAAACCAACAATCTGCATAGGCGAAAACAAAGACGCAGATCAGCTTCGCGGTAACCGCGAAGCTGATCAGCGCCTTTGTTTTCGCTACTCGGATAGTACAATTCCTCTACTTTCTAAATCCAAAATTTCCAGTCTTTAGCCATCTTCTGTGCTTGTACAGGCCAGTTTGTGTCGGACCTGTTCGGAAACCACATTGTTGGTTTTCCCACGAGGCGGCTCATTTGTTTCTAACTGATCGTGCAACATTTGGGCCGTCTCGTAGGAAAACCAACAATGTGGTTTCCGTACAGGTCCAACACAAACCGGTCTGTACAAGCACAGAAAAGAGCTAGAAGCTTGAAATTTCGGATTTAAGTAGAAGAGGAATTGTACTAACCGATTAGCGAAAACAAAGGCGCTGATCAGCTTCGCGGTTACCGCGAAGCTGATCTGCGTCTTTGTTTTCGCCTATGCAGATTGTTGGTTTTCCCATGAGGCGGCTCATTTGCTTTTTGTATATAAAAAAGATCAACTTTTGCTTATCGTCTCTGTAAACAGTTTATTTTAAATACAGGACGATTTCACCTCTTCCGCTTCCTGTAAGTATAATACACGTTAATGTCAGAACATCAAAATTCTATATTACAGGCCCAAACTGCGATATAAAAGGTCGAATCATTCCACAAGGTGGTAACACTACATTCAATGGTCAATTCTGTGAATGTCGACAGGGCGGTGACTCGCACACCGCACTCGTGATATGTTCAAGGTGCTTCGACCTAAACCTAGGTGGAGTTGGGAAGAGAAATTGTGTCTAAATAATGGTGTACATGAACATTTCAATAAAATATAAAGCTAAAATGTTTTGTTTGATTGTTTGAGTTACCATTTTACGTCCGCACGGTCAACAGTTATTGTTATTTCGGGATACTTGTAGTTACCATAGCCACGCTAATCCTGGACAAACATCCCAGACTCTGGCAGAGGCAGATTATCCGTACTTTGTGCATATTTTTCCACAACTAATTGATCAATGCTCTTTTTTTAACCAGCCTAAGATGATGAATAGACGTAGAAATAGTTTCATGACCAAATCTTTATGACAGAACTTGAATGTGATGGACCTGTCGATCGTAGTCCGATTCGTTACAAATCGGTCATGTTACCGATATAGCTATCGCACCCATTCCTGGAATATGGTTTCTTTGATTATTAATGGATGTAGAAGAAACTAAACGAACTGCTTCGAATTTTTATTTTTATTAATAAAATAGTGACTTTTACTTTTGCAACGTACAAAATTTATCAAAACGAGCGCATGTACAAATATTTGAAGCAAGAAACTTGAAAGACTGTAGTTAAGAGCACAAGGGTACATTGAATATGCCATAGCAATTGAAAACAAAAGCTCTGCAAATGACAGAAACAGCGTTTTTGATTGCAAATTGCCGTCACAATTTGCAGGGAAGCCGCTTTTTCTAGAATCGGCTATAATTCTTTTTCGTAATTTAAAAGGAGTGTTTTCAAAAGCTATATACATGATATATCTATATCAAACAAAAAGGCACAAACTAATGTGTGTAGTTTCACATACGATAATGATTTTCAGCACTATTCCTGACGTGTTGGATAAAATTGTCATTTAGGGTATCGTCTGCAGTTGAAATGATTGGTCATTGCACAAACGGAGAAAGTATGACTTTGTACATGTAGGCAACCAGAGTATCCGGAAAGAATGTTGCTGAAAGTTCATTATCAGAAGCCAACGGCTACACTTTATAACAAAACACACAAACAAACATCAAACTAGGACAATAGTTATGCCATTAATCAATGAATAGTGATAACATACGCATTTTTAAGAATGTAAGAGACTGTGTACGCTTCATTTTACATAACACAAAGACTTCTAGCCTAAAACTTGGACTTAAGGAGGTATATTTGCTTTCTGACAATTATTGATTAGACAATATTCTTATTACTCCACAGATTTGTGGAAAAGGACTAAGCAGGTAGAACATGATGCCATTGTCATATTACCACTCTAGAAAAGATAAAAAAAAACTAGTATTGTATATAGGTATGTAGAGATGAAATATTAATGAAAGCAAGCTATTCGGAGTGCACTAACAAGTGAATAAATAACATGAGCCTTTGCATGGGAAAGCGAGCAATTTGGTGTTCTGACCAGGTCTGACACGAACCGGACTGTACAGTCACAGAAGCAGGCGAGAAGCTTGAAATTTCGGATTTAAGAAGAAGAGAAATTGTACTATCAGTGTAGCAAAATCAAAGGCGGTCATCAGCTTCGCAGTCACTGCACAACTGATCTGTGTCTTTGTTTTTGTATATGCAGATTGTTGGTTTTCTCATGCAGTGGCTCATATAAAATGAAAGCAAGTTATTCGGAATAAATAAATTCTTATGTACAAACATGGCAAACAAAGTGGAAACATAAAAAGTACTGAAAGACTATGAATGTCACCAACATGTAATGCTCAGATCTAAGAAATTTGCCAAAAAGATGACTGAAAATCAGATCTATTTGCATAAATATTCATAACGAGATTTTATTCTGTAATACGCCATGGTTTCTCTACCATTACAAACAACCTTTAAAGCGTTCGAGGAGAAAATTATTAGAGTTGTCTTTTTGACACATTTCTGGGGTCTGACATTGTAATGTCATATAGTTATATTATCACAGATTGGCTTGTATACCCTCTTAACTTCGCGTCACCGGGATAGTTACATTTCAGTAAAACAGCGTAATGAGCCACGTCATGACAAAATCTGACAAGAGTCGCTGGCAATGCCCTCGAAAAAAACTACCCGAAAAATATATGAATGATTGCACTATATCCTTACATACAACAAAAGCGCTGGTCGCGGTTAGGTGTAGCTAGCGTCTGATCTAATACTAGAAGGTCCAAAAACAGGACTTTTTCATGACGCAGCCCATTGCTGGCTCGTTCCCTCAGTAAAACACTTGGATTTCTTTAGCAAAGCACTTATATGACATTTTGTTTCCAAGTTAAAGAATATAGTCAACATAATCAAAGAATGGGAATGTCGTATAACAGTGTTCAAAACAACGTTTTCGTTTACAAAGGGTTGTCCAGGAGTTGGTTGTCATTTAAGAATGATGATGCAAATTCATCTTTCAGCTGGCAGTTATCCAGTAAGGATTTGAGGATACGTATTTCCAAACGGAGCGTCAACTTGCATAATGGATCACTGGGCGCTTACTTCGTCCCGATATGAAAAGGTTTTGTTTGATTTTTACTATAGGTCCCCTTTGGTTTCGTTTGATTCTGGTATCAGATTTTTTTTTTCTACAAAATTCCAAAAAATTCGGTCAATGATTTGAATTGATTCTAATTTATGACGTCATTGGAAGAATTTCAAGTCATAAAATAGTGTTTTAAATTAAATTAAATTTTATAGTATTAAATTTTTATATGATTCGTTAAGAAGTGATATAGATTATGCAATTCACGTTATTGCCGACTCTTTTTTGTTGTTAAAGATTTTGTTTGACTATTTGGTAACGGATTTTGTTTTACTACGTTAAGTTAACGTAGTAGATCTAAAACAAATTGAAAATCCGTTACCAAATAGTCAAACAAAACCTTTTTATATCAGGACCAAGGAATCACAAATGAATCAGATTAAGCGAACCGAATGAACTGTCGGTGTGTGTGGGCGAGGTAGACTGTGTCGAATGCCAGTACCGCTAAGTGCCATTGAAATCCAGGGTTTCTCGACCATAAACCAGTCCGTGTATCACGTGATCACAGCTTCCGGTGAGAATGTCTTCATGAAATTCTTTGTCTTTAAACCCTGCAAAATGCAATTTATTCAATATAATTATTACTTAGATTTCGTATATTTTGTCCATTAGTAGGCAGCATTTTGTTAAAGTGACACATTTTGTCGATTAACAGTGAGACAACTGAAAGCACCATGAAAGTGTCTCAATCTTACAAAAACTGGGGCCCTATAGGGGTAGGCGGTAGTCTCAGCTCCCTGCTCTATGAACTTAAGAAAATCAATGGTCTTTATCTCACCAAATCCCTTAAATGTTTTTTCCTCTCAGATTCTTGCTCCCTGATCCATAAAACCCCCAAAGTGTAAGCTTTCTTCCCAGATCCCCGACAATAAAAGGCCCATCTCCCCAGATCCTCAAATTCCCTTAGGGCTCTGTGTATATGAATTTACAGAACAACTTGTCAAGTTTGAATACAAGTATAGTCATTTTTAAACGAGACTTGCAAACCATTGGTAAGCACTGTGAATTCGCACTACAATAATAAAACCACATGTATTTTTCACACTGAGCATTACCTAGATGTTTCCATAGAAACCCCAGCGCCCCTCTGGATGTGAGATACATGCATTTCTTTGGTGACAGGTCGTCTCGGACCTCCATCAGCTTTCCAAATGGTTTGTTCACGATGAACTGGAAATCACTACAGGCTTGATGGCATGCACCCCTGAAAAAGTCGCATTTATGCCGGCTCGTGAGAAAACCAACAATGTGGTTTCCGACAAGGTCTGATACAAACCGGCCTGTGCAGCCACAGAAGATGGCTAGAAGCTTGAAATTTTGGATTTAGAAAGAAGAGGAACTGTACTATCCGTGTAGCGAAAACAAAGGCGCTGATCAGCTTCGCGGTTACCGCGAAGCTGATCTGCGCCTTTGTTTTCGCCTATGCAGATTGTTGGTTTTCCCATGAGGCGGCTAAATTTTGAAGCATACGGTAAAACATAATCAAAGATAGGTCTTCGAGCAGTTCAGACCAACGCTAAAAATAAAAATACGTGCTTACTCCTTGGACGGACGGACGGACTCTGCGTTCTTTTTATTTTACATTTACTCTTAATTTTGTATGTGTCTCCTATTGCAAGGCGCTCTTCTGTGATCTCTTTAGAGTTTACCAGCGCAAAGTGCACATTTTTATCAACAAAAAAAAAAAAATGTTCAGAAACTTAACGAATATTTTTATCTAGAATTCTTACTTTATGGTGAGCATGACTCTGTCAATGTCTGTACTCTCCATCCAATCTTTCATTTGTTCGGTGTTCTTTTTCCACTGGAATCTTTCATAGTTTATCATCAGAACTGGCTGAATGACTCGAGAACAGAGGTCCTTGTCAAGGGGATGCATCCATGCATCTAACATAACGCCCACCCTGTAATGAGAGATCAAGTTGTCATTAACATTACGAAAACTTGCCCATGCAATACAGCGGTTTTTATAGAAGAAAAAAAAAAGAAAAATTTCGATATTTTTAATATTGTTGCTCAAAACATTGATTGTGGGTACACGTTAAAACCGCCTCGCCGAGGCGGTTCTAACGAGTACCCACAATCTATGTTTTGGATCTAAAATAAGGAAAATAGGTATACCCTTGCATACCCCAGTTTTACTATATGAAAGTGGGGTATAAGGGGGTATTCATTATGCATGACTAAAATATATAAAAAGAAATACAATGAGCGGATTTTCCCGTTACGTTCTTCATTAATTGCTTATGTTCAGGACATGGAATTTCTTTTTCTTAAGGAACCTTGCTAAATTTCACGATGATTATACATGACAATTAGTCCATGTATATTCGTAGAAAAATGACATTGTTGCAACTGGCAAAAATGTTTTGACGTGAATATTCAAACTTGGTACCACACATCAGAGTTGCTGGTATATGTTTCAGTTGTAATAACGATACACAAGCTTATTTCCTCTTCGAAAATTTTAATTTGATCGTTCGTAACGTAGTAACTGTTCATTAAAATTGTGTTCAAAACTGCTCATGGTGTATGCGGTTTATCTCCAGTATGGAATAGTTGAAGTGTTGTAGTCGCCTTACCTATTTATCGGGTATATATCTATTATGAATATGTTTTCCTTAACAGGGGCAAAAAGCAAAAATTCGATCTGAAATTTTCAGCCATTTGTTCCGTTTTAAACGTGATTCTGACAGAAAAAAACACAAACTCATGAAGACTTCAATTAAATATATCGCCCTGCACCAAAGTGTGTTACGGTAAGGAGTCCCCTTTTCTAGTCAAATCAGAAAGGTCTTTGAATAATGTCATTAAATGTGATTTATTTATTTATTTTTTTCAAAACTTTTCAGTTTCAAAATATCTACTCTTGGATACTGTTAGTAGATTTGCCGTGTGCAAGAAGATAAACAAATGAGCCGCCTCATGGGAAAACCAACAATCTGCATAGGCGAAAACAAAGACGCAGATCAGCTTCGCGGTAACCGCGAAGCTGATCAGCGCCTTTGTTTTCGCTACTCGGATAGTACAATTCCTCTTCTACTTAAATCCGAAATTTCAAGCTTCTAGCTCTTTTTTGTGCGTGTACAGGTCGGTTTGTGTCGGACCTGTTCGGAAACCACATTGTTGGTTTTTCCACGAGGCGGCTCAAATCATAGAAACCCTATGGGTCACAAGCGCAACACAAACTCACTTGAATCTCTCGTCGTTACCGAGTGCTGCCACCAATGTTGAGCCACCAAAGGAATGCCCTGCGAACGCTACCCGAGACAGATCTAATCGATCCTGTAAAAGTACAATTCAACATCAGGAAAACATGTCCATTAAATGTATACCGGTAAATCCCACTTGTATATAGTAAAACTTGGGTATGCAGGGGTATACCTATTTTTCTTATTTTTGCTCCAAAACATAGATTGTGGGTACTTGTTAGAACCGCCTAGCCGAGGCGGTTCTAACGTGTACCCACAATCTATGTTTTGAGCAAAAATAAGAAAAATATTAAACAAAAATTCCACTTCAAATTTTAAATTTTTATAACTTAGAAAAATCTGTATAATTCATGGGCGTGTTTTCGTAATGATATATGCATGGTAGTAATGTGATATGTGTATGATAGGCCATGATCGGTAAAAGAAAGTTGGTCGGACAAAAGAAAAGCTCATAGAAAGGGTCAACAGATGGAACTAAACGAATATAGAAACGAATCTAGCTCCCATTTGATATCTGCTACTACATGACAAGATATGATATGGGTCGCCGCATCAGACTGAAACCAACAATCTGCATATGCGATAACAAAGACGCAGATAAGCTGTGCAGTAACTGCACTTGTGTCAGGCCTGGTCGGAAAGCTAGATTGTTGGTCTTCTGACGCAAAATATCATATCTAGACATAGAAGACCGTGACATATGAGCCGCATCGTGAGAAAACCGGATTTTTGCCTAGGCGAAAATAAAGGCGCAGATCAGCTTCGCGGTAACCGCGAAGCTGATCAGCGCCTTTGTTTTCGCTACTCGGATATTACAATTCCTCTTCTACTTAAATCCGAAATTTCAAGCTTCTAGCTCTTTTCTGAGCTTGTACAGGCCGGTTTGTGTCGGACCTGGTCGGAAACCCCGAACACCGGTTTTCTCGCGTTATCATGTTTGGTGTTCTGTCTCAGAGAACTATAAAACATATTTTGAAAATCAAAATACATACCTTGAACTGTTTGAGGTTAAACTGGAAGCCCAAGAAGTTACGGACACTGAGCCCATTCTCTATATCTGTGAGAACATCTAGTAGCCTGGAACACTCGTCAGCTCGTAAACGAACCTGCAATTTTAGGAAAATTTTCGATGATGGAGTCGCGAGAGAAGATTCAAACTAAACTTAACTCATCTATAAACGGAAATTTAGATGAGGTAAAGTCATCCAGACTGCCAAAAACAAGGATAATGAGTTTATATGCGTCTTATACCTTATTTGATACTGATAATTCATACCGGGGATAACACTTATCGGACGGACAGATCTTGCACAAATGCTACAAAATGTAGAACTTCGGCACATTATGCGCTTTTCCTATTTCTATTCAGCAACAGCGCTGTAAAGTAATATAACCTGCTATGAAATAATCAGATGCCATCATATTAGTGGAAGTGCAACTTTATCGCATATAGGCCTGACCCCCTTTTATGGAACATGGGCAAACAGTATAGCCCCAGACACAGAACGCGGCGTCACGTCTAGGGCCACTCTGTTTGCAAAGAGAAATTTCATCGAAAAATGGAATAAACAAGAAAAGATATGACACAAGTGTCATATCAAAAGATATGACACAAGTGTCATATCAATAGCTTCAATTTTCTATCGCAGTCAATAACGTATAAGACAAAGCGCGCACCGAGCGTGTGGAAAAATATGCCGCAAATTCAACCAATGTATTTCCATAGACATACATACGTGGTTTGTCAGAAAAGTTCGTGTACACCATTTATATTTTCAACAGAAAAATGAATATATCTGCTTTTGCAAAAGTATTTTATAAGCAAATATACAAGAAATTTTATTGAAATCTGACAAAAACACGTCATCTACAGCCTTTTCCCTGCACTTCCGAACCGAGTGCGGGGCAAAGGTCAACGTCTCTATATGACGTTACTTGACATTTTAAGCCGCCAGCACGTTATACATTTGTTTCAGGGTGTTTTTATTTTTAACAAAAGATCCTAGGCTATCAACATTTTTATGTCTGTGTATCCAGCTGTCAAATGCAGATACGCCGTACCAATTCTCGCAAAATTGTTCGTCCACCTGTTGAACATGTGTAACAATTTCTTGCGGCGAGCATGCCAGACAGGTGATCTTCCGTTTATCATCATAGGTGGACTTCTGAGCAGCTGAAAATCGTCTGTGCCACAACTACTGAGAACTAAATAGTAACTGTTAGACCGATGACGTTTCTGTTGTTTGTAACATTTTCATCGTATCTGTGGGTGATTTCCTTAACGAAACATACAATCGGCGTCGGCTGTTCTCCGACGTCAAATTACGCCATTATTTCAAACAGATTTTTCGGTCTGCTTCTGATTTTTTCACATAAATCAAACAACACTGCTGCCAAGTCGGAATCTTTCTGAAACTGATATTGCTGCTTATATTTATACAAAAACAAAAAAAAAACCACTTAAACAACAGCATTTTACTTTTCCTGCTAGCCAAGGTGTCCACAAACCTCGTACATGTGCGTTCTGTACGCTTGGTGTACGTTAAAGTATTTTAAGCATGCAGCATACTTAAAGCTCGACGTGTCTCGGGTATGTGTCTTATACGAATAAGTTCAACACACGTTACATTAAACGTTTGATACGCGCCTATACTGTATTGTGTGCTTAACATATCTGTACAAAAGTACATGCAATCCAAAATTTTCAGCATGCTGAGATTATTATACGACCTGTACACACCTTAGACACACGCTAATCATTTGTGACTGTTATTTTCACCATAGAGACTATGGGCCCCCCTCCTATTGGGGCTTAAAGAAATAGATATAGGCTACTTGTGCCTTCAGGTAAAGCTAAATACACTGCTGACTGATTACTGGTTAACCGCGCTTGTCTGAGCCTTCCGAGGAAACATTTCAAGTCAAACCATCCATACGTATAAGCCTTTTGTGTCTTATTTGGATAGTTATATTTCAAGCACTTGTTGGATGTGATGACATCCTCATTTTGGGTAAAAGTCCTGTAAAATGGAGGCAACATCCCAACATGACCAGTCCCCGAAGCAGCATAGAAGCTTGAAATTTCGGATTTAATAAGAAGACAAAGTGTACTATCCGTGTAGCGAAAACAAAGGCGCTGATCAGCTTCGCAGTTACTGCGAAGCTGATCTGCGCCTTTGTTTTCGCATAGGCAAAAATCCGGTTTTCTTGTGACGCGGCTCATTTGATAATGCAACATTCATCTGTCTGGGTCTACCAGTTATCGCCAGTACTGAACAACTTTTTTCAGCGTACTGCTAAATAGACTCCATAAAAAAGGAAGAATAAAAACGAATGAAGAAAGAAAAGAGGCTTATTATGATAACAAAAAAAAAAAAAAAAAAAAAAAAAAAAAATGAATAGCGGATACTCGGCGAGATTCGAACCTGTCAGAGTCTGATTAGAAGATCGATGCTTAACACACTGAGTTAATGGGGCAGACAGACTTATAACGGCATTACTCATGTTATCATTAATATTTATGGTCTATAAATAATAATCTAAAAATAGTTGCCATTATCGGCTGGTTTCCCGTTATCAGGTTTATGTTATATGTAAATATATTCGGAACAGGAACCAGTGCCATGCTTAATTGATACCGAATCATTTTCCCGCCCTTGATTAGAAGAGAAAAGAGAATCAGGCTATCTCGGCTTCATTCGTACCTTCGAGGTTATCATAAAAACAACTATTGAAGTGACCACGGCAGTGTAGCGCTAAATACAAACCGCGATGAACTATTATTATTATGAAGAACAGACAGGCACTACAGGCATAATCAATGATAGAAATCATGTCTTAAGCATGTCGTTTATAGATTAGAAACCGAAATAACAATTTGTATCGAAATAATTGGGGACGAATATGCCTAAGGCTTGCAAAGACCGCAGACTGATGACCGCCGACCGAATCACTAGCAGTCTTTTTAATTTGAAACGTTAGTAACTTTCAAACTTTTAAGTGTCCCAGTTGAAAAAACAATCTATTTACTTTTTGTATGTCTACAGCTTTACATCTAAAATAATCATATTGACGAATAAACAATCTTTTAAAACCGGACTTCTTTTTTTCTCGGATGGATATCTACATGGAACTTTTCCATTACAGTTATAGCTATAGAATAATACATTGAAGGGTTGAAGCTATAAAAAAATCAGAATCACTCCTGACGCCCCTAAAAATGACAGTGGATTCAGTCAACTGATAAATGGGCGAATCCATTTGTCAAAATGGATGGAAGGTAACCTCAATCAAACTGCTGCTCTTACCTGCTTATTTCTGTACCTAAAATCATCCCAATTAATACCCAGGGGGTCCGTATGTTCGAACCATTTCCAGTCCTCACAGAAACTCCCAAAACTATGTGATCTCAACATTGTCTGTCGTTTTGTTTTGCCTGTGGAATTATCACGAATTATCTCTGAAGTTATCCTCTCAGTCTTTTTATCTATGAGATTATAAGTCAGTGAAGCGGAACCATCACGGTGTTCAATCGCAGCGACGACAAAGCCGTGCGAGGCGAGTTCGAGGCAGAAGGTCGAGTACGTGGTCCGGTTGCCGCCGATTCCGTGGGATAGGATCACTACCGGGAATTTTACGTCGTTCTCGACAAGTGGGGCCTGCCACAGGGTTGGTATGTACACATTACCTGAAGAACAAAACACACCATAAATAGTTAATCATTTCATAACGGAAATGACTGTATCTTTAAATTGGCAACTGACAGTTGACTGTTAATAGCCAGTTTAACAGTTTTGGCTAGTGATAGTTGACTGTACTTGAAACTAGTAGCCACTCCGTAAATATTGTTTGTTTGTTTGTATTGAGGTTTAACGTCCCAGTAAACAATTGTTCAGAGCCATCGATTCCTGGGTTTTAATCAGTACTCTAGGGAGTCAATGAAAATACAAATGTGAAGATAAGAGCTCCTTAATTCCGTGATTCACCCTTTTGACGGGGAGTGGTGACGGCTGAGTGGTATAGCGCCAGACTTATGAGAGAGGGCTCAGGGAATTCAAAACCTATCGTCGCTATTTGAGTCCTTCAGCGAGACACTTTTCTTTCCAAAGTGCTGGAAGTATCCAGGAAGCATTGAGCCGTGACGCGAGAAAACCGGTCTTCGGGGTTTCCGACCAGGTCCGACATAAACCGGTCTGTGCAGTCTCAGAAAATGGTAAGAAGCTTGAAATTTCGGATTTAGGAAGAAGAGAAATTGTACTATCCGAGTGGCGAAAACAAAGGCGCTGATCAGCTTCGCAGTTACTGCGAAGCTGATCTGCGCCTTTGTTTTCGCATAGGCAAAATTCCGGTTTTCTCACGATGCGGCTCCATTGTCTACGCCCATCTCGACATTACTGAATCAATTACTGATTGGAAACGCCGAAAGCATAAACTCAAACAAGCATTGTGTCAATATCTGGTACATTCTAAATGAGCCTGTGCGTGACAAAACCAACAATTTGGGGCTCCGACCAGGTCTGACACAAACCGGGCTGTACCGTCACAGAATAAAGCTAGAAGCTTGAAACTTTGGATATAAGTAGAGGAGGAATTGTACTATCCAAGTGGCGAAAACAAAGGCGCTGATCAGCTTCGCAGTTACTGCGAAGCTGATCTGCGCCTTTGTTTTCGCATATGCACATTGTTGGTTTTCTCACGCACAGGCTCAAATGTCATTTACTGCTTACATTTTCTTCAAGAATACGGTTTATGTTGGTTCAAGAAAACGCTTTAATTATTAATCTTTCTTTCGCGTTCTAGAAATCATTAAGATAAAAAGATCATATAACAAGGATGCAAGCGATCAAGTTCCAGGCATATTATGACAATGGACAATTTCTAAGAACCATTTATTGTAAATATCAAAGTTCACTCAATACAAAGTTTAAGAATATGCAATATAAAGTAAGTTTAGCTCCTTGCCTGCTGTATTGTTTTTTTTTTTTGGAAGAGTCTATTGACAGACGTCTGGCAATAGCAAATTTTCGGTAAATCTGCTATTGACAGACGTCTGGTAATAGCAAATTTTCGGTAAAATTGCTATTGACAGACGACTGGTAATAGCAAATTATCGGTAAATCTGCTAATGACAGACGCCAGGCAATAACAAAATCGACATTTTGCCGGTGACAGTCTGTTTTAGTTTTACTTTTGAATGAAACATTTGACCATGTTACATATATGTAGCGATATTCACGTAAATTATAACATTTATGTAAACTCGATCCGGGTTGCCATGGAGTTGAAAAAATGAAAGTTTTTGTCGGAAAATGTGCATACCTATGCTTTTATGTGACTTACAGATAGCGCGTCGACAAAAATTTGTTGGACTTTTTCGGCAACCCCCAAATTTTATTAATTTTGCATTTGAAGCAACTTGTTCGGATCAAGTCTTCCGGAATCACCGATTTGACATGTATTTTGCAATGTATCCTAACTCTCTGCCCAGATCCATCCCAGTGTTTTATCATCGTAGGAATAACATGTCATTTCAACTTGAAACGACAAGTCAACGTTTGAGAAAAGAAGAAAAAATAAAGATGTTTAACTGAATAATATTCCGACAAAATTACATTCGGCATGGATATAAAAAATAAAAATGTTATTCAGATGACAGTGGTAATAATTAATGTTTATTAGCAAAAAGCGGCAATTTTGTTATAGACAGGCGTCTGTCAATAGCACATTCACCGAATATTTGCTATTGACAGACGTCTGTCAATAGACACTCCGTTTTTTTTTTTTTTTTTTTTTTTTTTGTTTTTTTTTTTTTTCACCCTTTACGTATACCTGGGATGCAACCAAATTTTTACAGTTCGCAGACTGATGCACCATCACACGACGCGGCAAAATGGGATGCAGTGATTAAAATGTGGATACCGAATCGATTTGGCTAGGTTGGTGACAAATTTTGACTCGATGCTATATCATTAAAATCTATAACTGCTTCAGTTACGAAAATATACAGATGTGTAGAATAAAGGACCCTCGCTTAATAAGACTGACGCGTTTGCTGTCAGTATGTTTTAGATAAATCTTTTTGGATGCTGAAATTCGTCACCTTAACTAAGGTTGCTGAAATTCGTCACCTAAACTAAGGTCTTCCTTAACGTTAAGGGGGGATTGTAATTCTGGGCCCAGGCCCCGAGGTTATAAAACTTTTTTCAAGCTCAGCTCAGCTGAGCATGAAATTTCAACTGCTCATTAATGCTGAAATAGTCAAAATTAGTGGAAAATTCAGGTTCAAACCCCAAAAACTGGTAATTTATCCTGCTGATAAATGTTAAAATGCCAACATGATAAATGTTAAAATGGCATTTTAACATTTATGAGCAGGATAAATTTTAGTCTCAGCTGAGTTGAGCATGAAAAAAGTTTTATAATCTTGGGCCCGGGCTTCCATTCACCGCACTCTCTTTTGCAACGTGTCGTGTTATGTTGCATCAACCTGCGATGTAACAATCACGGGTATGTAGGACGTTTTAGCGTGGGCCGTCAGGAGGATTAGTATACGGTCATGATTGCGAAGTTTTGACGTTCACAAATGATTGATCAAATACTTTAGCAAAGCTATCTTGTTTGAAGTCTAGCTTAGATATGATCAAGATCGATATTTGAAAAAAGGTTTCGATCGAAAATCAATCAATTATTCAAGGTATTTGAACTTTTGAATCAATGGCACAGAAATAAACATTTTATACTGACATAGTCTTTTTAAAATTTCTATCAACCTTTTTGTGCCTAAATGTGTCACTGATCATATCTCAAAATATGGTGTTTGGGTTGTTTAAATTAGGGCAAGGTTTCACACAATAACCAGAAATTGAAACGATTAAAATCTGGCATCCGCCATTGCTACCGAAATGATAAATTTTCACCGCAGACTGCCGGCGCATTGGTGCTTATGTTCGTGTTTTAAGTCCCACCCAACAGCTAAATTCATATTGAGACGGAATCTCGGTTTAAAGTCATATCCGAAAGACTGGAGAAGCCCCCGGATAAAACACGTGATCCCTGGTTAAGAAGATGGGCGGCTAAACCCCTACCATTATGAAAACACGCCCACGTAATATATAGAATTTCCGAAGTTGTAACAATTGAAAATGTTCAGTATATTTCTTTTTATATTTTCCTTATTCTTGCCCAAAACATAGATCGTAGGTACACGTTAGAACCGCCTCGCCGAGGCGGTTCTAACGAGTACCCACTATCTACGTTTTGGACGAAAAATTAGAAAAATAGGTATACCCCTGCATACCCCAGTTTCATACATGTATATAAAAGTGGGTTTAAAGGGGGTATTCATTGCACGGGCGTGTTTTCCTGATGGCCAAGAAGGCTTCTTTATGATAGTCTAGTATCTTGCTACCTTCTATATTTGAAGATGTCAAGCCTCCGCATAATATCTGTGCGTCATGGGTCTGTTACATATCTGAAAATGTCAAACAATCTAAAAAAAGATTCGTTTATAGCCCATATTTGAGACGTCTCTTGAGAAAACCAACAATGTGGTTTCCGAACAGGTCCGACACAAACCGGCCTGTACAGCTACAGAAGCAGGCTAGAAGCTTGAAATTTTGCAGTTAAGTAGAGGAGGAATTGTATTATCCGAGTAGCGAAAACAAAGGCGCTGATCAGCTTCGCGGTTACCGCGAAGCTGATCTGCGCCTTTATTTTCGCCTATGCAGATTGTTGGTTTTCCCATGGGGCGGCTCATTTACCTCCGAGCCAGTTGATAATCTTCCCCCAGATTCGTTTGGAATGTCTCTTGATAAAGTGGGCGTAACCCAGACCGTACTGTTTCCTTGGTAACCACAGGGGCCACTGGGTATTCCGCTCCTGAAACGATACACCAGGATAATATTTCCGTGTAATACATACCCCCTTATATCCTACTTTTATATATAAAAACTGGGGTTTGCAGGGGTATACCTATATTTCTTATTTTTGCTCCAAAACATAAATTGTGGGTACTCGTTAGAACCACCTCACAATCTATGTTTTGAGCGAAAATAAGAAAAATATCAAATTGTCTTCTATGAAAATTTTCATTTTTTTTTTACAACTTAAAAAATCTGTATATCAAATGGACTTGGAGATAATTGCAAGAAAATATGCCTTACGGAACATCAGTTTGCTAGCCACATGCCAACAATATATTTAAAGTTGTACATAATGTATTACGCTTTAAATACTGTCTTTTCAATCAATCAATCAATCAACCAGTCAGCCATTCATGATTCAGTCAGTCAGTCAGCCAATCAATCAATATTTACATCAATCAATGCAGTTACTGGTTAGCTAACTTCTGAGTGAACGAAAGAACGAACGAACGGACGGATGGATGGACGTACGCATGGACGGACGGACGGACGAACTAACGAACGGACAAACGAACGAATGAATAGAAAATGCGTATCAACACGTATATGTGACAGCACTTTGCATAGAAACCATTGCAATTCCAAGGCCATTATTATTTTTCATACGAGAAGCTGTAGCTATATTGTCCTAAATTGCTCCTTTTGTGTCATTTTAATGATCGCAGAGATTATTAACTGCAACTGTGGGGAGAAAATCATTATTTGAGCCGCGTCATGAGAAAACAAACATTCCGCATATGCGAAAACAAAGGCGCAGATCAGCTTCGCAGTAACTGCGAAGCTGTTTTCGCTACACGGATAGTACAATTCCTCTACTTTCTAACCGCAAAATTTCCAGCCTCTATAGCCATCTTCTGTGCTTCTACAGCTCGGTTTCGGACCTGTTCGGAAACCATTGTGTGTTTTCTTATGACGCGGCTGATTTGCAGTTTCAGCCGATTCATGAAAGATGAGACATACATTGCAAATACGTGCAAGTAACTGAACACACGGACAATCATAGTTTGACAAATAATGTCTTAAGGTTTTGCCTTCTGATCTTGAAGTTTTGATTGTATTTTGAAGACACATTTCTAATTAAAATTTTAAGTGCTTTCTTGCTTCATTAAGAATTAAAATACCGCCTGGTTTTCTCGCCACATTGGTCATTATGACAATAATTCTCGGTGTGAAAATGTCAGAAGGCAGATGATATTCATCTAGCTGCAACCCGACAAGACAAACCCGTGCAACAAAACATATTATAGTTTCGATACTGTGTGGAACCAGTGTGTTTCACAATCAAAACTTGAAACCCCACCCCGATATAGCTGTCGAGAATCCGTTTCTTCACAGAGCCAACGACGACTGTCGACGACAAAAGGTCGTCAGTTGTCATATTGGACAAACGTTATTTTTATTGCGCTTTGGTCAGTCTCATTATTCTGCAGGAAGCTGCATGTACATGTAGTCTGATTCCGAATGAATGCGAGGAAATTAGTATAGAAGAACATGTGGGCAAGTACGGAGGTGGAGTATTAGAGAGATATGATACTAGTATCTCTTACGCTGCCTTGTATTCCCAAAGCTGAAACATTACATGTATATGGGTTATTTTGCACAATTATAAACTTATCACTTTCATTATTGTACACTTAGCTAGCCATACCAACATATTTCGTTTTCTCAGAGTATGCATACTAACCCAACGTCGCAATGAAAATACGTTTTATGTGTGTTTTGGAAATGGGGAGATCGCAAAGGAATGAACTAACATTACTATCCTGTCACATAGCCATACCTGTTCGATGCTGGTTATGTTAATCACAAATGCTATCTAGGGCCCATTTTTATCATTTGAGCCGCCTCATGGGAAAACCAAAAATCTGCATAGGCGAAAACAAAGACGCAGATCAGCTTCGCGGTAACCGCGAAGCTGATCAGCGCCTTTGTTTTCGCTACACAGATAGTACAATTCCTCTTCTTCTTAAATCCGAAATTTCAAGCTTCTAGCCTACTTCTGTGACTGTGCAGCCTGATTTGTGTCAGACCTGTTCGGAAACCACATTGTTGGTTTTCCCACGAGGTGGCTCATTTGATTTCATTTTGGTATAAACTTTGGTTTAACTGTTACAGTTGCTGCAGTTGTTGTTGCTGCTGTGTTGTTGTTGGCGGTTATGTTGTTGCAAATAGAAACATCTTATAAATAACGATGGAGATTCTTCGATCAACCAAAACCTTTCATGAAAAATCGAATCATGCAGCTGGAATTTCACCATAAACCCAATCAGAGTTTGCTTTCAACTAGTAACAGAAAGTGTGGGCCACTTTATTTACATATATGAACAGGTTATTACACCGTAACCCACATACAGTGCATTAAGTTTGAAATTATATTATAAAATATGATTCATTTTCGTTTTTCATTGATTTTATACATAGTTAAAAGGAAAGTAATTTGCATTTCTTTTCTTGAAAATTTTTCGCAAAATACGCCCTACTTAAAAGGTCGTTAAAGTTTAGTTTTCCTTATTTTGTCATATGATTTTAATGTTATAACACGTGGGGGATAATAAAAATTCTTAAACCAGCATGCACTTTTATGGTTTTATCAACTTTCTTTTATGAAAACTCAATATCAAACGTATGAAGCATCTTTTAAATTAAGTTGGGACCACATATATTTTATATGTTGTATATTTTATGATCATTATGAAGGCAATACCAATGTCATTATTTATAACGACCACATTTTGAATGCATGATACACGTGTACTTTTGTGCTTTGTCATGCCAGTTTGTTACAAGGATATTAAACTGATGCGTGGCTACCAAAGAAGTGCATAAACGCTACCGGCACTAAAGGATTTCAATATCCCAAAATGAGTCTGAGAGCAGGCTTTTAAATGTAGGAAGTGGCACTACCTCGTCAGACAAAATGTTTTCAAAAAATCCTCAAAACTGGAGGAAAGCGTAACCAAAGCCAGGGTGAACAGAACCACTATAGTGCATGAACATGGTAATTCTGTGCTAGTCTGTACATTCACATAGAACCAGCAATGTTGTCATGGACTTGCAAATCGAGTTTTGTTGTCAAACGAGGTATTAAGTGTAGTAGCCTCCCAGTTCGGGTAACTGAGTGGCCACCTATTGGGAAATAGCTGCTCACTCGGCTTACGATATGTTTTCTTAGTATAAGTACCTAATTGTCAATTTAGTTTTTTTTTCCACCTGGGTTTTTGAAGTGGCCGGACTTTCTTTCTGATTGCTTCTTTTCCTGCTCATTGCCTACTTGTACCTTTCCACATGAATAAAGAAAACTGCGGCAATGATACAGAAAATATTAAGAAAATAAATTGCATTTGATATATTGCATCTGTATTCGCAGCAGGAATTATATGATCATTTCAGCATCATTATTATTATCTTGTTTTATATTCCCATAGATACCAAAGTAATTACCTATATTATACGCAAGACATAAGCATACTAGAAAATTTTGTATCATTGACTTGCATCTTGCAGACATCTAATCGTACCTGACATACCTATTGTCCAATTAAAAATCACTGAGTTGTATCTAACAATACAATATTAACATATTCGTCGAAATACGTATAAAAGCATAGGCCACGGTATTTGCACTGACGACCGTGTCCACGTAGACGGGTTAAGTGGGCTACAGTGTCCGGTGTATGTTCACTCGTGTCTGATCCTAGTCATTGCTTGCTTGCTGGCGTGTCGAATGGTGTCTTAAGTTTAAGAAACATAGGACGGACAGACAGACGGGCGGGCGTGCGGGCGGGCGGACGGACAGACAGACACACAACCAGATAAAGACAGACAGACAAACAGATAAAGTCAGACAGACAAACAGACAGACACAGACATAACAAACAGATGGACAGACACACATACACACAGAAACAGACAGACAAAGAAACAGACAGACACACAAACAGACACAGACAGACAGACAGACAAATACCCAAACTATCGACTGACTGAATAATTATTGAATATCTGAATGAAGTGATTTGATTCGTATGATGAAGTGATTCACATGGAGTCTAGTGAATGAGTCTGATTGTATCTTTCATTGATCACAGTTACCTTGGCAAGCTCTAGAGCTATTTGTGCATGAGAAAACCAACAATTTGCATAGGCGAAAACAAAGGCGCAGATCAGCTTCGCAGTTACTGCGAAGCTGATCAACGCCTTTGTTTTCGCTACTCGGATAGTACAATTCCTCTACTTTCTAAATCCAAAATTTCCAGCCTCTAACCATCTTCTGTGACTGTACAGGCTGATTTGTGTCAGACCTGGTCAGAAACCCAAATTGTTGGTTTTCTCGCGCACAGGCTCACATGCCGTTTTGAAGTATCGAAACCGGGTATGGCGCCAAGTCGCATATCCGTATTATGACATAAATTGATTTCTGAAACATTCTGGCCATGTCATTGGTGCTATAAAATTAACTATCGTATAGTTCTTGGTAACTCAACATATATCTAAGAAATAATGCTGTCCTAAGTGTCGCACATGCCAGTTTTTTTTCTTCTGGAATTTGCACGTGGAATGTTGTTATCAAACAGGTAGTTTCGAGATGATTATTGCATTGGCCCCGCCATAATGAAATCTGCTTAAGAACATGTGCGCTTGCTTGGGACTGCATATCCAAACTGCTGATGTTTAAGGTTAGGAGTTTGTTCACAGTTTCTTCTTTCAAAAACGTGAAATGTGAAGGGTTTAAAGCCATTATTTTTTATTTTATTTTTTTCATTAAATACTATTAAATATGTATGGTAAAATAATCCAACGAAACAGGTTTTCTCGTGAAATACTCGTACAGAATATGCCAAGATGATGAAAAAATGATTCATTTAACATCTTTGTAGCTAGCAAATCTCTCTAGAGTATATAAAATTACGAATATAGGTGTACTACGTTTCGTGACGACGTTCATTGCATACAAGATTAATAGCAACGGAAAACGCAAACAATTGATTCAGATGTGCAAATCAAATCAAACGGTTTTGTGGTTAAACGCAAATCATTGATGCATTTTCAAAATCACAATTGAGCCGTCGCATGGGAAAACCAACAACCTGCATAGGCGAAAACAAAGGCGCAGATCAGCTTCGCAGTAACTGCGAAGCTGATCAGCGCCTTTATTTTCGCTACACAGATAGTACAATTCCTCTACTTTCTAAATCCAAAATTTCCAACCTCTAACCATCTTCTGTGACTGTACAGACCGGTTTGTGTCGGACCTGGTCGGAACCCAAATTGTTGGTTGTCTCACGCACAGGCTCAATTAATTACATCTCATATGGACTAAATCTTTGCTTCTAAGTGTACAAAACGTTGGACTTCACTTTGTTGCTTTTCTTATTTCGGTGACAATACCTGACAGTAAAACGGATTAATTTACATGTTATTTCAGTTGTGTGAAAATGCTATTAGTGTGTTGGCAACGCTAGGCCCTATCCGATGCTCTGATGCATTAATTAGTCTACACGTGGCCTGATATGTGCCTTTGTTGGTTCGATATCTTACTAACCCAATGTCTTGTTGTATATATATAAAGCTGCTTCACATATGAGCAGTATTAGTTATGCCTCACCATGCGGAGAAAGAACAATTTCTTTTTCTTGTGACGATGCTCAATTCACAGTGACCAACGTGAACACAAAATATCCCAATTTAACATTTATAACTGTGATTGTAAGATACAAATCTAAACGCATTTTATTTATGCATAGTCAGAATTATTACCGAGCGATCAGTACGGCTTGATCTGTGTTTACAATGTACCTGCATGCTGTTTAAATATGTGTTTGCTCCTTTAAGTGACACGCCGATTTAGTAAGAAAATAACATGAAACATTCAAATAACATGCTAGATTTAGAATGACTGAGAGATCATATACCCTTATTTGTATCAGGGCCCTATAAAATATGTTGTGCTGTACCTTTCATCTGATTTTCAATAAGTGGAGAGATCATTTGCGCTAAGTACGGCCAAATTAAACACAAACCGATATTATACTGTGGCTTGCTCTCACGTCAACCTTTTTATTTTGCACATTCACTATATGTGATCATGATCAGGTCCTACATTATGTGGGGCTTGACCTTGGTTATTTCTGTTTTGTCGACTAACCGTGACGTGAAACAGGACTATGTTTAGGAACTATTTTGTCACTAACGCAGCCTTTCAAAGATACATATATTAAGCTGAGTGTTTCAAGTGTCTGATCCGGCTACTCGGAATATGATTTTAATACGAATACAATCTGATGCTTAGTAGTAGACATTTCCAACTTAATCCGATATTGATATGGGAGTTTGACATGGTAGTTCGGATAATTTTTTTGAGGGATATTGTCAAGGACAACATGTAAGCTAATAGGTAAACATATTGTATACAAACATGTTCATGTATATACACGGGATCTATCGGTAAATCGCTTATTGATGCGCCGTGCTGTCTTAGGAAATAAGATTATGGCATTTGTATGCGTCGGCGGGATCATAACAAATGTGTTCTCCCACATCTTTTCAGCGGCCCTTGAATGGTGGTCGCCCGGAGTGGGGGTTGACGCAATATTTCGGGTTTGAGAACTTGTACAGATGCACACCTTCGCATGCGCCACTAGACATTTCCTACTTGCTAGCAAAGTGACGATAGCGAGTAGCTTTTTCGCCATTGCTTATTCGTGTTTTACCGACAACGCATAAACGCCGGTCCTTGGAATAAGTCTTGCACTAAGTTAGGACTTTTCTAGGTCCCAATATTGTTTGAAACTTAATATTATACTCAGTATCAAGGTAGAGTATGTACAACAAGCAAAGATTCGTGTAAGCATATGTACATGCATATTTTTATCATTATTATCTTAGTTAACAAATCAACAAGACAGTTGATTTTGTTATATATTTACCGCACGACGAGGACCATAAAGTGATTTATAATGCGATATATTATGCTTTGCTTACGCATGCGTGTTACATTGTACTGATTTGTCAGACCAGGCGCAAGAGACTGACCAGAATTCAGATGGCTTTTACCATAAATGATGTGGTAGATATAAACGACCGACATTTCACTTCAACATTTTTTTCCATGGACGCAAGGCATCAAACCATATTTTCATTTCTTGTATCAACAGATAAGGTACATATGTGGGTACAAGCCAGTTTTTTACAGACTACCTAGAGGACTTACGGCTTATCAGTTAGCAGAATCTAGTAAAAATACAACATGAAGGGAAAATCCCTCCAAATTGTGCAAACTCTTGGCGTAAGTCTCTAAGGTAAGACGACGATGTGCCTGCCTGTTTTAATAAATTGAGCCCCGTCGTGAGAAAACCGGATTTCTGCCTACGCGAAAACAAAGTCGCAGAGCAGCTTCACAGCAGCTGCGAAGCTGATTAGCAGTTATGTTTTCGCTACGCGTATAGTACAATTCCTCTACTTTCATAATCCAAAATTTCCCGTCTCTAGTCATCGCCTGTGCTTGTACAGCTCGAGTGGTGTCAGCCCTGGTCGGAAACCCCGAAGACCGGGTTTCTCGCGTCACGGCTCAGTTATTCTAGCACATGTTAGAAACAGTGGAATTATGTATGCCAACATGATATCGCACCATACCAGCAGAAGAGAACAGAGCATTTTTAAGAAGGGGTTTTCTCATTACGTGCCCCCACGAATGCCATGATGGTATGTTTTATGAATGTGAAAACCACACTTTCTGACAAAAAGATGATTGACGGGTGTAGGACACACGTAGAAATAAACAAAGACTGTGAAAATTTTATGCAATCTGGAAACATTTCTTTCAAAATAAACTTAAAATTGTAAAACCCTGATAGTGCCATTGTTGTTGTTGTTGCTTCGTAGAGCTCCGCCGCTGACTGTTCTGCGAACTGTATAACCAAGAATGATTTAGTGAATAAAAGTTGTCACTAAAATTCTAAAAGTTTGGATGCAACTTTTCTCATTTGTGTTAACTCCATCAGTGTCAGAATATCATTGTCTACGTATATATGACTAGTATATGACCGCCACACTGAGAAAGAACTATTTACAGTTGTGTCTCCGGATAGCTCATTCGATCAGTAGCGTCGTAATCTTCTGATTACCTATATAGGGTTCGAATCCCATTGGCGACGCCAGTAAAATGTCGATACTTGATAAACCAGCATATTTCAACGGAGTGATTGTCACCTTCAAGGTAGACTGGCTCCCGTCGTCAAACTTTTGTTTTTAACAGAAAAACATGCACAATACCGTTTCTGCTTTCTTAGGTACATCTGACCTTACAACACTAGATGAACTGCTGTAACATTGAAAAGGGGTCTAATTGGCATCATAAATTCTTGGAAAATAAACAGATCCTTATCACCACAAAGTCTATGGATTTGATCTACAAAATTTATAGCTTTACAGCTCTAAAATTGGTTGAAGAGATTCAAAAAGGAAAAGGAAATGAGACTGATTATAAAATATCAGCAAGCATACAAAATGCAAGCTATGACCAGACTGTTCAAATGTCTCGTAATATAACACTACATGTTATTGACCAGACTGTGCAAATGTTTGAAAGCCATACATCAGTGCAAGTTATTGACCAGACTGCGCAAATGTTGGAAAGTAATCCACCAGTACAAGTTGTTGACCAGACTGCGCAAATGTCGAAAAGCAAAACAGTAGTACAAGTTATGGACCAGACGGTGCAAATGTTAGAAAGCAATTCACCACTACAAGATATTAACCTGACTGCACAAATGTTTGGAAAGCAAGTTACCAGTACAAGTTATTGACCAGACTGCACAAATGTCGGAAAACAATCCATAAGTACAAGTTATTCACCAGACTGTGCATATGTCGGAAAGGAGTCCACCAGTACAAATTATTGACCAGACTGTGCATATGTCGGGAAGCAATCCACCAGTACAAATTATTAACCAGATTGCACAAATGTTGGAAAGCAATCCACCACAAGTTATTGACCAGAGTGTGCAAATGCCAGAAAGCAATCCACCGCAGCAAGTTATTGACCAGACTGTGCAAATGTCTGAAAGCAATCCACCAATGCAAGTTATTGACCAGACTGTGCAAATGTTAGAAAGCAATCCACCAGTACATGTTATTGACCAGACTGCACAAATGTTTGGAAAGCAATTCACCAGTTATTCACCAGACTGCGCAAATGTCGGAAAGCAATCCATCAGTACAAGTTATTGACCAGAATGCGCAAATGTCGGAAAGCAATTCATCAGCCAAGTTATTCACCAGACTGTGCAAATGTCGAAAAGCAATCCACCACAGCAAGTTATTCACCAGACTGTGCAAATGTTAGAAAGCAATCCACCAGTACATGTTATTGTCCAGACTGCACAAATGTTTGGAAAGCAATTCAACAGTACAAGTTATTCACCAGACTGCGCAGATGTCTGAAAGCAATCCATCAGTACAAGTTATTGACCAGACTGCACAAATATTGGAAAGCAATCCACCAGTACAAGGTTGACCAGGCTGTGCAATGTCGGAAAGCAATCCGCCACAGCAAGTTATTGACCAGACTGTGCAAATGTCGGAAAGCAATTCAACACAGCAAGTTATTGATCAGACTGTGCATGTTTTGGGAAGCAATCCACCACAGTATGTTATTGACCAGACTGCAAAAATGTTTGGAAAGCAATTCACCAGTACAATTTATTCACCAGACTGCGCAGATGTCTGAAAGCAATCCATCAGTACAAGTTATTGACCAGACTGCACAAATATTGGAAAGCAATCCACCAGTACAAGGTTGACCAGGCTGTGCAATGTCGGAAAGCAATCCACCACAGCAAGTTATTGACCAGACTGTGCAAATATCGGAAAGCAATTCAACACAGCAAGTTATTGATCAGACTGTGCATGTTTTGGGAAGCAATCCACCACAGTATGTTATTGACCAGACTGCACAAATGTTTGGAAAGCAATCCACCAGTACATGTTATTGACCAGACTGTGCAAATGTTGCCTACGTATACATGACAAGAAACTGCCACTGCAAGTTATTGACCAGCCTGCACAAATGTCAGAAAGCAATCCACCGGTTCATGTTTTTGACCAGACTGTGCATTTGTCTGAAAGGGTCACACCAGCACAAGTATTGATAAGACTGTGCCTGTACATTTTTATACCATATTTTCAAATTTCAAAGAATATTATTCTCTGTGATCCCTGATTTGATAAAGGCCATTAGCAGTTTCATTGATAACATCTGTATACACTAACCACAACCATTTATAAATGGGTGAAGAGGTTAAACAGGTGAACTTAATGAGGTGTCTGCGAGATTCCGTAGACATCCATTCCGCTTTTCACCAGTCCTATGTTCTGAGCCTAAGAAGAGGGGTAACTCATACAAGAAAATATTTATGGAGGTTATAGAACATGGTATGATAGGATGATAGTAAACATAGGACGGGGGCCAGTCTACCTTCAAGGCACTATAGTTTCACAAGGCATTTTCCGACCAAACATCGAGAACTGCTGTGCCCCCTTCCCCACCCCCACGACGACCACCACCACTAGGCAGTCGGTGTCTAAGAATCATAATTGCTTCACCTGAGATGTCTGTTTCTTGCAAGGTGCATAGATTTGCGTGATTCGTGACAGGAAACAATTAAAAACATACCATGGCCTTAGCATGCATGTGATCGATGCACAAGATTAAAAGAAGATCTGTGTACGATTTTTAAATTGAAAAAAACTTCAGATACCTTCTGAAAAACTTATAAAACATGCTACGAAAGTTATCAAACACCTTTGATTGTGTAAGGTAGTAGAAGTATAGGGTTTTCTCCAACTAAGTTGGACAGCCTTGAGATACCCCCTAGAAATCGATTAAAGTTTCTCGTACACCGTATATCGTATCTCAGACTAAGTTGGAAATGTCTATTAGACATTTCCAACTTAGTCTGAGATACGATATAGGATATACGAGAAACTTTAATCGATTTCTGGGGGGTATATCAAGGCTGTCCAACGTAGTTGGTGATAACCATATACTTCTAGTACCTGTACACGATCAAATGTGTTTGATAACTTTCGTACCATGTTTTATAAGTTCTTCTGAAGGTATCTGAAGTTTTTAAAATATTGAACACAGATCTTATTTTGGAGGCACAGCAGTTCTCGATGTTCGGTCGAGAAATACCCCGTGAAAACATCGTGCCCGGAAAGTGACAATCGAACCATTGAAATATGCCGATGAAGGAACAATTTGATAGATTTATCAATTATCAACATTTTACTGGCGTCGCCAATGGTATTCGACCCCTATTATAGGTAGTCAGGGGCCAACGACACCGCTGAGTGAGCTATCCGGACACACAAATTTAACAATTCTTTCTTGCGGCGGTCGTATATGCGTAGACAATTATATTCCGGCACTGATGAAGGAGTTAACACAAATGAGTTAAGTTGCACCCAAACTTTTAGAATTTTAGTGACAACTTTTTTCGCTCAAAAATTCTTGGTTATCCAGATCGCATAAAAGTCAACGGCGGAGCTCTACGAAACAACAACAACAACAAAACAACAATGGCACTAGCAGGGATTTACCAAAAAGACAGAAAATTGGAGTTAGTCGACTTATTTTTTTTTCTTCTTGAAATAATTAAAACACGATGCATTCATACACATGTACTTGTAACGATCTATGTTAAGAAAACATAAAGGAAAACTGTATGCGGAAGTTTTGTTAGTTCTGTTTGCTTGGTTTGTTTTTCACGCACAAGCCAACAGCTATGGTCGTGTCAGGACGTTGCCTCCATTTTCAATTGGTCTTCTATCCTACATTATGATGTTATGACATGCGAAACGCGCTTCAAAATATACTAGCAAAAAGTTCTAGCCACTTACATTTTATTAATTTTATTCATAATTAAAATGATCTTAAAACTCCACAAAATTGACAGACCAAATTTCAGTATTTTGTGAGATGCTGTCTTTTGAATCACCCGCCTTTGTCCTTCAAACGTTTCCATTTCAAAATATAAACAAGTACTGAACATGTTTAAGCAAGCATTTGGATTTCCTGAGCATTACTACTGTTGCTTATGGACAAAATGTGATTTTTTTTTTTTTTTTTTTTTTTTTGCTTTCTACAGCCATAGCGACAATCATGATCATGTGACCTAGACCAAATATAAACTTTCGTTCCCCCTTTCTAAGAATGTTCCACATGAAGTTTAGCTTTGATTGGCCGTGTGGTTTCAGAGGAGATCTTTGAAATTGTGGACTACGACGGACGGACAACGGACGGACGGACGCCGGAGCATGGCCATCCTATAAGCGCACCCTGTGAGCCTTTAGCGGAATGATGGTTTTACGTAATGAATCTTCGACAGAATTATGGATTTGCTGGAACAGAAATGCATAATATGGTTTCGTATATCATATTGCAATTTATATAGAGCACCCATTTTATTTTTGGGTAAAATTTACAATTACACTTTCCCTTGATTTACAATAATTCTTCGTCAACAGCGCTTTTAACGCAGACTGATATGCGCTCGTCAACAACATGAATTCATAGTTTATAGTGTTGCAATTTAAGTTTATTTGAAATAAATGTTTCCAGAGTGCATTAAATTTTCACTGTTTTTGTTTATTTCTACGTGTGTCCTACACCCTTCATCCGTCAATCCTTTTTGTCAGACAGTGTGGTTTTCACATTCATAAAATATATATACCAAAGTGGCATTCAGTGTCGATGAGGTTGGGGCACGTAATGAGAAAACCCTTCATTAAAATTCTTAAAAATCTCTGATAACTTGTACTGCTATGGTGCGATTTAATGTTGGCATACATAATTCCAGTTGTTTCGAATAATTGAGCCGCGACGCGAAAAACCCGGTCTTCGGGGCTTCCGACCAGGTCTGATACGACCCGAGCTGTACAAGCACAGAAGATGACTAGAAACGGGAAATTGTAGATTTAGAAAGAGGAGAAATTGTATTATCCGCGTAGCGAACACAAAGTCGCTGATCAGCTTTGCAGCTGCTGCGAAGCTGATCTGCGTCTTTGTTTTCGCCTAGGCAAAAATCCGGTTTTATCAAGACGGGACCCATTATTAAAACAGGTAGGCGCATCTTCGTCTGGAAAAAACTGGCTTGAAAAGGTTCCTCCTACTTACATGGTACCCTCATATATAACATTATCTTTTGACACAGGAACTGAAAAAATACAGTTCATGGAAAAAATATATATCTGGTAAAGCCATCTGAACACTAGTCAGTCTCTTGCGCCTGGTGTTGAGCCGTGACAAAACACTACAATGTAACATGCGTACATGTAAGCAAAGCATAATATATCACTTTGTGGTCTTCGCCGCGCGTTAAATGAATAACAAAATCAACTGTCTTGTTTGTTTGTAAGATGTTAATAATAATAAAGATATGCATGTTCATGTACGGACATGTTTTCTACGTTGAAATTGATTATAATATAAAGTTTCAAACAATATTGAGACCATGAACAGTCCTACCAGGACCGGCGTTTATGCGTTGTCGGTAAATCATTTGCCGACCAAACACGAAAAAGCAATGGCGATATACAACATGTGGCTTCACTGGTTCTGATACTCGCTATCGTCATTTTGTTAGCAAGTAGGAAATGTCTAGTGACGCATGCGGTGGTGTGCATCTGTACAAGTTCTCAAACCTGATATATTGCGTCCACCCCGGGCGCCCACCATCCAAGGGCCGCTGAAAAGATGTGGGCTAACACATTTGTTATGATCTCGCCAACGCATACAAATGCCGTTATCTTATTTCTTAACACAGCATGGCGCATCAATAAGCGAATACCCGATAGATCCCGAGTGTATACATGAACATGTTTGTATACAATGGCTAACATCTATTAGTTTACATGTTGTTCCTGAGAATATCCCTCGAAAGAAATATCCGAACTCCAATGTCAAACTCCAATATCAATATCGGATTAAGTTGGAAATGTCTATTAGGAAGATTAAAAATCACCGAAGTCAAGGAACGTAGTTTGCTCATGGTGTTTTTGCTTTCGTTTTTGTATGCATTGTGCATTTTGTGCTACCTTGTATAAAATTGTATATATGTTATTTATTTGCATTTCATTTATTTATAGGTCATTTTGCTACTCTGTCACTTTTGTTACTCTGTCATAAGAATAATTGTATGTGAAGATCTGTACTATCAAGTGTCATTATATCAAACTTTCTAAGCTGATATCTTACACACAAACTCTGAACTGTAGAAAATAGTATGCTGTTGATCATATATGTACAGATTTTATTCTACCCTAAATGCAAACGTCTTTATTACGTTCATATAAACTTCATAATGTATTGTGTACCACCTCTTTTGTTTGTCATTTATTTGAAACATCGTTTAAAATCTTTTAACTCTTTAAGTACAAACATGTAATAATTCCATCAAAATTTCGAAAATTTTTGTATAATTTTGCTGTCTCAAAGATATCTCTATACATGTACCTCAGGTTTTTGAACTTTTGACCTTTTACCTCTCAGCTCATTTCAAGACACATCGCTGCAATGACATAAACTTGGCGTTACTTACATTTTGATATTAAAGTATTTAAAGTGTATTTATTTTTTGAACTGAAGTAAACAACAACAACAACAACAACAACAACAATAATAATAATAATAATTGTTAACATGAAACTGCATTAACCACTACCTTCTCGACAATGTTTTAACTCTTCAAATTTAAGTACTCACATTATTCTCACTCAGTGAAAAATATGTATTATTTAGTTTGGAAAAAACCAATTTATCTGATTATCTCATGTATCCATCTTGCTTTTGTTTTTTGTCTGCTTATTTTCTATTGTTACCTATTTATTGTTTTGAGACTGTGTCCGATACCGATGGTCCGATGGTTGCTGTCTGTGCCACGCTGATTTTTTGTGTTGTTGAAATTGTTGTCATGACGGCTGGTGTCAGATTTTTGTTTTTTATTCATGCAGTTACATAATGAACCTGTTACACCTGCTGTCATGTCTTCATACTTGTGTAATTTAAATTTTGCATTGTTTGTTCATGTTTTGGTCTTTTCCGTGGTCATGTTTAATCCAGTACATGTCTTTTCATTACATTTGTTCATTTTGAACCAAATACATTTAGAATCTAGATTAAACATCGTTGCGAATCGAAAACGACTACTCCCAAATATGTCTTGGATGAGAAATAAAAGTTTTGTGTCGAATACTTTAAAACATGTTTGCAATTATTTTACTATTTACATGGCTGCTTTGTCTGCTGCTTGAAGCCGGTGATATTCATCCGAATCCAGGACCAAGTACGTCATCATCACCATTATCATCGTCGTCAACAACAAGCAGTATTTCTAGTTCATTTAACAACTCATTTAATGCAATTTTAAATAGTTTTCACCATTTGTCATTCGTACAATATAATGTACAAAGTATTTATAACAAACTTGACATCCTTTCGGCCGAGTTATTTGAATTTGACATAATGGCATTCACGGAAACATGGCTTCATCCTGGTATTCCAAATGAGGATTTGAGAGTAGCAACTTATCAAACTCCTGAAAGAAAAGATCGCAACGAAAACCCACATGGGGGTGTTTTGATTTATATTAAAGATAATATTCATTATATACGTAGACATGATTTAGAAATCCCAGGTACTGAGTGCATTTGGGTAGAAATTGTAATGAATCATAAGCGTTTGCTCTTTGGACTTTTCTATCGACCTCCTGACGCAACAAACCTCACACTTATTGAAGACTCAATTCATCTTGCTATCGATACTGGTATGACAGATATTGTAATTACGGGTGATTTTAACTATAATATGTTGTCTGAACCAACCCGACGTAAAATTATCTCAATTTGTCAACAGTTTTCTCTCTCTCAACATATAACGGAACCTACACATTATACTGAAAATTCTGCATCTTTAATTGATATCATTATGACCTCGAATAGCACAAATTTACATCTTACTGGAGTTGGTGACCCATTTCTTTCACAAAATATTCGTTTTCACTGTCCCATTTTTGGAATCTTAAACTTCTCAAAACCAAAAGTTAAAACCTTCGAAAGGCAAATTTGGCTATATAATCAGGGTAATTATGACCAGATGCGTGAGAAGGCTTCGTCCACAGATTGGGATTCATTTCAAAATGCTGATATAGATGTTTACGCCGAAAATATAACAAATCGCATAAATGAACTTTCCAATGAATGTATTCCGAATAAAACTGTAAAGATTAAACCTTCTAATCTCCCCTGGCTAACTACAACCATAAAAAGGTTAATTCGGAAACGAAAACGTCTTTTTCGAAAAGCAAAGCAAACAAGTAATCCGGCTTCATGGCAAAAATTCCGCCGCTTGCGAAACAAAATAACATCCATGATACGACTTTCTAAACAAAACCATATTAATACGTTGGCTGATAAACTTAAGTCAGAAACTCTTTCGTCTCGAGACTGGTGGCCCACCCTCAAACATTTTATTTCAACTAGCCAAACTTCCACACTACCCCCGCTTCAATGTAACGACGAATTGGTAACCGATGATACAGAAAAAGCTAATTTACTGAATGATTATTTCAGAGATCAAACTCTACTCGATGATTCAAATGTTGAAGTGCCCTTTATTCAAGATTATCCGGTGACATCATATCTGAATGATATTAATCTAAATTCTGACGAAATAAGACAAGTCTTAAAATCATTGCCTATCGGTAAAGCTTCTGGGCCAGACGGCATTAGTAACAGAGTGCTCAAAGAACTTTCTGATGAACTAGCTGCACCCTTATGCTCAGTTTTTAACCAGTCGATACACGATGGATGTGTTCCCAAAATTTGGAAGTTGGCACATGTTAGTCCTATTCCTAAAAAGGAAGATATATCGTTAGTATCAAACCACAGGCCTATTTCATTATTAAGCAATGTTTGTAAAGTTTTTGAACGTGTAATGTTTAAATATTTGTATAATCATTTAGTTGAAAATAATATATTGACCGCTTTTCAGTCGGGATTTGTACCAGGTGACTCGACGACAAACCAATTAACATTTTTATATGATGCCTTCTGCCGAGCTCTAGATGAGGAGAAGGAGATAAGGGTAGTGTTCTGTGATATCAGCAAAGCATTCGATCGTGTTTGGCACAAAGGTCTTGTTCGTAAATTGGAAGCTGCTGGTATTACAGGCACTACCCTTCGATGGTTTACTAATTACTTAAAAGACAGAAAACAGCGGGTTGTCATTCCAGGGGCAAAATCGAACTGGAACTATATTCAAGCCGGGGTACCGCAAGGGTCCATTCTCGGTCCCATTCTTTTTCTTATATATATTAATGATATTGTCTCAGATATACAAGCAAATATAAGATTATTCGCTGATGATACCAGCTTATATGTAATTGTAGAAGACCCAGATTCTGCTGCCTTATGTTTAAACACTGATCTAAATAAGATTTTCAACTGGGGAAAAGTTTGGTTAATTAAATTCAATTATTCAAAAAATGAATCCATGATCCTCACTAGAAAAGTAATCAAACCTTATCATCCTCCAGTCTATATGGAAAATACTGAAATAGAAGAAGTTAATGCGCATAAACATTTAGGGATTATCTTTTCTAACGACTGCACTTGGCACAGTCATATAGACTATATTAAAGAAAAAGCATGGAAACGAATAAGTATTATGCGGAAACTCAAATTTGTTTTAGATTGGAAGTCTCTAGAAACGATTTATATATCTTTTATAAGACCAATCATAGAATACGGTGACACTATTTGGGATAACTGTGCTGAATATGAAAAAAGAGAACTAGATAAAATTCAAAATGAAGCTGCTCGCATAGTCTCTGGCGCAACAGCATTAGTTTCCTTGGAGTCTTTATATAATGATGTATGTTGGGAATCACTACAGGAAAGACGTACCAAACATAAACTAAATCTATTCTTCAAAATGCAGCATGATCTTGTTCCCGGTTACTTATCAGCACTTGTTCCGCCATCTGTCAGCGAAATATCAAGGTATAATTTAAGAAACGCAAATGACTTTACTACTATACGTTGTAGTTCACAGCAATATTATTCAACTTTCATTCCATCAGTCGTTCGTGAATGGAATAATCTACCTGAAGAGGCAAAGCAAATAGGTTCATTGATCAGTTTTAAATTTTATCTAAATCGGGATAAGAAAAAAGTTCCTAAATACTATGGTATAGGTAAACGGAAGCTTCAAATTCTCCACACAAGATTACGCACAAAATGTAGCAGCCTTAATAATGACTTATTTCTCAAAAATATGACTGAATCAGCTCTTTGTGCTTGTGGTTCCATTGAAAATGCTCATCATTATTTCTTTACATGCGGTCGTTACGATATTCAAAGACGTGAAATGTTTGATCGTCTCTCTGAAATTCCAAATCTAAATCTTAAGAAACTCCTGTTTGGCGACGAAGCAATGTCATACCAAATAAATGTTAAAATTTTCCTAGAAGTACAAAAATATATTGAAAAAACTAGGCGCTTTTGAGACTGATTTTTCATGACCAGTGGAGATAAACCCTTCTTAAGCATATTACAATGCGAAATGTTGTTTTCAGTCGGCACTGTGTGCGACTTCTGGCCCATTTCCATCGGACACTGTTACAACCCCCCCCCCCCCCTTTTTCTGTTCTTATTCCGAAACAAACAATAAACCCATGTTTTTTGTTTGTTTGTTTTTTCTGCTCTCTTTTTGACATATTTGTGACTAGTATGTTAAAGTTTCAACGAAGCACTTATTCATTATGTAATACCACTCATATTGAATTACGTTTTAGCATTTAAAGTGATCACTAATATCATATTAAGTCAAATCTGTAAAATTGTATTCCATGTATAGTTATGTTTTTTTTTTTTCCTCCAATTTATTCATTCTGTTCCATTCTTTTCTCATATGTAAATGTATAACATCTCTGAAAGCTAAAATTTATTACGAAAAATGATTGTCGAAATGCACTCCGATATGTATGTAGCAATAATGTTTGGGGAGATGAACTTAATAAGCTTTTACAGCTTCCGTTCAAATCCTATTGTACTGTTTGTGTATTTACATATGTAAATGTGTATGTTTATTAATAGATCAAATAAATATGTTTAAACCAATTACATCTTATATGCAACAGGTTTAAGTACCACTGGGTTACGGCATCCCTCCGGATATATAAGATGAGCCGCCTCGTGGGAAAACCAACAATGTGGTTTCCGAACAGGTCGGACACAAACCGGGCTGTACAAGCACAGAAAAGAGCTAGAAGCTTGAAATTTCGGATTTAAGTAGAAGAGGAATAGTACTATCCGAGTAGCGAAAACAAAGGCGCTGATCAGCTTCGCGGTTACCGCAAAGCTGATCTGCGTCTTTGTTTTCGCATATGCAGATTGTTGGTTTTCCCACGAGGTGGCTCCGATGTTCTTACAAGTCAAGTCATACATGACAGTGCAGGTTTACGCATCATTAGATATGCAACGTTTTGAATGAAAAGGGAATTTGAGTTTAAATTTGAAACGTGATACAAGATGTCTAGTGACCTTAGAAAAGAAATGTGCGCTTTAATATCGTACTTTCCAATCGCTTTTAAATAATGTTTATATACCAAAAAAGACAGACACGAATGATAAACGCTGGGAATGAATTAAGACAGGTATAGTCATAAAGATGGCAAGGTCAGACAGACGGCTAGAAAGATGGGCTATTATTATCATCAAAAGACAGACAGACAGGCAGACACTGAGAAACAAGCAGACAAACAGACACATGGACGGACGGACAGACCATTACAAACATAGGCAGACATAGAAACCTGAAAAGACAGACAGACAGACAGACAGACAAATAGGCATGCAGGCAGGCAGGCAGAGAGAGAGAGAGAGAGAGAGAGAGAGAGAGAGAGAGAGAGAGAGAGAGAGAGAGAGAGAGATGAACACAAACTAATAGATTAACAAAAACTACTTACAAATATGTCTGTTTTCTCTATAGGATAATACAGCCTGAAGAACACCCCCGTCTCCGTGTTGTCACTCATGATATCGACGCACCCCACGGAGTATTCCCCCGTAGCCGGGGGTAGGTGACGCCGAACCCTCTCCGGCTTGCCGTCATCCATCCAAAACGACGTCATGTTACGACTTTCAGCCTTGGTCAAGTGTTTATGAACTTAGCCTTTGGTTTTCATCATCCCGCTATTCCCCATATGATCAAGTCCTGTGGCTCTTCCCCAAATGATTGGTTTTGTGGATTAACGAAGTCTCAAATATCTTTCTGTAAAATAAGTCACTTCATAAAATTCTAGAATTTTTTGTAACATAAAAATTCGTTGTCCTACTTGAACGATACTCTTGAATACGCACAGGCACACACTCCAATGTAGTTTCTATGGCCGGTTTTCAAACCACTTTTTTCTGCTTATCAAGTCAGACCTGTATATTACATATAAGCAAAATATTCTTATCCCACTAGTTGTCTAACACGTTTTAAACTTGACTTTTCATATTTCCTTCGTTTATAAAGATTGTGCAATTCGACCCTTATCGAAAATTTTAACCGGTTCAGATCAGTTTGTTATATTAATACCAGTATTGCATTCATAAAAGGTGTTTTCTTTCAAAAAACACTTACACCCACAATATTTGATAAGGTTAGCTTTGTAACGCGGCATGAGACATATATGGTATAATTTTGTGGTTGAAATATTTTATATGTTTGCATATGCTATGTATCAGTGATTCAATGAAAGGCCTACGCAAATTGCTTTTTTCACTGTCATCAGCAAAATACTTTGTAAAAACTTTACACCGCTGTAAAACAAAAATGCATTAAAGCTACTACTTAACAACCGCCTATCTGTCAACAAGCGATCGGTTCGAACTAGCTCGGTGTCGATCGGTCCGCCTCTATTTAAGACAGACTTTGTTAAAGATTCTCCATCAGGAAAAACAATTCCGTGAAATGTAAATATACCGCATAAACCCCTTATATATAGCCAGTTAGGGGTATGCATGCAGGGTATACCTATTTTTCTTATTGTTGCTCCCAAACATAGATTGTGGGTACTCGTTAGAACCGCCTCGTCGAGGCGATTCTAACGTGTTCCCACAATCTATGTTTTGTGCAAAAATAAGAAAAATATCAAACATGTTCTACTGATTTACAACTAAAAAAATCTCTGTATGTTGCATGGGCGTGTTTTCGTAATGTAAACCTGAATCATAGCTTATTCTTGCAGTTGCCAATGATTACCAGCAATTTAAAGATGCTGAATGCACTTTATTCTAGCATAATCTGTCAAATATAATCAGTGAAAATACCTACAAACAAAATTTCCTTAATCATAATAAAATCTAACGTTTGATATCCGAATATCAGATTTATGGTCTAGGGTTAATATCGATAACTTTGCGGCTTAAAGTTTTATGAATGAAATAGATCGAAGAATTATGAAATAAACAACAGAAATACCTGTACTTTATCCGTTGTAATATACTCGTTTCCGTGTTTATTTCTAGTTTTTCCGTATTTATTTCTCATTCACTCAATCATATGGTAACATTCTACACACACAGCTAATCAGGTAAAGTGTTTCTCATCAAAATAACATAGATGTATGTTTTGGCAACGAGTCGCGGTATTAATTCTTTATTGATATTTCACAACGAAATGGACTTGACATATGAGCCGCTGCATGGGAAAACCTACAATGTGCATAGGCGAAAACAAAGGCGCAGATAAGCTTTGCAGTAACTGTGAACCTGATCAGCGCCTTTGTTTCCGCCACACGGATAGTACAATTCCTCTACTTTCTAAATCCAAAATTTCTAGCCTCTAACCATCTTCTGTGACTGTAAAGCACGGTTTGTCGGACCTGGTCGAATCCCAAACTGTTGGTTTTCTCATGCACAGGCTCACATAGTTGACATAGCGCAAGAAAATCCTTTTAGAACATGTATTCTTAATCTCTTTTTAAATAGTTTCCCCGATGTTTATAAATATTTTGCCATTTTGATTTATATATTTAAAAGTACGGGAACGCATTCGTACTCATTATAAGCCTTCTTGATGTTACAGTTAATAGCATCAGGATAACATGTCCGTGTAATGTATACCCTCTTAAACCCCACCTTTATTATGTAGTAAAAATATGGTGTACTGGGGTACATACCTATATCTCTTTCTTATTTTTGATCCAAAACATATAGATTGTGGGTACACCTTTAACGTGTACCCACACTCAATTTTTGGAGCGAAAATATTAAAAATACCAAAATTTTTCAGATGAAATTTTCAATTTTTACCGCTGGAAAAAAATCTGTATATTGCATGGGCGTGTCTTCGTAATGGTATGGTGGAACCTTCGAAATTCGGGGCAATTCGAAAATCGGGGTAATTTATGTTTCTCACAGTTTCTCTCTCTATGTGAAGTGTTTTGAGAAGTTTTAACCCCACTTGAAACATAGATGTTTGCACTTTATATACCGTAGAGACTCACGCCAAGAGTTTGCAAAAGTGGGCGGGATTTTCCCTATACTTCATGTTGTATTTTTACTAGATGCTAGTAACTGATAAGCCGTAAGTCCTATATATAATGGTATGACAACAATTTTGTACAAGTTCACAAGCATTTATATTTGCGCACCCATTTTTTCAACAATGAAGAAAAGGGAATTCTTAATAAAATATAGTCCCTTAGATTAATAACTCAAATACAAACCAGGCAGGATAGATAATTTCAAGTACCAGGAGTACTTTGGGGATGTCCAGTTCTACAAAAATACTGAAACCCTGGCTCTTCTGGCACCACTGGATAATTTTAATTTGAACTTTGTTTACTACTACACCGAATTTAGGATGGACTTTTCGTCAGCCTGGGCAATTCTAGTCAAGGATATTTATGTTGACGCATGAAAGTGGTCAATTTCTAAATTGTTCACTAGTACAGCATATATGTCACTGACCATGTGCAAGAACTATTTTAAATTTGAGATGTAAGAGAGAGCTGCACTTTGGAACTAAACATTAACTACCCCGAATTTCGAAGGTACCATCATACAATTCTCTCTCTCTCTCTCTCTCTCTCTCTCTCTCTCTCTCTCTCTCTCTCTCTCTCTCTCAACTGTACCTTTAAATTCTCCAATTTTATGGAAATATGAATTCCGATGACGTCAGTCTAAGAAATATTTGAACATGTCACCAACATGGGCCCCATGGAAGATTGGATATATCCAAATGGGTCACCGTCGTAAAATAAAGAAGTTTAATACTTACTACTTACTTATACCCTAGAACCCGAAATCCTGTATCTCGCATATTTAGCATTTGAGGTGACATCTCCTGCTATAGTTGGTTTGAATGCATTTTTGGCTAGTCCTAACCTTCCCTAAGAAGGATTGGGTGGGCTGCTCTGGAATTTTTTTTTGGCACGATAGTCTAATCAGGCGATGATGTATGGTACTGCTATGAAATAAGCTTTAAATCTAATAAACAGACAACTATATACCTTTCCATTATCCAGTCATTTTCCCTGTCTGTATGACTTGCTTTTGTATTTTAAACAATTTTAGAAACTATTGATTTGATTATGAAACACCTGTATTGCTAAAACATATTTCTGTATTAATATTTTTACCACTTAACATGTAAAATTACCCCACCCACCTTAATAATATGCATGTATGCGATTTTAATGTTAATCTTCTTATGGTTAGTTTGTTTTTAGCAATCTATCCTCTTTAACATGCTTAAACAATAGCCTGAAAAGCAATAAAAACTGTTTACTAAACTGTATGGACCTATACTTAAGGTTATACCTAAATGTGGTAATGCATCAATGGTATCAAACAGCGTAAATTCAACTACATGCACATTTGTACTAGTGAATATTTTCACGAAGTCTTGGTTTGAAAATATTTCTAAATTAGACATTCTTCCTTTTCAATGACTGATTCAAGTTAATGGCAAAAGAAATGTGAACTAACAACTGATAAGTTGCCTCTATGCACAGGAGCGGTGGCTGCTACGCGACTGACAGCCCGATCAGACCATAACTAATTACCGAGGGTGTAATGCATTAAAACAATCCAGACTATAATTATAAGTGAAGTTTGTGGCATTTTCTTAGAGCTGAATGTTGCATATTTAATCAATTTAGGTATATTTGGTAATGGTCAAGCTCAGTACAAACAAAAGATACCAATTGTATGGACACTTAAGCATTATTTTGGAATATTTCTGATACTTACCTTACTATTCACTAAAATCAAATATTGTCTCTTATCCTAGATTACAAAAACCTGTATCTCTCGTATTTTGAGTTTGAGGTGACATCTGCTATAGCTGGTTTGAATGTTTTAAGTAGTCCTCACCTTCCCGATGAAGGATCAAGTGGGCTACTCTTGAATTTTATTTGGCATACTGCTCAAATTCATTGATGTATGGAGGTAGTGCTATGACAAAAAGCTACATGTATATATCCCATGAAAAGTCTGCTAAAATGTAGTATATAAATTGGTTCTTGTTTCTTATTTATTAGTTACTTTCCAATGCATTGTATATTGTTTGTAAGCAAAAGTATAAAGTGCAGTCTCATTTTACACTAAAAACCTCCTGATCTTTTGAAAGTATGGCATTATTTCACACAGAATTACCCCACCAACTTTAAAACTCTGCATATTATTGATACTCTGTCTAAAAATTTCCGAAGTATTACTCCCATTTAAATGAAACTATAAATTATATTATGTTATTATATATCACAGGCAACTGTGCAGTGCCTTAGAAATACATGTAATTGGGTGCCATTTGAAGCCTTACATGTCAATTAGCAGCCAATTTACAGGTAATTTTGTGAGTCAATGTCTTAAATATTTGTCTGCATTTTGCTCTTATTTCTTAAAAATATTGAAAGATAAAGTCGCACGATTTATATATCTGAATATGGACCAATAGAGCATTGTCTTAGCAATCTTATGATGCCATCTACACCTCTATAGGGCCATAAAAAGCCAAGACGCAGTAACGTTTGTAAGTATACCCCTTCAATTTTTCCTCATTTTTTCTCTAATTATTTAAGTTTTCATAAATATTTTTGAAAATTGAAATCACATAATTAATTTATTTGAACATAAAGAAAAAGACAGTTGTCTTGGATATCATTTTGCACCATTTTCAGCTCTTTATGGCCATTTGAGGCCATGATAGAAGGACTTTTGTATGAACACCCCATTATTGTTTCCGCATTTTTTCCCAATAAGTTTTACGCATGCATAAAATTATCAAAACATTTAATCGTATGGTTAATATATCTGAATACCAGCTAATGAGCGTTGATCACAGCAATCATTCAACGCCATTTTCAGCTATTTTGGGCCACCAGAGGCTGAGATACAAGAACTTATGTAAGTATACCCCTTAATTTTTTTCTCAATTTTTGTTTAAGTATTTATGTTTTCAATAATATTTTTGAAACTTGAAACCATATGAATAATTTATATTATTACACTCAAATAGATAATTGTCTAAACAATCATTTGATGCAATTTTCAGCTCTTTATAATCATTGGTTGACTAGAAACAAGAACTTATGTAAGTATACCCCTTTATTTTTACCGCATTTTTCCTCCATCTTCTATGCCTTCACGAAAATTATTAGCACTCAGAGTCACTTTGATTTACATATATGAATACAAACTCATAGAACAAAGCTAAAGCAATCTTTTGACACCACTTTCAGCTATTCCGGCCCATCAGCGGCCAAGATATAAGATTTTTTGTAGGTATACCCCATTTTATTTCCCTCACTTTTTCTTTAATTATCTATGTTTTCAATAATATTTTTAAACTTGAACTCATTTTATTAATTCATCCGATTTCATACCAAAAGATAATTGTCATAGCAATTATTTAACACCATTTTCAGCTTTTTACGGTCATCTGATGCCATGATACAAGCACTTTTGTATGTATACTCTGCCATCGTTTCCACATTTTTCTTCTATATTTTTTATGTATTCATAAAAATCATTAATACATTTAATCATATGGTTTATATATCTGAATACCAACCAACGTCCCTTGGTCAAAGCAGTCATTTAAAATAATTTTCAGCCATTTTGTGCCACAAGAGGCCGAGATGCAAGAACTTAAGTAATAGTTTCTGAAAGTTTTGAAACTTGAAATTATATGATTATCTGATAACAAACCAATAAATAGTTGTCTACACAATTGTTTGATGCCATTTTCTGCTCTTTATAATCATTGTTTGATTAGAAACAGGAACTTTTGTAAGAATACCCCTTTATTTTTCTGTCATTTTTCATCCATCTTCTATGCCTTCATAAAAATCATCACCACTAAGAGTCATGTGATTTATATAATATTATATGAATACAAGCTTAAAGAACAACGTCAAAGCAATCATTTGTTTCCATTTTCAACTATTCAGGCTCGTAAGAGACCAATGCAAGATACAAGCTTTTTTGTGCATATGTCCCTTTACTTTTTCCACATTTTCCCCATATCTTCTATGCCTTCATAAAATATTACAACTTTGAGTCAATTCAATTCAATTCAAACTTTATTTCACTCAGTCCATCATATAAATGGCAATATGAGGTAAAGTAAAACACTTTGACAATGGAGGCTCTAAAGAGTCACATGATTTATGTATATGAATACAAGCTTTTATATCAAAATCAAAGCAATCATTTGACACCATTTTCAGCTATTCATAAGTATACCCCTTTTATTTTTCCTCATTTTGTTTTCTTTAATTATCTATGATTTCAAAAATAGATTTAAACTTTTAAATCATAATTATTAATTAATCCGATTTCATACCAATAGATAATTATCTCAGCAATTATTTTACACTATTTTCAGCTCTAAATGAGCATTGAATGCCTAGAAACAAGAACTTTTCGGTGTATACACATTTTATTTGTTCGCACTGTTCCTCTTTTTTCAATGCATTCATCAAAATATTAATATTTTAAGCCATAAGATTAATTTATCTGAAAACCAGCCTATAGAACCAAGTCTAAGTAATCATAAAACACCATTTCAGTTTAGAGCTGTCAGAGGCAGAGATACCAGAACTTTTGTAGGTATACCTCTTTATTTTTTCCATTATTTTGCATAAGTGTTTGTTTGTTTGTTAGTTTCATAACTTTTTCTTGACTCTTTAAGCCTCATGATTATATATCTGACAGTGACCGACTTTACATTGTTTCAACATTTTTTTCGATACCATTTCCAGCCTTTACCGTTAGAAGCTGAAGTACAATAACTTTGAACAGACCGAAAACGGTCAGCTGTATATACAAATTCCCAGATAGGCACATTGACAGAGTGTAATCTCGATCAATGATAATGTTTCAAATAAAAGTATCTAAAACACAAAGCTATAGATAAATTTCGAACACACACATTGCTTGAAAGTGGGTGGGGTAACTTGGCATGACAAAACCCTACATTATAAAGGATTTATAGCTCTTTATGATCTTTAAATACATTTTGAATTGTGTGAAGTTATTCATATTCAAAGTATTTGCATAAATGTGCATTGTTTTATATATAAAAAAAGCACAATGACCCCATAAATGATGTAAAAATCTGCTTTGTATGGAATGCTTATATTCCCATGGTACCTCAGAACATGGTGTGAGTAAACCTATCTGCCAAAAAAATTTCCAGAGCAGCCCACCTAAACCATTTATGGGAAGGTTAAAACTATTCAAAAATGCATTCAAACCAACTATAGCAGAAGATGTCACCTCCTTCAAAAATTACCCTGGCTGGATTCTAGGGTATTACTTATGAACACTTTCATGAATATATATCCATCGATTGATCGCAAGGTTGTGGTGACATTTTGTTTGTATGCACACTGATGTTCTCGATAGCAATAAATCATCTTCAATATCTCGCTGCAGTTCATTAATATATTGGCAGAAAATATTATAATAAAAGCTCGTCATTATTATAGCATGCTGAAAACATCTAGCCATACCTTAATATGAGCTGTGACGTATTCGGTGTTTCAGACCAGGTCTGACACACCCCGGCCTGTGCAATTACAAGAGAAGGCTACGTAGAAGCTTGAAATTTCATACGAAGAGGGGTTGCACTATTCGTTAGGCGAAAACAAATGCGCTGATAAGCTGTGCAGTTACTGTGCAGTTACTGCAAAGCTGAAATGCACCTTTTTCATGATTCGGCTAATCAATCTAGCTACAGGTATACTGAACAGAATTTCTAAGTGTTTTTGTATCGATTGCATCGCTAGCGATTCCGGTCATCGTAAGGTGCAACGCGAGAATACCTACACATGGATTGTACATGCTACGTACACAGAACAGAAGCCAAAGAAGCCCCGTGGCGCAGTAGTTTAGCCACTTGCCTTGTAAACCAAGGATCGCAGGTTCGATACCGGGCTTTCCATTCCTTCAGATTGAGACAAAAACCGAGGTCCCATGACAGCTGCTGACAAGATCATAGCGTGACGAAGCTGGATACCATGCTGTGCCTAATGTGTTAAGTGCAAGGGACCTAATCTTCAGACCTGAACTAAGGACAAAAACTGCACGCACGTACGCACGCAAGCAAACACACACACACACACACACACACACACACACACACACACACACACACACACAGAAGCCATAATGGATAGCCGCCTTATTGATACCGTGCAAATCCGGTAAGAAGCCTCGGTAGCCTTGCTGGCCTTGTAAACTAGGTGGTCTTGATATCGATTCCGGACTTGCATCAATCAATGTCCCAGTCAACAAATTTTCAGTCATCGGCGATTTCTGGGTATAAATAAGTACTGTGGGGTGTCAATGTGTCTTGCTCAAGGACAAAACGCAGTGCCCCGCGTTGGGATCGAACCCAAGACATCTCGATTTGGAGTCCAATACTTTGCCACCAACCACCGCGCTCCCCATTGCATCATTTGAATAGATCCTGAATGAATAGGATTGAGAATTCCTGCCAAGGCCCAAATTATTGATGATTTTGTCTTGGGGCGTAGCATTTTTTTTCTTGGAAATCCTGAAATAATGACATTTCCTTTAGAATCCACAAATGACCAAAGATTACTATAAATTGAGCCTGTACCGCGATGAGAAAACCAACAATTTGGGGTTCCGACCAGGTCTGACACCAACCAGGCTGCACCGTAGAGTCACAAAAGCAGGCTAGAAGCTTGAAATTTCGGATTTAAGAAGATTGTACTATCCGTGAAGCGAAAACAAAGGTGCTGATCAGCTGTGCACTGCACAGCTGATCTGCACCTTTGGTTTCGCATATACAAATTGTTGGTTTTCTGACGCATTGGCTCAATTACAATCTAAATTTTATCCCCTTGTAAATGTGCATGAAATGCATTCTAATACATGTATAGACAGTGCAGGATGCAATTAACAAGCCAATTTGCAGAAACATCCGCTTTTAAACCATGCCACTTCATGTTAAAACTGTGGGGTATTGTTATATCCACACTAAAAATTTGCCTTTCAGTCTCTGTCCGTCATTGTCTTTGCTTCCTCCATCTATGTATTACGAAAACACGCCCATGTCGTAATATATAGTTTTTTTTTCTGACGCTGTAAAAATTGAACATTTTTAACAGAAAAATTTTGATATTTTTCTTATTTTTGCTCAAAACATAAATTGTGGGTACAGTTGGAATCAGAATCAGAATCAGAATCAGAATAGTTTACTGGTGACACGCCAAATGACATTATTTCACCAGGGGGTTCGGATGGGGGGAAAAATTAGTCCCTTGAACGCACGAGTGAAGCGAACTTGGACACACAATCATCTGCCATTTCAGCAGTAGAAAACAGAGAGTCAGGGAGGTCATTCCAGTCCCTGATAGTCTGGGGAAAGAAACTACATTTATAGGCCTCTATACTAGCAGATGGAAGTTGAAATGCCTTGGAGTGGCTATTTCTACAACGCCTAGTCTTTGGGATAAGGTCATCTGTAGGTATTCTGGCTTTACCCTTCAGACCTTTGTATAGTAATATAAGTCGATTATCCGTCCTCCTTTTCTTGAGAGATTCCCATCTGAGTTGTTCAAGAATGCCAGTCATACTACCTTCCTCGAAAGTATAATTTCTAGTTACAAATCTAGCGGCACGATTCTGAACCTTCTCCAATTCCTCCTGGAGGCATTTAGTATGAGGATCCCAAACAGAACTTCCATATTCCAGGACTGGGCGCACCAGTCCTTTATAAGCTGCTTCTTTAACATCTTGGGGGCAAGAAAATAAGTTTCTCCTCAAGAATCCAAGTGTTCTGTTGGCTTTAGTACAGATATTATTGATATGGGTATTCCACTTGAGGTCATTTGTAATTGTTACACCTAGATATTTAATGCTATCAACATTTTCCAAAACCGTTCCCTCGAGGGTGTACGAGGCCTCAATTTTATTTATCCGCTTATTTGTCAGCTGCATCATGTTGCATTTGACAGGTTGAAATCTCATGCCCCATTTTCGGGCCCAGCTCCCTAAAAGGTCAATGTCTTTCTGAAGTTTCAATGTATCTTCTACTGTTTTAATTTCACGGTAACAAACACAGTCATCAGCAAAAAGCCTGATTTGAGAGTCAATGCCAACGGGTATGTCATTTATGTACAAGGAGAACAACAATGGACCGAGAACGGTGCCCTGAGGGACACCAGACACAACAGGGGCCCAGTCAGATTTAACACCATTAACTACTACCCTTTGCTGCCTGAAGCACAAAAAAGCATTTATCCATTCCAATGTCTTTCCACCTATACCATAACTAAATAATTTGCTTTTAAGAAGTTCGTGTGGAGGGGTGTCAAAAGCTTTTTCAAAATCCAAAATAAAAGTGTCAACCTGACCCTTTTTGTCCAATATTTTTGCCCAATCATTTATCACTGTAATTAACTGAGTTTCACAACTATGCCATTTCCTGAATGCATGCTGTTTGTCCGACAAAAGATTATACTGGTCAAGATGACCCATGATATTTGAGCAGACAATATGTTCTAGAAGTTTGCAAGGAATACAAGTCAAAGAAACTGGGCGGTAATTACAAGCAAGGGACCTGTCACCTTTCTTGAAAAGTGGACAAATATTAGCAAGTGACCATTCCTTGGGGATTTCACCCGTATTGATTGACTGCTGGAAGAGATGTGCAAATACAGGTCCTAATTCTTTTGCCAATTCTTTAAGGACTCTAGGATGGAGTTCATCAGGTCCTAAGGCTTTAGATGGGTTCAGACCTTTAAGGAGTTTTGTTACTCCTTCCTTTGTTACAACAATTTCATCCATGAATGGGGCCGACCTATCCAGAAGTGGGACTTGGTTGTGTACCGTTTTGGTGAATACATCTGTGAACTGTCCATTAAATTCTTCTGCTTTTTCGAAATCTGATTGAGCAATACCACTTCCATTTTTCTTTTTCAAAGGGGGAATGCCTTGGGTATCTTTCCTCTGACTATTGATATACCTATAAAAATCCCTGGGATTAGCCTTAACGTCCCCTACCAAGTTATTGACATAAAGGTCATGCTGCTTCCTTATATCAGCTTTGATTTCCCTTCTTAAGTTTTCAAATTTAGATCTAATTTTTGCACTTCCAGTTTTCTTAGCTTTTGCATGAGTTATATTTTTCCTGCGAATCTTCCTCCTTATCTCAGGAGTTATCCATGGGACAGAAGAGACAGAGCGACTTGTTTTTGATGGGATATGCTTATCTGCCGAGTCCTGAATGAAAGATGTAATAAGATTGAAATTTTCCTGAACCGAACGGGTATCCGAGTAGCCATTGAAATACTTTTCCTTTGCAAATTTTAATGTTTCTGCCCTCATAGATTCATAATCACCTTTCTGGTACCGATACACCTTCCTCCGAGGTTTCTTAATGGGGGGAATAACAATCTTCAGCGTTCCAGAAACAATATCATGATCACTGAGACAATCTGGGGAGTGGATGTCTACAAACTGATTGGGAAGAGAAGTGATAATCAAGTCCAAAGTATTTCTTTCTCTGGTAGGGAAGTGGACTAATTGATCAAATCCATGATCATTAATAATGTCAACCAAAATTTGACCTTCAATCCTACTCAATGGTGACCCACATTTATTGTGTCTGTCCGGCCAAACAATATCTCCAAAGTTGAAATCCCCTAGAACGTGAAATGAGGGGGGTTTATTTCCTTTATGTTTATCCCTAATTTTGTTAAGCTGTTCTCTGAACAAAGTATCAAATTTCTGTAGGTCTTCCAAAGGTGTCAAGTTTTCATCACTATGGGGCGGCCTATACCAGCTTGCAACAAAATGTGCGGTTTTATTAGCGAATACTTTTACCCAAACTGATTCTGACTTATTTTCTAATTCTGTCATTGGCATGTGTGGGATATCCTTGTGAATAAGTAACATGACACCACCACCATCAAGAGTTCTGTCCTTCCTGTACACACTATATGGGAAAGTTTCCGGAAACAATTCTGAACTTGAAATAGAACTGTCAATCTTTGTTTCTTGAATCGCTACAATCTGAGGTTCATGAAGATCAATGAAAGCCAACAACTCAAGCTTTTTACCTCTAATGCTGTTGATGTTTATACTGAAAAATTTCAACCCACCAATAAACTTGCTTTTGCTTGTCAAAGTTGAGGGTGCTGAGGACTTAGTTTTATCACTGTTTCCAAGTGGATTAAACCTATTTTCACTTTCCAAATTTAACTGTTCGTCAAAAAAAGAGTCAGAAAAATTGAAGAAATCACATTTTGGACAAATCCAAGTACAGTTTGTGTTTTGCATGGTTTCATATTGTGAATCGGATAGAAAAGAGCAGTCATTGTGCACCCACATATCACATTTGTCACACTGAACCGCCTTGTGGCAATTAAGAACTAATCCACTGCAAAGGCTACACTCAGCCTTGCAGTTTGAACAATACCAAGATTCACTACCGGATTCTAATTCTAGCAATTCTTCCTTTCCAAGGTTGGCACATGATGCGTGGAAACGCTTTTCACAATCTGCACATTCTACTACCTGATCAGCTGCCTTACAGTATTTTTTACATAGACGACACTGAAATCTAGGGCCCGGGTTCATTTCGATGTCTCCGGCCAAAACAATCAAAATGAGAAGATTTGTTCCATTTGAGTTCTTAAAGCTGCGTAAACCCTCTGATCCTCTTCGGTTACCAATTTTTCTTGTGAAAGCCAAGCTCTGAGCAATTCCACTAACTGATTTTCCAAATCCTATACTACAGTCCTGGTTTGCATTTAAAATATCTCCTGATGTTGTCCACTTCCAAACACAGAGTCCGAAAACCAAAAACAAAGCCAACCTGAGGAGCAGCGGACAAGACTTCGGTGTGTGGAAACTACGCACAGGATTTTTTCCACCCCGACAAGTCAACCGCCCCACAGTTGGACCGACAAAACCTGAAACCAAAAACAAAGCCAACCTGAGGAGCAGCGGACAAGACTTCGGTGTATGGAAACTACGCACAGGATTTTTTCCACCCCGACAAGTCAACCGCCCCACAGTTGGACCGACAAAACCTGAAGCCATGAGTTCCAATTCAAATGATTAAACAAAAAGACCTTCAATCACTATATGAAAAAAGTGGGTGGGGGAAGGTCAATCCAGAAAAACTATTCTGATTCTTTAACTTTTATGACAGATCGTTGCAGCCCTGCTAGAGCCGTTCAATGTCACTGTCAATGAAGCTTGAACAAATTCTGGTCCAAAAGCTTGTCAGCTCTCAGGCCAAAAAAAGTTTCAAGAAAAGAGATTTTCAAGTAAAGTACGAATCGTTTTGGCGCGAATCGCACGACAAAGAAAATCTAAGAAAATCGATGCTTAGACTCTTTATTTGGGGGAAAACAGCGACCAACAGTGAGAAATTGCAGGTCCAAAACTTCCTGACCCAAAGTCGGGATAGTTTTACAGACAAAAACAATGGGAAATTCGGAAAATAATAGAAAAGAACTTCTCTTTCAAAATTCTGTGTCCGTGTCGCCGAACCGAACCCAGGCGGTTCTAACAAGCACCCACAATCTATGTTTTAGCAAAAATAAGAAAAATAGGTATACCCCTGCATACCCCAGTTTTACTATATAAAAGTGGGGTCCAAGGGGGTATATATTACACGGACATGTTTTCATGATGTGTTATCTTTAAAGAGTTGTTTAGAATTGTAGAAGGGTGATTATCTTCAATTACACTGCATACAGAGTGATAGATCAGCTGGCTAACCTGCACTCCGATACACTTCGTGACCTCGCTCCTCTCCCGTGACAGCTTAGCATAGGTCATTGTCGCCGCCAGGTAGCGCTGTAAGCACTGACCTGTCGCAGTTGACGCTTGGCTTCTGGGATTGACCGCCATTGCGGCCATATTTTCCGCCATAATTAGAGTACCAGACATTCATTTTATAATCAGGAATTGAAGGTATTTTGTAAGATTCTCTTTCGATGTGTATTATGTTACCAAGATAAATATAAACATAAGTTTTGGAGAGAGAAAATAATAATTTAGATAAGATTTTAGATAAGGTATCGTCTGATCTCATGAACACGAGATTAGCCGATTTTGGCTATATCCCATAATTCAAAGCGTCAAATGCGAGAGATCTAGATAAGGTCTCGTCAGATCTCGCGAGAATGTAGCATAGGTTGCCTATAAACTATGGTCGAACAGATTATAGATTTCGTAAGAAGCTTTTATCTGCTTTATTTGGTAATAATTGTTAGAATTTTTGTTATGTTTTGTTAGAAAATGCATAAATCTTTCAGTAAACATCTGGTTAGCCTGCAGAATTTCAATAAATTTGGAAAATTTAGAAAAAACAATCGATTTTCTATTTTGTGTCCGATATTATACAGTAGTCTCCCCTTATCTGTTTATAGACGTATTGACGATATCTACATTAATTACTGGTTTCCAGCTTACAAATAATCAATATCGGAAAACCAGGTAACCAGTAAAACCACCTCAGTTAGTCATTGGTCAATATTTGAAGGTGTGTCCAATATTGACCAATGGCTAACTGAGGGGGTTTTACTGGTTACCTGGATTTCCAATATTGATTATTGGAAATCTGGGAACCAGCAAATTAATGTGGATTTGGTGAATGTGATATTTTCCACAGAAAACACAAATTATTTTATAAATTTGCGTACTTTTACATCTGGAATTTTTTAAATTAAGTCCTATCAGTCAGAAAAGAAACAACAACATAATTTTCATTTTCTTTGGAGACTTCAATGATTTTTCTAATTTTCGACCAAGGGCTCAATAGAAGTCATTTCCGTTGGTATGGAGAGGTCTAACGGAATACCGATGGAAATATTCCGTCTAACAGAGTGATAACCCTTGATTTTTGTTAAAATTTGGTTTCCACTTGAGGATAATTCGGCAATTTTCTTAAAACTTTGTATTAAATTTGATGAGTAAATGTTATGCAATAACAAGAGTTATGGCCCATGAATGATATTCAATGTTGCACTTTGCTCATCATCTTCTAAACAAACAGATGGATTTTAATAGTACTTTTATATAATGAAAATTTGCAGGGGTATATCTATTTTTCTTATTTTTGACCCAAAACATAGATTGTGGGTACTCATTAGAAATTTTGCCATGTAGATACCGATCAGGTAACTGCTTAAATTGATAAAATTCTGCTTTTGTCTCTATCCCATTACAAATGCGAGTTCTTAATATGCATTGTATATGTTGTGCAAAGATTTGAAATAAAAATGTGCTTTAACCAAGCAATTACAATGTTTTTATCAGAAGAGGTGACATCATTACCTAAAGATAAATGTTGAATAGATTTTAAGAACACCTGGCACCTGGGATACTGTTTCAGTTCTAAAACAGAATACATGTAAAAAGTTACCTGATTTACAAACAAACGGCAAACTCGAGTGAACAAATTTGATTGACCTAAATGCTCAAACCGCAAACTCGAGTGAAAGGGGCTGTAACTGTACATCAGACTTAAGTTCTATGGTGACAGAGTGGTTAAGAGTGCTGATATTTCATTACCGCACTTAACATTTCGATCATCTCATCGCTGTGTCTGGTGTGGGTTCAAGTTCCACACTGGGCACACGCGAGACAAGCCAATTTCTGCTTGCGGGTGTGCCTGGTGGTTTTTCTCGGGGATCTCCCATTTTCGTCCCACCAACTGATTGATTTGTGTCATATGAGCTGAAATAATCTTGAAAGGGATGTTAAATGGAGTTAAAAAAACTCTATTGTTCAAGCTATGGACTAGTTTTTCTCACCCACCAGACAAGCATATCCCTTTGTGTGCCTGTCTGGGATATTTCTGTCTCAGTACTAGTACAATTTTAGCTGCCTCAAAATGTCAATCATTTCTGTATTTAGCTAATAGAAATGTACACCTCATGCTTACTTCCATATAAGGAAGTGATGAGCTAGGTGTCAACTGTCAGAGACAAAAATGGCCTAGCAGGTGTTAATTTCAGGAAGATATCAAGAGTAATTGTAGTCTGCTGCTCTCATAAAAATCTAATATTTTAATTTTGCCGGGAATTTTGTGAATAAAACAAAATGCTGATTTAATATTTTTGTAAGGTGAGTGCAAATACAAAATTATTTTTATTTGTTTCACTGGCTGATTTGCATATTGTTTTATGTCCAAACAAAATGGCTGCCTGAACAGAACTTGAAGCCTATTCAGAGTCAAAAGGTGGGTGAGAAAAATAATCATTGATGGTGTTGAAGCCTCAACAAGGAAATCTCAGGCTCGTTTTCAGATTATTCGAGTCTCATCCTCGGCAGAGCCTCGGATGAGACTTGAATAATCTGAAAACTTGCCTGAGATTTCCTTGTCTCGGCCTCAACGCCATCAATGATTCTTATACTCCCCAGCTGAATCCCCTAGTGAAGTACATGTATTGTCATTTTTGGTGTAATTCACCAGTAAACAATTCTGATGAACATGAAAACTTAATCGGAAGTTGGAGTACTTGCTTTGTTTGCTTGTGTTGATGCTTAAGAGTCTAGTCAACAGTACATGTATTTAGTCAATTTATGCCCATCCATTTTCCCTGAGTACAAAGGGACTCAAGGATAGTTAGGATACAACACCCATAAAATTCAAACTGCTTGATCCAGATTCCACCACTGAGCTAACACATTCCCCTGCATTGAGCAAATAAAGCATACATGCATTAAGCAGCAATTCATAAGGTTACCAGGAAGAAAAAAAGAGAAAGCTTCAACATGGCTTTAGTATTTTCTTGTTTTAACAGCACCTGCTAAAACAGAAAATAGTTTCGACCTTGCCACTTCACCTAACCAAATATCAATGCATCAGGAAAACATGTCTGTGCCTGTATACCCTCTTGAACCCCACTTTTATATAGCAAAACTGGGGTATGCAGGGGTATATTTATTTCTGTTCCAAAACATAGACTGTGGGTACTTGTTAGAACTGCGCCTCCGCGAGGCGTTTCTAACGTGTACCCAAAATCAATGTTTTGAGCAAACATATTAAAATAAAAGTTTTTCCAATGACATTTTCATTTTTTTGATGCTGAAAAAATTCCCTGTATTTTGCATGGGCAAGTTTTCGTAATGGGCATAGGTAAGCTTACAATGTCAAATCTTACTTACTATAGAATACCATTTTTATTGTTTATCAAGATTTCCTTAAACTCATTTCATGGTGAATAAATCAAGATTCTGTGTCATATCTTACCTTGAGCGACCAGACACAAACTTTTCAGAACAAATAGAAAGGCAGTTACAGTACAGTTTTACAGCCTGATTTCCAGAGTTTAATTTTCCTAACTTCACGCACCAAAATTATCCTAATAGTCTATGCTTCATTTAAAACTTGTTTCATCATATTACCACATTTATTCTAATTAGCGCACAGTGTGCTTCAATTTCCAAAATATCTTAGAGTTAAGGTAACAATATAGGGATCAAACATGGTTTTCTATGCATTAACATCTGCTGGGACCCGAGGGAGGCGTTGAAACCCGAGCCTGAAAGGCGAGGGTTTTAACCCTCCTGAGGGGCCCAGCAGTTGTTAATGCATCAGAAAGAACATGTTTGATCGTTATTATTGCATTATAAAACTATTTCATGCGAAAATTCGGAGAAATAGTCCAGATTTTGCAAAGATTCAATAACCTAAAATGGCACGGAAAAATGACGTTCGCTAACGACGTTTTAAAAATGCTACTTTCGGGGCAAACTTCGATGTCACCATGACGTCACAATTTAACGTTAAATCAAATGCACGTTACGCGATGACGTCAATTTTTGCGGGAGGCTCTGTAACAAGCATAAGTAAAAGCCATGTATTAACAGCACGCGCTCACGAGAATTGCCATATTAATACATGGCTTTCTTCTCATTAATATATGGCTGTTAATATCGTGTGACACGGGTATTTATGCAATAATATATTGTTCAAATAAGCGCACACTACAAATAAACACAACACATAAACTGCAGAAATAATCTTGTCAAAAATATCAAAGCGTTCCAACCATTGCTATATAGTGTTTGATCATTTAGGGTTAAGTCTTAATGTGGTTAATACGGTTTTATGTATAAAAATGGTTTAAAATATCAATATGTTGGTCAAGCAGTGTGCGCTTATGCAAATATTTTACATAATGACCAGTATGTGCGCTTATTGGAGCATGTGCACTAATTAGAACAAATATTGTTGTTGTTGTACAACCAGATTTGATTGGCGCCTGGTTAGAAAACCCAAGGATAAGATTGTAGATTCAAAGCTCATCCCACAACATACTAGTTTCATTTAACACAGCACCTTAATCATCCCTGTTGCACCAAAATCAAGTTATATTTGAGCCGTAATACAAGAAAACCGGTCGGGGTTTCCAGCCAGCTCCGACACAAATCAGCCTGTAAAGTCACACAAGCAGGCTAGAGGCTTGAAATTTTAGCTATAAGTAGAAGAGACATTGTACTATATGAGTAGCAAAAACAAAGGCGCCTTTGTTTTCGCATAGGCAAAAATCCTGTTTTCTCATGACGCGGCTCATTCATTTTTACAGGATAGTCTGTAATTTTCTCAGAAGAAAGGTACATAAGACTGCTCCTCATGTTCAGATTCTTGGCATAAGATTTTGTGCTGTGCCCAACCTGGCTGGACACACTTCAGACATTTTTAGGCAGTCCTCTTGAGTCATGTCTCGTAAGTAACTGCATGTTTCATCCACAACACTACAGGCACTGATGTAGAAGGAAACAGTTATAATGTTAGTTATAAAATCCGGTGGTGTAAATTCATACATGAGATTTTTTTTAACAATGTCAGTTTATTATAGTCTCAGACTCTTCAATCCCAAAAATAGGGATTTTTCCAAGTTACAAAATCGATTCTGGCCGTTATTGTGCAGATTCAGACAAGATTGATCTTCTTGGTGGTCTAATCACTTCTGTTTGCAATTCTATTCTTTATTTTTAGCAATATCATATGGAACAAATATCATGCTCAAATTTCAGTACAATAAGAATTTTAGTATTAAGTTTCTGAAAATGAAAATAATGATGTTGTATTTCAGGTCTCGTACGTAATAGCACTTTTCATCCGCAACACAACCGGCACTGATGTACAAGGAATCATCCCTAGTTCAGTTATAACCATAGTTATAAACTCCGGTGGTGTGAAGTCATACACGAGATTTAACAATGTCAGTTTACTATAGTCTCTCCAGTCCCAGAGATAAGGATTTTTCTTGCTAATATCTACAAGGTCATCAGGGTCACCTGAAATAAACAGGAAAGTTTCATTTTATATTCTTTGCCGAGTTGTCATCTTTTGGGAAAAAGCTGCTTATTAGGCTTACCATTTGTTCCTAATGTTCTCATACCATTTCTTTGTTTTAGTACCCATTTAGGGCTTCAAGGGCAGCTTTTTGTTTATAATTGCAACAATTTCAGGTCAAGTTTTACTTTTGATCCTTTATCAAAGCATCAGAAAAACATGTCCACGAAATGTATACCCCATTAAACCATACTTTTATATGGTAAAACTGGGGTTTGTAGGGGTATACCTATTTTTCTTATTTTTGATCCAAATCATAGATTGTGGGTACTCATTAGAACTGCCTCGCGGTTTTCTACTGAAAAATGTTTTGAGCAAAAATAAAAATATTAACTTTTTCCTGATGAAATTTTTTAATTTTTACACTAGTAAAAATCTCAGTATATTGCATGGGCGAGTTTTCGTACTGGACAAAATACTGAGCTTATATCTGGACATTCAGCAAATAAGCAGTGCCAGTATTTGTTTAACTATATAAAAAGTGGTACCATCCCTCAGCATCCTTTATATCTGAATTACATGTATCTTGGATCATTTTACAAGGTTGTATGGACTGGTTGGTTTAGAATTTTACATCCAAGTCAATTACTTTTCAGTTATGTGAGGACTCAGAGTTTATCCTCTGAGAGCAAAAACTCAGAACTACAGGGGTTCAAACACAGGATATTCTGATTTTGAGTCAAAAGCTCCACCACTAGACCACCTCATTCTCATTTGTTATGGAAAAACAATACAAAAATCATTTGGATATGAATAAAACTTACCTAATTCATTGAATACAAATGAATCTGTCTGCACTCTCTCTGAGAATTTATAGGTTTCACAACACACCAGTACCGGCACGTTACTTGACTTAGCTATAAGTGAGATCAGGGATGTTCCGACACGAGACATCAGGAAACCATTGGCCAGCAAACCGTGGGCTCCCAACAGCACTTTTGTAGCCTAGAAATAAGAAGGAAACATGCACAAGAATCTGAGCCGCCACATGGGAAAACCAACAATCTGCCTAGGCGAAAACAAAGGCGCAGATCAGCTTCGCAGTAACTGCGAAGCTGATCAGCGCCTTTGTTTTCGCTACTCGGATAGTACAGTCCCTCTTCTACTTAAATCCAAAATTTCAAGATTCTAGCTCTTTTCTGTGAATGTACAGGTCGGTTTATGTCAGACCTGGTCGGAAACCACATTGTTGGTTTTCCCACAAGGCGGCTCGATCTGATTATAGCCCCAGTTCAGAGCTTTTTGCCTGGGAAAAGAATGACAGACAACTTTGCAAAATATAAAACGCAAAAATCAAAATCTTCATCTTGCCAAAATTGTTGTGTTTATGAGATAGTTCTCAAGATATTGGGTGGAAACGAAAATCTGATGTCAATTAACTGATGTAACTGAGTTACAGATTTTTGACAAATGGCTGGTAACATTGCAACAGGTCAGACTCAGGGTAAAAATTGTACTTAAAAGGAACATAATGCGAATTTTAACGTTACCTCCATCATAACATATGATACAGCATTTATCAACACATAGGAACATTTGATGCCTTCCTTCACCAGGCGTCGTAAAGATTCTTTACCTATAAAGGAAGGGAAAAAACTGTATGAGCTGTGTCATGAGAAAACCAGATTATCGCCTCTGCAAAAACAAAGGCGCAGATCAGCTTTGCAGTAACTGCAAAGCTGATCAGCGCCTTTGTTTTCGCTACACAGATAGCACAATTACTCTACTTTCTAAACCCAAAATTTCCAGTCTCTAGTCATTTTCTGAGCTTGCACAGCTTGGTTTGTTTCAGGCCTGGTTGGAAACCCAAAAGGCCGGTTTTCTCGCATCATGGCTCATATGATAGTGGTGGTACAGTTGAACCTGCTGAATCAGCCACCTTTATAAGAGCTCCACCTGCATAAGAGAGCCAGTCTGAAACATTCCCAATCATTTTCACTATATTTTATCTCTGCATAAGACAGCCACCTCCACAAGACAACCAGCAGCCAGTAAAATCAATCCCAAAATGCTTATAACTCTCTATAAGACAGCCACATCATACTTGCCTAAAGTCAAATTTCCCATTTACAAGCTGTTAATTGGACAATCATTATTCATTATTGTATTTAAAACAGTTAATTAGCAGAAAAAATCAATTAAGTTAATACCCATGAGGCTTTGTATATATTTTTGTGTAACGAAGCATGAAATGATGTCAACTTATGAAACACATACAGGTAGTCCTTCCTTAGAAAGGATTTTTCTTGTGACAGTAAGAATATTTTCAACATGACAACTGCTCTGACTGAACTTTGATAAGACAGCCACCTGTGTATAACAGCCAGCTTAGCTCACTCCCAAAGGTGGCGCTTTTATAGAGGTTTGACTGTAGTGTCATCTCATACGCACATAATAACACATATGGGCATACAGAAGCAGTGTCCTTGGTTAAGTTTTGGTCAAAAGTCTGGGAATGCCCTTACTGAACACACAACCCCTAACTGATGTGACATAACCGCTACCACAGGGAGGTTTCTCATCAGGATAACTTTTCCTTGAATTGTATAACCCCTTATACCCCACTATTTAGCAAAACTGGGGCATACAGGGGTATACCTATTTTTTTTATTTTTAATCTATAACATAGTTTGTGGCTACTCGTTAGAACCGCCTCTAAGAAAAATATAAAAAATCTTGTGAAAATTTTCTTTTTTTACAACTTAAGAATAACCTCTGTATAATGCATGGGCAAGTTTTCGTAATGTAAAAACTGCTTCGTATAATGTTGTGCTTTATTTAAAACCATACAGGACCGAGGTTATAAAACATTCCACATATTCAAGTAAGCTAATGTTTATCAAACTCATAAATATGCCAACATTTTTTTGACATTTTTATATTGGAAAGCAGGATAAATGACTTCCTTAAAATTGTAATCTAAACCTGACACTTCTACCAATTTTGGTTAATTTTGTAATTATGAGTAGCTTGAATTCTATGCTCAGCCGAGTTAAGCACGAAAAAATACAACCTCATCAGGAAAACATGTGCGTGCAATGTATACCCCCTTAAATCCCATTTTTATATAGAAAAAACTGTGGTTTACAGGACTGGTGTATACCTAGTAAATGTTCTTATTTTTGATCCAAAACATACATAGTGGGTGCTCACAATATATACTTTGAGCGAAAATATTAAAAAAAAATAAATTTTTTTCCAATGAAATTTTTATGTTTTTCTTCTGACAAAAACCTCTATACTGCATGGGCATGTTTTCATAACGTCAAGGCTGTTATTTCCATTTCCTTACCCTCCAGTTTAGGTCTGCTATCTGCTACGATGACCCTGAATTTCTTTCCTTGTTTATGTGCATCACATAGGACCCGTCTTATTAATGAGGAACTGAAATCAGAAACATACTCTCTTACATGAGCCTCGTCACTTGAAAACCTGATTTTTGCATATGTGAAAACAAAGGCGCAGATCAGCTGTGCAGTTGCTGCACAGCTGATCTGAGCCTTTTTCACATAGGTTTCTCACAATTTAAGATAGTGCAAGACATGTTCAATCTTTCTTATTGAACTTGTTTTAAAAACTGGTGACCCACAGCCCCCAAAAAACATGTCACATAACCTCACTTTGATTTGAACCACACACATACTAATGGGCTGAGAGGTCTAACCATTAAACCTTCTCCTTCTTCCTCTCCCATTTCTCTCTACACTTATGAAAAAAAGGTGTGACAATTTATTGTAGAAATCTACAAATTTAGGAAACCCCATACTTAACAACCATTTATTACTAAATGTATAAGTAGAAATGAAGGTAATGAAGGTATGAAAGAGAAAGTGTGAGTGTATATTTTTCTTTATAGTCCATGCATTGTAAACGGGTGAGGGGGATCCCCGACCCCCTCCTCGTAATATGCGGGGTAATAAATTTACACAACACCGTGAAAAAAAAAAAAAAAAAAAAAAAACATAACACATTATACCTGCATGCTATTTTCTTTTGTCGCTTTCAAAATTTCACTTCAGCTAGATTACTAGCCATCTTATGAACAGTATTGGTCTGTTAACAGTTTTTAATATACCACAAGTAAATAAGAAAGATATACCTACGTTCAGTTACTGACGATGCCTCATTTGCAAAGCTAGCCAAATACAGGTGAACCTCATTAAACCGCTATCTTTGGGATCCATAGAAACAGACCGTGTTATAAGTGAACTGTGTTATGATGAGGTTATTTACAACAGACACACAGCAAAATAATCATTTTGGGAGCCATGACATGGCCTTGATATATTAAAAACTGCACTAAAATGAGGCATGTTATAATGAAGTTGAACTGTACCACTTTAAAGCAGTATAAAGACCATACAATGCCGGTCTGATTCACATACCATGAGTAAATTAGAATGACATCCCCATTTTCTATTTTTGACGATGCCTCATTTGATATTGCGGTAGCTGCCAGGTATATTCTTTCACGGCAGAAGTCGTCAATGGCTGTTTTCAAATTTTCTTTTGCCTGCAAAAAAATCAAGTATACATAAACTTAAAATTGTTGCATTATTTTTACTTCAAATATGTTCTGTTTCTGAATTTCTGGTATATTCATGAATCAGTATTCATGTAAACCCTCTAGCTTATAGTCTTTATTCAGCTCTGGATCATAGGAAAATCATGATCGAAATTATCACGATAGCTTCATGTATTTGAGCCGCGACGCGAGAAAACCGGTCTTCGGGGTTTCCGACCAGGTCCGACATAAATCGGCCTGTACAGTTACAGACAAGGGCTAGCAGCTTGAAATTTCGGATTTAAGAAGAAGAGAAATTGTACTATCCGTGTAGCGAAAACAAAGGCGCTGATCAGCTTCGCAGTTACTGCGAAGCTGATCTGCGCCTTTGTTTTCGCATAGGCAATAATCCCGTTTTCTCACGATGCGGCTCATTTAACAACAGTACAGGAGGTTCCATATCTGAACCGCGAAGCTGATCAGTGCCTTTGTTTTCGCTGCTCGGCTAATACAGTTCCTCTTCTTCTTAAAGACAGGGTTTTCATGCCGGGGGGTCTGGTTCCCAGCATCAAAGAGAACAGGTAGCCAGACAGTAGCAGTGGGCGTGGCTTACAACAGGTAAGCTGGCTACCTATAGTGGTCATAAAACTGATAAGGATCACAGGTCATAAACGATTGTAATTAACAGCCACAATTCATTTACCAATAATACCAATATAGCTGCATAAGACAGGAATAGGAAACAAATTTAATAATAATCTAAAACATTTTTTTTTCTTTTTTTTTTTTTTTTTTTCACTTATTTTAATACATTTAATAGTATAGTAAAATCCAGTTTTGTGCATGTTAAACAGAATCACATATTTGTATTCATTTATCATCAAAATGATGATTTTTAATGCCTATAATGCATTTTCAAGAATATAAGTCCCTATATATATATATATATATATATATATATATATTTTTTTTTTTTTTTTTTTTTTGCTTTGCTTTTCATAACCTTTATACACTACTGTAGTAAAATCTAGTGTGGTACATGGTTAAAAGAATCACTATTTTGTATTTATTTAATTATCATTAGAATGTTTAATTGTGATCATTTTAATATCCTTCCCTTATAAGAATATATGTTCATATTTCCACATTAATTTCAATGTCTGACGTATAGAAATCACATGATTTATTTATTTATTTATTTATTTATTTATTTATTTATTTATTGTTAGTAATTATTTGAAGAAAACCAAGAGATAAATTCTTCATGACAAAACAGTTTTGATTGTCTATTGTAACCAATTATGAAGTGTGCCTCCTGTTACATAATAAGAGATGATAAGGCTAGTTGCAGACAGGTAAGACCTGTCAATCATTTTGTTATGTCACAGTAGCCCTCAATTAAAAACCAATCAGAATCACAGAATTGATGTTAACCCTTCAACAGTCAGAGAAAGAATGACACAGGTATACCTGTGAGGCCTTTTATACCCCAGCCCTGTCTTTAAGTCCAATCTCAAGCGTCTAGCCTTTTTTCTGTACTTATACAGCCCAGTTTGTGCTGGACCTGTTCCAAAACCACATTGCTGGTTTTCCCATGAGGCAGTTCAAACCATTACCTCACTATCTTTCATGGTGCTAGGTGTCTGGTTGATGTGCCATTTGATGTCTTTTATTGCATTCCCCATACTCACTGACAGCGGTCGACAGTGGTTCAGAAAACTGAAAAGAGAAACAGTGCAAGTCTCTAGGAAAAGCTGACAAACTACTGACTGACTGACCATCTGATTTAGGGGATAACTATTCAAATTTTTCATTTGGAGCGGTGTATCGTTGGATATGTGGGTGGAAATTTTGTTTTACGGTCAGGCGTCAGCGGAGCCACAAAACTTGATTTCTGACCATATATACAATGATATACCACATAAAATGAAAAATTTGAATATTGTTATCCTCATTCTAACATATGTTTTAACTAAAAACATCATAAATGCATAGGTTTTCATAAAACGTGAGCATCACCAGCGACATATAACCACTTTGTTCACCAATCACAAGAGACGTTGCTCATGACCTTGCAGAATGTTGGTTTTCTGATGGTATATCGCAGAATATACTGTCACAAAATTTTGACGTTATCCAATCAGACACCGCGTTACATTCTCAAGTGCATTAGAACTGGTTTATGCTAATAAGGTCTGAGCCTGCTCAGGAAAAGTGGTTCAAGTCAAACCATCTATACACGTAAGCCTTAGATTTAGTTGTTCACTTGGTCGATTTAATACTTAGGCACATTTTGAGTGTCATGACATCATAATGTTGTGAAGATGTCCCATAAAATTGAGGCAATGTCCCGACATGACCAGGCCCCGAGGTTATAAAACTTTTTTCATGCTCAGCTCAGCTGAGACTAAAATTTATCCCGCTCATAAATGTTAAAATGCCAACAATTGTTGGCATTTTAACATTTATAAGCAGGATAAATTACTAGTTTTTGAGTATTGAACCTGAATTTTCCACTAATTTTGATTATTTCAACATTTATGAGCAGTTGAAATTTCATGCTCAGCTGAGCTGAGCTTGAAAAAAGTTTTATAACCTCGGGGCCAGGCATAGCTGTTGACTAGTGCTAAGAAATAAACATAACTGAACAGTACCATGAGAAAACTCCCAACTAGGTCCAGTGCAGACAGGGCTGTACAGCCAGCCGAGCGGCAAAAGTTAGAAACTTCAATGGAACAAGGGGTCTGGCTGAATAAATGTTTCGGTGTGGCTTTCATTCTTGCAGTTTCATAATCAAATATTAACATAAATATGCCTTCATTATGTGATCCTATTGAATGAAATGTATTTTATGATTGCTGTCTTAATAATAAAATCTACATAGTTATGTAAGCCCTAAATTCCAAATCTTACTCTGAAGGATGACAAACCAAATTATTCAAATACAAACTGGTCTTTTTCTCCAAAGACAGTCAAAGCTAGATTATGATGCCATAAAGCAATGTATTCTCATAACAATTTTAGCTTATCTGAGCCACTTCAGGAGAAAACCAGATTTTAGCCTGAAGAAAACAAAGACACAGTTCAGCATCTTTGTTTTTGTTACACAGATAGTACAATTACTCTTCTTCTTAAATCTAAAGTTCCAAGCTTCTAGCTTTTTACTGTGAATATACAGGCCAGTATGTGTCAGATCTGGTTGGAAACCCCCGAAGACCTGTTCTCTCACGTCATGACTCATTTTAGCTTACCTAATATTAGGCTTCATCTTGGCTGCGAGATCACGACACAAATCTTCTTTTGGTGGTGTTGTGTAGTCAGAGATTAACTGCCAAAGATACAAAATCTTTATTATTGACTTAATGAAAATACATACATTTTGTAAGCACAATCAGAAGTACAGAGGCTGCAAAATAGCAACATGACTTTTTACTTTTTTCCATTTGTAGTTTATATAACTGATTAAAAATCTGATTTCTTATTCTACAATTCAAGCAATAATATCTCCATTATGAAAAAAGTTCTGTCCAAAAAAGAAGGTCTGATCTGTGTCTGCATTTTCTAGATGTTAAAGAATCATTAGGCTGTCTATTTCAACTTTAAAGCTTTAAAGAAATAGTCTTTTAACAGTAATTTACCAGTTTAAGGGCCTCCAACAGAGCCACACATCTAGCATTAGAGCCACATATCACACCCTCAGCGTACTGTAGACCTAGCCTTCTTATTGCTGGGTGTACACCATCTATTGCGGAAAATCTAGAAAGAAATATTACATGTAAATAGATTTAAGAAATGCCATTAATTTGTGCTTGATTTTGTATTAAAGCTGTTCAGGTAAGATCTTTTTCCTAACAATATGACCAATTAAGCAAAGTGGATTTTTGCAAAAGGCTGACAAAGTAGACACCTGGCACTATTTCCTCCAATATCACACAAATCCTGAACATCGACAAAGTAAGACAATTTATAGACATAAGTAAGACAGCTGTTAAAATAAACAAAGTAGTTGCTCGCAGTAAACTTGCTTTATTAAATGATGTGCTTTTTTATGGAAAGGCCTGGGTTGTGCTTCCAATACAGTGAAGGCACGGATCAAAGTCTGGACACCATGACATTTATTGGCACTTTTGTTTTCCCACATTCAAACCCCAGGCCCCAAGGTTATAAAAAAAAAATTCATGCTCAGCTCAGCTGAGACTAAAATTTATCCTTCTCATAAATGTTTAAATGCCAACAATTGCTGGCATTTTAACATTAATGAGCAGGATAAATTACAGGATTTTGTGATCTAAACCTGAAATTTCAATTTATCTGAGCTATTTTGTCATATATGAGCAGTTTAAAATTTTTGCTCAGATGAGTTGAGCATGAAAAAAGTTTTATAACCTCGAGGCCAGATTTTCTCATGTGACATTTCACTCACTGTCTGGTAAGCAGGGCCTCTCGTTCGTATTGCACAAGGTGGTTAAACAACTGTATCTTTCTCTGTGCTGTTGTCCGTTGAGGGATCTGTTGCTTTTCTAACTTTTTCGACATTCTCTTCTGTGTGTCGGGAATATCGGCTTTGATATTGTCGGGGACTCTGGGGGCTGGACCTGCTGGTTCTTTTTTAGGGGCCGGGGCGCTGCCCTCTTTAGATTTTCCCTTGGCCAGTCTTTGAGCTTCCTGTAAACCGTAAAAGTTAACTGTTTATCTATTTTTACATCAAGCCTGATTTAATAGTGATTAAGGTGAATACTTGACGAGTATTAAAGAATAAACTGTCTATTCTTCGTACATGATGCAACAGAAACCTGATTATTCTTCGTACATGATGCAACAGAATTTCTGATTTAAGATTAGGTAAACCCTGGTACCTGCTTCTCTCTTCTCAATCTCTTAAGCTCTGCCTTACTCAACTGCTGGGCACCAGTGTCTGGTTCTCCACCTTCTTTACTGCCTTCAGCTGGTTTCTTGTTCTCAGTAGGAGGTTTCTTCTGGTTTGGGGTACCAGCTAACAAAACAATATAATCAGAGATGAAAAAAGCTTTGTATTATTTTGCAGTGTTGTCAGTCCTATTGCAAATGAGCCGTCTAGTGAGAAAACCAACACTGTGGTTTCCGAACAGGTCTGACACAAATCAGGCTGTACAGTCACAGAAGCAGGTTAGAAGCTTGATATTTCGGATTTAAGAAGAAGAGGAATTTACTATCCGTGTAGCGAAACCAAAGGCGCTGATAAAGTTAAGTAACTGCGAAGCTGATCTGCGCCTTTTGTTTTCGCGTGTGCAAATTGTTAATTTTCTCATGAGGCGGCTCAAATGTTTTTGTTGTAGTCAGTTTCTTTAGGATGCAGATCAACTGAGCTGCTTAATGAGAAAACAGATTTTTGTTTAAACAATAATAAAGGCATAAATCAGCTGTGCAGTATCTGCACAGCTGATCAGTGCATTTGTTTTCACTACACGGATAGTAAAATGCTTCTTCTTCCTTAATCCGAAATTTCAAGCTTCCAGCTATCTTCTGTAGCTGCAAATGATGTTTTGTGTCAGATCTGGTCGGAAACCCCGAAGGCCAGTTTTCTCACGTCATGGCTAAACTAGAGATGACCACGTCATGGAGGAATTTACCTCAGGCACCAATTGCTCCTGATTTTAATAATATCTACAGTTTTTGCTCAGCTCTAGAGTAGATATACATGCAGAATGTTACAACAATGGTGTGCAACTAAAACAAACACCAGAGGGCTAATGCAGCCATTGATGTGCCTGAATGATGAAAGTGACGATTAAAACATTTACCGTGTTTTCAAGTCAATGCACAAAATGTGTAACACGTATGTGAATTGTCTGCATATACAAAATTTATCAAGTATCAATGACACTAATATAAAAGCTAACAAGGTTTTGATAATGGCAAAATATACAAAATGAGCCGCACCTTGAGAAAACAAACGATTTGCAGTATGCAAAGGCTTAAAATGATCAAGCCTTTGTTTCGCTACACGGACAGTACAGTTCCTCTACTTTCTAAGTCCAAAATTTCAATCCTCTTGCCATCTTCAGTCCTTGTACAGCTCAGTTTGTGTCTGATCTTTTCTGAAATAACATTGTTCGTTTTCTCATGACAGAGCTAAAATTACTATAAACTAACATTTCTGAGAACCTGTCTGTTTATCTGTTTGTGTTGGTTCTTTTCCCTTCTTCTTCTTTTCTGATTTAGCTGAACTTTTGTCAGGTTTTGAAGTGTCACCAGTTCCTTTTGTTGCACCATCCATCATGCTGTTTGAAAGAGAAATAACATGTTCGTGAAATTTATACCCCCTTGAACCCCTTCAAAGTATTTATTATTACAATGTTGCATCCATAATAATATATGTCCGCCAGTGGCAGATTTAGAGGGGTTCAAGGGGTTCCCTCGAACCCGCCTCTGGATCCAAATTGTTTCATTTTCATGGGGAATTTCAAGAAATTTGTGTGAAATTAGGCAAACGAACCCCCCTTTCTTGATTTCTTGGATCTGAACAGATTTTGAGGCAATTCACAGACACTTCTGAAGACAATTCACCGACACTTTTGTTCAAAATTAATTACTTGTAACTGATGATCTTGATTGGTGATAATACATTCCCAATTATCGCAGAGACAGTCTTATCACGTTTTCACCGACAAAATAATTTGAGACGATTCACCGACTGATTAAAGTTTTTTAGGGCAATTCATCGGCAAATAAAACTTTGAAAGCAATTTTAAGATGATTCACCGACAGATAAAATTAAGACTGGATAGAAAATTTTAAGACAGTCCACCGGCAAATTTATGATTTCATCACCAGATTTGAATTTCGAAAGACAATTTTAAGACAATTCATTGTCAGATTAAAATTTTGGAGGACATATATAAGACAATTCAACGACAGATTGAAGATCTTAGAGGCTAACCGTCATTTTTAAATATTGAAAGACAATTCACTGACAGATTTCAAAGACAATTCACCTACAGTTTTAAGATTTAAAAGAAAAATATAATAGAGGTGGGCGGTAAAACCGGTATACCGTGGTTCTCTTTTGTTTTGGTACGTACCGTGGTACTTTTTCACTGTACCGGTTTTTATGGTACATATAGGCAGTCTCCATTGTAAGGCTGTTTGCTAAATAAAATGCTAATAAATGTATTTCCATATTTGTAAGTGTCCTTAAATGATTAATTTGATCATGATCTTATATTACAACATCTATAGAGAACAATTTGCAATTGCCCTTCCTCCACCAAAATGTTGGCTATGTTGTTTTCATTCTAAATTAAATTATCCAAAGTCCAAAAAATTCAGACATGCTTGAAATGACTTAGAAAAAATATGTACATATGTTAATCAGTAAGCTCAAGCTGTGGTGTGTCGCTAAGTGTTGAGTATGTTTATCAACCAAACATATGTAAAAGCCAATTCAATTTACTGGTGGCCAGAGATATAGGTTAATCAATCATTTGATTACTACATCATGTACACAGACTCATAACAACTGATATGCCCTCAAATAGTCCTACACTTTGTGTCCTAATAGGCAGTGTTCAATCTATCTTTTTAAGGTTGACTTTGGTAATGGAAGAAAAACAAATGAATTGCCCAACCCCCACACATTTAATGTGCTACACCAAAAGGCCCAAACTGTTTCTATATATAGCTTCTGGTACACCGCGATACATACCACGGTACTTGACTGAAAACCGTGATATACCGTGGTACCTTATTTTTCGTGGTACCCAGCTCTAAAATATAAGAATTTAGAATAATTCACGGACAACGTAAAAAAATTGGAAGACTTTCATACATATAGGAATTTAATTCGTGTCAGCGAGTTTACCTGAACGGCACTTTAAATTTTGGTCAGATGCGTTCATATGTATTTCGATATCAAAATATGTTGGTGAATTGTCTAAAAAAGTTTAATTTAATGACTGTATAAATTTTGGTTAGATGCCCTCATAGTGAGTTGTCTCAGGATATTTTATATCATTAATAAGCGACACTAAGGTTCCTTTAAGTCACCTCATATTAATCAAATCTGTATTTAATAATCAATCACAGGCTAGTAATTAATTTCCTGCAAGACTTTCACTTTAAATGACTTTAAATGACATTTTAAAAGTTTTCCCCCATTCAAATGTATTGGCGATCTATGTTGACCTTGCAATAAAATAGGTCAAGGTCATCACAGGGTCATGATTTATATACACATTGTAGTGCTTGAGCCATCGATACTTCATGCCAAGTTCTGTTGAAATCAGTCCACCGGTTCTGGAGAAGATTTTTGAAGGGTTTTTACCATTTATGGGCATTGCGGCCATCTTGGTCAAGTGACCTGGATTTCTTATACACACATTGGTTTCCCCTTCCTATAGATGCTTCATATAAAATTTGGCTTTGGTTGGCCAAGCGGTTTCAGAGAAGATCTTTGAAATTATGGACGGACGATGGACGGACGACAGACGATGGACGGACGCCGGATCATGGCCATCCTATAAGCTCACCTTGTGAGCCTAACGGCTCAGACAAGCTAATAATTGACTCATATAAACCACGTTAGTTATATTGTAACCATGTATTATTTTCACACTTTAAATGGTCATTTTAGGTTCGGCATACCCAGCATGGCAGGCGCAGCGCGGTCGAAGGTTTCATACCTGACCGAATATTCCTGTACGAATGTATTCGATTGGCTGAAATTCTTGGCTGACCAATCAAAATTGTAAACATGAAACCAACATGGTCGCCCGCACACATCTCAACAAACTGCAGAAAACTATCGGAACAAAGTTGATTTATTTTATCACTCGTCGCTGAAAAGGCGAGATGACAATTTTATAGTATGAATTGGCCTTTTTCTCGTCGGACGGATCGCCCGGGAACATGACAGAAATCGCTGGTCAGTTTCAAAATTTGTCAGAGATGACCAAGAGACTGACACTTTTCATGAAGACTGAATTATCCTTAATTGCTCATGATTATCATTGATAATTATCAGTTACGGCAATATAACTTTGAACAAAAGTGTCGACCGGTGAATTGTCTTCAGCAGTGTCGGTGAATTGTCTCAAAATCTGTAAGTGAATTGTCTCAAAAACCGTGTCGGTGAGTTGTCTTGTCGGTGAAATGTCTTGATTCCGTCCGAATACCCGTGTTCACGAAATTACGTCCACATACACGTGTGCGAACATAGCGAGATTTTGTATCAATAAAAGGGGAGAACAATATACAATTTGTATCAGTCACCTATTTCTATTATATTTGTCCAGGTTGCTAACCCATTTCTATACTTAAACAATGCTTGAATTGTGAAAAATAATCAAAATAACATTTCTGATGTAAGTTTTCTTTAACCGGAAACGAAATTAATTGAACCGAATCGGCGGCGAAAAGACAAAATGGTATTCTTATTGGGAATGCGGTCCATTGAAATACCCCTTACCACATCTGAGGTGATGTTCAGAAATTATTGATCGACTAAGTATCACAAGAGAGATAGCTCTAAACCACTGTAAGAAGCAGCTGCTTACAGTCGGTGCGTTCCTTTACCGGAATGGACCGGAATGGGCTTGATTAACGGAATGGACTACCGGAATGGACATTTATATGTGCCCTGGTGTAAATTTCATGTAGTTTTGAATGATACGGTGGCATAAAATATGCACATACTGGGATAAGTCATAGAATTGTGTGGTTTAGGGACCGCATTTTTATGTTCCATGCGATGGGGTAGTATATAGCTTACGTGCTCATATATTCCGGTAATTAGGTCCATTCCGGTCCATTCCGGTAAAGGAACGCACCCGCTTACAGTGATTTCTACCTATCTTAAGCTACATCCAAATCTGAAATCATCAAGAAAATCGTTGTTTGGAGAAAAAGAGGTGACTCAGTATCAGGAGATAAAAGCAGATTTTTTAATCTCTGGAGCTGTATGGCCTGTCGGTAGTTGTGGTATCAGCTATCTAATGTTCACCTATTCACCATTTTTTGCATTATCCGTTGGTTCCCAGCTTTAAAAAAATCAATATTGGAAATACAGGTAGACAGAACCCCCTCAGGGGGTTCTGGTTGTGACGGGATAGCCTCCCTTGGAAATATGCAAATTTCAAACTCGAGACTTTGTGAATCGAGTAAGTGTTGGGTATATAGCGCAGTAAACCACCCTTGGTGGATGAGCATGCTTTTCCACCGACGGGGTTTGCTGTGGCTTGGTCTCGGCTGCACGTTACATTTGGTGGCAGCGGTGGGATGATGACGTTACTGCCAGACCGGGGTTGCCTTACCCATGCAGTCCCCAGGCCAAGACTCGGGATAGGGTCCTTGATACATTGGTGGTAGTTGATAGTTAGAGGGATATGATTCAAGTAACGTTCATCTAATAGTTGTTTGGCATGCATGGATTAACATGAAGACTGATCAGACAGAAACAGCAAGCCCACCAAAAAAAATCTCAATACTGAAATGCAATTAAAGCGATATGCGATTATAGCATTGTGTTAAGATAAGGACAGCCAACAAAGAAATATGATGACTGTCGTGAGTGACAACCTCTGGGAAAATGAAGTGTTTGCCCGAAGTGAAGAGTACAGCAAAGCTAACATCCTTAACCAACAGTTTTGTCTGTACATGAGAATACATCAGTTCCCTTCTAGAAAATGCCACAAGCCCTCACGGAAAAACGAAGAAACATTCTTTCCTGCCGCAGATCGAATATTTGTTCTTTTGCATGCTAAGCCAGCTCTTGAACACACTACCGTGTTGCTGCAAGGCAGTACTTATAAGTGTTCTGTATACTTAAACCTTTTGAGATTTTGTCCCACCAAATTGAGCTTCGTCAAGCTCCAAAGTCATAGATCATGGAGAACGTTGAAGTAATACACTCGGAGATAAGCTGCACGGGTTCAAGTTTGGCGCCAGATATAACAGGCGAAGAACAAATCTTCTTCCGTATTATATCTGCATTTACTATTCATTTTCTTCGAATCTGTATCTGTATCTGTATCTGTATAAAGGGGTTCCACCCTTGATAGGGTCACCGTAGTATATACGTATCTTCTTGAGTTTTTTATTCTAACTTTATACTTTTTAACATTACATTTACGAGGCAGCGTTTATAGTTCAGCACTTGAGACGCATTAGGATTCTCTCAGGGCAACAACTAAGGGCAAGACCTCGCGGCTACAGAATAATATCCTGTTTCAAAAATAATGTTCAAATAACTAATTTCTTCAAGTCCAACCCCGCTATTTCACAGAGTAGGCTAAGGAATCTTCATAAACCAACAATCCCTAGTTCTGTTTTCCTCCCAGTGACATCCGCGTATACACTCTAGGACGTGGGAACACAATTAATGTTAATCGCTGGATCCTCGGTCAAGAATACTCTATTTCCACCATGCAGTATGCCGACTTGGACAATGGCGTCTCAGAAGACGGGTTACCCTCCACCTAAGTCTTAACATATTTACAATATGCACATTAAACCATGTCAACTAAGGAGACATTGCTCAACTACAGCATAAAAAATGTACATAAAAACCTACTTTATAGAAAACTTAATTAATGCTTACATTACTTTAACCTATGAATGCAATTTAGATCTTTAATATAAAAGGCCCTCAAGATAATTAATGCTTACTACTTGAAACACCGCAACCTACTGAAAAGGAGAAAAAATGGTACTCCCTAATTATGTTCACTCAATAATGTGGTTCTCTTCAAATGAAGAGCAAAACAAAGGTTTCTGCTAACAACTTCCATATCATTAATAAGCCCCTCCCAAAGGTCACCACTGACCGCATCTGCCAGAATCGTACAGTCCATGATGACGCAGCACAGCCGTTCCTTATTTGTCAGCAACTGTGCCGCGTGATCAGGAACTACACGCAAAAGGATTTGCTCAATGTCGTGAATATAAGTCGATCTAACAGACTGCAACCGGAAACAGTCGAGCAAAAAGTGCTTCAAATCCTCAGGCGCAACCTTACAGAGCAAGCATGTATCCGAAATCGCGCTCTTACTAACCTTGGAACGACTTGATTGTAGGATGTATGACCCTGTTAGGAGCTTAACCTTAATATGAGCTCTACGAACATCTCTAGTACTGTGACTTGTCAACTTCCAGACATTATGAACACTGCCAACCTTACAATGGTCAATGTTGAGGTACTTCAAGGTTGATTTAGACTGGGTATCCTCATGCCATTGTTGCTGAACATACTTATCCACCCCCTTGAAATTGCTTCCTTTAAAGCCCCCTTTGTCTGAAAGCTATCCTTGATAAGATATGCATTTGACAGCCCATATTTATGCAGGAGCAGGTTACATTGCATGAACCAACTGTCTGAGTTTATATCTTTCACTGCAAACTGCCGTTGTGCAATTTCATGTTCAAGTGAGGCTTCATCGAACATCATGGTAGCAAACAAGCTCAGCTTCCTAATGTTCAGTTCTTGTTCAATAGGGCGTATACCTAACAGTCCATAAACAGCAGCAATAGCCACTCTATCAGGCAGACACTGAATCCTCCTCAGAATGCCTCTTTGGACCGATTCCAACTGCTCATTGTCAGCCTGGCGCAGATTACACACCTGTAGTCCATACAACATCCTTGGTAGTGCAAAAGTTTTCCACATCTTGGATGACACCAAGGGATTCAGACCTGAGTTCCCATACGCGCCTGCACCCATCAAAGCATACATCGTTCGCCGTCCAGTTTGCGCCTTCTTCTCTGTATTTCCATTGCCCTTCAGATTTCTATCCACTCCCAGATGCATAGACGGAATATTTCCATCGGTATTCCGTTAGACCTCTCCATACTGTCACGGGAGAGGAGCGAGGTCACGAAGTGTATCGGAGTGCAGGTTAGCCAGCTGATCTACCAGATGCACTGTATCACTCTCCTGAGGGATCGGAATATCATCAAGTGTCACTTGTTCCATATCTAACAGCTTCTTAAATAGGCTCAGCAGGACCTCAACAGACTTTTGTGCATTTATAAGATAGCGCTCCCTTCCTTTATAGAACCACACAATGTACAGCAGTTCCCATAAGTGCTTCTTACAGAGTCCAAGGAGTGCTACATCATCTGCACATGTAGGGGCACAGCAATTGATATGTCCAATAAAAGCTCCTAGTCCCAAGCTCTCATGCATGTGGAGTAGGTCATTGTTAAATAGCTTATAGTGAAGAGTAGATAGAACACCACCTTGTCTGACGCCCTGTTTTATCACAAATGGGCTAGAGAGTCTTTCCATCCACTTAACTGAGGAAGTTGCATCACTGTAAAGACTACATAGAGTCGTCCACAAGGAACCATCTACTCCGGCTAGGTAGATTTTACGAAGCAAGGACTCCTGCCACACCACATCAAAGGCCTTACAGGCATCCAGAGTTATCAGATGTAGGTTTTGACTGGTACACTTTGCCTCGTTCTGGACTTCAGACACAATGAGGGCTGCATTCACAGACGAAGAATTTTTCGTGAAGCCCCTCTGGAATCTTGACTGTTCTCGGCATAGCGTGCTCTCTGTGCGTTGGAGCAACACCTTCTCCAGGACTTTGCCGATAATTGACATGACTGTTATTCCTTTGTAATTTGTTGGTAGTAAGGGGTCTTTATCCTCCTTAAGGACTGGAGTAATTACACCTTGCTTCATTTGCTGTGGAATGTAGCCATTTTTTGTATAATGTAGTTCATCAAGTTTGAAAGGGACGAGTGGACAACCCTGGGAGCAAACTTCAAATGTTCAGCCGCCAGTCCTTGCATGTCCTGCGCCTTATTATTCTTGAATGTCTGTACTATTTTGGAAATTTCCTTTGTAGTAGTTGGGGTAAAAATGCGGCTTTGCCCTCTACAAATGTCCTCAATAAGGAGCTTGTCCAACATAACTTGATCACGATAGCTATCATCAAACATCACATCCTCGGAAGGTGTCGCCAGGACCTCAAAATGAGAAGCAAACCCTTCCGCCACCTCTTCTGGTCCTTTGAGTACCCCATCCTTATAATGCAGCAGCTGAGTATTAGTTGATTTAGACGAACGCTGCCTCTTGGTGGTCTTGAAGAAAGTTCTAGAATCGTATTCGTTGGCCTCCATGAGAGTTGTAATAAATTCCTCACGCTTTCTGTCGACCTCTCTACGAATACACTTCTTAAGCTTCCTCCTCGCAACTTTCCTATCCAGAGCAGCAGGATGGAATTCATCTGTAGGAGATCCCGCACCCTTCCAGACAGCGTGTGCAACTTTACTTTCCTGGACTGCATCCCTCTCTGCTTCGTTCCAGATGGGCAAGCCAGCCTTAAACTTTTTCTACTTGGAAGTCTGTTTTGACACCAAACAAGAACTGCTATACAAGACACTGTTTATTTGCATCAGCATTAGATCATCAGCTTCTAATCGACTGCCAGGTACACCGACTGGGTCCTGCAACTTTTCTTCGATGATACTTCTATATTCCTGCCGATCACGTTTACGCCAGTCAATTCGTTGTTTGGTACTCTGTGGAATCGCCTTCTATCGTTTGAAGGCCCCTTGAACATAGTTTGTCTGTTCGTATACATGTATACGTACATCATGATCAGCATTAATCAATATAAGCTTTTACTAAGATTTTACCGATAGACCATAAACCATTGTATCTAGTAAAGTTTTAGGTTTCTCTCCAACATGAATAATCTGTTCGTGTCTCTCAATGTGTGTGTGTGTGTGGGGGGGGGGGGGGGGGGGTGGAGCCAACCGGAACCAGGGCAAAGTCGGGACCAAAATAGATGCCAGGTCCATAACAGAGGCGAGATGAGTTTAGATGATGTACATCAAGTTAGGCATGTCTTTCTGTTGATTTTTTTTTATACTTTTTTACCGGAAATAGAATTAGTTACATGCTTGTGCGATTTAGATGGTTTACACATTACTTTTATATAACCCGTGGTCATTTAATGATGAAACTCCACGGCATCACTCATATGTCAGTTATAAATAAATAAATAAATAAGTGAAATAAAATAAAAATTAAATAAAATAAAATAAGATAAAATAAAAGAGAATAAAATGAAATAAAATAAATTAATTGATAAATGAAGATACCCCCACCCTCCCCGAAAATAAAATAAAATAAGATAAAATAAAAGAGAATAAAATGAAATAAAATAAATTAATTGATAAAAGAAGATACCCCCACCCTCCCCGAAAATAAATAAATAAATAAATAAATAAATAAATTAAATAAGATAAAATAAAAGAGAATAAAATGAAATAAAATAAATTAATTGATAAATGAAGATACCCCCACCCCACCCACCCCCACCCTCCCCGAAGAAAAAAAGATAATTACGTACTATTCTTCTTATTATTATAATAAAAATAAATATCAAAATTATGAACACAAGTAAAAAGCTTGTTTGCTTTGCATTTCAGTTGATGTTTATCTATATCTTTGAATTTATAGGACTACAAAAACGTCACAGGAAATAAACATATATTAAAAAAAAAAATCCGGAAACACGTTTTAACAATTTTTGGCCTTACTCATGATTGTTTACCAGTATATTAGAAAAGGCCAAACAAGGAGTCATGAGAAAAATTAAAAACACATAATTGTTTAAATACTTGCGGTCACATGTTCTGATTCGATGTGACTGACCAGAATCAATTTTGATGGATTTCATACGCATTTAAATTAGTTTGGATTTTATTCCTCTATTTTATTTCGTATGCTATTTTGTAGATATTTTTTAAAATTTCCCCTGAAGCGCCTCTTGGTGTCGATTAGCGCGTGCGTAAAGTTGTTTACAAGTGGAGACATACCACGTGACCTTAAAGTCAAAATGGCTACCTATTTGGGTTGGAAAAGGTGTTATTTGATGTCTATTCGCAATTATTCACTCATACGGCAAGATCAAAGACTTCAACATGAACGGATTAAAGGACTTAATTATGGCCATCAGCAGCGTCAAAATTATGCGGTTTGACAGGAGTCTTTCTGGTGAATTTTGCAAATGAAACGTGGCAAAGTGATCTGCCAAGTCAAATTTCTTAATTTCTTTAAAACGTTTGTCGGTTTATTTGACCTGATTGAACGCTAATCGAAGATAATAACTCGGTTAAACAGTGGTAAATTATCTATTTATTGTGTGTTTAGGACTCGCGTACGGATTAAAGCATGGCGTTGACCTACTTTACCAGTCCTTTAATTGGGTCAAAGGTGGCTCACCGCTAATTGGATATCAATTAACGGTTTGTTTGGGAGCAATGGAGCATTTCCCGGCCCATGGAGCCCGTATTGGGGTGTTCAGGGAAAGTCCTGGCTCCGACATCATTCAGTCAGGCATGCTGAAGAAACTAAAGGTAATGCAGCAATGGCAAGAAGTCCTTAATACATGTACATTAATAGTGTCAAAAATGTTGCTTTTAAAAAAGTTTTGAACTGCCTTTCAACATGATTTTTCTCATACTGAGAAGAGACAGTTTTAGGTTGAAAAAAAGGAATTTAACAGAAATTGCAAAATATGTTTTAAATGCAAATGGCTTGCACAGTAGTAGGACTTCGGGCTGACATGAGCCTGACACGGCATTGTACATAGTGGCATAAAGATACATATCCACATACTGCTCCGGAGGTACTTATGGCCAGCATTTGATCGGCCTTGTAGATAGTGAAAAATGAAATTGTAAACTATAGTTTTAAAGTTCCACTGGTGATAATCCTCACAATTGAGGGCATATCAGTGAAACGGCAAAAGCAAGTTGCCATAAATGTCCAAGTAAAAGGTCATGTCGAGACTTAGTTAAACTTTAAGGTGACTTCTGTCCAACATCTGGTTGAAAAGTCACGAAGCTTAAAAAGCGCCTCGCGGCTTTTAACACTGGCTATCCACACAACGTTCATGCAGATAACACTGCTTATCGGCACAACTGTTGTGCGTATAAGCAGTGTTAACCATAGGTGTATAGATCAACTTTTAAATGGGAAAGAACTATTTTCACCCAAAAAAGAAAAAGAAACAATAGAAATGAATCCGATAATCTTAAAAAGAAATTAATATCTGTATTAGAATTTTTAAAGAATATATTTTTCTCTGCGATTTTTTCAGCTTTATCATGAATTTATTATTTTATTGAACACATTTTTTTTTCTGTGAAAATAATGATGCCTTTGATTGCAGACTATGAAGAAGAAATACTTCGTATTACGATCCACCAGCAGTAGCGGTCCCGCCAGGCTAGACTACTACGACAACAAGAAAAAATTTGAATCTGGACATCCACCGAAACGCAGCATCCCTCTCCACTTATGCTTCAACATCAACAAGAAGTCAGACGCAAAACACAAGTTTGCCATTGCTCTCTACACAAAAGACGATTGTTTCTCGATTGTAATGGAAGATGAGGCGATGCAGGAAAGATGGCTGACCTCGTTTCTGGAGTATCAGAATGAGTACCTTCTTGAGGGAGAGTCACCGAAACCTCATTATGGTAGGTTAACATTGCTATGAGCCTCGTCATGAGAAAACCGGATTTTCGCCTATGCGAAAAACAAAGGTGCAGATCAGCTTTGCAGTAAGTGCACAGTTGATCATTGCCTTTGCTTTTGCTACACTGATAGTGCAATTCTTCCTCTTCTTATTATATCCCCAAAATTTCAAGATTCTATCTTTCTTATATGATTTTATAGGCCAGTTTTGTATCGGACCTTGTCGGAAACCCCGGTTTTCTCGCGTCGCGGCTCATAACAATATAAACCACAACCTCTTTAAATTATAACTTTATTGTTAGGGTCCAAGGCAATTTCAGGGATAGATGCCTCCGTGGCGCAGTGGTTATGTCACTTGGCTTGTAAACCAGGGATTGTAGGTTTGATTCCATGCTTCTTCAGTCTGTCAGATGAGATTATAAACCAAGGCCCCATCTCTATATGACCTTAACTGTTAGTGGGACGTTAAACTCCAAATGAGTAAAATTTCACCAATACCGGTACACTAATTACTTGTATATCGTATTGTCATCAAGGACATTTGTATTAGATTTTCAGAACTTTGCCTATTTATTTGAACTGTATTGAAGTTTTAATGAAAAAACAACCTTGAATCAGTTAATAAACACTTCCTAGTTTCACGTTGCATGATAGCAATCTTCTAACATTTTTGTATTTCAAGGTAGAAAGTGTGAAACAAAACATGTTTTGAAGATATTGTTTTCTCGATTTGTTACCCTATGGGAATAAACAGCATGATAAAATAATCTGAGCCTCCTCATGAAGAAATATCTGCTAATGCCATGACGTTAGGCAGCTGAAGTGCATTTCAGATTCTGCAGAAGAGTGCTTTACTGGAGCCACTGCATAAGAAAGCCGACAATATGCATAAGCGAAAACAAAGGCGCGAATCAGCCATGCAGTAACTACACAACTGATCAGTGTCTTTGTTTTCGGCACACAAATAGTACTTACAATCCTTCATTTGCTTAAATCCGAAATTTCAAGCTTCTAGTGTGCCTGTACAGGCTGGTTTGTGACAGACCTTATTGTTTGTTTTCTCTCATTAAGACTCACTGTTTAACAACTTTCCTGTAATTTTTTTTTTGATGATTTTGTCACTAGATTTCTGTATTTGAAATATCGGCCTGCTTGACTGTTATAGATCGACTGAAGTAACGGAAGTAAGATTTTCCCATAGTGGGGCTCATGTGTGCCACATCTGGCAATAAGCAAATGAGCCGCTGCATGAGAAAACCAACAATATGCATATGCGACAACAAAGACCAGATCAGCTTTGCGGTAACTGCGAAGCTGATCAGCGACTTTGTTTTCGCTACACGGATAGTATAATCCCTCTTCTTCTTAAATCCGAAATTTCAAGTTTCTAGCCTGCTTCTGTGGCTGTACAGGCCGGTTTGTGTCAGACCTGTCAGAAACATAAATTGTTGGTCTTCTCATGCGGCGGCTCATTTATTGATGAGACAGTCTGCATGATTTAATATGTAATACAACCACTTTCTTGTTCAGCATAAAAATACAAAAAAAAAAAAAAAACAACACAAAAACAACGACAAACAAACAAAAAAAAAAGCAACTGCAGCCAGTTAAAGATTTTCATGATTGTGGTGTATTTCATGCACACAATTCACAATTGCACAGATCAGATTATTACATTATAAATATGTTTATGCTCAGCACTCAATTTGAGCATGAAAATAATCCTGCTATGAAAGTGCTTAAGATGTTGTAATAAATGTACCAAGCATTCTTGGAATTTCAGAATTTACAGGTATTTTAGCATGTGAATCTATTGCATGGCTATATGAGCTGCATCATGAGAAAACCAACATTTTGCACATGCAAAAACATAGACACTGTCACACAGATCAGCTTTGTGGTAATGGCGAAGCTGATCAGCACCTTTGTTTTCGCTACACGGATAGTACAATTCCTCTACTTTCTTAACCAAAATTTCAAGCTTCTAGCCATCGTCTATGAGTCTGTGACTTCACAAACAGGTTTGTGTCGGACAGTCCGACATGTTTGAAAACCACATTGCAGGTATGTATTTGATAAGCAAGTTGTCATTTACTGACAGAAGAATGTTCACTAGTTTTTGGTAAACTGCAAGGCATTTTACCCAGGATCTGCCCGGAATGACCTTCAAAACATGTCCAAAGTTGATTATAATATGGCAAGAAGAAATATCTGCATTAAGACTGAAAATGCAAATGTTTATGCACATTTTGCATCTAAGACATTCTCAATACAAAAACCCAGACAGCCTTTTTGAGCGAATCAGCCAAGATATTGTCAATATATGTCATTGATGTGTTTTTAATGGAACTGTTGGGATTTTATGAGATAAAATGCCTTATATTTCTAATCTCAACGGATTATATTACTGATTCTATGCGAACATTAAGATTGATAGAGAATAAAAAAATGCAATAAAGGCAAGGTAGACAAACTTGGGAATTCATTGAAATGAACATTATGAAATGAGCCACCTCATGAGAAAACCATAAGTGAAAACAAAGACACAGATCAGCTTCGCGGTTACCAGAGAAGTTGATCAGCGCCTTTGTTTAAATTGCTACATGGATAGTAAAATTCCTCTTCTTCTTAAATCCAAAATTTCTATCTTCTAGCGGTCGTCTGTGACTGCACAGTTTTGAGTCAGACCTATTCCAAAACCACATTGTAAGTTTTCCCACAATACGGCTCAAGTGATGCCCAATGTTCCAACACAGAGCAGACACATACACTGTAATCTGGACCCAGTTGTTCAAAGCATCGTTAGCTGAACGATATCGTTAAGACATAAATTTGTTGAGCAAATATCAGCTAAAGTAACAAATACACTGTTATTTTTTGTTGAAAAAATGTGAGAATCCTTTGCAGGATTCTCACATTTTTTCAACAAAAAATAACAGTGTACTTGTAATATTAATGTTTGAAATTTTAACGAAACGTTAACTAACGACGTCGTTAGTTTTGAACAACTGGGCCCAGGAATCTATCCCCTGTGCTTGCCCATTACGAAAACTTGCGCATGCTGTTCATAACAACTTTACTGACCAATTACTATTAACATTTCACATATTTTTTCAGACTTTGTATGGCAAGGATCAGTAAACATGGTAAAGCCACTGCAGAAAGTCCAGCACAGGTGTGTCGGTATGTTGTGAGTGCCTGTCGCAGAAATCAGCAAAACGTTGTTGACATAAAACTTTGATGGCCAATTAATGTCTTGTTGTTACAAATATTTTTCAGACTTCGTATGGCAAGGACTAGTAAAACCACCACAGAAGGTCCAACACAAGTGTGTCGGTATATCGGGAGTCTATCGTCTCTGCCTGTCGGAAAAATCTGTCTTCCTAGTCAAGATAAACAAGGATCAACCTGACTACTCTTTCCAGGTAAAGTATCCCTGCACCAGTCTTCGCGAAATCTTTTTGGCGATAGCTATTGACAATCGGTTGGCAGTAGCAAACTTTAGCCACTTCCAATCTTTTGTCCGCTGCAAGTTGTCTGGCAGATTTCAGTTTTTTTTAGCAAGAAAATCCGATTTTGTAGGACAGTTCTATACTTGATCATTATAATTTTGTTAATTTTTGTCCGACATTTGTTTGTCCACAATCAGAGTAAAATATTTTGTCAGACCTTAATTATTCGCAAATACTGCTGCTCCTTGATGGACCTTGGCTTTATGGTGAGACAGTCAGTTTTTCCCCACTCAGTTATTTCCCAGGGGAAAGAACTGACTGGGGGTATATTCTGGCTGGTTTCACCATTTTTATTTATGTCCCCCCAACCGAAGGTGGGGGACATATTGTTTTTGGTGCGGATCCCGTCGGCATCTGCGTCCGCGTCCGCGTAGCTTCTTTCCGTTGCGATATCTTTTGAACCAGTGGGTGGATTTTTACCAAACTTGCATAGATACATGGTTTTGGGAGGGGGAAAGAGTTGATTAGATTTTGGTGACCTTGACCTCATTTTCAAGGCCACCAGCCCATGAAAACTGATCAAATTAGGTTTTCCGACGCGATATCTTCTGAACAAATGAATGGATTTTGACCAAACTTGCACAAGAGTGTTGTTGGGAAGAGGCTCGAGAGTTGATTAGATTTTGGTGACCTTGACCTAATTTTCAAGGTCACAAGTCCATAAAAACTGTTGAAATTAGTCTTTCCAACGCAATTTCTTGTAAACCAATTGATGGATTTTGACCAAACTTGCACAGAAGCATTGTTGGGAGGAGGCTCAGAGTCGATTAGATTTTGGTGACCTTGACCTAATTTTCAAGGTCACGAGTCCATAAAAAATGTTGAAATTAGTCTTTCCAATGCAATATCTTGTAAACCAATTGATGGATTTTGACCAAACTTACACAGAAGCATTGTTGCGAGAAGGCTCAGAGTTGATTAGATTTTGGTGACCTTGACCTAATTTTCAAGGTTGTGAGTCCATAAAAACTGTTGAAATTAGTATTTCCAACGCAATATATTGTAAACCAATCAATGGATTTTGACCAAACTTGCACAGAAGCATTGTTGGGAGGAGGCTCAGAGTTGGATAGATTTTGATGACCTTGACCTAATTTTCAAGGTCACAAGTCCACAAAAACTGTTGAAATTAGTTTTTCCGATACGATATCTTGTAAACTAATTGATGGATTTTGACCAAACTTGCACGGAAGCATTGTTGGGAGGTGGCTCAGAGTTGATAAGATTTTGGTGATCTTGACCTAATTTCCAAGGTCACTATTAAAAAACTGTTGAAATTAGTCTTTCTGACACGATATCTTGTAAACTAATTGATGGATTTTGACCAAACTTGCACAGAAGCATTGTTGGGAGGAGGCTCAGAGTTGATAAGATTTTGGTGACCTTGACCTAATTTCCAAGATTACTAGTTCATAACTGTTGAAATTAGTCTTTCGGACGCGATAACTTGTAAACCAATTGATGGATTTTAACTAAACTTGCACAGAAGCATTGTTGTGTGGAGGTTCAGAGTTTATAAGAATTTGGTGATCATGACCTAATTTTAGACAGTGTCCAAAACAAGTTCAAACTACCACACCATACAGAACAAGATGGGCATGGTGTTTTCCTTAGAAAAACTTCATATCACAAGGTAACTACACTTCAATTACTAAACGGTTGGGGGGACATAGTTTTCCTCAGAAAACACTATTTTAATTGAAGTTTTGAAAGCGATTTGAATAGTTGGGAGAACAAAGTACATGTATGTGGCAGTGAACTTATGCATTAAGTGGGGTAGCGATCTTGAAGCAATTATCATAAACAAAATTTGAATTGAAATAAGCCACCGCACCTGAAAACCAACAATCTGCATAAATTGCAAAGATAAAGGCAGATCAGCCGTGCAGTTACTTAACACAGCTGATCATCGCCTTTGTTTTCACTACACAAAAAGTACAATTTTTCTACTTTAATCCAATATTTCAAGCTTCTAACCATTTACTGTGGCTGTACAGCCTGTTTTGTGTCAGACCAGGTTGGAAACACAAATTGTTGGGGTTTTTTTCACACAGAGGCTCAAATGCTATGTTGATGATTTATTTTCTGAATTTAAATTGTTTACAGGGTAGTCTTAATTTGATTGGCCTTGATATCAAGGAAGATTATTTTGGATAATTGAGTTGCACTGTGACATATTTATATGCAGATCCTGAAAGCTGATAAAAGATCATAAAAAGACAGCCAAGCCTACAGCGTATAGAGAATCCTTGTTAGCTCACCTTAGCCGAAGGCTTCACCTTAGCCGAAGGCTCAAAGGTGAGCTTATAGGATGGCCATGCTCCGGCAGCGTCCGTCATTCGTCTGTCAACAATTTCAAAGAACTTCTCCTCTGAAACCGCTAGGTCAATCAAAGCCAAACTTCATGTAAAGCATCCTTAGGAAGGAGGAACGAAAGTTTGTATAAATGGTCAAGGTCTCATCACCAAGATGGCCACCATGGCTATAAACAGTAAATTTTTCTTGAAAAATCTTCATCTCCAGAACAAGAAGGCCTATGATTTTGAAGCTTGGCATGAAGCATCAGGCAATGGAGCTATACAAATGTTTTATAAATCATGACCCTGGGTTGACCTTGACCTATTTTACGAAAATACTTGCTGGAAATGGGTAAATGGACTGAAGGTTTTATTTTTCTGAAAAAAAAAATTGGATCCCAGGCGCTGGCAGGGATTTTTTTGGGGTGTCTCAGGGGCCGAAATAAGGCCCCATTCCCAATGAGATTTAGGTGACTTTTTTCCCAATCTGGAGAAAAAAATTCCCAATCACAGCTGAAAATAAATTTCAATAGATCAATACAATGTGAAATTCAATGTCTGCTGTTTGAAATGCTGTTTTACTTTGATTTTATGTTAAAATTAAATGATTCTTAATGCATAAACTTCATTAACTATGTCAAATTGGAAAAAATTATCAACTTTGAACATTCTGAAAATTTCCCAAATTCAGGGTTTACGTCGCTAATTTTCCCAATCAGGAAGGCCCTAGGGCCCCTTCCCAAAATTGCCAAAAAAAATCCCTGGCTGGTCTGCCCCCGCCCCAGGGCAATATATATGTATATGTTCATGATATTCAAAGATCTTCTTCTCTGAAACTGCTTGACCAATCCAAGCCAAACTTCGTGTGGAGCATCCATAGGAAGGGGGAACAAAAGTTTATATAAATGGTCCAGGTCACATTGACCAAGATGGCCATCATGGCTATAAGTAGAAAAAAACAAAAATCTTCTTCTCCAGAACCAGAAGGTGTATGATTTTGAAACTTGGCATGAAGCATCAGGGAGAGCATCTCTACAAAGCATATGCAATGTACACATATAAATCATGACCCTGGCATGACTTTGACGTATTTTATGGCAAGTTCAACTTAGGTCGCCCATGCACTTGAATGGGGAAAATTGTCAAAAAGTCATTTAAAGAGAAAAGAGAAGAAAATGTTCAAATGGACTGAAGATTTGTTATTCTGGGGTGGGGTGCCCCAACCTGAGGCAATATACTTGTATATTACCATAATGTTCAAAGATCTTCTCTGAAACTGCTTGGCCAGTCAAAGACAAACTCCTTTGGAGCATCCTTAGGAAGTGGGAATAAAAAGGTACAAGTAGGCAAAGATCAGGAAAAGGCGCAATCAGAAAGAGAAAACAAGTTTATATAAATGGTCCAGGTTACATGACCAAGGCGGCCACCATTCCCTTCAAGAATCTTCTTCTGCAACACTGTTGGACGAATTTCAACAAAACTTGGCATGTAGCATTGTGGATGTAGAGTACTACAATGTATACAAAAATGATGACCTTGTGATGACTTTGACCTATTTTACAACAAGGTCTTGTTAATTGGTATATATCCCAGATCTCAGGTGAGCATTTACAGGACCATCGGTCTTCTTGTTTTAGGGTTTGTTGTTGTAATATATTTACTACAAACCTATACATATTTTGCTTATTTCAATGAGAAACGCTATCCCAAATGCTATCTAGAGTGTGTTGGGAAATGCTATCTAGAGTGTGTTGGGACTGATTACATTTACAATGTATTTACCGTTATTTACCTTACATGCGAAAAATGGTATGGCCATATAACCATGCATCTTTGAATTATCTGTACAAACATATGATTAAGTCATAACTACACTATGATGAATACCCACCAAACGGTTCTGTTTTGTTTGTTTGTTTTGATGTTGCTTAACAGTGATTTCACTGCAGTCCACAAAATGTCAGTCATGACATGAGCCGCGACGCGAGAAAACCGGTCTTCGGGTTTTCCGAACAGGTCCGACACAAACCGGCCTTTACACTCACAGAAAAAGGCTAGAAGCTTGAAATTTCGGATTTAACAAGAAGAGGAATTGCACTATCCCTGTAGCGAAAACAAAGGCTCTGATCAGCTGTGCAGTTTCTGACAAACTAAGCTGTACAAGCACAGAAGATGGCTAGAGGCTGGAAATTATGGATTTAGAAAGTAGAGGAATTATACTCTCCGCGTAGTGAAAACAAAAGACACTGATCACAGTTACTGCACAGCTGTTTTCGCATCGGCAAAAATCTGTTTTTCTCATGACGCAGCTCATAATTCTGCGAAACAATGAATCTCAAATTAAGTATGTTTTAGTTTTGTAAAGCTACTCTTTTAACTGGGTGGTTGATGCACATAGCAAATTGTTATTTTCGTCTAGAAGTAAACTTGTTTTTCGATTAATTACGTTTTCATGTTGGGTGTCCTTGCTTTTGTTATTGTCAGTAGTTTTTGAAAAGTTTTATGGGAAAAAGTGATTTATAAACATGTTAGCGATAACTTGTAAAGTTGACTTCATACCAATTCGACTGTGAAAACAACACTATGAAATGAGCCATATCATGAGAAAACTAGATTTTTGCTGATGTGAAAACGAGGCACAGCTGATCAGCGCATTTGTTTTCGCTACAGGGATAGAACAATTCCTCTTCTTCTTAAATCCCAAACTTCAAGCTTCTAGCCATCTTCTGTAGGTGCACAGGCCGTTGTGTGTCAGACCTGGTCGAAATCCCGAAGCCAGGTTTCTCGTGTCAGGGCTCACATGAGGAAAACAAACAGTCATGTGCAACCACCATAAGCTATGTTTAATACTGTAAGTCAGACCCCTTCATGTTATCATGATTTATTGTTTTCATACTAACATGATTTAGTTGAATCGATCCTCACTGGGGTCATAGTGAGCACATACTCCCTAGAGTATACTGGCTTCCTACTGTATCGCGGCCCTTATGTGGCAAAAGTGACTTCTGTATCGCGGGGTTCACCTAAAATGCGAATGCAAAAGTTTCCATGTAAGGAGATAATGTGACCTACTAATTGCGCGTGATCTGTGACGTCCAGACGACAGATTCGGACTCGAAGAAAATAAAACCAACGGGTGTTTGAGGTACTGAGTGGACATTTTATGGGAAGGGGGGTAATCAGTTTGTGCAAAATCCGTATTCTACATATTTTTTTGGAAAAGAATACATTTACTTTCCACTATTCATGACAATAAACACAATTTTTCGCTAGAATTGAGAGCAAGACGTTTGCCGTGAAAGATGTCGAACGTACGGGGCGCTAGGTTTGTAAATTCACGTGATATGCAAATGCCGCGATACAGTAGCTACCGCGATACAGTAGGAACCGAGTATACTAGTTAATACCCAGAAAGTGGTGGCTCCATCCCCACATGACTGAAAAATTCTTGACTGGGATGTTAAACCTGAATATAATTTATAAACAAATACCTAGCTGAAGTGAGCATGGCAGCTTAACAGCATAATAATCAGGAAATAATTTGTCTTAGCTTTGTTAATTGAGCCGCCTCATGGGAAAACCAACAATCTGCATAGGCGAAAACAAAGACGCAGATCAGCTTCGCGGTAACCGCCTTTGTTTTCGCTACTCGGATAGTACAATTCCTCTTCTACTTAAATCCGAAATTTCAAGCTTCTAGCTCTTTTCTGTGCTTGTACAGGTCGGTTTGTGTCGGACCTGTTCGGAAAACACATTGTTGGTTTTCTCACGAGGCGGCTCAATTGTTGATTGGGACGTTCAACCACAAAAAAACATTGTATCTCACAATGTTACCATGTTTAGATTTTGTTTGTTACATGCATATACATGTACAATGACTTGCAATTCAAGTGATGTGTCACTTTTTTGAGGTCACAAAACGTTGTTAGTACATGTATTTCAAAAATGTATGTGCTGTTTTGTGGAAAAATCTGCCTATCGGGGTTTCAAAACAGTTCATGCAAAATGATATGAGCAGTGATGTAAGAAAACAGGTCTTGGGGGTTTCCGACCAGGTCTGACACAAACCAGCCTGTTTAGGTAGAAGAGGAATTGTACTGTCTGAGTAGCCAACTCAAAGGCGCTGATCAGCTTCACAGTTACTGTGAAGCCGATCTGCCTCTTTTTAGCTCACCTGAGCCGAAGGCTCACAAGGTGAGCTTATAGGATGGCCATGCTCCGGCGTCCGTCCATCGTCCGTCGTCCGTCCACAATTTCAAAGATCTTCTCCTCTGAAACCACTGGGTCAATCAAAGCCAAACTTCATGTGGAGCATCCTTAAGAAGGGGGAACAAAAGTTTATATAAATGATCCAGGTCACATGACCAAGATGGCCGCCCATATATGGTAAAAACCATAAAAAAATCTCCTTCTCTGGAACCGGTGGACCGATTTAAACAAAACTTGGTATGTAGCATCGGGGACTCTGGCCCATCATAGTTTATATAAATCATGACCTTGGGTTGACCTTGACCTATTTTACGGCAAGCTCAATTTTGGTTACATAGGCTTTTCAATGGAAAAAAGTGAAAACATTGAATTTTTCAAGAAGTTTTGTAGCCTGTGATCTGAAAGTTGGTAGATACAGACAACATTTTGAGCTCATGAAGTGATGTAAGTATTAAAGGTCAAGGTCATTTCTTGACCTTGGTCAAAGGTCATTTACAAATTAAATGTTAAACTTAATTTTCTCAGTAACCGCTCAACCAATCAAAGCCAAATTTTATATGAAGTATCCTTAGGATGGGTGAATGAAAGTTAATATAAGTAGCCAAGGTCACATGACCAAGATGGCCGCCATGGCTATAAATAGCAAAAACCTTTAAAAATCTTCTTCTCCAGAACCAGAAGGCCTATGATTTTGAAACCTGGCATGAAGCATCAGGGGGAGGAGCTCTACAAAATTTATATATAAATCATGACCCTGGGATGACCTTGACCTATTTTACGGCAAGGTCAACATAGGTCGCCCATGCATTTGAATGGGGAAAATTTTCAAAATGTCATTTGATGGGAAAAACTTTATGGAAATGGCCAAATGGACTGAATATTTATGATTCTGAAAAAAAAAGGACCCCAGGGGCAAGTCTGGCCCCACCCCGGGGCAATATACCATAATAGTCAAAGATCTTTTTCTCTGAAACTGTTTGGCTAATCAAAGCCAAACATCTTGTTGAGTATTCTTAGGAAGGGAGAATGAAGTTTATATAAATGGTCAAGGTCACATGACCAAGATGTCTGCCATGGCTGTTAATAGCAAAAACCATTATAAATCTTCTTCAGAACCAGAAGGCCTTTGAAATTTGGCCTGAAGCATCAATGAATACAGCTCTACAAAGTTTGTATAAATCATGACCCTTGGATGGCCTTGACCTATTTTATGGCAAGGTCAGCATAGGTTGCATATCCCGGTTCTCGGATGAGCGTTTACAGGACCATTGGTCCTCTTTTTTTTTTTTCGCTTAAAGGCAAAAATCCGGTTTTCTGATGACGCAGCTCATGCCATTTCTACATGTACTATTAGAGATGCACAGTGTTGTAGTGGTACCGTAGAGCCCAGGACTCCGGAATGAAAGGTCCTGGGTTTGATGCCTATGGCAGTCCTGTAGTGACCTTGAACAAGACACTTTAAGCTTCACACAGTACAGGTTAACTTATTTAAGCCTGGCATCCCTTTTATGGGACATAGGCAAACAGCATAGCCCCAGATGTGACGCCGCAGAACGCGGCATGCCATCTGGGGCTATTCTGTTTGTTTAGAGAATTGCCATCGAAAAATTGAATAAAATTTAAAAATCACTCCTGACGCCCCTAAAAATGAGAGTGGACTCACCCAAATGATAATGATGGGAAAATCCATTCGTCAAATATGGGTTAAGCTTCACACAGTACAGGTTAAGACCAAGGTAGTAGGGGCTCCGTCCTGACATGACTGAACATCAAAAATTAAAAAAAAGTCTGCAGTACTGTCACTTAAATGTTTCGCATAATTTAAATGTTTAATAAAGGTCTATATTTTCTATCTGCAGTTCAGCACAATTCGCCGATGCGGCCACTCGGACAACTATTTCTTCATGGAAGTGGGTCGCGGGTCGTCGACAGGAGAGGGAGAGCTCTGGATGCAGGTTGAAGATTCACCGACGTCAGAGAGCATGCACAGTAGTGTTATGCAGTAAGTAATGAGTCACATTTGCTCACTCAACTTACGATATGAGCCGCTGCATAAGAAACCCAACAAATTGCATACGCGAAAACAAAGGCGCAGATCAGCTGTGCAGTAACTGCACAGCTGATCAGCACCTTTGTTTTCGCAACACGGATGGTACACTTCCTCTTCTTATTAATCCAAAATTTTAAGCTTCTAGCCTGCTTCTGTGACTGTACAGCCTGGTTTGTGTCAGACCTGGTCAGAGCCCCAAACTGTTGGTTTTCTCATGCACAGGCTCATATTTTCTCTTTGTGCTAGCACCTGATTATCATTATTAAACTTTTGAACACCTCTGTTTTTAAAGTGGGACTTTCGTTCTGATTGCATCATTTCCAGATTATTGCTTACTTTTACCTTTTCCAACACTAGGGGAGGGGGTAGCCAGTGGTAGAGCATCAGGGTTGGACTCAGGATATAAAATCCTTGAGCCAGTTGTTCAAAATTAATGATGTCATTAGTTAACGGATCGTTTTATTTTTCAAATGGCAATATTACAAATACACTGTTGTTTTTTGTTGGAAAAATGTGAGAATCCTTTGCAATGCAAAGGATTCTCACATTTTTTTTTCAACAAAAAAAAATAGCAGTGTATTTGCATTTGAAGTTGATATATAGTTAACAAATTGAGGGCTTAATGACAGCGTTAAGCTAAAGAAGTTGTGAACAACTGGGCCCTGGATTTGATCATTTTTTAGACGCTAAAAAATCATTTGCCAGAAATAGTATGGGGATCATACTTTCGAGTTGAAGAAATGATATCGATCTAAAAATATTTTCAAAGCTTTTACGAAAAATTTAATTTTGTTTTCATATTTTCTGTTTTGAATTCAGTAAGGCCATAGCAATAAACACTGAGTCATTCACCTCATATGAATACCGATGATGTCATTCTGACAAGAACAGTATAAAATTATACTTGTGAAAATCACTGTTCTTCCAAAACCCAAATTTTAAATCTGATTCTCTATCCTCAAACATCCTGATTTTGCAATTTTGTTTGTCCTTTTAGGCGACCTTGATGACACAAAACATATTTTCTCTTTTCCGATTTTTACAGTTTGTGAATGACAAAATCAGATAATGCGACATGCAGAGCCAGCCTTTGGGATTTCCGAACAGGTTCGACTCAAACCCACAGAATTCAGATAGAATCTTGAAATTTTGGATATAAGTAGAGCGGGAATTGTACTTTCTGTATAGCAAAAACAAAGGTGCTGATCAGCTGTGCAGCTGATCTGCGTCTTTGTCTTGGCATAGGCAATAATCCAGTTTTCTCATGTCATGGCTCAGATAATATTGCCATGCAAAGCCTAGTTTGCATGCAATATTGACTTGTCATGAGAACGCTTTTTGCATTATGCATAGTGCGAAAACAAATCTGCTGATCAACAGACCTCTAAGCGGTTACTGCACAGCTGATCTGTATTGCACTGTATTGCTAGGAAAATTCCACTTTTTTCTTAAATCCGAAATTTCAAGCTTCAAGCCATTTTCTGTGTCAGACCTGGTTGGATCCAAGGAAGACCCTTTTGTCGTGTCATGGCTTGTGATTTTGTATTGAAATCTCTATGAGAAATTCTAGAAATTCTTTAAAAACTTCTGAATTGAAATTCTAGAAAACATCAACAACATTCTGATGAAACTTAAGACTGTTTTTCACTCTAATAGTGTTGTTAAAGTTTTAGAGAGGTAGGTCTGAATTTCTCGCATTGCAGCTCAGTTGTCTGATATACAAAAAATCTTATTTCAGTTACATGACAGCAGCACGTTCAAGAAACTCCAGTTCTTCCGAGAATTTCCGTCGTCGTAGCAACACCAGTTCTTCGGCAGCATCCGTAGCTCACCATAGAAACACCATCATTGGAGACGAGTTTTCTCGTCACAGAACGGCCAGCGAAAGCCATCATGGGTAGGTCTAGTCACTACGAAAATTTACAGATTTTTCAGTTGTCATCACGAAAACTTGCCCATGCGATATACAGAGATTTTTTAGTTGTAAAAAATGAAAATTTCATCACAAAAATTTTGATATGTTTGCTCAATATATAGATTGTGGGTCTCGGTGAGGCGGTTCTAACGAGTGCCCACAATCTATGTTTTGGAGCAAAAATAAGAAAAATAGGTATACCTCTGCATACGCCAGTTTTACTACATAAAAATGGGGTTTAATAAGAGGATAAAACATTCTTTTCCGTGCATTAACGTTTGCCAAGCCCAAGGGCAATAATGTGTTGCAGCCCGAACCGCGTAGCGGTGAGGGCTGCAACACATTATTGCCCGAGGGCTTGGAAAACGTTGATGCACTTAGAAAAGAATGTTATATCGTCATTGTTATATACCTTTCCTCCAGCATATGTACATTTTATTTATTTATTTATTTATTTATTTATTTATTTGAATGTTAAGTCTTGAAATCGCGCATAATGAAAATCCACAGCCGTTGATGGGTCAGTGATTTGCTGCAAAGTAACATTAAGATGAAATGAGCCGCGACGCGAGAAAACCGGTCTTAGGGGTTTCCGACCAGGTTTGACACAAACCGGTCTATGCAGCTACAGAAGCAGGCTAGAAGCTTGAAATTTCGGATTTAAGAAGAACAGAGATTGTACTATCCGTGTTGCGAAAACAAAGGCGCTGATCAGCTTCGCAGTTACTGCGAAGCTGATCTGCGCCTTTGTGTTCGCATAGGCGAAAATCCGGTTTTCTCACGATGCGGCTCAAATATACGTCTGAAATGTGATCCCACCTGCCATGTTAAATTAAGATGAAATGAACACATGCCAGTGTCCATAACATGTAAACAGGTGTATGTCATAGGCTCAGGGCAATAACACCATTATTGCCCTAGAGGGCAATAACACCATTATTGCCCTGCTACGGTGTCATCTCAGGGCATTAACACCATTATTGCCCTGCTATGACGTCATCTCAGGGCATTAATGGTATTAATGCCCTACGACGCCTAAAACAGCAGAAAGTGCTGTCCGTTACAACACGGCAAGTTTCTATTGTAGAGATACATTAGGTATATAACAATGGGTGTTCATTGTACATACATTGCACATAATGTTTTCCTGATGTAAAAGTTGAAAATTTCCAGTTGATAAATTTTAATACATTTCAAGTTTTGATTCCAGAAAATTCTGTTATTATTTCATGTTATTCAAAATCACAAAATATTTGTTAAAGAATTTGCTATTTTCAGTTTATTAAAAACTGTTAAAATCAAGCATGCAAAGCAATACCTGGGGACTATTTTTCTTAGTATATTCATATAAACAACATGCAAGGGGCCTGTTCGTGATTCCACAGGGAGTTGATATCTGAGGAAAAGTGAAAAGCACAAACAACACATTTTTACCATAATATGATGTTATTTACTATAAAAAATATGTTTAACTATGAGAAAACAACACAAGGGGTTTATTTTTGCACAAGTTGTCCCTCTAAACAAGCTGCATGAGGGCTAATTGTTATTCTAAAAGATGCTTTGTTTGAGGAAAATGTAAGAACAAATAAGAAATATTTACAAAAATAAGACTTAAGCAAGTTTATCACAAACAACTGAGGTGGGTAAAACAGTCATGACTAGTTTGGTCTTCATGATAATGCCCCCTGAATATTGAAACAAATCAAAAATATTTGTTTGCATGGGGCTGTTATGCAGTTGCTACAGTTCTGTTAGTGTGTAAACAAAAACATTCCCAAGATAGAAAAAGGAAGTACTCCTTGTGCTGTAAACAAACAAAAGCAAGTTTATCACAAACAACTGAGGTGGGTAAAACAGTCATGACTAGTTTGGTCTTCATGATAATGCCCCCTGAATATTGAAACAAATCAAAAATATTTGTTTGCATGGGGCTGTTATGCAGTTGCTACAGTTCTGTTAGTGTGTAAACAAAAACATTCCCAAGATAGAAAAAGGAAGTACTCCTTGTGCTGTAAACAAACAAAATTAGCTTCTCAGTTAGAAAACTGGATTTTTGCATATGTGAAAACAAAGCCGCAGATCAGCTGTGCTGTTACTGCACAGCTGATCAGCGCCTTTGTTTTCGCTTCACGGATAGTACAATTCATCTTCTTCTTAAATCCGAAATTTCAAGCTTCTGGCCTTTTTCTGTGACTGTACAAGCGAGTTTGTGTCAGACCTTGTCGAAAAACCCCATAGACCGGTTTTCTTGTGTCACGACTCAAAATGTTAATAAAGCAAGAATATCTCCAACAACCAAGGTGGTTAAATCTTTTTTTTGAGTCTTCCTGAAAATGCCCCCAGAAGCCTTAAATAAACAAAAATATTGGTTTGTAGGGGGCTGTTATGCAGTCGCTGCAGCTCTGTTTTTGTGTAAACAAACATATTCCCAAGATAGAAAAAGGAAGTAATTCTTATGCTATAAACAAACAGAATTAGCAACTTGGTGACTAAAATAGCTCATTGAAGTTTATATGCAAAGGAGATTCTATTCAGCCTGTGCTTTTATACAGAGCGAAAATTATAAATTTTTCTTTCATGCAATAGGGAATAAATTATGTTCTCATTATTTCTCATTAAAAATGAAGTTTCAAATTCATGCAACCTAAAACACATACAAATTTATGTGAGTTTATATAACATCTATATGTATTATTAAACTGCCCAAAAGTCTATTCTTTCCATTCTTTGCTTGTAATCTTTCAGTTTTATCTCCGTCTTTCAAGTTTACTTAAGATAGATACAATGAAAAAGAACACAGCCACAATGAGTTTTTTCATGATAAGACTCATTTTATAATTGAATTCCAGAATATCACACCAGTCTGCAGAGTTGCATGCAGACATGGATATGAAAGCCAATTATTCTCGTTTATTGGATTTTTTTATCATATGAGCCACTGCATCAGAAAACCAGCAATCTGCAGCTGCAGATCAGCTGTGCAGTTACAGCGGCTTTATTTTCTCTACACAGATAGCACAATCCCTCCTCTTCTTTAATCTGAAATTTCATGCTTCTAGCCATATTCTTTGGCTGTACAGCCTGGTTTGTGTCGGACCTGGTCAGAAACCCAAATTGTTGGTCTCGCACGAAGGCTCATATATTAACCCATAAAATCCTGATATCCTATTAACCCATATAGGCCTGGCGTCCTTTTTGTGAGACATATGCAAACAGTATAGCCCCAGATGTGACGCCGCAGAACGCGGCGTCCCATCTGGGGCTATTCTGTTTGCTTAGAGGAATTTCATCAAAAATGGAATAAAATTTGAAAATCCTACCTGAAGCCCCTGAAAATGAAAGTTGACTCACCCAAATGATAATGATGGGAAAATCCATTTGTCAAATATGGGTTAAAAGACATGCGTACCCTAAACATTATAGCCCCATATGAGATTCCCAGTGATTTTTTTCGCTATAAAACCGACTCCGGTTTTAGGAGTCATTCCCAATGGCAAAAAGTATCTTTTTTCCCCAATGCATGGTTCAAAATTCCCAATTTGAGAAAAATTCCCTCTCAGGCTCATATCTGCAACCAAAATTTATATATGTACTGTCAAAAGCTTCAATTAGTCAATCAATCCGATACTTATGAAAATGAATAATGCTAACTTTAATGCATCCCAGCCATATGTTGTTTACTTTTAGAAAACAAATCACAATAACATATATGATGATATGTTTATCATTTTTACTGGCTTTTATATAAATGTCGCTGATTTTCCCAATTGACGGTAAAATTTGGCTATTTTTCCCAATTGAACCGGTACTGGTACCGTTCCCAAAATGGTGAAAAAAATCATCACTGGATTCCACAGAGCTGTGCTTCTCATCATGCAAGGGCAAATAAGAATTTCATCCAAAAATGGAAATTACTCCTCGTTACGAAAACTTGCCCATGCAATATACAGAGATGTTTAGCTTAAAAAAAGATGAAAATTTTCAGCAGAAAAATGTTGATATTTTTCTTATTTTTGCTCTAAACATAGATTGTGGGTACACGTTAGAACCGCCTCGCCGAGGCGGTTCTAACGAGTACCCGCAATCTATGTTTTGGAGCGAAAATAAGAAAAATAGGTATACCCCTGCATACCCCAGTTTTGCTATATAAAAGAGGGGTTCAAGGGGGTATACATTACACGGACATGTTTTCCTGATGCTCCTGATGTCCCTAAATATGAGCCTGTGCGTGACAAAACCAACAATTTGGGATTTCGACCAGGTCTGACACAAACCGGCCTGTACAGCTACAGAAGACAGCTACAAGCTTGAAATTTTGGATTTAGAAAGTAGAGGAATTGTACTATCCGAGTAGCGAAAACAAAGGCGCTGATCAGCTTCGCGGTTACCGCGAAGCTGATCTGCGTCTTTGTTTTCGCATATGCAAATTGTTGGTTTTCTCATGCACTGGCTCATATCTAATTTAGAAGGATGGGGAAAGTCACAATGTCTTGGCTTATTTGGGTTGTGTAGGCTATTTTAGTGTTCAGATTATATTTGAGCCTTTGCATTAGAAAACAAACAATTTGGGTTTCTGACCAGGTCTGACACAATCCAGGCTGCTGTACAGCCAAAGAAGCAGGCTAGAAGCTTGAAATTTCAGATTTAAGAAGAAGAGGGATTGTACAGTCTGTGTAGCGAAAACAAAGGCGCTGATCAGCTGTACACTTACAGCACAGCTGATCTGCGGTTTTGGTTTCGCATATGCAGTTTGTTGGTTTTCTGATGCGGCAGCTAAAATTCTCTTAAGTCTTTATGCACTTAACAATATCTTTTTGCATTAACAGGTCTCCAAGAAGGAACCGTATCACAGTTACCCGACCTGTATCTACTGTCGAGTACAAGTCACTCTCCCTAAGTCCCGAACCACAACAACCTCTTAGTATGGGCAGGTTTGTATTGGCATGTTAATAATTCTCTTAGGATAATTATTTTTTCCCCAAGAGGGGATAGTGCGGGTGGTGATACAGGATTACTGTGATGCTACCTGTCTCCACTGTAGAATGATTAGCCTGGGAGCGCAGTGGTGTGCGTAGTGGTAGAGCGTCGGACTCTGAATCGAGAGGTCCTGTGTTCGATCCCCACAAGCATCAGTGTGTTGTGTCCTTGAGCAAGACACATTAACTCCCTACAGTACTGGTTAAACCCAGGAAGAGTTGGCTCCGTCCTGACATGACTGAAAAATTGTTGACTTTGATGTTAAGCCTCAATACAAACAAACAATCTTTCTTGGTCAAGAATCACAGTAACCTCTTAAGGGATCTAGTCCCTGCAGGTTTGTATTGATATCTCAATGATTCTCATTTAAGCCTGGCGTCCTTTTTGGGGAACATAGGCAAACAGTATAGCCCTAGATGTGACGCGGCGTCCCATCTGGGGCTATTCTGTTTGCTAAGAAGAGTTTTGTAGAAAAATGAATTAAAATTTTGAAATCACTCTTGAAGACACTAAAAATGACTCACCCGGCTGATAATAATGGAAAAATCCATTCTTCAAAAATGGGTTAATTGTTAAGTGAATCACAGAGGGAATAGGGACGAAAGATCACTGGCTAGACCGTTTTTCATTCTTCCTTAGTCTCTTATCACAGCACCCTTATGGGAATACAGCCTAGGTAAGTTGAGAAAAAATGACAAAGGAAAGTGAGCTTAGGCTAGATATGGCTATCATTAATTGAGCTGCGACATGAGAAAACCAACAATGTTGTATCCAAACAGGTTCAACACAAACCGAGCTGTACAAGCACAGAATATGGCTAGAGGCTGGAAATTTTGGATTTAGAAAGTACTATCCGAGTAGCGAAAACAAAAGCGCTGTTCAGCTTCGCAGTTACTGCGAAGCTGATCTGTGTCTATGTTTTCGCATATGCAGATTGTTGGTTTTCTCATTATGCGGCTCAACGGAACATCAGTGTAAGCCACACTGAAAGCACAATATAACATTAATACATCTATATATGAATTGTCAAAGTATGTTGGAAATTGCAATAGCATGGGTGCTCACAATTCAACTAAGGATTTTGACTATGATTACTCTCTTTCAGTCCATTGCTAATGGAGCCCCTTGAAGATCCACGTGTCCGGTCGGACAGCGTGGGTTCTAGGGGGTCGAGAAGTTCACGGGCCAGCAGCCATCACGCCGACATTGAGACACCTATCATGACTCCAGAGTCATCTTCAGTTATGTAAGTCCAAATGATATAACTCAGACCATGTCTGGACCCCAAAAGGCCATTTTAGACTAATTTTGCTAATGATCTATACGTTTTACTGTTGATTTAACTTGTATTAGATAGCTAACAGGGAAATTTTTTTCTGGAGATCTGTACCCCAACAATAACGTTATAAAAAGAAAATGGTGTACTTATCTGCAGGGTAGAAGTAGTGCTCAGCTGAGATGAGCGGGAAAAAACTGAGGTTTACTGTTACATGTACTTTGAAAATTTTCACAAGAACTTTATTTCTTTATATGTTACGCACATGTTTACTGTGAATAAAGGGCTATGCATATGTAATTATCTTTATGAAAATTTCATTTCTACAGTAGCCACAGGTCCATGACCCCAGAATCTACCTACCCTATCTCAGAAGAGGACGGCCAGGACTACCTCAACATGACCCCAGGTCAAAGGTCAGGGTCACCATCCCCTACTAGGGACAGGCTAGAGAGACCAGGTAGGTAAACCCCCCTCACTCGGTATATGTACCCTATCTCAGAAGAGGAATATACATACTCACATACTCTGTCTCATAAGAGCCGCATCGTGAGAAAACCGGATTTTTGCCTGTGCGAAAACAAAGGCGCAGATCAGCTTCGCGGTAACCGCGAAGCTGATCAGCGCCTTTGTTTTCGCTACACGGATAGTATATTTCCTCTTCTTCTTATATCCGAAATTTCAAGCTTCTAGCCTGCTTCTGAGACTGTACAGCCCGGTTTGTGTCGGACCTGGTCGGATATCCCGAAGACCGGTTTTCTCGCGTCGCGGCTCATAAGATTAAAGCCAGGACTATCTCAACATGACCTGGGTCAAAGGTCAGAGTCACTGTCCCCTACTAGGGACAGGATACCCCTACTAGGGACTGGATAGAGAGACCAGGTAGGTAAACTCCTCCTCACCCCCACTCGGTATATGTACCATATCTCAGAAGAGGAATATACATACCCTATCTCAGAAGATTAAAGCCAGGACTTCCTCAATATGACACCAGGTCAAAGGTCAGGGTCACCGTCCCCTACTAGGGACAGGCTAGAGAGACCAGGTAGGTTAACTCCCCCTCATCCCCACTCGGTATATGTACAATATCTCAGAAGAGGAATATACATACCATATCTCAGAAGATTAAAGCCAGAACTACCTCAATATGACCCAGGTCAAAGGTCAGGGTCACCATCCCCCAAAAGGGACAGGATAGAGAGACCAGGTACACCTCACAGATTTTTGAATCCTATTTTAGCCTTCACATGAGAAAATCAGACTCCCCTTTAGTTCTTTTGACCGGGCGCAACAAATACCAGCCTGTACAGTCACAAGCCGGCTAAAGGCTTGATATTTTTTTAAGAAGAGCGATTGTACTGTCTGTGTAGCACAACAAAGGCGCTGATCAGTGTGTATTACTAAACATCTACCAATTAACTTCTCTGATATTACGAAATGTGTGTTTCTAGGTTCTTCAGGTTCAGAATATCATGATACAAAGTCGCAGCCTGATCAAACGGACGGGTATATGGATATGAAACCTGGGTCTGTCAGCAGCTCGATGGGTAACGATAGCGGCTACATGGACATGATGATGGGCTCTAACAAAGGTATGCATACATGTGATGAGTGGGAGACTATTTCTTTCGGCCCTTTGAGATCAGTAAGAATATTTAGATTATTAAAATTGTATGTTTAGAACCATCTTCTAAACAATGTTTTAAATATTTTATTAAGTTGACCCCGTTTTGGCATGTGTCTTTGATTTAGACTCCCTTGTGTAAAACTTTCAAATTGCAGGATGTTATCTGGCTATCGTCGCCATATCTAAAGGTTTTGTACCTGAAATTGCGCATTAGGGCCCATACTACCTCCCTTTGAACGTTTTTACTGCTTCCAAAGGATCAAACTTTTATATTTCATTTTCATTCATTTCAAGGAGGTTTTTGAAAAATGTATAGGGATTATCTTGGTTCATTTCAGGGAGAGTTTTACCCCACATTTAATGGAGTCTCCCTGATGATCAGGGAGGTATCACATGCATATAATTGTGACGTTATCTGGCATTTTGGGTCTTGTGGAGTCAAAGACGGAAATTCAGTTTTTAACATTATTACACTTTTTAATATGTTGATAATACAATTCTAAAAGCTTTTGTGAATTGGGCTAACAATAATTGAGAAAAAAAAGAGAAAAATACGCAACATCCTCAGTTTGCATCTTTGGCTTTTTAATTGGAAACAAAATTAATTGGCATTTGATAAATGTTCGTAAAACTAAGTTGTAGTGTCTTAATATGTTGTCAAAAAACTAAATGATGGCTAAATATTACAGAATCAGAACTTTCAAAGCTGATGCTAAAAATTGCTAACCTTTCTTATTAGACGGCATTCTGAAACTAGTGACCAAGGGCGCAAAAATCCAATTAACGTCGCATTCATTTTCATGACTTCAACATTCATTCACGTTTTGTGACGTCAGCGTCTTACCTCCACAAAACCGAAAATCTCAGAGAATGTTTTTTTAACTGACAAGGCAGTTAAAGACCTTGTAGAAAGAGACTTGCTGCATTTCACTTATTTTTACCAACTCAGTGCTTTAGATCTTATTTAATCAAACCTATACTAAAAGACCAAAGATCTGACCCTATTTATGGGACATAGGCAAACAGTATAGCCGCAGAACATGGCGTCCCATATGGGACTAATATACTGTTTTTTTTTTTGTTTTTTTTTTTCAAAGTTCCATGAATTTCTTTTGCCATTTCATTGCCAATTGCACATTGTGAATAAATTTGGAACACAACACATAAGCCCACTTGTGAAGCATTGGGACTATACTGTTTGCTTAAAGGGATGTAACTGAAGAATTAAATAAATAAAAATTGAATATCATGCATAACACCCCTAAAAATGAAAGTGGACTCATCCAAATGTAAATATGGTTGATGTAAGTATAACCAGTTTTCCTTATATTCCAGCCCCGGAGTCCCCAGCAGCAGCATCAGGCTACATGGTGATGTCCCCAGGGGTGGGGCCCAGTCGCTCCACGGCCCCCATACCCATACACCCGCCCAAGGAGTCGGTGGGGTATATGGACATGATGGCGTCAGGGCTGACCAGTCAGACACAGACACTGCCCACGGTGAAAGAAAGTGGAAGTAAGTTATATTTGAGCAGCGAAATGAGAAAACCAGCAATTTGGGTTTCTGACCAGATCTGACACAAACTGACCTGTACAGTCACTGAAGATGGCTAGAAGCTTCAAATTTCGGATTTAAGAAGAAGAGAAATTGTACTATCTGTGTAGCAAAAACAAAGGTGCAGATCAGCTTTGCAGTAACTGCACAGCTGATCTGCACCTTTGCTTCCGCATAGGCAATAGTCCTGTTTTCTCATGACACGGCTCATTTCATTTCTAAAGGTTGAATGGATCATGTGTTATGTGTTCATGTGTTACGTGTGATGAGTGGCAGAAATTTCTCTTACACATAATGATTACTTTAGTTCAATCATTTAGAAAAGAATTTAGTTCCTTAGCAGTGGAAAATTGTAGGACTATGGAGCAAGAGCCTGAGGTTATAAAACCTTTTTCATGCTCAACTCAGCTGAGACTAAAATTTATCCTGCTCATAAATGTTAAAATGCCAACAATTGTTGGCATTTAAACATTTATGAGCAAGATAAATTACTAGTTTTTGAGTTTTGAACCTGAATTTTCCACAATTTTTGACTATTTCAGCATTTATCAGCAGTTGAAATTTCATGCTCAACTGAGCTGAGCTTGAAAAAAGTTTTGTAACCTCGGGGCCTTGGTTCAAAATATACCTCACATAATATTGTGTTCTAGTGCAAGACATAGTTACTTTACTTGGTTATTGATTAAGTACCATAGGGGGTGGGGTTGGGTTGAGGGTTGGTTTCATCCTAATGACATTTTTAGCATGTTGACTTACATGATCAACAAATGAAACAAATTTTAGATGGATAAAAGTTGAGAATTTTTCACCGGTTGGTTTGTTTTATTGAGAAAATAATGTTTCAGTTTTTCAGATACAGACTCTAAGTCGCCAAAGTCGTTTGCTGCCAGCCTGTACAATGCATAACAAGATGTTTTGCCTTTGTGAAAACAAAGGTGCAGATCAACTGTGCAGTAACTGCACAGCTGATCAGCGCCTTTGTTTTTGCTACACGGATTGTACAATTCCCCTTCTTCTTAAATCTGAAATTTCAAGCTTCTTACTATCTTCTGTATTTGTTCAGGCTGGTTTGAGTTGAAACGGGTTGGAATCACTGAAGACAGGTTTTCTCAGGACTCAGCTCAATACAAATAGAGAAATTCTTACTTTGCTTTGTTTGTTTGTTTCTATTGAGGCTTAAGGATGTTCGCTGCCAATGAAAAAGTATTCAAACTTTTTTTCTAACCACACTTTTTAGATTCCAAAATACAATACTAGACATTTGAAAACAAAATAAGTATAGGGTAGTGTGCATTTTTTCAAGCTACAGGCCTGTGAATGAGACCTCTGAACACCATGTTTAAAATTTAGTAAAATTAATTTAATTTTTAATTCTTTGAAACATACCCGTCTTGAACAAAAATACACCCAGAAAGCTTTCAAAAGTCATAATATTTGCGTAATGCAGACTATTTTGGACCAAAAGCATACAAAAATTTGCAACTTGAAGTGGATGACAAAATTTTACAAGTCGTTTTCCAACCCTACCCCCATACTTGAAAAGTCGGAAAAATCAATATTTTGAAATGTGCCAAACCCATATTTGTAGATTCAAACTTTTTCTTGTATTTTCACACAACATAGAACTTGGTAATATGGTTCGAATAAAGGAAAGAAATATATATGGTAGTGTGCATATAAGAGAGAACCAACCACTTGAAAATCGCCATTTTAAGCCTTTTTTCGGCTGTTTTCTTTCTTGAAGCCCATTTCATAAAACCACCCAAAATTTTAAAACTAGCACACCAAATACAGAAAGACTGACTTAGAAGACAATGCACACATATACTGCTGCTAAAATAAACATAGAACTAGTGCAATTTATTTGAAAATATATAATATGCAAGTTTAATCTACCCTACCCCCTAAATTTTACTGACAACTAAAATTTTCTGAAAAAATGCAGAAAATGGGGTGAAAAAATGAAGTTCCTTAGATTGACAATTTTCATGGCTCATTCAATGCATATCATCAATATGTATCCAAATATAAAATATTAGGAAAATATCTGCAACCGTTTACGAGATATTCAACAAAATAAAAACCGGAAGTTCTGAAATGTCAAATGTTGGCAGCGAACATCCTTAACATCCCAGTCGATAATTTTTCAGTTATGTCGGGATGGAGCCAACACTTCCTGGGTTTAACCAGTACTGTAGGGAGTCAATGTGTCTTGCTCAAGGACACAACATGGTGACGCCTGTGGGGATCCAAACCAGGACCTCTCGATTCGGAGTCTGATGCTGTACTACTATGCCAGCGCGCTCCCTCAATACAGATATAGAGAGAGAAATTATTACTTTGCATATTCAGAACTAATGTTTCAGTGTTTCTTATCCCTGTTATTCTAGGTGGTGAAGCCTACCTCCCCATGACACCCACAGGCCAGAGTCCCATCTCTAGCCACGGACTCAAACCCGCCAAAGTCGTTAGCTACCTGTCGGACGACTCCATGTCTGGAGAGTTTCCAAAGAGAGCCTACTCTGTCGGTAGTCGGCCAACCACGAAGCCGTTAAGACATCATCATATACAAGACTTGCAGAAGAAACAGGTGTTGGATAATAGCCGGAGTTCGAGCGCGCCACATTTGATAGTTCAGAAGTCGCGTGGTGCATACCTCGACAAATATCCCAACCCTTATGATGCCTATTTAGGTATGTTGAAGCCTTTTAAAATGAGCTGCGATGCAAGAAAACTGGTCTTCGGGGTTTCCAACCTGGTCTGACACAAACGGATCTGTGCAGCTTCAGAAGATGGCTAGATGCTTGAAATTTCGGATTTAGGAAGAAAGGAATTGTACTATCCGTGTGCCTTTGTTTTCGCATAGGCAAAAATCTGTTTTTCTCATATAGGCACAAATAGTTTCTGATCTTGTCGTGTAGTGTATCACTCGATCATTATTCTAGTACAGATAAAAGTGTGTTTAATGGGTCAAGACATGATTAAGCTTCATTACTGCCAATTTGACTAAAAAAAAAGGTTAACTTTATGTGTACCTCAACATAAATGATGCTTTAACGTATTAATACAACCAGGCATTGTAATACCACATGCCCATGGGCATACCACTCTATCAAGCAATGATTTGGCATTTTACAAAGAATAAATGTAGGTCTAATGTATCCCAAAATGCATTAGAGCTAGATTTTGAAAAAAAAAAAAAAGAATGAAAAATAAACAGTTTAAATTTTAGAGGTTTGCGCCATGCAGGTCACAGTGTACCAATAAAGCATATTCATATAAGGCATGAATGCTAAAGTCAAAAACAGTAATGATTATCTGAAATTTTACAGCTTTGAGTGATAAAGGTCACAGCTTATCAGTTAGGCATATTCGTGTAAAACATGAAAGCTAGGGTTAAAAACATCCATTTTCATCTGAAATTTTAGAATTTTAAGCCATAAAGGTAACAGTATATCACATAGGGGTATTCATGTAAAGCATGAAAGCTAAGGTGAAAAACAACTGCCATTTTTGTAGGCATAAAAGTCACAGTTTATCACACAGAGATATTCATTTAAAACTTCCTTTCCCTGTTGCAGGTGCCAGCCCTCTCAGTCAATCCTACAAGTCTGATGATTCTGATAGTTTCATGGAGATGGATTTCTACAGACCCCGAACAGCCAGCGACAGTTACGGCTGCCGACCACGGGCCTCGAGCTTCGGGAAACAATACACCACACAAGGCCATCGGCCAAGGTCGTCAAGCTATGGACAGGCTTCTCGTGGAAAATTGAGTAAATTAGATTCAATGGATTCACTGAGGACAGAGTCACAGGAATTACATACTAAACCCAACTCGGAAGAGTCGCTGGGAAAATTCTCTAGTTCTTCAAGAAATTCTTCAAGTGATTCATTGAAAAAGTTGCCGGAAGACGTGTCTAAAGTTTCAAATTATTTAAACACAGATTATATGGATATGGGTTATGAAAAGCGTAATACCCCATCTCCTAATGTTCATAATATAATGACAAATTCAAAGTCAGAAAAAGAGGCGCAGGGATACGTTGATATGACTCTAGGTTCGAGTGCTCCCAAATCATCGCGGGGGGTTTCACCGAGTTCATCAAGTCATAGTTTAGGTTCATCACCGGCATCATCTACTGGGAGATCAATTGACAAATCCCATCATGATCGTTCACAAAAATCACATGACGCTGTTGTAGTGAAAGCTTCGGGACATGTAGTTCATAAACCGGGATTTTCAACATCAGAGAATCACCTGAAAGTGGTAAACTCACATTTATTGACAATAGACAAGAGGAGTCCCAGTAGTTCGGGAAGGGAATCCGAGGATGAGAGTTATGTCCCTTTCCAACCTGCGTCTGCTCAGCCGGTCATGTCAAAACCATATGTGACGGCACATGACATTGGAGCTAAAGGTCACATACCTAAAGATGCTGTGCAACGACCGACCTTGAAAATTCAACACGGATATAGTCGTTCATTAGATTCAGGTATTACCGGAAAAGTAGTTGACCCGAAAAGTCAACATGGTGCCACCGGTAGAAAGAAACAGGAAGGGAGATATGAAAAACATAGTGGAAAGCATGATAGACATGAAGGAAAGAATAAACATAGGGTAGATGAACACAATAATAGGCACGGGTCTAAACATAGTCCTAAACAAGAATATTCACGATCAAAATCTAAACTTGAAAGTGTTAAGGATGAATCTTCGTCAAAACTGGACGTTAATGCTTCGCTTCAGGAGAAGGTTGTCCGTGGACACAGTCCAACTCTAGAAAGAAAACTCGAAATTCCTGATACAGATATATTTTCAAATAAAATTTATCAGGAGGATGTGAAATCTCCACAGGTTGCAAAACTGTCGGCTACTAAAACACCGGATACTAGTTCCTATATGGAGTACTCTCCTGGGTTTGAAATGACTAAGTCGACTTCATTTGAATTCAAGAAGAAGCCATCAGAATACATGGAAATTGATATTCCAGCAATGGCAGAATCGTCTGATTATGTAGAAGCAGACTTCACCGGGACACCAAAATCAGTAATCTCTCCAATAAGGACAGATACATCTGATTATGTTGAAGCGGATTTCACACCGACTCCCAAAACACCCCAAACCCCTAAAGATAAAACTTTCTCGACTACTTCTAGTGACAAACAATATTCAAGTTCACCTAAGAGTGTGAAAACTCCAAAAACTCCTAAAACTCCAAAAGAGAAAGATCCAACCATGTCCGATGCTTTTCAGTACATGGATTTTGATCCTGCAGATCCTCAGGATATAAGGCAAAACGAGAGTGACTCGTTAAAAACTCCTACTCGTGTTCAAGCTTTTATATCAAATATTTCCGAAGTTAAGGAAAAAGGACTAGAAAAAGCTTCAAAAGACACTGATTGTGAGAAAAACAAGGGTGATAGGTTAGATAAAAATGATTTAAGTATGAAGAGTGATAGTAAAAGAAAATGTGATACTGCGAAGGGTAAAGAAAATATAGAAAAGAAAACTAATGCTTCAAGCTTAGAAAAATCTAGTAAAATTGAAAGTGCCAAAGATGTAGTTAAAGATGTTCAAGTAGATAAAACTGTTGAGGATAAGTGTTCAGGAAATGCGGAGGGTAAAGGGATAGAGAAAGTTCATTGTGATTCAAAAACTGAAGAAAACCTCCTGAAAACCAAAGATAATAATGCTAGTAATGGTGACAGCAAAGGTGAAGGTCACAGTGGCGACCTTTGTAAAGGTCATTGTAAAGAAGGGGAGGGAAATTGTAGTGTTGGAGCTTCAAAGAAAGTTGACGCTAAACCGAACAGTACGGATGACTCTCATAATATTGTGATACGCGGGAGAAAGTCGCTAGCTTCTTTTGCTGAACCAGTTGAAGATGAAGGATACGTAGACATCTTAGACTTTTCAAATAAATCGAAATCAAAAGACACTTGCGGGAGACAGCATCACAGGTCTGGAAGCTCATCAAGCTCAAATAGTGAGAAACATCGGCTTTCCATTGATGAAATACCTTGCCCTGAGAAAGTTGCAAGTTTCTTCGTAGAGGAACCTTGTCCGGTGCCGGAAACGCCAAAAAGTTACATTAGTGATGATTCTATCTCGGAAATTCCAACTCCGGAACAGCAGTTTAGTTATATTCAAGACGAGTCTGATGATAGTTTTAGTACTTCTATGACAAGTCTTAGTTCTTGTGAAGGGAAAGAGAATGTTCTACGTAGTTCGGGAAAGACACCGATCAGAAGTCGGCCGTCTAGCGGCAGTCAGATACCATCTGCTGGTCAGATGCATGAAGGTGTGATGATCAGAACGAGGTCCGCCTCAGGGCAGCCTATGATACAGACCGGTGGCTTCTCAAGACAGACCAGTGTACCGGCTGTGCCTTCGTTCAGCCCAAGAACAAGTCAGGAGATTCAGACAGTTGGGCGCGGCAGGAAAGCCAGTGGTCCAGCTACATTTGCGAGTGCAGGCGGTAATAAGCAACTGAATAGTAGTTTAAATGCAGGACTGAAGAAAGCGGCCGAGTCACAAGGCAATGGACAAGAACAGCTGACGAAACAAAACAGCTTGCCGAGCATGGCTGTGCCAGTTACTGAATGTATGCCAAGGCAGACAATTCCTTTCCCCCAGGAAATGCAGTCAAGTCGACACAGCTTCACAAATTTGTCGGCGGAATATGAACAAATGTCGTTTCCTGCAGGCAACCTTTCTACTGGGAAACCGGAAAAGTCCAGTTCTCACCAACAGCTTGCGGATGTTCCACCAGCTGAGGAATACAAGTTGAACTACGCTCAGTTGGATCTGCACGGATCGTCGGAAGGTATCGACGACAAAAGGGTGAAAAGTCGTCATCCGTCTTCGTTAGACGACCTGTCCCAGCCGTCACCGGTTTATGCTGAGATAGATCATGAGAAGACGGAGAACATGAAGAACGCTTCTAACAAAGATGTGAAATTTACACTATGAATGATAGTTTATTATATGAGTTTATAATATGAGCCTTCGCATGAGAAAACCAACAATTTGGGTATCCGACCAGGTCCAACACAAACCAGGCTGTGCAGTCACACAATAAAGCTAGAAGCTTGAAATATTGGATATAAGTAGAAGAGGAATTGTACTATTCGTGTGGCGAAAACAAAGGCGCTGATCAGCTGTGCAGTTACTGCACAGCTGATCTGCGTCTTTGTTTTTCGCATATGCAAATTGTTGGTTTTTTCATTCATATATAAAGCCATTGGTTTAACTAAGGATTTGGTGATAATGAATTGGTCAAAATAAGTTAAGCCCCATGACAGTTTTTTTTTTTCATATGCATAAAGTTTTCGAAAGTTTTTTTTGTTTTAAAAATATTGTAAATGACTAAACTCAAGTTAGATCATACTATTTAGCTTTCCAAAGTTTTATTATTTTAAAAATACATTAAATGATTGAAAAAGTTCTAAAATCTCAAGTTAGATAATACTATTTTGGGTGTAAATATACAAAGTTTCAATCTAAATCCCAATGTGTCTTTTAATAACTGGCTCATTTTCTTACTGTGATTTTTGCCAATTTCTAATTTTCAGTGGTAATGGGGTTGAGAATTTATAGAAAGAAATAAGAGAAAATAGCTCCTGCTTCAGAATTTATGCATGCCTTTTGGCAGAAAATTCAATGCAAAAGTGTTAAGGTGCAGGTTATGACGATATCTATTTACATCAGGAAAACATGTCCGCGCAATGAATTCCCACTTTTATATAGCAAAAACTGGGGTATGTAGGGGTATACCTATTTTTCTTATTTTTGCTCCAAAACAGATTGTGGGTACTCGTTAGAACCGCCTCAGCGAGGCGGTTCTAACGTGTACCCACAATCTATGTTTTGAGCAAAAATAAGAAAAATATCAAAATTTTTCTACTGAAAATTTTCGATTTTTACAACTTTTAAAAATCTGTACATTACATGGGCTTGTTTTCGTAACGTAAGTGTATGGGAAAATTTCAGCTTGGGCTGAACTTATTTTGACCAGTTTAGATGATGATTTTAGCTGGAGACTCATCCATTTTCTCCCAGCCCTGGCCTCGAGGTTATAAAACTTCTCATGCTCAACTCAGCTGAGCATGAAATATAAACTGCTCTTAAATGCTGAAATAGCCCAGATAATTTGAAATTTTTCAGTTAAGATCACCAAAGCCTGTAATTTATCCTGCTATTAATGTTAATATATCCTGCAATTAAATGTTAAATTGTAAACAATTGTTGGCATTCTAACATTTATGAGCAGGATAAATTTCAGTCTCAACTAAGCCAAGCATGAAAAAACTTTAATAACCTTGGGGCCAGATTAGTGGAAGGGTTGTAATCATAACATTTGAGCCACCTCATGGGAAAACCAACAATGTGGTTTTTGAACAGGTCCAACACATACTGTGCTGTACAGGCACAGATGACAGCTAGGAGCTTGAAATTTCGGATTTGAGAAGAAGAGAGATTGTACTATCCTTGTAGGGAAAACAAAGGCGCTGATCAGCTTCGCGGTTACCGCGAAGCTGATCTGTGTCTTTGTTTTCGCCTATGCAGATTGTTGGTTTTCCCATGAGGCGGCTCATTTGGTTTACGGTGAAATCGTTAAACTCTCCGTTATCTTCAAATATTTTTAAGTATCTTTCTCATTGTTGATATACGAGAAAAAATATTGTAAAATAGTTAATGCTTTGTTAGTGCTGTACACGCTTTTATTGAAATTGTATGTGTATATAAGATTTTATTTGAAGTCCTTTTATCTTGCCTATTTGTAGCTATATATACTGGATTTTTCTATCGTTTTATTGAATCATTTAGACTGGGTATTTTTGTTATTTAATTGAGACATAGTGTCTGAGAATATGAATAATTGAGCCTTTGCATGAGAAAACCAACAATTTGTGTTTCCGGCCAGATCTGACAAATATCCACCTGTACATTCATAGAAGCAGGCTTGAAGCTTGAAATTTTTGGATTTTAGAAGAAGAGGGACAGTACTATCCGTTTAGCTAAAACAATGATGCTGATCAACTATGCAGATTGCTGGTTTTCTTCTACAGTGATTCAACTATCCTCAACATAGGTTTTTCAGTGATGCAGCTGATTAATTTCTGGCAATATGGGAGTATATTCATTACGAAAACTTGTCCATGCAATAAACAGATATTTTTAGCTTTAAAAAAATGAAAATTTTCAGCTGAAAAATTTTGATATTTTTCTTATTTTTGCTCAAAACTTAGATTGTGGGTACACGTTAGAACCGCCTCGGCGAGGCGGTTCTAACGAGTACCCACAATCTATGTTTTGGAGCAAAAATAAGAAAAATAGGTATACCCCTGCATACCCCAGTTTTGCTATATAAAAGTGGGGTATAAGGGGGTATACATTTCACAGACATGTTTTTCTGATGTGACCTAGTTGTAAAGCATCAGACGCCAAATAAAGAGACCCTAGTGTAGAACCACACTGGCTGCGGCACTAGGTTGTGTCTTATGGGCAAGGCACATTAATTCTAAATGAGCCACCTCGTGGGAAAACCAACAATGTGGTTTCCGAACAGGTCTGACACAAACTGGGCTGTACGAGCACAGAAGATGGCTAGAAGCTTGAAATTTTGGATTTAAGAAGAAGAGGGATTGTACTTTCCCAGTAGTGAAAACAAAGGCGCTGATCTGCGTCTTTGTTATCGCATATGCAGATTGTTGGTTTTCTCATGAGGTGGCTCAAATATTGCTGATTAATATATGTACCCAGGGAGAGATGACTCCATCTCAACATGACTGAAAAATTATTGACTGGGATGTTAAACCACAAAACAAAAAATAGTAATCAAGATTTATGGTAAAAGGGTTGTTAAAGTTTCTTTATTGATCCAATAGTGTTAAGTTGGAAAATGTTTGTGTGAAAATATTTTTCACTTATGTGATGTTTGTCAGAAAAGTTTGTGTACAGCTGTTATTAATGCCTCAAAACAACTCGCCCTGTTAACAAAAGGTGATGATAACATTTGAGCCTCCTCATGAGAAAACCAACAATCTGCATATGCGAAAACAAAGACGCAGATCAGCTTCGCGGTAATTGCGAAGCTGATCAGCGCCTTTGTTTTCGCTACAAGGATAGTACACTTCCTCTTCATCTTAAATCCGAAATTTCAAGCTTCTAGCCTGCTTCTGTGACTGTACAGCCTGATTTGTGTCAGACCTGTTCGGAAACCTTGTTGGTTTTCCCACAAGGCGGCTCATTTATTTCATTAACATAAAGTCATCAGTATCAGAAATGTTTACATGAGTGCAGTGGACTTGTGGTTAGAGTGACTGACTCCAGATCAAGAGGTTGAAGGTTTGAAACCCAGTCTTCCCCATAGTACCGGTGAGATACACAGAACTCAAAGGCTCCATCACGACATGATTGAAAAAATGTTGACAGGAATGTTTAACCACAAAACAACCAAACCACATGTTTACTAATATGAGAGGCGACGCGAGAAAACTGGTAGTCGGGTTTTTCAACCAGGTTTGACACAAACCAGCCTGTACAGTAACAGAAGATGGCTAGAAGGTTAAGTAGAAAAGGGATTGTACTTTCAGAGTAGCGAAAACAAAGGCACTGATCAGCTTTGCAGTTACTGCAAAGTTGATGTGCGCCTTTGTTTTTCGCATAGGCAAAAATCTGGTTTTCTGGTGATGAGGCTTATATGTAATACTGATTTTGTAGGACCCCATTGTGAGAAAAGCTGGAAAGGAAAAATGGCAACTTTTTATTGCAAACTTGGTCTTCATTTATAATTTTGCGTCCAGCAATGATCCATATTAAATTAGTCATGTTTTTCATGTACATGCCACAGACTATCCATGCAGTGAAAAAAACGTAAATCATGGACTTGGGTTTCACATTGTACTTGCACGTCCTTCAAAACATTCTATTTTATTAAATTCATTCATAAACTGTGCGCTCGTGATTTGTTCTTATTTACAAATGACCCCCAAACAATGAATTATTACTCAACAATTCATTGCTTATGCTGATCTATTTCATTAGTGTAAGCCACATGGCACATGGTTATCAGATCGTAATGGTTGTTTCTAAAACAAATGAGCCACCTCATGAGAAAACCAACAATCTGCATATGCGAAAACAAAGGCGCAGATCAGCTTCGCAGTACCGTAACTGCGAAGCTGATCAGCGCCTTTGTTTTCGCTACTCGGATAGTACAATTCCTCTTCTACTTAAATCAGAAATTTCAAGCTTCTAGCTCTTTTCTGTGCTTGTACAGGCCGGTTTGTGTCAGACCTGTTCGGAAACCACATTGTTGGTTTTCCCACGAGGCGGCTCAAATACAAACACTTATCAGAATTTGGATTGAAAACCTTGTGTGTTACCTGTTGTTTATTTGAACATTTTATACTGATTTACATGCACTTCAACCTCATAACGCACTTCACTATAATGCAGTTTTTATTATAGCATGGCGACGTCATGGCTCCCAAATTGTTGATTATTTTGCTATATGTCTATAGTAAGTAAATTCATTATAACACGGGTTCACTTGTAACACAGTCTGCCTGCACAGATAGCGTATGAGGTTGTGCTGTATACTTTTTTTGTATGCACTTGTTTAACTTTTTATTTTCCTGAGAATGAGAATTTGATCATGATCTTAAAACACCAATAAAATAATTCATATACATGTAGAATAAAGGTTCTGGTCCCGAGGTTATAAAACTTTTTCATGCTCAGCTTAGCTGAGCTTAAAATTTCAAAGCCTCTTAAACACTGAAACAGCCCAAATATATTGAAATTGAAGGTTTAGAACTCCAAAGCCTGTAATTATAGCCCCGCTTTGGAAAAGTGGGGCTATACTGGATTCACCCTGTCCTTCCGTGGTTCCGTGATTCTGTCATTCCATCATTCCGTGAACATTTCGTTTCCGCTCAATACCTTGAGAACGAATTGACAGAATCCGACCAAATTTTGTATGCACATCATCATTGACAAGATCTAGCTTGGGATTGTTACCCGTCATTTTTCGCAAAATTTTGACGGAGTTATGGCCCTTGATTGACGTCAGAATTTCGTTTCCGCTCAATATCTTGAGAACGAATTGACAGAATCCGACCAAATTTTGTGTGCACATCAACATTGACAAGATCTAGCTTGGGATTGTTACCCGTCATTTTTCGCAAAATTTTGACGGAGTTACGGCCCTTAATTGACGTCAGAATTTCGTTTCCGCTCAATATCTTGAGAACGAATTGACAGAATCAGACCAAATTTTGTATGCACGTCATCATTGACAAGATCTAGCTTGGGATTGTTACCCGTCATTTTTTGCAAAATTTTGACGGAGTAACGGCCCTTAATTGACGTCAGAATTTCGTTTCCGCTCAATATCTTGAGAAAAAATTGACAGAATCCAACCAAATTTTGTATGCACGTCATCATTGACAAGATCTAGCTTGGGATTGTTACCCGTCATTTTTCGCAAAATTTTGACGGAGTTAAGGCCCTTGATTGACGTCAGAATTTCGTTTCTGCTCAATATCTTGAGAACGAATCGACAGAATCCGACCAAATTTTGTATGCACGTCATCATTGACAAGATCTAGCTTGGTATTGTTATCCATCATTTTTTGCAAAATTTTGACGGAGTTACGGCCCTTGATTGATGTCAGAATTTCGTTTCCGCTCAATATCTTGAGAACAAATTGACAGAATCCAACCAAATTTTGTGTGCACATCAACATTGACAAGATCTAGCTTGGGATTGTTAACCGTCATTTTTCGCAAAATTTTGACGGAGTAACGGCCCTTAATTGACGTCAGAATTTCGTTTCCGCTCAATATCTTGAGAACGAATTGACAGAATCCGACCAAATTTTGTATGCACGTCATCATTGACAAGATCTAGCTTGGGAATGTTACCCGTCATTTTTTGCAAAATTTTGACGGAGTTACGGCCCTTGATTGACGACAGAATTTCGTTTCCGCTAAATATCTTGAGAACGAATTGACAGAATCGAACCAAATTTTGTATGCACGTCATCATTGACAAGATCTAGCTTGGGATTGTTACCCGTCATTTTTCGCAAAATTTTGACGGAGTTACGGCCCTTGATTGACATCAGAATTTCGTTTCCGCTCAATATCTTGAGAACGAATTGACAGAATCTGACCAAATTTTGTATGCACGTCATCATTGACAAGATCTAGCTTGGGATTGTTACCCGTCATTTTTCGCAAAATTTTGATGGAGTTACGGCCCTTGATTGACTTCAGAATTTCGTTTCCGCTCAATATCTTGAGAACGAATTGACAGAATCCGACCAAATTTTGTATGCACATCATCATTGACAAGATCTAGCTTGGGATTGTTACCGGTCATTATTCTCAAAATTTTGACGGAGTTATGGCCATTTATTGAGGTCAGAATTTCGTTTCCCCTCAATATCTTGAGAACGAATTGACATAATCAGACCAAATTTTTTATGCGCATCAATATTGACGAGATCTAGCTTGTGATAGTTACCTGTCATTGTTTTTTTCACCCTGCAAAAAAGCTGAGAAGCGGGGCTATAGTCAGATTCTCTGACAATTCTAGTTTATCCTGCTAATGTTAAAATGCAAACAATGGTTGGCATTTTAACATTGGTGAGCAGGATAAATTTTAGTCTCAGCTGAACTGAGCATGAAAAAAGTTTTATAACCTCGGCCCCTGGTCAGTTTTGAAAGCTGATTTGTTCCTTGTTTGTTGTTGTTTTGCTTAGGCTCAAACAGTTTTTCTCATGATGCATCTAGACTCATAATACGAGCCGCCTCGTGGGAAAACCAACAATGTGGTTTCCAAACAGGTCCGATACAAACCGGCCTGTACAGTCACAGAAAAGAGCTAGAAGCTTGAAATTTTGGAGTTAAGTAGAGGAAGAATTGTTCTATCCGAGTAGCGAAAACAAAGGCGCTGATCAGCTTCGCGGTTACCGTGAAGCTGATCTGCGTCTTTGTTTTCGCCTTTGCAGATTGTTGGTTTTCCCATGGGGCGGCTCATACATTACTAATAAGTTAGTGAAGTGTTCTGCATTTTCTGGAATGCCCTTTCCAAAGTTTTTGTTTGTGTTGAGGCTTAACGTCCCAGTCATCATTTTTTCAGTCATGACAGGACTGAGCCAATGATTCCTGGGTTTAACCAGTACTGTAGGGAGTTAATGTGTCTTGCTCAAGGACACAACACGGTGACGAACCCAGGACCTCTGGATTCGGAGTCCGACGCTCTACCACCATGCCACTTCCCTCCCTTCTTTCCAAAGTACATGTAATATATCACATCACTAAAACGTGTCTGTGTTATGCATACCCCCTTGAACCCCATTTTTATATAGCAAAATTGGGGTATGCAGGGGTATACCTATTTTTCTTAATGTTGCTCCAAAACATAGATTGTGGGTACTCGTTAGAACCGCCTCGCCGAGGCGGTTCTAACGTGTACCCACAATCAATGTTTTTAGCAAAATTAAGAAAAATATCAAAATATTTATAATGAAAATTTGCAATTTTTACAACTTTAAAAACCTGTGTATCATGGGCATGTTTTCGAAATGTTCTTTCCAAAGTACATGTAATATTATATCATATAAAATGCAACTAGCTGTACCCACACTGATTACCTACAGACAACCAACCTGACTGAGTAAAACAAATGCAGATAATTATAAATTAAAAGATATTACTGTCTATTCACCATCTTCCAGAAACTGCATTTTTAGCTCACCTGAGCCGAAGGCTCACAGGTGAGCTTATAGGATAGGTAGGCATCCGTCCGTCGTCGTCGTCGTCCGTCGTCGTCGTCCGTCCACAATTTCAAAGAAGAATATTTCTGAAGCTAGTAGGCCGATCTTTATCAAATTTAATGGGAACCATAATTGGGTTGGGGGATTGATGGCATTAGGTTTTGGAGCAGATTGTATCAAAATTGTGGTTTCCATGGCAACAGATAGGTCCCATAGACTTACAATGGGAAAAACTAAAAAATTCTTCTCCTCTGAAACCACTAGGCCCACAGCTTTGATATTTGGTATGTAGCAATGGCTAATGGTCCTCTACATAAATTGTGCCATTCATGCCCCTGGGGTCAAATTTGGCCACGCCCCGGGGGGTCGATAGTCTCCATAGACTTAATATGGGAAAAAAATTAAAAAATCTTCTTCTCTGAAACCACAGGGCCCACAGCTTTGATATTTTGTATGTGGCAATGGCTAATGGTCCTCTACATAAATTGTGCCAGCCATGCCCCTGGGGTTAAATTTGGCCACGCCCCGGGGGTCGATAGTCTCCATAGACTTACAATTGGAAAAACTAAAAAAATCTTCTTCTCTGAAACCACTAGGCCCACAGCTTTGATATTTGGTATGTAGCAATGGCTAATGGTCCTCTACATAAATTGTGCCATTCATGCCCCTGGGGTCAAATTTGGCCACGCCCCGGGGGTTGATAGTCTCCATAGACTTACTATGGGAAAAAAATTAAAAAGTCTTCTTCTCTGAAACCACAGGGCCCACAGCTTTGATATTTTGTAGGTGGCAATGGCTAATGGTCCTCTACATAAATTGTGCCAATCATGCCCCTGGGGTCAAATTTGGCCATGCCCCGGGGGTCGATAGTCTCCATAGACCTACAATAGGAAAAAAATTAAAAAAATCTTCTTCTCTGAAACCACTAGGCCAACAGCTTTGATATTTGGTATGTAGCAATGGCTAATGGTCCTCTACATAAATTGTGCCATTCATGCCCCTGGGGTCAAATTTGGCCACGCCCGGGGGTTTGATAGTCTCCATAGACTTACTATGGGAAAAAAAATTAAAAAATCTTCTTCTCTGAAACCACAGGGCCCACAGCTTTGATATTTTGTATGTGGCAATGGCTAATGGTCCTCTACATAAATTGTGCCAATCATGTCCCCGGGGTCAAATTTGGCCACGCCTCGGGGGTCGATAGTCTCCATAGACCTACAATAGGAAAAACTAAAAAAAATCTTCTTCTCTGAAACCACTAGGCCCACAGCTTTGGTATTTGGTATGTAGCAATGGCTAATGGTCCTATACATAAATTGTGCCATTCATGCCCCTGGGGTCAAATTTGGCCACGCCCCGGGGGTTGATAGTCTCCATAGACTTACTATGGGAAAAAAATTGAAAAATCTTCTTCTCTGAAACCACTAGGCCCACAGCTTTGATATTTGGTATGTAGCAATGGCTAATGGTCCTCTACATAAATTGTGCCATTCATGCCCCTGGGGTCAAATTTGGCCAGGCCCCGGAGGTTGATAGTCTCAATAGGCTTGCTATGGGAAAAAAATTCAAAAATCTTCTTCTCTGAAACCACAGGGCACACAGCTTTGATATTTTGTATGTGGCAATGGCTAATGGTCCTCTACATAAATTGTGCCAGCCATGCCCCTGGGGTCAAATTTGGCCACCCCCCGGGGGTAGATAGTCTCCATAGACTTACAATGGGAAAAACTAACAAAAATCTTCTTCTCTGAAACCAAAAGGCCCAGAGCTTCTATATTTTGTATGTAGCAATGTTTGGTGGTCCCCATTATAAATTGTGCCAGTCATGCCCCTGGGTCAAATTTGGCCATGCCCCGGGGGTCAATAGTGTCCATGCATAGACTTTCATTGGTCGATTCTCAATTTTAAATCTCATGAGCTTACCATGTGATAATCTCTCAGGTGAGCTACAGGACCAATGGTCCTCTAGTTCCAAATCCCATTTTTCTGAAAGACCACAAGAAAAATATTACCATGTCACCATTTTGCATTCCAAAAGTCTTAAATAGTGCCACAATAATTTTGAATAGGACTTTTTCCATTGTAAAAATGTCAGCAACGGAAGTAACTATTTTCCTGGAAAAAAATCTAAATTGGTTATCTTTTATTTAAAATGCACCAAACAGAAACAAAATTGTATTGTGTGGATAGCTGATCGCCAAACTCTTAAAATTTTTCCACAGCTTTTCCTGATTTTCAATTTTAAGGGGTTTGGATTACCTCCCTTGTACATGCAGAATGCCTATTCAAAATAATTTTCAGACATTATTTTATTAGTGAACAGATTTTCAAAATTTTTGCGGGTCTTTTTACTATTTTTGGGTTGCATGACATGGTCATATTTTTTTGGGTGGAGTATCAGAAAAGTAAGATTTTAAAAAATGTGGTTTTTGAAAGATGGTTTACAGACAGTAGGGTTATCTACAGTGGTGGATATCAGTTGAGTTGGTTCTATCGTGATAACTGGTGTGGTATTGAGCTGAATATGATTCGGGTTTGATAAATATGGCATCATATTTTGTTTTCTGGAATTGATAAAAGATACCAGTATGTTCCTTATATCTGCATGTGTAAATTTCATCATTTTTAGCATTTTTCTTGGTAAGAGATATTTTACAAGTTTTATAAATTTAGTAAGCTTTATCCGGTTGTTATTGTTTAGAGCACATTGTTATATGAGCTACATCTTGGGAAAACCAACAATTTGGTAATTTCACTGGGCAAGATATTTTATGTGCCTTATGTGCAATCTGGGGTTCCGACAAGTTCTGATACAAACAGGCCTGTACAGTCACAGAAGAAAGCTGGAAGCTTGAAATTTTGTGTATAAGTTGAGAAGGGATTGCACTATCCATGTAGCAAAAAAGAAGGCGCTGATCAGCTCTGCAGTTACTGCTTAGCTGATCTGCGGCTTTGTTTTGGAATATGCAAATTGTTGGTTTTATGATGCAGCGGCTCATGTGAGAGAAAAGTCTTTGGGATTTCTGATTAGGTTACAAACACAACCCCTCACCCCCACCCCAACTGTACTCTGGCGTCCGAGTTTAAATCTCTACCACAACGCTCCCTATGTGTAAATCCCAAATTGTTTGTTTTACCAAGTTGTAGCTCCAGTCATTGTTAAATGAGCCGCCTCGTGAGAAAACCAACAATCTGCATAGGCGAAAACAAAGACGCAGAGCTGATCAGCGCCTATGTTTTCGCTACTCGGATAGTACAATACCTCTTCTACTAAAATCCGAAATTTCAAGCTTCTAGCTCTTTTCTGTGCTTGTACAGGCCAGTTTGTGTTGGACCTGGTCGGAAACCACATTGTTGGTTTTCCCACGAGGTGGCTCAAATGTTATGTTTTATGATATATATTTGATGGTCATATTAAAGTAATCAAGTTGAGTATTAAGTGAATAAAAGAGAAAAGAAGTACAAGTCTTGAAATGTCTTTGTTACCAGTTCTGGCAGCTCTCAGGGAAAGGAATACAACATTTTGTGTTTTAATGGACACACTTTTTAATTTTTTGAAATGAAAATATTTTTATGTGTGTCACTGACAGTACACAATATGATGGCCTGACAAAATCTTAAATCATTCCTGCAATATGAGCAAGTCCTATGAAAATACTTATTGCAGTTTCACGGGTGTCACTCATATGTTGAATGATGTACAGCTCATGCTGTTGTAGTGAATAAGAAAGGTGAGAGATAGCCTTCACACCATGCACTAAATTATAGAAAGGTGAGCGATAGCCAACAAATCATGCTCTAAATTATAGAAATGTGAAAGATAGCCTTCACATCATAATCTAAATTATAGAAATGGGAAAGATAGCATTCACATCATGCTCTAAATTATAGCAATGTGAAAGATAGCCTTCACATCATGCTCTAAATTATAGCAATGTGAAAGATAGCCTTCACATCATGCTCTAAATTATAGAACTGTGAAAGATAGCCTTCACATCATGCTCTAAATTATAGAAAGGTGAAAGAGAATTATAGAAAGGCAAAAGATAGCCTTCACATCATGCTCTAAATGATAGAAAGGTGAGAGATAGCCTTCAGACCATGCACTAAATTATAGAAAAGTGAAAGATAGCCTTCACATCATGCACTAAATTATAAAAAGGTGAGAGATAGCCTTCATACCATGCACTAAATTATTGAAAGGTGAGGGATAGCCTTCTGTACTAAATGATAGAAAGGTGAGGGATAGCCTTCACATCATGCAGTAAATTATAGAAAGGTGAGGAATAGCCTTCACATCATGCAGTAAATTATAAAAAGGTGAGTGATAGCCTTCACACCATGCACTGAATTATTGAAAGGTGAGAGATAGCCTTCATATCATGCACTAAATTATAAAATAGCCTTCACACCATACACTAAATTATCGAAAGGTGAGAGATAGCCTTCACACCATACACTAAATTATGAAGAGCTTAGAGATAGCCTTCACATCATGCACTAAATTATAGAAAGGTGATGAAAGATAGCCTTCGTATCTTAACTAAATTGTAGAAAGGTGAGAGGAAGCCCTTGTATAAGGAGTGGGAATTTCTTGTATTATGGAGTGGGAATTTCTTTCTGATTGCACCATTTCCTGATCATTGCTTATTTGTACCTTTTTCCAATCATGCGCACCATTTCCTGATCATTGCTTACTTGTACCTTTTTCCAATCATGCGCTAAATTATAAAGAGATAGCCTTCAGACCATGCACTAAATTATATAAAAGTGAAAGATAGCCTTCACATTATACACTAAATTATAGAAAGATGAAAAATAGTCATCACACCATGTACTAAATTATACAAAGTTGAGAGACAGCCTTCACATCATGCACTAAATGATAGAAAGGTGAGAGATAGCCTTCATATCATGCACTAAATGATAGAAAGGTGAAAGATAGCCTTCATATCATGATTTAAATGATAGAAAGGTGAAAGATGGCCTTCATATCATGCACTAAATGGTAGAAAGGTGAGAGATAGCCTTCCTACGATGTATTGGTTACCCAAGCTTCACAAAAGACCATACAAAGCTAGATTTATTGCAAACTCTAGCTCTTGTACTACTGAACTTTCTAAATTATTAACTTCCTGTCTTACTGCTATCAAATCTCATGTTATAAGATACTGTGAGACAGTGTATGAAACTTCAAATAAAAATTGGTTTTGGTCGATAAAAAATTCTGGCGAAGTGCTCAGTAAATTGAAGTGTAGAGGGTTCCGTGCGATGAGCTTGTCCACATATGATTTTTCTACTCTGTATACAACATTACCACATAATCTAATTAAGGAAAAACTTCTGGATTTGATAGAGTGGACCTTCAAAAGGGCATTAAAACACTATGGTTCACTTTATTTGGCATGTAACGACAGATAGGCTTTTTAGCTCACCTGAGCCGAAGGCTCAGAAGGTGAGCTTATACGATGGCCATGATCTGGCGTCCGTCCGTCGTCCACAATTTCAAAGATCTTCTTTTCTGAAACCGCTTGGCCAATCAAAGTGAAATTTTATGTGGAGCATCCATGGGTAGGGGGAACTGAAGTTTGATCGCGAGATCCGGGTCACATGACCAAGATGGCCGCCACGCCCATATATGGTAAAAACACTTCAAAAATCTTCTCCAGAACCGGTGGGCCGATTTCCACGAAACTTGGTATGTAGCATTGGGGACTTCAACCAATCATTGTTTGATAAAATGATGACCCTTGGATGACATTGACCTATTTTACGGCAAGGTCAAATTTGGAAACAGGCTTTTACATGGGAAAAAGTGAAAACTATGGATTTTTTGAAAACTATTGCAGCCTGAGGCCTGAAAAGTGGTAGATGAAAACAACTAATGGAGTAGATGAAGGTATGTGATTAATTTAGGTCAAGGTCATCTCTTGACCTTGGCCAGTCTGTCGTCCATACACACTTTTCAAAGATCTTCTCCTCTGAAATCGCTTGGCCAATCAAAGTGAAATTTTATATGGAGCATCCATGGGTAGGGGTGACGAAAGTTTAATCGCGAAATCCAGGTCACATGACCAAGATGGCCGCCACGCCCATATATGGTGAAAAACACTCAAAAATCTTCTTCTCATGAACCGGAAGGCTGATTTTCACGAAACTTGGTATGTAGCATTTGGGACTACAGCCCATCATAGTTTGATCAAATGATGACCCTAGCATGACCTTGACCTATTAAACGGCAAGGACAATTTTGTAAACATAGGCTTTTACATGGGAAAAAGTGAAAATTAGGGATTTTTTGAAAACTATTGCAGCCTGAGGCCTGAAAAGTGATAGATGCAAAACAACTAATGAAAGTATGTGATTAATTTAGGTCAAGGTCATCTCTTGACCTTGACCAGTCTGTCGTCCATACACTTTTCAAAGATCTTCTTCTCTGAAACTGCATGGCCAATCAAACCGAAATTTATGTGGAGCATCCATGGGTAGAGATAATGAAAGTTTGATCGCGAAATCCAGGTCAAATGACCAAGATGGCCGCCACGCCCATATATGGTAAAAAAACATTCAAAAATCTTCTCTAGAACCGGCTGGCCGATTTTCATGAAACTTGGTATGTAGCATTTGGGACTCCAGCCCATCGTAGTTTGTTGAAATGATGACCCTAGGGTGACCTTGACATATTTTACGGCAAGGTCAATTTTGGAAACATAGGCTTTTACATGGGAAAAGGCGAAAACGATGGATATTTTGGAAACTGTTGCAGCCTGAGACCTGAAAGTTGCTAGATGCAGACAACTAATGGAGTCAATGAAGGTACGTAATTAATGAAGGCCGAGGTCATTTCTTGACCTTGACCCAAGATCATTTAAATATCAAAATTAAAATTATGGTTTTCTCAGAAATCACTGGGTTTGGAAACTATTGCAGCCTGAGACCTGAAACTTTGCAGATGCAGACAACGTTTGAAGCCAATAAAGGTGTGTGAGTATTCAAGGTCAAGGTCATTTCATGATGACTTAATACTTCAAGATCAGGCTTCAGGTGAACGTTCTCAGGACCAATGGTCCTCTGGTTTCACTTCCTCTGACCAAAGTCGGTATACACTTTGGTCGTGTCAAAATGTGTGCGACGCCTTATCCTATCTTCTGGATAACATTTATATTAGATTTGGGACCAAGTTATACAGACAAATTGTTGGAATTCCGATGGGTACAAATTGCGCACCTCTCGTAGCTGATTTATTTTTATACTGCTACGAAAGAGATTTCATGGACTCTCTTAACCATGATAATCAAGCTGATGTTATCGAGGCTTTTAATTCCACTTCTAGGTACCTCGATGACCTTTTGAACATTGACAACCCTTATTTTGAAGGTATGGTCCATCAAATGTATCCACCTGAACTACAGTACCGAATCCCCCTTTTTAGATTTACAACTTTCTGTTTCAAATGGATTTGGTTCTTCTAAAATTTATGATAAGCGCGATGACTTTGATTTTGATATAGTTAATTTCCTTTTTTGGATGGTGACATTCCTCGTTGTGCTTCTTATGGTGTATACATTTCGCAACTTATTAGGTTTGCTAGAGTCTGCAATCATGATACAGACTTCAACGCTCGAAATAAATGTTTAACGGCAAAACTTCTCCAACAGGGCTATCGGTATCATAAACTTCGAAAAACCTTTTCTAAATTTCATCGTAGACGCTATGAATTGATTTCCAAATATAATGTTGGGTTAAAGACGCTTTTAAGTGAGGGTCTTTCGGAACCTGAATTTTATGGTGACTTGGTTTACAAATTTAAGAAACTTATAGGAAGTAATGATTTTTCTTTTCAGTTCAGAAAAATCATAACACGTTACAGATGTATAGGTTATAACTTGAATGTTATGCGACAGTCTGCATGCTTAGTTTTTAGCCCAATCATGGTTGATAACTATGCTGCCTTCTTTAATTGCACGCCGGTGGGTCGGGCGTCAGACTCTATGATGGTCCCGACTTAAAGCTATTCATTTTAGTTGGTTGGGGCCGGAGCTTCTTGTTTGGCCCACCGGGGTCCAACTGGTGTTTTTCTTTTGCTCCGGAGTTAGTAAGTTATTCGGCGCCCAGGGATCTCCATCGTCGGACAGCTTACTCAATCTATGAGTCCTGGATTTTGAATCATCAGGATGTTTATCGTGATTTATTTGTTTGCTCTTGATGATTCATTGACTAGTTAGAGATTCACCACGAGGACCGAAGAACTAACTAAATGTTATGAACCACTGCAGAAGCTGAGGGTGAGGTTATGGCCATGTAAAACCGTACATGTATGTAAGACATTACGAAAACACGACCATGTAATATACAGATTTTTCTAAGTTGTAAAAATTGAAAATTTTCGGTGGAAAATTTTTGATATTTTTCTTATTTTTGCTCAAAACATAGATTGTGGGTACACGTTAGAACCGCCTCGGAGAGGCGGTTCTAACGAGTACCCACAATCTATGTTTTGGAGCAAAAATAAGAAATACAGGTATACCCCAGATTTGCTGTATAAAAGTGGGGTTTAAGGGGGTATGCATTACACGGACATATTCTCCTGATGAGGCAAAATTCAAACATGAGGGACTTGAAAAAAAGTGTTTTGATGCCAAAAGGAAAAAGATCAATAAGACTCTGACGGAGGCCTACGGGAAAAAGACGCATTGTTTTCAACGACGTAAAGTATTATCGGAATTATCATACAGATTTGATTCACTATAATGACAGGGGTCTCGGGACAACAGAAGTTCTTTTACTTTATCCGTCGTGTTCTACATTGAATGTAAAAAAACTCGCTAAAATCATAATGACCTGCTAGAGATTTCATGTGCCCTGTCGGCACGTAAATGTCATGCGCGGATCCAGAAAATTTTCTCAGGGGGGGGGGGGGGGTCCAAATTCCCAGAAGGGGTCTGACGGAAAATTTCAACATGGCAAAAATTAATAATCTGGCAATTCCAGGGGGGGGGGTCCGGACCCCCTGTCCCCCCCCCCTCTGGATCCACCCATGAATGTAACTGATTTTTATAATGCTATATTTCATTGAGCACTGTTAAATAAAGTTGTTCATTAAAGGTTAAATAACTGATCTTGTTTTTGTTATTTTTAAAGAAAACCGTGTTGGAAAGTTAAAGATAAGCAATGACTGGAATGAAAAAAGTCTGTACATATATATGCAATGAAATGATATGTTCAGAACCAATATTGTATTTATAATCCACTTTTCAAGAATTAGAACCAGTATCACATTAAGAAGTCCCCTTTCCAGAATCAATGTCTAATTATTCTTCTCTGACTATTATTGCTCTGTTTAAAAACATGAAAAAGAAATCTGTATGACAAAAGGTCTTTAAAAGGTGCTAAAGACGATCGAAATTTAATGCACCCGTATTAAGGTAATTGGTAACTAGCGGTATATCATAACCCTGATTAGGGGGACGGACATGTTCTCCCCGGACATTTGCCCCCTCATGATAAATGGTGTGTGAGGACATCTGCCCCCAAACAGAAAGACAGGGGTGGACATTTGCCCCCTTATCAATGTGTAAGGTTAGACATTTGCCCCCTCGCAGAATGTAAAAAGAAGACATTTGCTCCCCCCCCCCCTCCATCTCCTTCGATCCACCCTATTTGATCTCTATACCTTACCTTACATAATACCCCTATACATGGTGATTAAAGTCTTAAACAGGCACAGTACTTGGATGTAAAAAAAGTGAAGAATGGGTTGTACTGTCCTAAATCTGCACTAATCCTATATGTTGGTGAAAACATTCGCACATTGTATTCACCTAAATAATAACTGTGCATTTTTGTATTGCAGAACTTTTATTCTTCACATTTTATTTTGCTCTTTTAATGTGTTCATGTCTACATTGGTTTTTATGTCCCTTTGTTAATATAATGAAATGGAAGTGATTAAAAGCATGAGAGGCGGTGATAAACTGTGCCACAATGGGTTCAGCTATACAAAGAAAAAAAAAAACAAAATCAAGTTCGTTGGGAATGCTCAAAGCAGCGTAGCGCACTGTGCTATGGTAGTGCAACGACAGATTTAGATGTAAGGATTTTTAAAATTTTATTTGTGATTGGAAACTGTTCTTTCTTTCTTTCTACCACATAAACATCACATAAATGATGCTAAAACTGGTGGGCAGAGCATAAGACTTTAGATCAATATTACTCGAGCCGTGTCGTGAGAAAACTGGATTTTTCCACATACTGTAACGAACAGCCGAGCCGAGCCACAGCGAACCCCGTCAGTGGAAAAGCATTCTCATCCACCAAGGGTGGTTTACTGCGCCATATAGTCAACACTTACTCGATTCACATAGTTTCGAGTTAAAATATTTGCATATTTCCAAGGGAGGCTATTCCGTCACAATACAAAAACAAAGACACAGATCCGCTGTGCAGTTACTGCACAACTGATCAGTTCTTTTGTTTTCGCTACATAGATACATGACGACAATCAAGCGTGCCGTTAAAAGGTTAACTCATTTAAGCCTGGCGTCCCTTTTATGGGACATAGGCAAACAGAATAGCCCCAGATGTGACGCCGCGAAACGCGGCGTCCCATCTGGGGCAATTCTGTTTGCTTAGAGAATTTTTATCGAAAATTTGAATAAAATTGAAAAATCACTCCTGACGCCCCTAAAAATGAAAGTGGACTGACCCAAATGATATAACCTGTCGAGGGTGAACAAATCGTCATGTCACCCTCACTCAAGGGCAACAATTGTTTTATTATACCAAACCACTTTTGAAACAAATTAGCGACATGCCACTTGACAAACGCATGTGACTACACGTCCAACACATTTAGGTGGATATGACGTCAGAGGGTAATATGATCATTCAAAGGCGTAACACCCATTACGCACACTACGCACGTGCGTAATGCAAAAAGAATTATGAATACCTTCTGGTACTTTTTTTTCCATTGTCTAAATCGGGTGGTTACATTTGAAACACTTTTTGGAGTAAACCAAGTCCCATAAAACGGCGGCCACTTCCCGACATGACCAGATGCTGACTGGGACATTAAACCCCAATTCAAACAAACTCAAAACGTTGATGCTAGTTTACAAGTTCTTCTTTACCATGTTAACAAGCCTGTCTTAAATAAATACATCGTACAAAATGTCGTCGTACAATCGATTATCAATTATTTCTTAACCACCGTTTGAATCTGGCAATATGTCACGCATGTAGAATTGCATTTGTGCAGTCAATATTCACTGTCGTAGATGACACTCTGTTCTTTCTTACCATCTCACCAAAACGCCAGGCAGTCTTCTCTGCTCACAACAATAACGCTGAAATGCTGAAGAAACTATGCCCGACTAGGTGATTGCAGCATTCCGAGAGTGTTTCAGCATTCTCACGGAACTTTGGTCCGATAGAAGAAATTCTATCAGACCTTCCAAGTCAATCATGACAGCAAAACAATGTCAACAGCTTTATCACTCCATAAAGGAATTCTGTCCTTTGACTTCATCAATGCTCTTTGTGTGGTCGGAAAACCCCTGGATACACTGAATCCCCTGTAAAATTCAATGCAAGATCCACAATGCGATATTGTAAAAGCATCGGAACATGCTGAAGCATTGCATGACGTTTCTCTCCAGAAACGGGACGTTGAACAATATTATGATCAAATTTGGTAGTCAGCAGTAACCCTTGCAAATCAGCAAAATGTTGCAGTTGGCCGTCCAAGACTAGCTGGGTGCCAGCAGCATAAAAACAATGTGCCAGCTCCTACAGTTAAGGAGTACTGGCGACTCAATCTTTACCTTCCGTTCATGGATCACCTTCGAACTGAACTTGAAGACAGACTCTGCATACCCCACCCACGACTGAATGCTCAGTACCTGCTTTCAAATAGAATCGGTCAACTGACTCAGGAAATGGGGCAAGACATAAAAACTGAGTATGCACCATTCATCGATGTACAAGCAGTTGATGCAGAGCTTGACCTGTGGCTGCACAAAATTGCCAATCGGGGGCTGGTTGCTGACAAATTGTGCAAGGCAATGGACGCCTCATATCAGTTGCATCCGAACCTGTATGCAATCTTCAAAGTTCTTTTGACAATGCCAGTTTCAACAGCCTATGCTGAAAGATCATTCAGCACACTTCGAAGGCTGAAAACTTATCTCCGAAACACAATGTCTCAGGAGCGATTGACTGGCCTTGCACTGATCAATGCACATACAAAGAAACATCAACGTTGACGTAAACAGGACAATCAATGACTTCGATGCAAAGACACAGGCGCATTGCGCTTGTATTCAATCAAGCGCAAGATGGAACTGGGTCATCTGATGATGAATCATGAAAAAATGTATGATAATACAAAAAAGCAGCAACTAATGAAAACTTAAAACGTGAAAACCATAAGAAAAAAAAACATAAACACATTAAATTAACAAAAAAAAAAGTATAAAAGATAAACGGAAAAAATGAGAACAATAAAAAATGGGAAAAAAAAAAAAAAAAAAAAAAAAAAAAAAAAAAAAAAAAAATAAAATAAAATAAAAAATTGTAGCGGAGAAATATGTGAGTATTTTTGCTCATCACCGCCTGAGGAGACCTAATGAGACGTCGAAACAGTTGATACAGTTAGACTTTACAGAAATCTGATATGGACGAACAGTCTGTAGCTGAAGACTTTTTTTCCCGCCTCGGTTTTTGGAGTGGGAGTCTTTTTCTGATTGCCCCTTTTCCTGATCATTGCCTACTTGTACCTTTTTAGAAATATAATATACATTACGCAATTATTATGGCACATGAGTCATGAACATTCCATCTGTCTAACTCTTGAAAGAAAACAAATTTTCCTTCCATAAAAGAGGCTTAAAATCGTTCTCCAGCCATCCCGAAATCAATTTTTTCTCGGGGGAGGGCCCCGAACCCCCCTAAACGAGAGGGAGAGACCCAAGCTCGTGATCTCCCCCACTTGCGCATAGGGCTTTCTTGCAAGCCTTCGGTGTGCGTATAAATTTCAATTTCCTGGTTACGCCTATGATCATGCGACATGACAGAATATCACCCTAAACGTGCACTGTAAACAAAAGCATGTGACTACAAGTGCGCCTGCACTTTTTAAGGCAGATGTGACGTCAGAGGGTAATATGATCATGCGACATGACAGAATAGCACCCTCCGCGTGACCTGCTCTGGACCAATCAAAATCCACACTCAGCCAATGAATATTTATGAGGTATAATAATGACATTTGGTTCATAGATGGTACTTTTGGTACTGCACCAAAACAATTCGAACGACTTTTTATTATCAGAGTTTTGGAAGAAAAGAGTCCAATAACATGTGTGTATGCCTTTTTACCAAACAAGGAACAGTCAAACCTGAGATAAAGATACAGAGATCTGAAACTGCTATTCAATATTGATATTTGCCTCCGCTGTGTCTGTCGCTTAGGTAGACAGGTAAATCGGTGAAAAAATCAATATTTTACCGGCCGCTGTATGTGGTCCGAATTTTTGTATATTAGCAAATATAAATCGTTTAAATTTTCTTCGCCATAATTCATATAATAGTAAAAGATTTTATTTCTGTTAAATAGAGCTTCAAATTTCCAACAAATAGATACTAAACACCGGCATCTTTGTCAGAGAGAGAGAGAGAGAGAGAGAGAGAGAGAGAGAGTCATCTCTTTAGTTGTTTATCAATTATCAGTCGATTTGCACAAGCTGTTGTTCTTTTTCCTTACGAAGTACGCCCATAATTCATGCTTTTTTTTTCTACGCTACTGGACACATACAACGATTCTTAACGGATTATCTTTAGATTAAAGAAAACGCAAACTGATTTATCTCGCCGTATCTCTAATCATACTTAACACCGTAAAAATAACGATAATAATTGAACAAGGTGAAAGCTTCAATTCAAATTAAAGCATCTTTTTTTAAGCTTTAGACCTGACAACAACGATTTTGATGTCCCCCGACGTAAATGAGCGTAATGAGATTGCCCTATATCAATTCTAGCCACATCCATCTATTACGTTCAATGAAGAATACCGCCAATATCCGAATATAATTCAATTGCACACGTTGGAGAGATACGTTTGGTTCAACAACCATTTTCGCTTTTTTCTATCTTCTTTTTTCCCCTTCGTTTTGTTGGTCATATTTTATACTTTTCTCTACAAAAGGGCAGTGGAGGAACGGATTATGTGAATTAAGGATGTTCGCTGCTAACATTTGACATTTCGGAACTTCCGGTTTTTCTTTTCTTGAATATTTCGTAAACGGTTGCAGATATTTTCCTAATATTTTATATTTGGATACATATTGATAATATGCATCGAATGAGCCATGAAGATTGTCAATCTAAGAATCTTCATTTTTTCACCCCATTCTGTGCAACTTTTTAGAAAATTTTAGTTGTCAGCAAAATTTAGGGGGTAGGGTAGATTAAACTTGAATATTTTACATCTTCAAATTAATTGCACTAGTTCGATGTTTATTTTAGCAGCAGTATGTGTGTACATGGTCTTCTAAGTTATTCTTTGTGTCTTTGGTGTGCTGGTTTTAAAATTTAAGGTGGTTTTATGAAATGGGCTTTTAGAAACAAAACAGCCGAAAAAAGGCCGAAAATGGCGATTTTCAAGTTGTTGGTTCTCTCTTATATGCTCACTACCCTATATATTTCTTTCTTTTATTCGAACAATATTACCAAGTTCTATGTTGTGTGAAAATACAAGAAAAAGTTTGAATCAACAAATATGGGTTTGGTACATTTCAAAATATCGATTTTTTCCCGACTTTTCAAGTATGGGGGTAGGGTTAGAAAAGGAATCGTAAAATTTTGTCATCCACTCCAAGATGCAAATTTTTCTATGCTTTTGGTCCAAAATTGTCTGCGCTACGTAAATATTATGACTTTTTAAAGCATTCTATGTGTATTTTTGTTCAAGACAGGTATGTTTCAAAGAATTATAAATTAAATAAATTTTACCAAATTTAAAACATGGTGCTCAGAGGTCTCATTCAGAGGCCTGTAGCTTGCAAAAATGCACACTACCCTATGTTTAGTTTGTTTTCAAATGTCTTGTGTTGTATTTTGGAATCAAAAAAGAGTGGTTAGAAAAAAAGTTTGAATACTTTATCATTGGCAGCGAACATCCTTAAATGGAATCAGTCAGGCATGAATTTGAATATTCTTCTTTTTTTCTCCTCTGTCTTTTGTACTTGCATTCATGTATATTCTAAGAAGTCGCCGCCGAAATTTCAAAAGAAAAAATGACACTTTTATTACCAGCTACCTGTATTGCACCGTGCAATACCTGTTGATTCGGCGACTTGTTTGATCTTCGAGCCGTTAAAGACGCACTTATGTCACGTTGCAGGCACGTGCCGCATTAATGACAGATACATGACACAGTTTAATGTAACTTTATTGAAGATTGTATTCGGAAAAGTAATTGAAATAAATACATAATGAAAAATAATAATACACTCTAGGCCAACATGCAACCACACTTTTCTTGCAATGTTAGCTCTCATCATGATATAGTCATACTCAAAATGTTGAAAAGATAATACTCTAGCTTTATATGTATACTTGCCCGTGCTGAGCAACGATTTCTTTTCAATAGATGCTATGGTGTCTATTTTCAAGCGCGGTCTCGCAGTTTTCACATTGCACGAAAATGCATCAATGGGATGTTTTTCAACAGCATCAAAGTCAAAATAGTGGAGATGGAAATGACATGAATCCTGCACTTCCGGATACAAGCATGAAACTTGGCAGATATATTTATAAGCATGAACTATTTCAAATTTTCTCGTTAGCCAATCAAAATTACTCCAATTTTCAAGATGGCGGCTCGAAATTCCAAGATGGCTGCCAAATAAATATTAAATCAGAAAATGGTGCTCTAGTCAGTGAGAAAAAACTTAATTATGCTGAATATAATATTTCTGGATTATTTGCAAATAAATAAATATTTAATTGAGTCAATATTGCCTTTGTGGGATTTTAGAAGGGGTCCATAATGGGGAAAAGTAAGGCAATTTAGCTGAAAAGCTGTTTTGCAACAAAACTCTTTTTATACTTAAGTGAAAAAAAAAACTAAATTCAATTGTCATTATTGCCTTTACTCAAGTCATGAATAACATAGTTTCAGTTTTAATGGATACTGGAAATAAGGCCTATTTGAATTATGGGGTTGCTGAGGGGCAAAATTTGAAACTGATTAGAATGGCTTTTATGAAGAATCATGAAGTTTCTAGCCTTTACTAGGAAATATGAACATTTATAATGCAAATACACTTTGCTCTACACATTTTGATAATACAATTCTTCTTCGTTTACTTCTTCTTCTTCTTCTTCTTCTTCTTCTAAAATATCATGATGAACGATTTTAGCATGAAATGAACTATATACAGCCAAAAAGTGCTACTTAGGATTGCAATAAACTTAAGCTGGCTACTGATGCTTCCAAATAGTTTTCGTTCACACCAACGACGACAACAAACACAACAACAAGTGCATGTACTACTAATACTTTTCATCTTTAATGTACATTCTGTGCACATTTTTAATCTTTAGTTGTACATTTTTGATATTGGATGAATAGGACAATTTGAGCTCTCACCTCCCGCTTGAAAGTTAAGGAAGTCTATTAGAAAGTTTTCATTCATTCTGGATTTCATCTAAATGCTTGCATCGTCACAGATTCTATTTTCTTCATAATGTGCTGCTGTTCTGTTGGAGGAGTAGCACCAGCTTGATTGGTTCATGAAGCCTGGTCGCTAGACTCTATCGGTCTTTAATTCTTAATGAGACTTAATGAGACGGGTGTCTTTGTAGCATTTCCGTTTTTTCGCCTTGAAAGTGGATTCCATCCTATAAATCTCTGTAGAAAACCTTTCTTTAGATGTTGCTCATCAGGCATTCCTATATAAAGTTGGTGCATCTTAGCTGTGAAACTATAATACCATTTGCATTTTTTGCGTCCTTGATTTCTCCAGACCACTGTGTCTGTAAGCTTGTTTTAACGCTTGATTTTAAGTTTTCTCGAGCAGCTTAAGTACAGGGGCGGATCCAGGATTTCTTAAGAGGGAGTTCAGATTGAGAAATGGGGGGTTCGTTTGCCTAATTTCACACAAAATGTCTCGAAATTCCCCATGAGAATGAAACAATTTGGCGCCAGAGGGGGGTTCTGGTGATCTCTTTGAATGGTGTTGATATAATAGCCATGCCACGCATGAATATAGGAGAGTTGACTGAGCCATGTAGACTTTCAGCTTGGTATCGGCCTTTTGTTCATTTCGTTTATACATTTGCACATATTCTTCCAAATGCCACACTGGCGTTTGCTGGTCTAGTCATCAATACGCACTGTTCTGGAGAAACTGCTTCTCTGGTAGATGGATGTATTAAACAAATCAGTATGTGTCTGGTGTGGGTTCGAGCCCTGTGCTGGCAACATATGAGACAAGCCAACTTCTGCTTGCGGGTGTGCCAGGTGTTTTTTTCTCGGGAATCTCCCGTTTTCGCCAACCTAATGATTGGCCCGTCTCATATGAGCTGAAATAATCTTGAAAGGGACGTAAAACTGGATTAAAAGTATTTGTCCATTTGTAGTGATTAGCGGATTATTGTACAGCTTTCCGGTGCCGATTGGAGCACAACATGTCTTTTTTGTTGATTGTAAGGTCATAGCTATCACAGGTAATCCATGTGGATCTGTTGCACCATGCATTTATGCCTATGAGCTGGTATTCTTCGCCATTTTCCTTATCTTTGTCATCTGCATAGAGTATCTCTTCCAGCACATCTATGTGCTCTTTAGTTTTAGTTTTCAACTTCCGTTGGTTGAATAACTTTCCAATAAAAACGTTGCTGATTGGAAGATGAGTATCACAGACTTAAACGGCTTTAATGAGTTTTTCAAATGATATCATACACAAAGGTGTTGTCCCCTAGCGCAACCCTATTTGGTCTCATTTGTCATATCACAAGGTTAATAGAACTCCCCATCGTCCTGTGCATGCATATCATCATTCCCACAGGATGGCCATTTGAACATGATTTACTTTGACAGCCCATATCTTCGCAAGTCTCTCACAACTGTTTAAATTTTTGGTGAAGTTGACAAGCGCCATATATAGGTCTGCTTTCTGTTCTTGACATTTCTCATGAAGTTGTCTTGCTATATGAATCATCTATTGTCTTCCTGTCGTCTCTGAATCAGCATTGACTTTCCGGAATAAATCCTGTCTGTCAAAGACTTCAGGATTTCTTTTCTTTGTATAAAGATGAATGTCTTGTGGGAATTCTTCCTTCCTCCACGCAGCCACGGTGAAACAGTACTTTCAGTCTCTCTGTCATGGATAGCCCCCAGACGGCAGCGGAACTTGCATTTGAACATGAAAATTTGCCAGCTGAGAGTCTGTTGAACTGCTAGAGACTCCTTCAAACTACCCTTGCATATTTGATTTTAATTTGAAGTATATTTTTCTGGCTATCGTTGCCGATTTATAAGAGATCACTGATGACGATTTAGTACTTTATTAGTATTTTATTGTCTTTCATCTATGACGGTTTGGTATTTATCAAGCAAACAAACTGAATTTCTTCTGTTTTCTTTCAAGAGTCTTGCATGTATCTGACTTTTGATATAGATTGACAAATATTGCTGCTGGTTTGTCTTCTTGAATAAGGAGCTAGTATCATCTTAATGTTTGTGCTGTTCCTCAAGATTCTAGAAGCCTCCGAATAGCTTAACCATTCTCATCAAACCAGTAATTGAGTTTTCGAGATGGATGTCCTAAAAGTACTATAGCTGAAGAATGTTCCAGTTTTCTTCTGTGTCTTCCAAACTGAGATTGATTGCACCCAGTTGGATGCAAATGTACCATTCTATTTTGGTTCAATTTCGAAACACCCAGTCCCTATGGTGGTTTCTTGCTTAAAAATCGCCTCTAAGGCTTGTGTTTGATGCCACCAGTCTATAATCTATCCAGCACCCTACTCTACATTACATTTGTCACTCTGACACCCTGCCTGTCTTTTCTCCACACTATGACATACAGTTTATGAGACGCCCGTGTTTGGATCGCAGATGCACCCATGATGTTCACTTGTATATCACTTCATCTGGACTGATCATGGTAGGTGTATGAGATGGACAATATTGACATATTTATCGCCCGTCAGAGGAAGTATCGAAGTCATTATGTGGTCATTGATGCCTTATGGTAATCCTGACAGCTTACACAAAGCCAACTTCTCCTTTATGGCTCTTCTCACTTGGCCTCCACACTAGGAGAAAGTACAGCCGGCACCAACTCTTTTTTCATAACCTCTACAAACTAAGTCTCACTCAGTACAGCTATCTGCTTAATGGCGACTAAAAAGTGACTGTTCTACGTTGTTGTCCACTGGGGGCGTCGTGTTGTGTCCTTGAGCAAGACACATTTACTCACCACAGAACTGAATCATACCAAGTAGTGTTAGTTCAGTGCAGACATGACTGCAAAACATGTTGACTCAATACAAAGAAGAAAAACAATATTGACCATCCCTACATGTTGACTGTAGCTAAATATACCCCTATACTACTATGATTCAAATAAAAAATATCAGTTGTTCAACTTTGAAAGATCAGTCGAGTAGATAATAAATATTTGTAATGCTTAAATCATATTTACGAGGGAAAATCCAAAATAACGTAAACTTTTGCTGTAGCTTCAATATACGTGGATAAATTTTAGAAAAATGTATATTGCGATAAATCAGAACATTCTTAGAACAAGATAAGATGAAACAATCACACATTTTATAAGTATCTGAAACACGCCGCGCCATTTTAAAACCATGGTGACGCATAGGCGGCGCACGCGAATTTTCGGTCCTGTCTTGTGTCATACATGTCTCGACAAAATGTAAAATAGGCATGCGAATCGCGTCAAACTTAATCAAGTAAAGGCTTGGTGTTTAGATAATACTGTGCATAAGTTTCAAAAAGTTTGAGCAGTGCGTTTTTGAAATATTAATATCAATTGTGCGCTTTTTCAGTGCATTTAACGCTAAAAACGTCGTCTCCAGATATTGCTAAAATCTATGCTATTACTAAACTTGCCGCGATTTTTGATCGCGCCAACACAAAAACCGAAAAATAACTTAGTGTAGACATAACGGGAATATTCAGTGAATAAATCAGTTGTGTAAAAATATTCCCATTGTGACTCTGACGATAAAACAGCATAACAAAGACAGAAAAAGAAAGAAAAATAACGCACGTCAGTGGCGACGTAAATGCGTAATGCGCTGACCGCATGCAGACGGCTGGTGAATCGGCGATTTTGAAGCAATTTAAAGTAAGAATTTGTTTCGAGTTTTTTATACTGACGGGAAATGTGTGAAGTACAAAGCACAATAAGCAAAAATACTTTTTATCTATGGTACATGTTGAATAGATGGCCGTAAGCGCTTAGAATGTGCTAATTTCAAAATGAATAAAACGTCAATGACGTTATGAAATAAAAGATGACGTGCGCCGGGTAGACCTTAGTGACCTTTTTGTTGTGACTGTAGATTTTTAACGGGTCGTTTTTTTTGCCTGATATTTTAACACGATATTCTAGACATATTCCGATTTATGCTCATGTTATTTTATAAGCATTTGAATGAGTTGTATAGAAGCTACAGCAAAAGTCTACGTTATTTTGGATCATCCCCCGTATCTTGTGTCTTTTCACACAGGAGCCTGTAATGATCCATATGAATGTGTACTTGTAGAGTGATGCTTAAATTATGGCAATTTACGGTATTATATTTTCACAAAAGCAGTTTTATGGCATTGTTGGACACGTTGATGAGTCCCAGAACAATGGTTTAAGCAATGACAATCAGTAGTGCAATAAAATCCACCCATTTACAAATTCCAGTAGTATAGTTTGTCAATTAATCGTAAAATCAAATGATTTTGACGGCCATCTTGAAAATTGCGTTAGCCACCTTGAAAATGGAAAAATTTGAGATGGCTAACGAGAAAATATTTATTAGAAAGGATTAAAGAACATATTCTGAAAGTCTCATACTTGTATCCGGAAGTGCAGGATTGTCTCAAAATCCTGACGTTTCCATCTCCACTAAAATGCAATCTGCATATCAGAGCGCCTTTCGCCGGATCCTATTTTTTTTCTTCTCGAATTCGGGCTTAACGTATAATTAAATATCTGCATTTTGCTACGCATATGTCATTTCTTCTTTTGTCACTGTTTTTATTTCGAAAAAATGTGGAAACTAATTGTTCTGTTGTCCCCATCACATTTCCGGGCATGCGGCTGTCCCAAATCCTGTCCCGGGCACGGCACATGGGGAGGGTGTGTGGTTATAAATACAAAATAAACTATCGGCTAAATAGACAACCGATCACTGGAGATCATCTGTAAATGCATGATATGTCATTCTGCATTCAAGTGTAACTTTTTGGTCTTATTCGCAATGCCAACCAATGTGTAGAAAAATCTCCATTTTGACGCCAAAGCGGCGAAAAGTTGTGAAAAACAGCTGATTCATTAGGGCGATTTGAAGCTTTCAAAAATACCCAAACCGCATCGAAGGGCAATAAAACGATTTGTAAGACATTGTTCTTTAAGAAAATAGATCTTGTTTGCCAAAGAAAAGTCATGCATAGAAGCCTTTTTAATAAAAACAATTACACCTCGTTTTGAGATCGGGCCAAACCGTTTTTGCTTAAATGACAAAATTGTCAAGATTTATACGATCGTAAGACAAACACAGTCAGAGATTGTGTGCCTATCAACAAATAAAACGATTTTTATGCCTTTCTTCTTTCATATTTTGTTGTTTAAAGATTACCTAGCCTTTTAGTAACAAGGCCTTTTAGTCAAAAAGTACCGACTATAATCCGCTTGGTCGCCATTTTGAAACGCCGAACAAGGAATTAGGTGTTTTATCAACGTATAATTAACAATCAAAAATCCAATAAAAACACTACAAACATCAAAATCTGGTTCCTAAATAAAATATTAAATGTTAACAGTTTCTATTGAATAAAATATTATCTCATTGGATGTATGAAATTGCCAATGAACGCCGATATTTATAGCATTGGTTTTGCCTTCGATCCATTATGGCGGCGGATCGTAGGTGGCGCCACAGGTACACGCGCGACAATCATAAAGTGGCCGCTAGGTGGACTTTCTAATCTCTTTATCTTTATCTCAGGTCAAACATATGGAGAGGCTTTCACAGCCATCCTTAATGCTTGTGATGAGCGTAATTTAATACCTAGCCCAACATCCATAACATGTGACTTTGAAATTGCTATCCACAATGCCATACAAACTATGTTTGGTGCTGGTGTTCGCATCCAGGGTTGCTTTTACCATTTAACGCAGAGTAACTTAGAGGCGAGTCCAACAAGGTCTTTCCACACGCTATAAAGAAGAAGAGGAGGTCAGGCATTTTTGTGGAATGCTCGACGGACTGGCATTTTTATCACACAACAAAGTGTCAGATGGCATGCACATGTTACGTCGACAGGTGCCAGATGGACTATTTGATTTGATCGAGTGTTTCGATGCTACCTACGTACATGGTCCACTCAAAACAATTCCTGGGACCCGAGGTATGATTCGCTTGGAGCGAACAAACTTGCCGAAATTTGCCATAGACAAATGGAATGTTCATAAAAACCTTCAAGATGGTCACAGAACAAACAATATCCGTGAATCATGGAACAATGCGTTTAGTAAATAAGTAGGTCACAAAAACCCTGGACTGTGGCATGTTATCATTTGCATTCAAAAAGATCAACTTGCCACATTAACTGCGCTTGAGAGACTAAAGATAGGATATCCGACTAGGAAGAGATGTAGGAGGAAAACAGTCACACTTCAACATAGACTGAAAACACTATGTGAAAAACTGAATTCCAGTGAACAAACATTGCCTGAATTCTTAACTGCAGTTGGACACTGCATCAGATTTTAGACAAGAACGCATGATATATGTACCAAATATGTTCAGCATTTGAGCAGCATGATCACACAAAATCAGTTCTATTTCCATGATTTCCAAGGGTTCCTAGAAATAAGTCAGATCACAATGTCAAGCCTTGTCAGATTTGAGTAGTATAGAAAAATATGGATTAGAAGCAAACAAATATTGCAAGCCAGGTTCATATTTAATTTGTACTTAAGTCGTTGGCTAAATTTTAATTGCTAAGTTTAATTTTTAAATATAATGTTTTATGTATCAGTTTTATTTGATTGACTCCATTGATTCAAAAATATTTTATAGGCTAATTACAATTTAATTTTTAGTCTTTTAACATTTATATGCTCACCGGCAAAAGTTAAGTCAGTGAAAATACATGTAAAATCCCACTGGGACTGTTTAAATCGCTATAGCTTCAAAACATCTTTATGGTTTGGGATTAAACTTACCAGTCATAAAACTGTGAATAAAACCTACCATCTCCAACAATAAAGATTGAAATTGCCAGACTGCATACACCGATTTTCGTTCTTATTTTAAATGAAAGGGAGGTAATCTCAAAATAATGAATATTTGACTTGTTATTTCTCGAGACAGTGGATGAATTTTAAATAGATTTTTGCGGATGTTTGTCACTGGCAACAACCTCTATCAGAAAGCGCTATTAATAAAAGGGCCGATTTTATCATTTATCGGATAATTACAAAAATGACGTTTTATGAAAAGGCCAATAACTCTGTCGAAATGGACAACTGGTGGAATTCTTTTCAAAATAAGAAAGAAACTGACTTTGCAAACCTAATAAAGGGGAACATCTCGTGCAAGCAGCAGGGTAAAATAGTAATCGGGCTTGCCAAAGTTACTGACTAAACTTTTTCCTCTGAGTATATATTGCATTGTAAAACTGCATCACATCTTTTAAAATAGTGCTATTAAACATTGCTCACTTTTACTACTTTCCTCATTAATTTAAATTGTAATAGTATGATAGGCTAATTACATTTGTGATAGATTTTATTATTGGTGTAAATATGCCTTTTAATCATTATATTGTATTATATTTAATGTACCATAACCTTAGTAGTTCTATTAAACATTGCTCACCTTTACTTATGTCATTAATTTGAATGTCATCAAATTAAGGAGGTGTGTGTGTGGGGGGGGGGGGGGGGGGCAAATGTCCATATTGTACTCTTTGATTAGGGGGCAAATGTCCAACACACTTCCCAGACTTGGGGGCAAATGTCCACCCCTATCTTTCTGTTTGGGGGCAGATGTCATCACACACCATTTTTCATGAGGGGGCAAATGTCCGGGGGGGGGGGAGGGGGAACATGTCCTACATTCCCCTAATTATGACAATGGATTAACGTCTTTAATGACTTTAAGATCATACGATTCAATTGTCCTTTTCAAAATTGTCCTTAGAGAATGTGCGTATAAAATCGCAACAGTAGCACCCACTTTATCATTATTACCGACTGACTGGTAATCACCCGTTCATTCGTTCCGTAGTTAGGCAAGGTGGCAAAGCACCGAGTATCATCCTGTACACCGACGAGCAGATAAATAATCTAAAAAACCTTTGCTGTACTGGTCAATCCGTTTTAGGCTTCGAAAAAACATTCAATTTGTGCGATATGCACGTAACTATTTCGGATTATACAGAACAGAACAGATATTTATTGACTTATGCATAATACAGCACATCGCCATACAATCAATACAATAAATGGTAAACATGAAATATGGCAAACATATATACAAGTACAAAAGATAGAATAAAATGAATTAGAATTGAGAGTGAAATGTAATTTCGGCTATAGCTACAGTAAATCTTTCTTATTACATCACTAAAATATTAAAAATGTAATGTTTAGTGATAATGCAGGTAAATCTAGGTAACTTCTACGACAATATTTAATTTTCTCATTTCAGTTGCTTTTGTTATAAAATTTGCTAAATTTTTTAATTTTTTTATGCTAGTACAATTCAGGAGTTGGATTAATTTAAACATACTAGGTGATCGGGTATAATATTTAGGTATTAGTTCTTTTCGTAAATCGCTATAAAGCGGACATATTAGGATAAAATGGAATTCATCTTCAATGTCATTTAGATTACAGAATTTGCATTTTCGAATATCTCGCCGTATATCGTTATGTCTTCCAGTTTCAATCGCTAATGTATGTGATGATAATCTAATTTTTGCCAGAGCTTTTCTGTATTTTGCATTGCAGAGCAATTTTAAGTATGGTGCAGTTTCGTAATTAGTGTTGAGTTCTTTAAACAGTAACAGAGAGGAAGACTTTCTTACGCCCTCTCGTGTCTCAGCTATGAACGTGTCTATTAATCTAGTTTTTAAAACTCGTATAAATAGGTTAACGTCGACAGACTCAGGATATTTCCAGACTTCCGCAAAGCCATTTCTTTCTAGTAAATTTTTAACTTTAGATGTCCATACAATATCGTTTCTTTCGTTTTCAGTTGTATTTTTCATTTGGTCAGAGACTGCCTGTAAAATGATATTAGAATTTTCATTACGTGCTAATTTGAACCAGTACTTAATAATTCTTACATGCCGTTCAATAAATAAAGGGTATCTCCCTAATTCCGTATATAATGCGTAATTATTTGTCGATAATTTAACGCCTAGTACTCTTTTACAGAATTTTCTATGAACTCTTTCGATACACTCTGCGTACGAAAACCCCCATATTTCGCACCCATAGCTAAGCACAGACGCAACCAAGGAATCAAAGAGGTGAAACATTATATTAACAGGTACATTAGCATCTTTGGTTATTTCGAACAAATTATGCATTGCTTTAATGCCCTTGCCTGCAAGCGTCTTTGTTGCCTGCATAAACGAGCCGCCAGTAGATAGAACAATGCCTAGATAGTTAAAGGACGAGACTATCTCGAGTTGCTGGCCATTATAACTCCAATTTTCGTCTTGTGCTAAGTTCCCACCTTTACGAAATACTACAATTTTTTTTTTTTCAACATTAACCGTTAAATTCCATTTTTTGCAATAAATTTCAAAGTTGTCTAGTGATTTCTGAAGGCCCTCTACAGTTTCAGAGAAAATCACAGCGTCATCCGCGAATAGCAAAAGATAAATAGACAGTTGCTCAATAGTAATGTCCTCGTTACCTCTGTCTGCTAAGTGCATTTCTATATCGCCCAAGAATAAAGAAAACAGAATGGGTGACATTATCTCCCCTTGCAAAAGACCTAGATCACAACTGAAGACCTCAGTTAACGAGGTTAAACCTTTCACGCACAACGAAACTTCGGCGTAAAGTGAGCGTATTGAGCGAAATAATGTGCCGTCAATGCCAGCATGGATAAGTTTATACCAAAGGCCAACTCGCGAAATTGAATCAAAGGCCTTCTTCGAATCTTATAAACAGTTATCCGTGAAAAGAAACATCACCGGTGAACTTCCACGATAATAGCGATTTCGAAAGCTATGCGACATTCTTCAGTCAGGTTAGAACAAAATTATCCGGAGTAGACACTCGCAAACTTGTGATTGTAGGGACTGACGATGAAAAAGCAATGGTTAATGGCACTACTTCTTCATTTCCAGATTCCAGTCACATTCTTTGCACCTGCCATTTTAGACAGAATGTAAACCAGAAACTGACCGATGTCGCAGTTGATAAGGCCGACAAGATTATGCCCATTGATAAAATGTTTGGGGAAGAGGGAATGATGAATGTGTGTTTCGATGAAAAGTGTGAGGAATTTGAATCATTATGTCAGTCGTACGGTACTTTCAAAAGAGGGTAGAAGAAACCCTTAAAAACGTTCAGAGCAAGGCACCGTAGCTAGCGCCGACAAACAATGGGCCAGTAATGATTGCGAGAGCTTAAATCATGTCCTGTAATAGAGTATCCAGTGGAAGTCACAACCATTAACCGATTTGATAGACAACCATTAACCGATTTGATAGACAACCATTAACCGACTTGATGGAGCAGGCCGAAGAATTAGTCAATGCACAATTTACAGATCTCCGTAGGTCTTTGTTCGGCAGTGAGTGCTTGTTTTGGCAGAATCCCACAAGCATTTTGCAGTTGGCAGAAACGTATGGAGACTTAAGACACAATCTGACCGAGACCGTCATTATAAGCGCTTTAGAGCACACTTCATCAGGAATCCGCGCGTCGTTACATCAACTGACGGAGAGTCGGTAGTGGTTGCTCCTAAAACTAAGGGCATGAAACTAAACCAGTGGAAAAGAAAACGTACTGAGCGAAGAGTTACTATGAAAAAGGTGAAACTAGTGAAAAAGGTGATGTTGATAAGTTGCGCAACGCCATTCTGCATCGTGCCACAATGTTGGTAAATTTACCTGTAAGGTACAACAAAAATATCTGAATACCATGCTCACATTAAATTTAGTTCTCGATTAGATCGGAATTGCGAATGGGAGTTGGTGAACATGGAGACATTCTTGGTGTATTGATGTGTTATTCATCTATGTGTTATTGTTAAAGCCACATATGTTACTTTTAACACTCTTGCTGTCTGATATGAAAGTCGTTAAGTACTATCCTAAAGCTGTATATAAATCAGTCACTTTCTATGGATTTAGCTCTTTTACATAAACATAGATAGACATTATTTATACAGATCAAGTTCCGGAAATCTTCAATTTAATAATCATTCTGAGTTTTGTTAACTAATTATATATCTTGGACACAGGTAAGGTGGATGTAAAGCCAACTGGGCATCCTCTAAAGTCTTTACTATTACTATTATTATTATTATAGGACGTTATCATTTTGTTTTGTAGGAGACAAAGTCAAGTTATACCAAAAAAAACGACCGCTGTGTGTGCAAGAGCTACAGTGAGACGCGTTGCTTTCACAAAGAGAAAATCTTCAACTGGAGAGGGAGCTCATGAGGCTAAAAGTGAAGAAATGAAACGGGACTTGGGTGAAGACGATGGCGAAGCATAAGCTGTTTTAATTCTAATCTCAATTACATTACTGTGATGTTTCAAAAGTATGTTGTTTTTTGACATAATAGATATTGTTCAACTGAAATAAACTTCTGCCAGTCTGTTTCTGACGCCAGTGCCATCTCCAGCCTCCAGCTGTCTATCCCCAGGTCACCCATCTGAGACAGATCAACGTCCACTTCCGGTTTCCCAAAACTGGATGGTAATATTATGCAACACTGTGCATGCGACACGCATTCTCTGGGGCAACACTCATCTGTGCATGAAGACACTGAAATCGCTTCTTCCATCTGCCACACGTTCTCTCTACTAAAGTCCTCGTCTTCTTGTGTGTCACATTAAACCTTTCCTCACAAACCTACATAACAAAGAACACAAATGTAGACCAAACCGACGAGTCGCCGTCAGAAGCATAATCATGCAATTATCTTGTACTGAATAAACAAGGATATCCATCTTTGTGGCGATTTTTGTTCATTTCTTATTTACTAAAACGTTTATTTATTTATTTATTTATTTATTTATTTATTTATTTATTTATTTGTAGAAGCTTTACCTTGATGCACAATCAGCCCATCTATTCCTTTAGGCCCGAATCGTCGGGAACTCATATTCCCACCCGACCATTCTTAGAATCGCAAGGCGGCCCCAGTGGCCAAGTGGTTAAGAGCACTGATATTTCATAACCGCACTTAACCATTCGATCATCTCACCGCTGTGTCTGGTGTGGGTTCGAGCCCCACACGGGGCACATGTGATACAAGGCAAGTTCTGCTTGCGGGTGTGTCTGGTATTTTTTCTCGGGGTTCCCCGTTTTCGCCCCACCTACTGATTAGCCCGTCTCATATGAGCTGAAATGATCTTGAGAAGGGCCTTAAACTGAATTAAAAAAATCTCAATGAATTGGACACCCACGGTGAAGAGCAGCTAAAGAACTGATTCAGTTCTAGGGTGGTTAGAATGGAATCATCGACGGCGAGAGGGCTACAAAGGACTATTACCAGCTGAAAGTTGTACTGAAATCGTCGAACAGCCCCCAGTCAGAAGTCAGTACAACAGTGGTGAAGAAGTACACGGACGTGTTTCCGGACTTAGCCACCCTGGCAGCTATTGTGCTAGTATCTCCAGTGACATCAGTGGCTTGTGAACAGGGACTCAGTGTCCTCAACATGATCAAGATAAAGGGGGGTGTCATACTAAACCATGAGACTGTAATACATGTATGCTGATGCGGATCAAAAAAGGAGGGACAGCTTTAGAAGACTATGATCCTAAGCCAAGTGTGAGGAAGTAGAAATAGACGAAATTAAACTTTATGGGTTAAGGATTAAGTCATAGTGTAACCAAAATGTGTCATTAACCAAATGTGTCGTATTTACTGAAAAGTTGTGGGGCAAACTATATCTTAACTTTCACTTACTATGATTTCAGCCTTTATATTTTGTGCAAAAAAGAGCATTTCGTTTGCAAAAGGATGTCAATTTTTAAAGACTCTAGCATTAGTGATTATATTATTCGGACTGAGAGATTGAAATCACTTCATCTTTTCTAAGAGAATCATGACAATTCTTACGCCGCGAATCCCATCATTTGGTTGGCAACTTTGAGGTGGCAAAGAACTGCTTATGATGTCTTAGAAAAGAACAAAACTAAGATTTGCACATGTGCCTGTTTGTTTTGTAATACATGTGTTCCTCTATAAATGGTTGATAAATGGGACAAATAAAAACAATATTTTTTTTTCTTATTTTATTAAAATCTTCGAAAGAACACTGACAATGTCCAGGAGAATAAAACTCATGAGTCATATATGTACATGAAACAAATGACTCTTACTATTTGATATGAGCTTTATAGTACTGCATTCAATTATGACTAATAAACTACAATGGTAACCATATGGAAATTTGGTAACACGGCAAAATAACATTATAATATTTTTTCCAGGATGGCATCGAAATCTGAACGGCAGAGCCGGGTCCGCTTCCCCCTTCTACACGACTCCTCGCCGACGAAGGACAGGTTGCACTCCGCAACGTCAGCCTAGTGACAGAACTCCTGTTGACCAGGTACCAGCGCCGACAGTATCGACTCACCCATGGCAAGATCTTCGACCTGTGGAAAAGATATACAAGAGGGGAAGTTTCCGCAACCGGACTGCTCAAGCAGATCAGCTGCACGTATAAGACAATAGTCATCAGAGAGTAAGGGAAAATATTGGTGAAGAACAATTCGTGACTGTTAATAATAGTGTTAAAATAACGGATATAAACAGTAAATCCTTAAACTTTTAATGTGTTAGGTCTATGAAATAACTTCTGTCAGAAAATAAGATTATCTATCGGTTTAAGCTAATGGAATCTAACGGTTAAAGTTCTATCAGAAAAAAGATCATCTATCAGTTGATAGGTTAATGGAATCTAGCGGTAAATAATAGTGTTAAAATGATGAATAAACAGTGAATTCTAAAGCTTAAGTGTTACATCTGAAAAAAGATGGTGTATAAGTTAATTCGCAAATAAATGGAATTTAATTTTCTACAGTATGAAGTTGGATTAAATGAACGGAATTTTATAGCAATGTCAAGCTTTGTAAGTGTGTGCTTCAGTTATTCTAATAGTGCCTCTGGAACATAGCCTGCAGAATGTAAATGTTTATATGGCTTTTGTTTCTTTCCTATACCAGTTATATTACATTTGTTTCTCACATCCGCTCTATCCTATTGAAGTATCAAAAGTACATCCCAAAACAAAACAAAATCCACCAAAAACTCAATTCTTCAGCATATGAACCTGTAAAAGTAAAAGGATACGAGTTTGCCAAACTGGGTACGAGTTGACCAAACTGGGTACGAGTTAACCAAAATGGGTACGAGTTGACTCGGATACGAGTTGACATGGGTACGAGTTGACCAAAATGGGTACGAGTTGACTTGGGTAGGAGTTGTTCAGTTACCCGACTATTGGAGAATAGCTGCTCACTCGGCTTACGATATGTTTTCTTGGTATAAGTACCTGAGTGTCATATTAGATTTTCCCCATCCCCATCCCCGGTTTGTGGACTGGGAATTTCTTTCTGATAGCACCATTTCCTGATCATTGCCTAATTGTACTTTTTTAATGTCCCAGTCATGAGCTATGGTCATGTCGGGACTATGCCTCCATTTTATGGGACTGGTACCTAAAACAAAGTGCTTCCGATACGTGTATAACCACGGAAATAAGCCAATAAGAATATGGCCCATATTACCGCCATATGAACTCTTAATATGAAAATTCGTAACTAAGAAATGATGCATAGTTTGAAAAAAAAATCCCGCGTCCCTGACGAGAAATTCAATGCTCTAACCACTGGGCTAAACAGACGACTCCCTGACGCAGTATGTCAGAGATTGTATGATACATTGTATCGAATAGCTGTGCTATTTATAGAGAGGTATAAGTAGGCAAAGATCAGGAAAAGGCGCAATCAGAAAAAGATTCCCACTCCAAAAACCGAGGTGGGAAAAACCAAACTAACAATCAGGTACTTATACCACGAACACATTTCGTAAGCCGAATGAGCAGCTATTTTCCCAATAGGTGGCCACTCAGTTACCTTAACTTGACTAAAAATATGAAAACATACATAAGGCGCCAACAGCACAAAAATATTTTAAACACCAAGACATAAAACAAAAAGAACCACCACAGAAGTATCGACTTGGAACGATCAGTAACACAAAGTTACTGGCGGGTTTAAATCGATTTTACATGGCCATAAATTCACCCTCAGCTTCTGCAGTTGTTCATAACATTTAGTTAGTTCTTCGGTCCTCGTGGTGAATCTCTAACTAGTCAATGAATCCTCAAGAACAAACAAATAAATCATGATAAACATCCTGATGAATCAAAAACCAGCACTCACAGATTCAGTAAGCTGCCCGACGATGGAGATCCCTGGGCGCCGAATAACTTACTAACTCCGGAGCAAAAGAAAAACATTAGTTGGACCCCGGTGGGCCAAGCAACAGATAAGAAGCTCCGGCTCCAACCAACTAAAATAAATAGCTTTAAGTCGGGGCCATCATAGAGTCTGACGCCCGACCCACCGGCGTGCAATTAAAGAAGGCAGCATAGTTATCAACCGTGATCGGGATAAAAACTAAGCAAGCAGACTGTCGCATAACATTCAAGTTATATGTCGCATAACATTCAAGTTATAACCTATATGTCTGTAACGTGTTATGATTTTTCTAAACTGAAAAGAAAAATCATTACTTCCTATAAGTTTCTTAAATTTGTAAACCAAGTCACCATAAAATTCTGGTTCCGAAAGGCCCTCACTTACAAGCGTCTTTAACCCAACATTATGTTTGGAAATCAATTCATAGTGTCTACGATAAAATTTAGAAAAGGTTTTTCGAAGTTTATGATACCGATAGCCCTGTTGGAGAAGTTTGGCTGTTAAACATTTATTTCGAGCGTTGAAGTCTGTAACATGATTGCAGACTCTAGCAAACCTAATAAGTTGCGAAATGTATACACCATAAGAAGCACGACGAGGAACGTCACCATCCAAAAACGGAAAATTTACTATATCAAAATCAAAGTCATCGCGCTTATCATAAATTTTAGAAGAAACAAATCCATTTGCAACAGAAAGATGTAGATCTAAAAAGGGGGCTTCGGTATCCGAGATATTGGCTTTGTTTAACTGTAGTTCAGATGGATAAATGTGATTGACCATACCTTCAAAATAAGGGTTGTCAATGTTCAAAAGGTCATCAAGGTACCTAGAAGTGGAATTAAAAGCCTCGATAACATCAGCTTGATTATCATGGTTAAGAGAATCCATGAAATCTCTTTCGTAGCAGTATAAAAATAAATCAGCTACGAGAGGTGCGCAATTTGTAACCATCGGAATTCCAACAATTTGTCTGTATAACTTGGTCCCAAATCTAATATAAATATTATCCAGGAGATAGGATAAGGCGTCGCACACATTCTGACATGACCAAAGTGTATACCGACTTTGGTCAGAGGAAGTGAAAAAGCCTTTCTGTCATTACATGCCAAATAAAGTGAACCATAGTTTTTAATGTCCTTTTGAAGGTCCACTCTATCAAATCCAGAACCTACGTATCATGTGATCTGCCAGCGCGACCTTCCAACCACGCCAGATAATCTCGAATAAATGAGTGGTGCAATGGGACACAACACATCCCCATTTCGAGAAAGTAATTATTTATGATTACGAGAATGTCATTTTTATGACTATATGTCTCAAATGGTCTATACCGGACGAGCCCCCATCTTACGAATATGAAAATTCGTAACTAAGAAATGATCTGCCAGCCCGACCTTCCAACCACGGTAGATAATCTCGAATGAATGAGTGGTTCAATGGGACATATAAGAACGATTTTACTGCTTCCAGGGGATCAAACTTTTTTTATATTATACGTATGGATAATTTGACTTGAACCACTTTTCATGAGCAGGCTAAACCAGCAATCAGATGGTCGGTCAGCTATGGAATTCGTTCCATTATTCGTCACAATGACTCTTATGTGCTTCTAGAATACAACGGATCAAGTAGCATGTGCTTAGTACATGCTTTGCCGTTTTAAGAACAACACGATTCAATGGCACAGAATTCAAAATAGTGATCCAGCTGTACTAGTACCAAACAAACCGAACAGTAACGTCAGAAACAAACTCATTATGTAGAACACGATGCCTCCTTCGAGGTCTTAAAGGACTTCCTGTCTGTTGTTGTCGACGCCTTTGAGGACTACCTTCAGAGAGAGAAACGGTCAGATGTCAACACCGATGCCAGTGGGTTTCTGCACGCCATAACAGCATTTCCTTTTATTATGTCTTTGGTGACGGTTCAGCGATGTCTTGGATGCATCCAGCCCCTCAGTAAAGTTTTGCACGGTATCATTATCTGACATTTTGTTTATAATGTTTTATTTGTTTGTTTGGTTGTTTGTATTGATGTTTAACCTCCCAGTCAACAATTTGTCAGTCATGTCGGGACTCTTGTCCGATGCCCTACTACGTAACCGAGCTCCCCTTTTAATGTTTTCAATAGTAATAAGTAAATGATATAAAAGATTCATTCCCTATATAGAACATAAAGGCTTACATCTCTTTCAACGTTTTCACTGCTTCCAAAGGATCAGGCTTTTATATTTTATTTGCTATTACTGCAGCTGGCGTTGAGCCGTGTGGTGGCCCTAAAAAGTCTTCCCGTACACCATCCATAGTGCAGACTATATAATTTCTTTCGGTCCTTTGATATACGTTAGAATATTCAGAGTAATAAAAAATGTACGTTTAGAGCCATCTCATAAACAATGTTTTAATTATTTGACCCCGTTTAGGCATTTGTCTTTGATTTAGACTTACCTTGTGTAAACGTTTGAAATCGCAGTATATTTATCTGGCTATCGTCGCCGGTTTACAAAGGGTCACTGATGAGTGTTCAGTACCCGAAATTGCGCAATATGGCCCATACTACATCCCTTTGACCGTTTTCACTGCTTCCAAAGGATCAAGGTTTTATATTATATTAATAATTTAAATGCGGCATTTTATTAAAAAAAAAACACAACAAAACGGATTCGAATCAGGTCCTTCACAAACTGATTGTTCAACCACAAAAATAGTCAGATAGATTAAATATAGAAATAAGCAGTATTATCTCTTATACGAGGTATGGCAGGAAAGTTCGTAGACACCATTAGTATTTTCAACAGGAAAAGAAATTCAGTCAAAATGAATATATCTGGGTTTGCAAAAATATTTCATGAGCAAATAGACGAAATTTTATGAAAATCTGGCCAACACGACATCTTCTACAGCCTTTTATGTGCACCTCCCTAACCGGGAGCGGGGCAAGGGGTCAACGTCTCAGTGACGTTACTTGAAGTTTATTGCTGTCAGTGCTTTATATATTTGTTACACGCTTAACCGATGTTTCAGAGTTATTCCACATAGGGTCCTTGGATATCGGTACAATTTTATTATGTGTTTGTTTGTTTGTTGTTTAACGACGCATCAACCCTGATGGGTCATTAGCGTCTAACAAGGTAAAACGTTAAAATATATTGAACTCGTATTAAAAAGTAACACTAAGTAAGATATAAATGTCGTTGTAAAGAAACGATATATGAAATAATAAGATTGGTGATTTAAAAATTATATTTTATAAAACAGATTTACTTGTCTAAGAAATGATCAAATCTTTCCAACGGGTACATCTTTGAACAATTCTTTCAAGTTATTAGCTTGAAAACAAGAAATTCGCTCTGTTGCAAAGTCAGTGCATTCTAAAAGAAAGTGTTTAACTGTAAATGGTGTATCACAGCCAATGCATTTAGGTTCATCTTCTCGCTTTAATAAGTGGGAATGTGCTATTCTTGTATGGCCAATTCGGAGACGAGCAAGAACGATTTCTTCTCGTCTCGAAAGTTTATGAATTGCTTTTGGTCGTTTAACAATCGGCTCGACTTCCCTCAATTTATCAAACTTCGCTCCGTTCCAGATTGTTTGCCATTTGTCAGAGATGTACTCGTTAATAAAAGGTTTAAAATTGACATAAGGAATTTTAAAAACGGTTTCTTCTAGATTTAACGATTCTTTAGCGTTCTTATCAACTTTCTCATTTCCATATATACCTATATGACTGGGAACCCAGCAATAGATAATTGTTTTCAATTCCGAGATGGTATGATGTTTTATTAATAGTTTTTGTATTTGAGGGTTTTTGGATGATGTATGGTTTAAGGCCTGTAGAACTGACATAGAGTCAGAAAAAATAATAAATTTGTCCTTTAAGTTACTTTCATTTATAAAGTCTAAAGCTAAGTCTATAGCTTTAGCTTCCGCTGTGAAAATTGAAGAGCCATCAGGTAAACGTAATGTTTTGCAATTGCCGTTTGTAAAAGTAGCACAACCAACTTTGTTTTCTTCTTTTGAACCATCAGTATAAATACATTGATAGTCAATAAATTGAGATTGTAGTTGATGAAAACTTTCTTTTAGAAGGTGTGGATTTGAGTCGGATTTTTTCCCTGTATGTAGAGTCAAATTAACTTCTGGTTTTCTAATGCACCATGATGGTATTTCGGAAACAAAATGTTCTTCTATTTTATCTTTTTGGATGTTTGCTGATTCTAAAAGTGGTGCAACCCGTAAACCAAAGGACCGGTTTACTTTCGTAAAGCTGTACGACTTCTTCAGAAATATATGGCGGAAAAGACACCTTATGAACTGGATTTGATGGATTAGCAGCAATTCTAATGGCGTACTGTAGGGCAAGTTTCTCTCGTCGTAAATATAGAGATGGCTCTTCAGCCTCAACATAGAGGCTTTGTACAGGTGATGTTCGAAAAGCACTCAGAGCTAATCTTAGGCCTTGATAATGCACTGTGTCAAGAGAACTGATATATGATGGTCTTGCCGATCCATATACAATGGATCCATAATCTAATTTTGAACGAATGAGGGAACGGTATAGCTGGAGAAGGACAGTGCGATCAGCACCCCAGTCTGTGTGTGATAATACTTTCAGTAAGTTCAATGCTTTCAGGCATTTGGCTTTTAAGTACTTTATATGTGGAATGAAAGAAAGTTTACGATCAAAAAGAACTCCAAGAAATTTAAAATCTTCAACTACTGGAATAAGAGAACCATATAAATAAAGTTTGGGATCGTTGTGTACTTTCCGTAGTTGACAGAAATGTACACATTGAGTTTTCGACTTGGAAAATTTGAAACCATTATGTGAGGCCCAGTTTTCTATTCTGTTAATGCACTGCTGTAAGTGCCTTTCGATAGTTCTCATACTTTTTGACCTGTAACACATACAGAAATCATCTACATATAATGATCCATCTGTTTTTGGATCCAAGCAATCCATTATGCTATCCATTATGCTATTTATCTTAATATTGAACAATGTTGTAGACAAGATGCTCCCTTGTGGGACACCCTGTGCTTGGTCGAACTTTTCGGATAAAGTCGATCCAACACGAACCTGGATCCAACGATCCGCAAGGAAATTTTCAATAAATGTAGCTAATCTGCCTCGTATTCCGAGATCATGTAGATCTCGCATAATACCATGTCTCCAGGTGGTATCATAAGCTTTTTCCAAGTCGAAAAACACAGCAACAACATGCTCCTTTGCAACAAAGGCATCACGAATAAAGGTTTCCAGTCTTACCAAATTGTCGTTGGTACTTCGTTCAGAACGGAAGCCCGACTGAACAGGAGATATTAGGTTATTACTTTCTAAGTACCAAACAAGTCTTACATTAATCATTCTCTCCAAGGTTTTGCAAAGACAACTTGTAAGTGCTATCGGTCTATAACTGTTAGGTTCTGCATGGTCTTTTCCAGGTTTAGGAATTGGTATTATAGTGGCTAGTTCCCAGCTTTCGGGAAACTTTCCAGTTTCCCACATATCATTAAAAATATCTAAAAGAGCCTGAAGTGATTTTGGTGGAAGATGTTTTAACATTTGATAGTGAACTTCGTCCGGACCTGTTGCTGTATCATGGGCTTTAATGATGGCGTCTTTTAGTTCATCTAAATTAAATGGACTATTATATTCTTCATTATTTGAGGATTTAAAGTTTAACTTAGTCTTTTCCTGTTGTTTCTTGTATTTCTGAAATTCCTCTGAATAATGACTGGTTGAGGAATTTGAACAAAATTGTGATGCCAAAGTATCTGCTATATCTTGTTTTGTGGAAGCTGTTTCGTTCGCATTGTTGAAATTGTAATTAAGATGGTGATAAGTAGCAGATTTAGATTTACCAGATATTTTCCTAACCATGTCCCAAACTTTTTAGTCGGGGTTTTATAATTCAAATTAGATACGTATGTTCTCCATGATTTGCGTTTTGTAGACTTAATAGTCCGACGGGCTTTTGCTCTAGAATTCCTATAAGTATTTAAATTGTCATGCGTTGGGACCTTGCAGAACTTCGACAAAGTGTCTTTTCTTTGTTTGATAGCTTCTTTACAATCGTCGTTAAACCATGGGTTACTTTTCTTTGGGCTTGTCGAGGTTTTTGGGATACACTTCTCAGATATTGTTATCAGAGAAGAAGTGAACTCAGTTATAGGATCAGAAGAATCAGAGAGAAAAGAATCAGTAAGGGACGCATTACATAAAGTTTGAAATAAATCCCAATCTGCTTTATTCAATTTCCATTTGGGATTATGATCTTCATCATGCGTCTGAACGCTTTCGATCAAAATAGGAAAGTGGTCAGATCCATGTTGATCTTCACAAACTGACCATTCATAGTCTAAATAGAGAGAGGAATGGCAAAGTGAAAGATCAAGAGATGAGAATGTGCCTTTACCGGAATCAAGATAAGTGTTAGATTTATCATTCATCAAACATATGTCGTTTTTCGTGATAAAATCCTCAATTAATTCTCCTCTGGAGTCATTGTCATTACTACCCCAAAGCACATTATGGCCATTGAAGTCACCCACCAACATATAGGGCGAGGAAAGTTGTTGAAGCAGAGAAGTCAATTGTTCAGATTTTAAAGAATATGAGGGAGGAATATAGATAGAACAGAGTGTGATCTCTTTCTCAAATGAAACAGAAACTGCTACCGCTTGTAGATCTGTTTTAAGTTTAATTTGACGTTGTGGTAAAGATGCATGGACTAGTATAGAGCTTCCACCGGAAGCTCTGAGACAATCTGAATGTATGTGATTGTAAACATTAAAGCCTTTGAAAGTAAAATTATCATCTGGCTTCAAGTAAGTCTCTTGGAGACAGAAAACAGAAGGTCTGAGTAATGTTAAAAGTAAAAGCAATTCTTCAAAGCGTGGTTTTACTCCTCGACAGTTCAACTGTATTATCTTGTATTTACTACTACCCATTAATGTAATTGGAGAGTTTATAAACTACTTGACCTTTAGTTAAAAAGGTAACTGACTGGAAACTATTTCTGTGGAGCTTTGATAGGTGACCTTGGAGGACCGCGAGCGCTATGACGCTGTCCTACCTCATCCATATCCATGGACTCGTCACACATCAACGCTCCAAACCTGTTGTGTTCTTTAATGGGATCGTCTGCTCCCTTTGGCACCCTACTGGATGCGGTGTTTCTCTGATTCATCGAATTCGTGCTCGATTGATTTGGTTTTGGATTAGCGTTGGTATTTTCTGACGACGGTCTACTAGTTGCTGGCTGATTGGTTGTTTTTCGTTTTATTCTTGAAATTATAACCTTGGTACTTTCTGTGATTTTTGTATCTTCAACACTGTATTGGGTGGAAGCTGTTGTTGTGTCCGGTTTCGCTGCCAAAGATTTTACGACTTTCGAAAAATTGAATTCAGGCTTTTGTTCAAAGAGTTTTCTGGCCTCAGGATATGTTAGGTTTTTGGTCACTTTTAATCTCATGATTTCATTTTCATTTTTCCAAGTTTGACATTCATTGGATCTTGAAATATGTTCTCCGCCGCAGTTGACACATTTTGTTGGATTTTTACAGTGATTGGTATGGTGGTCATGGTCACCCATGCCACACCGTTCACATACTGATCCAAGGTCAACTGGGCACTTGTCCTCATGATGTCCAAATTTCTGGCAATTGAAACACCGCAAAGGGTTTGGTACGTATAATTCAACTGGTATGATCTGAAAGAAAATTTTGAGTGATTTTGGTGGAACTACTGAGTTGAATGTTATGAGTATAGTATTTGTATCAATGTAGTCATGGCCTTTTTTTGACTTTGAATCTTTTAACTGCTGTTACTCCTTGTGGTTGTAAGTATTCTAGGATGTTTTCGTCAGATTCTCCTTTGAGGTTTCGATCTCGTATGATGCCTTTTGATGTATTTAAGGACTTATGTGGGGAAACTTCCACCGACAAGTTAAAGAACTTTGTTGTTTTAAGCAGCATTTCCGTTTGTGTTTTCCGAGTGGTTTCTACTAATAATGTTCCGTTTCTTAACTTTTTAACCGTTTTAGGCGTGCCAATAAGAGATTCTATTTGTTTTTCAATTACAAATGGTGACAATGATGTTACTGGTTTTTCTTTATCTTTTGATTCAATGATTAGAAATTTGGCAAAGTTTTCTTGTGTCCTGAACAGTGTTGTAGCGTCTAAATCGTCGTCAGAATCCGGTCGTTGTCGTTTGTGTGCCAGTGAATCCATAATTTTATTTTTAAGTCTCGACGGCTATGCGCTTCACCCTCCTTGGAGCCCTACAAGGGGACGCTATACGGAAACGGCTCTCCAGTTTCCAGCGCCAAAGCTACATACCCGTCATACTCGCCGTGCAAGATTCCAAAGTACTTCAGACTACCCAAGCTTTAACAACAACTGAATATTAAGTCAGATGTCTAATAAAGAAAACCGAATAACATTCAGACGTTGTACCCACCCTGCCTCTCAACCTAGACCCAAGTAACCCAGAAATACCGAAAAACAAGCCCGTCGATTGACCCTTAAACCACCGCCTTCTGAGATATAGGAAAAAGGATGATAAAATGAAGAAATTTGGAACACGGTTGCGTATCATTCGATACTGAAAAAGTTAGAAGGAAGAAGAAGAGATCTTAGGGCAAGACATGGCAGCCGATTGACCGTGTCGAGCCTCCACGGCCTCCCGTTTACACCGAATCCGAGGCCAAAGAGGCGTGTTGAGACAGGTGAAGATCTCTGGCCTGTCCCTCAACCTCCAGGATCCTCTTCTCCGGCTTACGGGTATCCACCCACGGCAAACAGGTGGCACCTCTTTTGACCGGGTTTTACGGTTCCGCATGAGGGAGCGACCGGCCTATTCTAATCCGGGTCCGGTACGGGCCTTTATTATGTGTATCCAGCTGTCAAATGCAGATCTGTGCCAACTGTCCTCAGGTTCTCTGATGACCGGTTGAACACACGAAACCATTTTCATTCGCTGAGAATGTGAGACGAGTGCCCTTCCGCCACCGTTTATCATCTTAGATGATCTATCGAGCATCCAAAAACCAACTCTACCACTTGTAAACTAGTACCAGACAAGCTGATAGCTTTTATGTTGTTGTTTATATCATTTACATCGTGTTTGTTGGCCATTTCCATAACAAAAGCACACAAATTTATGGTTATCGGCTGTTCTCCGACGTCAAAATAACGCAATTTTTTCAAACAATTTTTTCGGACTGGATCTGCAATTTCATTCACAAATATCAAACTGTACTGCCGCGAAGGCCCAAACATTCAGAAAACGTTGTTGATTGAACATTCTTTCAGGATCAAAATATTTTAACGTTACAGTACACTTCCGTCCCGTTTCACAAGCAAAAACATAATGTGGAAATCGTCACATTTTATCACGTTTTGACACCTGCCCCGCACGGCCCTACCCTCAAGCAGAAACGTGGCCATACCAAGCGTGTTATTACTTCAAATTGCACAAAATTTCTGAAATATAGAAAGATATTGCTGCTTGAAATTATACAAAACGCTTCTTCAACAACGCGTTACTTTTTCTGATAGCTGAAGTGTCTACGAACTTTCCTGCCATACCTCGTAGTAATCATCTTAGCCGTGGATTTATTTTATCTGCTCTACTGTTTTGCTTAGATTTCAGAAAAATTGTTAGATGTTGTCAGGGCCATTGATGAGGAGACGACAGTTATCGACACCTTCACAGAACTATGCGAGAATGTAGATTCCTACAGTGGGGAGCTCTTCACTGAAGAAGTAAAACTTGTTTGTTTAAATTTATGCTTAACGTCCCAGTCAACAGCTTTGGACGTTGCCTCCATTTTATGGGATTTTTACCCCATATGAGAATGTAATGGCATCCAACAAGCGCTTCAACTATAACCATCCAAGTAAGAAAGAGACAATATGTTTTCAGCCGGCTGTCCCAAGACTATGTGGAAGGCAAACTGAGACAGCCAACATACCAGCCACAATACAAGAAGAGTATTACAAACGTTCACTTGTGATACTCTTCATGGACCACTTAAATCAACGGATGGTCGACAGTTTCTGTGAGCTCAACAGAAAAGGAACCATGGGTCTGCATCTCTTTCCGCCAGTAGATGATTCAGTGAGGTAAGAGACATTGTCATTATTTGAGGGTAATCTGCACCCCACCCCCGGCTACGACGAGCCAAGAGTTAGAGCTCTGGATGAGGAAGTAGACAGACCACCAGTCTCCTCCAGCCACACAACATGCAACCCTGAAGGCCTGCAATGGACCGTCTTATCCACATATTAAGTGCTCCAAATCACTGCCACATTTCTTGTAGAAGCATTAGCACATTGGGACTGGAGAAGATCATATTGCGGGCTGTAATGGGACCAGGCAGGTCTTTTAGCGGACACTGAAACATTAAGGTGGAACCGAGGGATATTGTAAAAATCTATACCAGGAAAAATCCTCGACGCATGGTCCTTCCTGATATCCTGGTCGATGATGAGACTCTATGACATTTATCTTGAACTACAAGTTAAAGGTTAACACTCAATAGACTGAGTAAAATAATGTGCCTTCGTTCAAACTTGAAAAAATTAGAATGCACGTCAACATAGGTCCACTATTTAGAATCCAGCTAATTTGACTCTACCGTTTAAAATTGTTGTTTAATGATTTTGTTGAATATTTTCTCTGTTGTACTTAAATCATATATGTGCATATTAAGTTAATAAATGACAAACAACCTTAACTTCTGACTACTGGAGACGTTATCTATGTTAAATATGCAAACTTGACCAGGAAATGCCACAAAATGATATCCCTGTTCGGAGGTTATTAGTTTGTTGGTTGATTTAAGGTTTAACAATCCACCAATAACCAAGGTCATATAGAGACGGGACATCGGTTTATTGTCTCATCTGACAGACTGGAGAAGCCCGAAACCGAACCTGTGACCCCTGTATTTCTAGGCGAGTGGTCAGAGCTTACAGCATATGCATAAGTATTGTATTGATTCCTTCATATAAATTCAACGACTCTTGACGATGCATTGGGCAGACGTTTTTGCAAGACTGTATAAAGCCGAAAGAAATATACCAAGACATTTAGTCAAGGACTCCATAACAGCTGTTGTGGGACCAGCAAATTGAGGTGATGAATTGAACACCAAAAGCTATGAGGTGGCATCCAACATTTTGAGATGGTGTATCAGTTTGTACGGTAAAAGTGCTAGGGCCTACCAAATAATACTACGATCCAAGTTCCTATGGACCGTGTACATACACCGGGCACTAAAATGTTTGATGAGGAATTATTTCCGGAAGAAAGCAAAATGTTGAAGAAAGACAAACTCAGTGAGGAAGTCTTTAGAAGAAAGGCAGACACTGCTAAAACATTCTGATAAAATCCACCACCAAAAGGAAAACAACACAAACCCTGCCTATTACTGTTTGAATCTATGCTTAGCGCCCCAGTCAACAGCTATGACCATGTTGGGACGTTTCCTCTAATTTAGCGGACTTTTACCCAAACTTAGGATGGCACGACATCCAAAAGGTGCTTTAAGTATATATATAACCACCCAACTAAGCCAATAAGGCTTATATGTTGGACGGCCTGACGAATCACGTTTCCTGGACAGGCTCGGACTTAAGCGGTTTACCAGTAATCAGATGGTCAGTCGGTGGCGTATAACCTTTGCCTGGAGGCGAAAGCAGCCCATCTGTTTCTTTAGGACTCAGTGGGCGAGGGCCCATAGTCCCATCTGAACACCATGCCTGTCTGACTTAGGTATTTAAGAGAGTGTTTATCAGGCAGTCAACAAGTCATCGTATTTAAGCCCGACGTTGTATCTTGGTGTCTCGACGGTAAGAATAGATGTCCGTATGTCGTGCCAACTTAATAAAAGAAATTCTCAAAAGAATCAAGACCTTAAAGAAATACGGGGTGAAGGAAGTGTATGTGTCAGACATTTCAAGAAGATGGTGCTTCAAGAAATCTTATGGTCTTAAAGAAGATTAATTCGATAATAAACGTCGAGTGATTGACCATAACCTGCAACAGAATGACTTATTCGTCACATTCCCTAACAAAAAGTACCCGCTATGAACATCTTGTGTCCAAGATATCTTAAAACGCATTTCAGTTAGAGCCTTTATATTGTGTATGCTGATTGTGCTGATCGCCTGATTTACTCCTGAGTTATTTTATGTGAAAAGTTGAAATAATTACTGCATTGTAATTTTTGGATAGATTTTCACACTTTTCGGTCAAATCATGTACAGCTGTCGTTCCTGTTCGTAGGCCATACCCACGGCCAAGACACTGCGCCAAAAAGGTGTGGAAACGTTCGATGAAGAGAAGAGATGCAAGAAACATATGGAACGAGAGGAACAAATTAGGTAGTGATGATTCTCTGTCATGCCAGGCATATATGAGCCGCGATGCAAGAAAAAAAACAGTATTCGGGGTTTCCGCCCAGGTCTGATACAAACTTGTCTGTACAGTAACAAAGGAAAGCTAAAATCTTGAAATTTGTAGTATAAGTAGATGATCCATGTAGCGAAAACAAAGGCGATGATCAGTTGTACAGTTACTGCACAGCTGATCTGCGCCTTTGTTTTTCGCATAGGCAAAAATCCGGTTTCTCATGATGCAGCTCATTTCTTTCACAGAGATTTAGAAAGAAAAATGCTTAATTTTAAGGTTATTTTTCCTCTTGTGCGTATTGAAGATGAACATTTGTCAAACTGGTAATAGGCCTCAGGAAGACTTTCCGAGGAGCAATGCGGTTATGATATGCGACCGTAGCTTTTGATCGTAGACCATAAAATAACTAAAGGTGATTGTCAAGAAATGTTCACTAACAAGCATGTTTATGTGCATTCTATATAACGAATAAACATACAGTCGAAGTTTGATAATTCAAAACGCAACAGACCACATAAAATCTTTCAAACGATTGAGAATTTGAACTTTCGAGAATCACAAAAAGAATGTTACCAAATGGACATGAACTTAAAATAATCATGTTCGGCGTGAAAAGCTGGTAAGAACTACATCTTGTTGAGCCTAAGAAATACACACAGCTGCTGCCCCTCCATTCCCGAGTTCAGTCAGTGGGGGATAATAAGTGTTAGTACACCATAAGCGTCTTTTCAACCACCCATGACAGGTTATGAATCAAGTTTCTGCAACTCCTATGAGCCTGTGCGTGAGAAAAACAACAATCTGCATATGCGAAAACAAAGACGCAGAGTCAGCTTCGCAGTAATTGCGAAGCTGATCAGCGCCATTGTTTTCGCTACTAATATAGTACAATTCCTCTTCGTTCTAAATCCAAAATTTCAAGCTTCTAGCCTGCTTCTGTGGATGTACAGCCTGGTTTGTGTCAGACCTGGTCGGAAACCGAATTCGTTGGATTTCTCACGCGAAGGCTCATATATAAATGAGAAAAAGTACCTTCCAAGTGGTACACCGTAGCAACTATCACAAGATCTGGAAAAAATAGACACTGAAAGAGTAAAAGACAGATAAGAACTATATCACATCTTTTTCCCAAACAGGACATATTCAATGGTGGAATTCATTCCTTTATTTAATAAGTAAAAGAAAGGGAAAAAAGGGTCAGTGGCTAGTAAAGACATTACCAAAACGAACGAAAGCTGACCAAAATCGAGATTTTGTCAATTGGGATTCCACCAGAACTTCGAAAGCTGCTTAATATAGAAACATCTTACTCTGTGTTAAGTATAATTACTCGTATTCAAGTGCTTACGACAGAAGACAACCTTCTGATCGCAAAGCTAACCATTACACTCTGAGGTATTTTAATGCATTTATAAAACAGCATGGAAAGTAAAGTTTGAGTCAGTCTTATGTGTCAGATAGCTCTAATATTTTAAAAGCATTTTGAGAATCAAGATTCAATAATTTATTATCTGACCCCCAGATAATTAATTATACCCACCGTATATGAGTAGTGAAATGCATTCTTTATCTGTTACGATGAGTGTTTTGCCCATTTCTTATATTCGATGTGAACAGTATACACTCATTTTAGACACATTTATTGGTAATGCGTGTTACTTAACCATTTACTGTTCGTTACTTATCTGTTACTCATATAGTTTGTGCGCTCCTTACACAATTCGTGATGTCATCCATTGTCTTATATGAATTTTGTTTGTTTGTATTGATGCTTTACGTCCCAGTCAACAGCAATGTTCATGTCGGGACGTTGTCTCCATTTTATGGGACTTTTACCCAACATTAGGATGTCATGACACTCAAAATGTGCTTGGTAAATATAACCATCAAACCAAGTCAATGTGATTAGATTCGGAATCGATAAATGGACTAAGAGCATGCTGAGTCAGCAGTGCAGCATCATACATTTGATGATGTCTATCGTAAAATATTTTAGCCTCAGTGCCCAAGGAACGTAATACAGCAATAGGTAGAGAACTAAGATAAGAAAGCATAGAATGTCGACCGTGTACCCTTAGTGTAACCGCTAAATCATTAAGGGAAAGTGTTCAATTTCATTGCAGCGCACCGTTTTCGCTTGTCATTATCCTTTTCCCTTATACCATGAGATCTAGATTTACGTTTGCGAGACTCTTAAAGTGTAAGAACATCAAAATCGGGAAATTTGTAAATGTCACCTTCATGGTAAATGTCATCGTTAAATCCCAGTGGAAAGGTGTTTGCAATAATTCTATCAATTTAAGTTCAGTTTCAAATCGTTTGATATTTTGAATCTAAATTTAGTTAAAGCATTTACTTGTTTATTTGTTCTGAGTGTCGAATATAGAAAATTATCGTTTGTTTCTTGTCATTGGCTTTCTTTTTATTTTTTTCAGACTTTAATTTCTAGTATATTTTATTGTTTGTTTGAATTGTTTGAATTAATGCTTTACGTCCCAGTCAACAGCAAAGGTCATGTCGGGACGCTGCCTTCATTTTATGGGACTTTTACCCAACACTAGGATTTTATGACACTCAAAATGTGCTTCATAAATATAACCACCCAAGCAAACCAATACGGTTTATATGTATGGATGGTTTCACTAAACCACTTTTCCTGGGCAGGCTCAGATTTGAGCGGTTTACCAGTAATCAAATGGTCGGTCAGTATACTTTATTGAGTAGAACGTACACACGTTACGTAAGAAAAATCTTCATTGCTGGTTAAGTTTAGTTATTTACGACAACGAAGATGTTTTTATACATCATATAGTTTGCTTTCCATAACAGACTTAGAAATGAAATACCTTAGCAAAGCCTGCGGGATGGAATATGCCTTGTCCGGGTTCTTGAGCAGGCATAGATCATCAGTACACAAAGGTGTACGCTTTGAGTGCCACACACGTGGAGCGAGCTACAAAAGAAAGGAAGACCTCTTGAAGCATAAGAAGGTAATACAGGTTCCTGTTCCGTTTACTTTGGGTCTTTAATCGCTTTATAACGCCATTAATTTATGTCTTGCGGCAGATACTTTGCATAAAAGTAGTACAGACTTAGTATTTTATTTGACGCATGTATGCAGTGCTTATTCTTTGGTAAAGAACAGAAACCTCTATAGCAATCAGCGACGAAGGGAGATTAACCGTAATACTACCAGTCTGAACAAAAATGAGCTCGTGTTATTTGTTTCGAATAGATAATTTTTGGGAACTAATGAAACAATTTTAAGACACACGAAGGATCACTTTTTAACCTTTTATACTTAATCTTAACATGTATGAAAGAAGCTGCTTATGTTAAGATAAAAACGTCGAATTTAAACATTTTTACAGACACAGAAATGCCAGGAGAAGACCTCCGACAAGTCTACATCAACCGACGATTTGATTGTGGTAAGCAATATTCATGTCTATTTTCCTGTCTGCTCAAATTAATAATAAAGAAGAGAAGGCCCAAGGATTGCCACAATAAAGCAGCCTAAACTAAGCAACCAGAGACAGAAATTCATTCGAACATAATCAGTCTATCGCTTCTTATATAGATTGTACTCAAAGTTTTAGAGTACATTTGTGTTACGACCCAGACACGCTAAGCACGCGCTACAGACGCGCAGCAAACGTTCAACGCGCGTCTCGCACATGCTTGGGGCAAGTTACTGAAGCAATATCTCGTAAAATCGGAACGTGCATTTAGACGAAATGTCCTTTAGATGTAATGCCGTTTAAACGAAATGTGTTTTAGTTTAGACAAAATGTCCTTTTAATGAAATGTCCTTTAGACGAAATATCACGAAATGTCCTTTAGACGAAATATCATGATCTGTCATGGATCCACTGTATGACAGTGAGTTGGTGTCAGTCAATCATGAAAATTGTTTGAAGCAAAACAAGTCATTTTTATCAAATGAAAAAAAGATTAAAGGCTCATCTTGCTTATCTTATTTTTACCATCATCTACGAAATTAAACAACAGCCCGCCTCTTAAAATTGCATGCGCGCAGTTCAGACTATTATTCGCATATGAACTTGCTGTAGTGTTGTTTATATTTTCCAGCTTTTTATGGATTTTTTTCGTGTAAATGAAATTGTTGATCGGGACGTAAAACCACAAATCAAAATAACACAGGTTTATGTTGTAACAAGTTGGTTTTACAGCTTAATTTAATGTGTTAAAGGCTAGAATTTTAATCTCTTCACTCGTCGTTGAAAAGTGACTGCAAGACAAGATCAACAGAGGTACAAAGAAAGCTAGAAGATGATGGCACATTGGCTGAGTAATCGACAGTGAAGAAGGCCATAGACGCGGCTGCTTCACAGCGGCCAAACTCCGGTACTGCCAGTTAATCAAAGACAAAAACAAGACTGCTAGGGTTGAGGTTTGCCGCGATTTAGTGCAACAGAACGACAAGTTTGACAACGACATATTCACAGACGAGTGCACGATTCAGTTACATGATAACCAAACTGTGTCATACAGGGAAGAGGATTCAATAGCACCCAATCATTGCTGCCCAAAACATCCCTTAAAGATCCATCTCTGGGGGAGCTATCAGTAAACGTGGACCTTCTAAATTTTTAGTGTTCGAAGGAATTATGGACAGGGGGTTCTGTGTTGAAAATGTGCTTCGCGTAGGTCTTCTGCCTTTCCTGACTTTCTTCTCCGATTCAAGACAATGACCGGAAGCACATGTACATGTAGCAAAGAGCTAAGACATTCATGACAAATAACGGTATCATCTATTATTTTAGGTTTTATTTAAGTCGGTCTAAGCAAATTGAAGGAAAATGGTTCTGTATTATGATCGGATGTAACAGCGCAACACGAAGCTCGTACATATATTGTTTGTACATAAAGCATACATTCATCGTGCACGATCGACCCGAGCTGCATCCGCAGTCAGTTGCTACATGAACATGTTCACATGTAGATATTTACCGATTCCCAACGCTTTTTGACAGATTATGCGTGTGCATTATTTCGTATCGCCTTATGGTACGACAGGAGTTACAACTGTACGTATATGTACATACATAAGCTATCACTAAATCTTGTTACATGTACATAATCCGGGATATGTTGCATTCGTGATCTGTACATGCATGAATGATAACCGACTGCCATGGTATGAAAGAGTGATACGTATATTCGTGGATCAGAATGCACAAACAAAATGCATTTTATAGTGACTTAAAAGATACTGCATGCTCAAGCAGTAAACTGTACTCGATCCCGGGCTTCTCCAGTCCTTCGGATTGAGACTATAAACCGAGGTCCCGTCTCCATATGACCTTAGCTGTTGGTGGGACGTTAAACCCCAATCAATCAGTAAACTGTACTGCCATCAATAGCTGCAATTAAGCTACAAGTATCCAAAAGGTTACTTTACCTCACATTTAGAAAACAAAAACGCGTGCAGAATCGAGAAATTAAGTATAGAGGGAACACGACGTTGCACGTGAATACTAAAGCTTCTGGTTGAATACATGTACGTACATGTAGCTGACGTTGCACTATACATGGTCACGTTTTACCGTGCAGATACGTACTTGGCATGCCAGAGTGTAGGACATGTCCCCCGGACATTTGCCCCCTGTCCAAAAACGGCATGCTAGTACATTTGCCCCCTAACTGATTGACAGAGTTGGACATTTGACCCTCATCAGTGAGCATAACAAGGGCATTTGTCCCCTCCCTGTTTTCATCTAATCAATGAATCAAAGCTTGATTTACAATCATTAGGTCAATAGCAATTTTCACTGACAAGTTATCAAATTAAAATCATACAATTATTAATAAGTGAGTGATGTTATTAATGGTGAGTCCTAATAATTATAATATTCTGCAACTTGACGATCCAGGTTTATGCTGATCGAAGAAACGTGTTAGCGTTGACCGAACCTGAAATTGCCCAGATATTTGCCTGCCGTTAAATGGTATTGCGTTTTTTCCCCACACGGTTACTGCAGCCTGTTGAAAAAGAATGTTCACTCCAATTGCAGACATCGGCACAGGACAGAATCGCTTAACTCTCTGAATAATGTGTGTATTGTTGATGGATATTCACTGTTCCAGTCAACAGCTATGGTCATGTTGGGACGTTGCATCCAATTTTAAGGCCTTCTACCCAACATAAGCATGTCATGACACCCAAACTGCGCTTGTAAAAATAACCACCCAAGCAATCAACTAAGGATATATGAATGGATGGTTTGACTAGTAATCACTTTCTTGGGCAGGCTCAGGCCGTCTGAGTGATTTACCAGTATTCAGCTGGCAAGATACGTATAAGCGCTTGTAAATAACTAAATGTTATGAATCATTGCAGAAGATGAGAGTGAGGATAGGGCCCTGTAAAACCGGTTTAAGCCCCCACAATAATTTTATATTACTGATCGTTCCAAGGCGATACTTCATTTGTGTTTCTATTTGTTTTGTGTTTTGAAGTCGAATTTTTGTGCTGTTTGAACCTTATGTACGTTTTCAGTTTTACTTAAGTTCATGTAACTGAGTGGCCGCCTATTGGGAAATAGCTGCTCACTCGGCTTACAATATGTTCTATAAGTACCTAAGTGTCAATTTGTTTTTTCCCACCTTGGTTTTTGGAGTGAGAATTTTCCTGACCTTTGCCTACTTGTACCTTTTCATCTATTTCTCGCTCGGCGCCCAGATTCATTCATTGTCGCCCTTTGTAGAAATCATGTCACCTATGTATCTAACCATTTTCTGTTTGTTTGTATTGAGGCTTAACGTCCCAGTCAACAATTTTTCAGTCATGTCGGGACGGAGCAAATGCTCCCTGGGTTTAATCAGTGCTGTACGGAGTTAATGTGTCTTGCTCAAGGACACAACTCGGTGCCGCTTGTAAAGATCGAACCCAGAACCTCTCGATTCGGAGTTCGACGCTCTACCACTACGCCACCACGCTCCCTAACCACATTTTGAATTGTGTTTAAAGTACATTCTAGTAATGCCTTTTATATGATAATCTGGACTAAATGCAATGGTCCTATTGGTAGTTTACATCAGCATCTTCCTGGTTAATCTTCAATTTATTTAGTTCGTATAGATTCATGTGAGCCGCGCCGTTTTTGCCTATGCGAAAACAAAGGCGCAGATCAGCTGATATCAGCGCCTTTGTTTTCGCTACTCTGGTAGTACAATTTCTCTTCTATTTATAGCCAAAATTTCCAGCCTCCAGCCTGCTTCTGTGACTGTACATGCCGGTTTGTGTCGTAGCTGGTCGGAAACCCCGAATACCGGTTTTCTCGCGTTGCGGCTCCTGTATCATCGGTGTTGACATACTAGCCTTATTTTTGTCAAACAATAGTACTTCCGACAATATAATTACATAAAACGAATTCTTTCGGCGAGACGATTATGTTCACAATCATTTAAGCTATTACAGTGGTGTTATGGCTAAAAACCCAAATTAGCCGTTTTAACGGCTAATTTGTTAACGGCTAATTGTAGAATTTCGCGGCGAAATTGTGTGTAAAATAAAAGTCAGCGCGGAATTTCGCCGCGAAATTCCAGATTTCGCGGCGAAATTTCGCGGCGGAACATGGCGAAAAAAGTATACCTGTCATTACGCATAAAAATCAATTGACCGGCGTCTCGCGATGTTTCGCGGCGAAAAAGACGACAGTCGCAATTTTTTGTTGTTGTTTAAATATAATTTTAAATTGGTTGTTTTTATTTCATTTCATGTTGTATCAATATTTTGTTTACGTCTCAATCTTGTATAATTATCGTTTTAGTCTCGACAGTCACAACAGCTTTATTGATTAAATTTCATTATAATTTGTATGCATCTATTACTTTTCAGTCGTATAAATATTTTGTTTTCTTTCAAATTTTGTATAATTATCGTATTTTATTCCTGTCTTAACTACTTTGAAGTTTCTGAGACCCTGATTATCGGCTTTTTATTAATTTTCATGCGTCTTTTTTTCAGATTTATCAGACTTACCCGATAATATTAGATCCTATTATCTAGCTTAATTAACAGAAAAACGCTCATAGCGGCGTAAGCAATTTTCATGGTATTATTGCCCACAGATTTGTTTGTTTGTATTGAGGCTGAACGTCCCAGTCACTAATATTTTAGTCCTGTCTGGACGGAGCTTCCGTTTCCTGGGTATTAAGTAGTACTGTGGGTTGTCAATGTGCCTTGCTCAAGGACATAACACGATGTCGCCAGTGCGGATCGAACTCAGGATCTCTCGATTTAGAGTCTGATGCACTACAACTATGCAACCGCGATCCCAACTCACATATTAATACAAGTCTTTGGATTCAACATGATGAAGCAATTGGCTTCAAGTCTGTTTTAGACATTTAATCGCCTGTGGTTAATGACACTGCTAAAAGCATCAATGATTTTCGATTGTGTCAAGTGGATGCCGTTTTGTTGAAATCAATTTAGTCGAAACGACATTTGGTCGCATACGACCATCACCGGGTCGATACGATATTCGGTCGAATACAAGCAATACAACAACGTACATGTATAACATTGTGTCGAAATTGTCGATTTTTGCTAACCGTTTTGAGGTGAACAGCGTGTTGTGTTCCTTCCAAAATGCATATGTACAGATGGCTTGGAACACGTGCATGCATATCGAATGACAAAACCTCATTGTATACAAGGCACAATACACTAGGGAGGGTACTGTGTTTAAAACAAAGTACTGACGTCAGTATATAAAGTTTTGAGTTTATTTTGGAACACATATTTACAGTAAGGGCCGTGTACGCATCATGGCAATATGAGCGCATGCCCCATTACATTAATTAGAACAAAGTTGAGCGCAGAAGCCTAGTGGTGGATTAAAGGAATTGATCGGAATCAAAATGTCCTGTGTTCGATTCCTATATTCATTGGGTTTCGTACTTGAGCAAAACCGGTATACTTGTATTTCCCTGAAAGTGTTGTAACCATGGGACTGTTGACTGTTAAACTGATCTTCGCTAGTTGTACTTCTACAAGGCAAGTATAATGTATAAATCGATATGATTGCGATTGGTCTTGTGCTGGCATTCACAGAGGGTGATCAGAGTGGTAACCAGCAAGCCCAAATGTCAATATGCCTCTTTTTGTTTTGTCGTTTTTACATGGTTGAGCTCAAATTAAGTTATCGTAGTTCACACCTTAAACGCTATAAAGTGAAGCAAGTGAGGAAAATTTACAAAAAAGAAAGCAAGTAATCTTACTGTTTATTTAGTATTACCCTTTGGACAATGTGCTACAAAACAAGGCACACAGTTAGATGGCTCCTGCCCATTGGGACCTAAAGAAATATATAGGCTGCTTGTGTCCCCAGGCAAAACATATACGCTATTGGCTGATCATCTGATTACTGGTTTACCGCTCAGGTCTGTGCCTGCCCAGGAAAAATGGTTTTAAGTAAAACCATCCATACGTATAAGCAGTATCGGCTTAGAGGGATCGTTATATTTCTTGTTAGATATCATGACGTCCCATAAAATGGGGGCAGCGTCCCGACATGACCATTGCTGTTGATTAGGACGTAAAGCATATATTCAAACAAACAAACAACAAAGTTTGATTCAACGAGCTGGCGCATTACGTTATAAATATTTTCGTCTATCCGTGATTTCGCTATCGTACCACGTACGTAATACCAATGGAAAAGTCGCGTTATGCACGTTTTTCATTTCTATACATGCATAATCGTACTTATTATTATGTGCACGTAAATAACGATCTATACATGGAACAGATGAATCATAGTGTGGTAATTAAATTAAAAATAACTAATTTTATGTTAACATTTCCAGGTATTTCGCCGTGTTTCGCGGCGAAATAGGAAATTTTAACTTACCTGTTGTAAACGTTAAAACATGAATTTCGCCGCGAAACACGGCGGAATTTCACCGCGAAAATCCGATTTTCGCAGCGAAAAAATTAACCGATTAAACGTTTAAATTTTTCCTTGGCCGGTGAAATTTCGCGGTGGTTTCGCCGCGAAAAATCACAAGTGATCAGCGCGAACTGTGCAAAAGTGGGTTTTTAGCCATAACACCACTGTAAATAACTTCGTCTATAAACTTGATTGCCTTGATTATTATCATTTTGCACTTCCTCAAACATTCGTATACACAAATGTACCCCAGATACTATTGGCCAATCAAGATTGATGAGTCGATAAACAAACAAACAAATTTCCATAAAGGAAACGGTTGCGTAACGAGTTCTGTAATTCTCGGCAATAACAATTTTATTTATCGCTTGGTTTTACATATTTGATTTGGTAATGTTGTCCCTGTCAACAGCTATGGCATTCGAAATGTCCATGACCATGATTATTGACTGGGACATAAAGCATCACGTCAAACAAACATACGAAATGTGCTTTATGATACATATAACCGACAAGTAAACGAATGGGTGGTTTGACTAAACCCATTGAGCGGGGACCGGAATTCCCAGCCAGCCATCGTTCAAAGGTGTTTTGATTTTGCCACTAGTTCAAGCCAAATGGATGTCTGTTTTGCTTTATCATCATTGAATGGCAATTTTGAGCCTTTACAAAGATACAAGAACAGTAAAGAATCATGCGATTTATAAGTGATCCAATAATAATTTAGATCTTTAACAGTGCACAAAATACATAGCCAGTGCACTCGTGTTGTACCTTCTAAACTAAGCTTGCTGTATTGGTAAGGATTTATATTGGTGTCAACTCCTGTGCTGATTCATCTTTAATTTAAAATTCGTTAGTAGCAGTCAGAGAGTCAAATGATCAACCTACTGTTTTGGAACATGATTCTAAACTGGTGGTTATAAAGCTCAAAACCCGGTTTTCTGGCGACAGTGCTTTTCTATTTGCTAAACTTCCTAGTTAGCCTATTCAATGTTATAGACACACATTATGGTGCCTTTCTTGCGATACCGGTAGTCAATAAGTCTTTTCACGTTATTCGTTAATTAAGACGATCAGATATGAATGTAAAGATCATCAATGAGCCGGTTTTTGTTATGATCGTATCTATTGCACACATACTTTTCAATAGTCAACGAAGTTCTTGAATAGATCTCGGAGTATCTCAAATGTTTCAAGTCTATCAAGAAGTTACATTAAAACTTAGTAGGAGTAAGTAGGCGCTAGCCTGGCAGCTCACATCGTGGACAGGAAAACTGGTATTGCGTCGGATATAGGCACACGATAATGAGCTTATGATTATGGTAATGCAGATGACATAGTTATTAAAGCACAAAAATGTTTGTATTCACGAGAAAGAAAGATGAATAAAGGTGCACGCAACTGCCCTAGATAGAATATGAAATACGCGAGAGCAGGCTATTAAATATTATATAACAAGCAACTGAACTGAAAAATGATTAAATAAATACGTAATTCCTTCTATTTCTTCGTTCGACTTTACCATGATTTGGAACGGTGTCCTAAAGCATAATATATCCTAGAATAAAACAATGGATGTTAACGGTGAAACACACTCCAACCAAACCGAAGCATCATCAGGCGAATCTTCCGTAGCCGTGCTTGTTATCGAAGCATTCATATTGTGTATTATAATTCTGACAGCAGTTGTTGGCAATGTATCAATATGGATTATCATACTCAAAACCAGAGCGCTACGGACCATTACAAATATGTTTATTCTCGGACTTTCTGCTGCTGATTTACTCGTGTCGACTGCTAACATGCCACTGACCGTCATATCTCTGATAACACATCAGTGGCCGTTGTCTGAGGTCGCATGTGTCGTGTTTGGGTTTATTAACATGCTGACATTGGTCACCAGTGTGTTGTCGCTTTGCAACATTAGCATCAACAGATACTTCATGGTCTGTAGGCCAACCAAGTTTCAAGGAATCTACACCAAGAGGAATGCAAAATTTATGATCATGGGTATGTAATCATTTTATACATTTTCTCCAACTTATAGGTCTATCCCACGTGCCAAATTCGGAGCGACATATCAAAAGGTACAAGTAGGCAATCAGAAAGAAATTCCCACTCCAAACCGAGGAGTGAGAAAAACCTAAAATGACACTTAGGTACTCATACCGAAAAAGCACATCGTAAGGTGAGTAAGAAGCAATTATCCAATCGGCGGCCACTGAGTTACCCGATATATAGTGATTTCAGTCTATAAGTGTTCGCGGGTTTCATAGTCAAACATGCATATGCACAAAGAAAATGCGAGTGCAACAGAAATACGGATTTTACTTGGTACGGTATATTAATTATCACACGGCAATGATATGTATGCGTGGAAGGGTGGTAATTTAGTCTCCTGCACAATGGGGCCCTAAAAATAGACGGGCTGCTCGAGACTCTATTGCAAAGCTTATACAGACTGACCGACCATCTGATAACTGGTTAACCGCTTGGAGGGTCTGCGTCTGCCCAGAAGAAAGATGTTTGGTCAATTCATCCATACATATAAGCCCTATTTGTTTACTTGGGTTATATTTTGGTAGCTTTTTGGTGTCATGTCATTGTAATTGGGTAAATGTCCCATAAAATGGAGGCAACGTACCGGCATAACTAGCTTTTTACATGGACTAACGCATCTTTTTAAACGAACATTTAACTCCGTAGCATGAAATTATTACTTTTGGTTATTGCGACAAGGTGGTAAATATCCATGTTTTGTTTGTTTGTTTGAAATGATGCTTTCAGTCCCAGTCAACAACTTTTGTCATGTCTGAACGTTGCCTTCATTTTATGGGACTATATTTTGTTCTTCAAAAATTAGGACGGCATGACATCCAAATGTTCTTCTAATGTGATCTTTGCCTACTTGTACCTTTTTCCAAGTAAGCAAAAAGTCTTATGTATGGTGGATATTTTGACTTGAACCACTGTTCCTGCCCAGTCTCAGACTTGAGCGGTTAGCAGGTACTCAGATGTTCAGTCAGCTACCGATAAGCTTTGCCTGGTGGAACAAATAGCCCTTAAGCCCTTTCGGCGGGGGAACATATTCCCACCCGACCATATATACATTTTTCATTTCCGGAAAGTCAAATTGCTGCGAGGTATTTTTTCATCACCTAACTTAAAGATGTATTTTCATTTTTCAGGTTTTGTGTCATCGAAAAACCAACAATCTGTATATGCGAAAAACAAAGGCGCAGATCAGCTTCGCAGTTACTGCGCCTTTGTTTTCGCTACACGTATAGTACAATCCCTCTACTTCGTAAATACGAATTTCATGCTTCTAGCTACCTTCTGTTACTGTGCAGTCCCGTTTGGGTCGGACCTGTTCGGAAACCACATTGTTAGCTCAATTTTTTTTTCAGGTGTTGTGTCATTGTCACTGATCTTGTCATCACCACCTTTATTCGGATGGGGAGAATACGCGTACATACCAGTGCAATCGTTTTGCTTTTGTGATTGGGCAAACCACTTGACATATGCAATATTCATGATCACGTGCTGTTTTGGAGGGCCCTGTAGTGTTATGATCGTGTGTAATATATTCATATACAGAGCTATCCGTGCAAGTCGGCGAAAACTTGTCAAAGGACTTCCAACAGAATCATCATCCGTTATTACAGCTATCGTGAACGAAAAAAGTAAATCGCAGCCTTACATGATCGCAGCCTCTATGAGCGAAAATGAATGTGATTCTATACACCATTGTAGTAGTAAAAACGAGCTATTATCTACCAATCAGAATACGCAAATTATCAATGACAGAAACGAAACAATAACGCAAAATCGTGAAATAGGTGTAACGAACGGAATTGACGGACCGATTTTGTTTGAGTTAAACAACGATTTAGACCCTAAGACAGTAAACAACAATTCAGGCGATCTTTGTTGCGTAGATCAAAGCATGTCAATGGATATTGAAGCCGGCACCATTACTGATCAAACGGAAAATAGAAGGAATGATACGCTATCTGCCACCATAAGCTCCAGGCTAAGTTCAGTGACTATCACCAGTTCCAAATGTGATTCCACCGGCCGTTCTTTGAAACGCCCTTCAACAAAGCTCAAGCGTAGAGAGGAACACAGGCTTGCCATGTCGCTTACAGTTGTTGTTATCGTATTTGTCATATGCTGGATGCCATTTTGTATAAGCATGCTGATCATGATTTTTGCCGAGGCACCAGTACCGAGAGAGTTTCATATGTTTACGCTTTTGCTGGGATACGCAAATTCATGCTGTAACCCTATTATTTACGGCCTTATGAATAAGCGGTTTGCAGTTGGGTTCAAAGACCTATACTGCTTCTGGAAGAAACGTTTCAGAATGCCTGTACTTTCATCACCTTGACCCAGTTGTTCAAAGCATCGTTAGCTTAACGATATCGTTAAGACATAAATTTGTTAAGCAAATATCAGCTAAAGTAACAAATACACTGTTATTTTTTGTTGAAAAAATGTGAGAATCCTTTGCAGTGCAAAGGATCATTTGCAGTGCAAAGGATTCTCACATTTTTTCAACAAAAAATAACATTGTATTTGTAATATTAATGTTTGAAATTTTAACGAAACGTTAACTAACGACGTCGTTAGTTTTGAACAACTGGGCCCTGAATGTTAAGTGGTCTATCAGTCTTTTGTACATACCGTGAAATTATACCATCAGAAAAACATGTCCGTGCAATATATACTCCCTTAAACCCCACTTTTATATACGAAAAATGGGGTTTGCAGGGGTATATTTTCTTATTTTTGATTCAAAACATTCATTGTGGGTACTCGTTACAACCGCCTCGCCAATGTATGTTTTGAGCTAAAATGTTATAAACATCAAAATTTTCCAATGTTTTTTTTTTTTTAGTTTTTACGTTGAAACAATCTCTGTATATTGCATGGGCAAGTTTTCGTAATGCTTATTGCACTTCAGCTTGGACAGAGTAATACATGTACGTAAATCCTGGGTATGCAAACTGTTATCAATGTTGTTGAAAAGCAATAGTGCCATTTGTTTTCCTGTGCACAGAAGTTCTATATTTGGTCTTAAATATATTTAAAGTATTATGTCTGTGTCAGCAGCAATGGCCATGTTGGGAAGTTGCCTCAATTTTACGAGACGATGTCCTATCATCCGAACTTTTAGTATGACCACATACCAAAGTAAACGGCTCGGCCTTACCTGTTGACTTGTACATAAAGGTATGGTTAAAAAAAAGGTATCATTTTGGTGATCTTATAGTTTGTTGTAAAACTTATCGCAATTGCTTCCTGAAACGTTTTAATTAAATTGTTAACAGCACTACCGTACCCACCCACTGATACATGTGGAACTCTTATTCTGGTTATAACCTTTAGCCAAAATGCCGGTTTCTCCCACTTTGCGCCCAGGGATCTCCATCGTCGGGCAGCTTACTCAATCTGTGAGTCCTCGTTTTTGATTCATCAGGATGTTTATCATGATTTATTTGTTCGTTCTTGATGATTCATTTACCAGTTAGAGATTCACCACGAGGACCGAAAACTAACTTAATGTTATGAACCACTGCAGAAGCTGAGGGTAGGTTATGATCATGCAAAATCGATCTAAGTCCGCCAGTAAGTTTATATTACTGATCGTTTCAAGCCGATACTTCGTGGTGGTTCTTTTTGTTTTATGTCTTGGTGTTTAGAATTTTTGTGTTATTGGCGCCCTATGTATGTTTTCATATTTTTTGTTAAGGTAACTGAGTGGCCGACTATTGGGAAAATAACTGCTCATTCGGATTACGGTATGTTTTCCTAGTATAACCTGATTGTTGGTTTAGTTTTTATTCCACCTCGGTTTTTGGACTGGGATTTTTCTTCTGATTACGCCTTTCCTTGATGTTTGCCTACTTGTACCTTTTCATGACACTTGAAGCGTGTCTAGTGCTACACAACCTTTAACGAAACAACAGTCCTACAATCCACCAGAATTTGCCGATGATGAGTTTGGAAATGTTTTTTGTATTCCGGTTTAACTTCCCAGTCAACAATTTTTCAGTCATATCGTGACGGAGCCATCGCTTCCTGGGTTTTAACCAGTACTCTAGGGAGTTAATGTATCTTGCTGAGGGACACAACACGGTGACCCTTTTGGGGATCAAACCCATGACTTCTCAATTCAATTTTCGAAGAACGGTACTTGACAGAGTGGGACCTCCCGACCGAGATCCAGCCCGACTTGTTTTTGCTCCGTGAATTCACAGAAAGAAACGAACTGGCCTCTTACTTGCCGAATTTAGTTATTTGCAATGAATGGACGGGAAACCCCTTCAAACCGTTCCCCACTCCCACATCAAAATTTCTGAGGCCAAGATTTTCACTGACGTTAAGGACTATCTCACCTCTAAGTGCCATTTGGCTTCAGACGGGATCAGCGATATTGAGAAACCTCACACGACAAGGCATGCTATTAGATACGTAACAAAGTCAGACAGATTAGCTCTTGTCTACAACGTGCCTTTTAAGGACACCCATGACGTGTTTAAGGCCGCTCATGAGGCTAGAAACTCATTTGAGCATTTGTTTGGGGCACGAAATCCCCTAAACTATTGCGTCAGTGACCGCCTCGTCTTCAGTGACACCGTTCAGGAGTTCAGAAGGGACGATTTAATCTATTCCAGGACGGACATTGAGCTCCTCGGATGACAGGAGGAGCTCATGAGGATCTTAGGAACTTGATTAACGCGGATAAAATTGCCATTCTCTAGCATTCTTTAGACCGAGATAGTCCTAATACATTACCTGATCTTTGTGAGTATTTTTGTTCGTTAATCAATATTTTGCGGTTACATTATAAATTAACATTTCAACACATCTGAAAAAAATATTGTATTGTCTAAACGTCTTACCACTTCTGACAAGGCCATAACCGCACCTAATCATTCTTAATATTTACATTTTCAATACAATCACCTTACGTGAAACTGTCTTTCTATGTGGTCTTTGCACACATTTAAACGGCCTAATATTTTTCATCATTCAGTTAAAGGTAAAAATCTTAATTTGAACCCATAGATAAAATAAAAATTCAAACAAAACGTTACATCAGCTGTTTTTCAGCTTCCATGGCTGACATAGACAACCAAATTAGTAAAATTTCAACAACTGATGACGAACTTGTCAATTTAATTGACCATCTTCAAAAAGCAGTAGATCAGGACAGTACCAAAACTAAAACTAATTTCAGACAAACTGTTGCTAGGCTCAAAAAGTAAAGTGACTAATTTTCTTTCCGCAGATCTGTGTAAAAAACTAGACTTAGTAGACAAGCAAACAAAGCAAATAAGAACAACATCAGACAACATGGAATGCAAATCCATGTTAAACTTCTTACCAATAAAGAATTTAAGCTAGTCTTGTCGTATCGGATTTTGTTCCTTTTAAGTTGTTATAGACTGCCTTACTCCCCACGAAAAGAAGTTTTAAACGTACATACTATTTTAAGCATATCTGTGATTCCATCAACATTTGGAAATATTTGCTGAATAACTTATGTATCTTTTGCCAAATCTATTTCAAATTTTCACCACATTTGCACCATCAAATAGTACATATATGTTATGAATTTAGGAGCCAAAAAGTCAATATTGTAAAACTTATGGGACTGTTTATGCCTATAACATATTTATCATAGTGCTAAAACTGTGAAATCAACCCCTCCTAGTTAAATTAATTGCACAAAAAAGAAATTCAAACAAGACGACTGGTTAAACTTAAAATACATTCATTCATGAGCCATTTTAAACATCACACGCACAGTATTTTTATGCCCAAACTCAGCATAGAGTGTCTACCAACATGCTTATACTCAAGTTTTAGTTATTTTCTTGTTTCATTCATTGTCATCAATGTGACATTCTGTATAATTTTTAGGAAAATCTACAACCATAAACATAAGCTACAACTTTCTGACTATTATGTACAAAAAGCTGTTCCTAATCTTAACCAATTGTGACACACAATAATGTTAGCATTACGAAAACTTGCCCATACAATAAACGGAGATTTTTTGAACTTTTAAAATTGAAAATTTTCAACAGAAATTTGATATTTTTCTTATTTTTGCTCAAAACATAGATTGTGGGTACATGTTAGAACCACCTCGCCGAGGCGGTTCTAACGAGTACCCACAATCTATGTTTTGGAGCAAAAATAAGAAAAAATAGGTATACCCCTGTATACCCCAGTTTTGCTATAAAAAGTGGGGTTCAAGGGGGTATACATTATACGGACATGTTATCCTGATGATAATGTAAGAATTTTTGCATTGAATAAAATCTAATGGCTACAATGAAAGTTACAATCATTTCATTTACTAATTGAGCCGCCTCGTGGGGAAAACCAACAATGTGGTTTCCGAACAGATCTGACACAAACCGGCCTGTACAAGCACAGAATATGGCTAGAAGCTTGAAATTTTGGATTTAAGTAGAAGAGGAATTGTACTATCCGAGTAGCGAAAACAAAGGCGCTGATCAGCTTCGCGGTTACCGCGAAGCTGATCTGCGTCTTTGTTTTCGCCTATGCAGATTGTTGGTTTTCCCACGTGGCGGCTCATTTCATTTACTAATTAATGCATTATTTTGGCGCTTCAGTGTATGTATTGAGTGTACCTACTTACCGCATACATACTGCATTTTATGCTCCGAGACCATCCTCCGCGGTAAGGAAACAGTATCATACCTGTCATGCTAGTAGGATTAAAAAAACTGAATACATTAAAAGAACAACTAAAAGAGACGAGGTCTGTAATCAAACAGTGTCAAACATATCATGCCACAGGAAGTCAAACAGACGAAACTCAAACACAGGTATATAGACATTGCTAAATATTTTACAAAATATGCCGAAAATTTGAATTTCTATTTAATTTCAATGTAAAACTTTTCATTAGACAAAACAGTCTTTGGTTAATATAATATAAAAACTAAACTTCAAAATGAGAAACACAAAAAGCATAATAGTGGTGTTTAGGACAAAACTGCTGTCTTAGATAAGACATAATCCTTACAACAACAACAACAAAAAAACTTTTATAATTGCTTTACTGTGTACCTGGCAAATCCTTAATTTTAAAGCACCTTCAGAATAACCTTATTACAATGTTAAGAATTACTCTTAGTTTCTTCCATTGTCTATCAATTCAACTCTATAGAATTTTAACTAAAATTGAAATATTACAATATTTTTTATACTTCAAATGAAAGAAAAGAACTCTATCTGTTTTATTGTTATACTAGTAGAACTACAGAATATTGTTTAATGCTGTTGCATAGTATTATTTCTATTTTTATTTTAATTCAGTTTTACGTCCCATCAAGATCATTTCAGCTCATATGAGGCGGGCCAATCAGTAGGTGGGGGAAAACGGGAGAACCCCGAGAAAAACCACTGGCACACCCGCAAGCAGAACTTGGCTTGTCTCACATGTGGCCAGTGCGGGGCTCGAACCCAGACCCAGTCAGACCCAGATTACAGACACTGAAGTAGAGGATTATGTGCCAGAGGCGCAACAAAAAAGAGGAAATTTGTTTACCAACTATGTTCATTAAGCACCTTCAGAATAACCTTATTACAATATTAAGAATTACTCTTTAGTTTCTTCCATTCCCTATAGAATTTTCACTAAAATTGAAACATTACAATATTTTTATACTTCAAATGAAAGAAATGAGCACTATCTGTTTTATTGTTATACAAGTAGAAATACAGAATATTGTTAAATGCTGTTGCATAGTAGCAGCATGGGTGGTTCTTTGGCTTCAATACAATGGATTCACACCTTAAACAATGGAAGAGACAATGGATAACACCTTAAACAATAGAGGTGGGAAAGGGGATAACAATGGGGTATTGTTGGAATCGGAGGTGTCCTAGAAGATGGTGACAAAGTCGATAATTGTTCTAATTATTGTTATTAAATAAGGAGGCACAAATCGTATTGCGTACGTTTTTACATACGGGTATATGCGCTTTCTGGTTGGATAAAAAAAGCAGAACACTAAATCTTTTACTTCCGACATCGGTGTGATGGTATATTCTAGTAGATCGAGTCTTTCAGACATCCACCCCCTTTAGCTCAGTTGGTAGAGCGTCTGACTGTAGTTCAGAAGGTCAGTGGTTCGAGTCCGCTTCGGGGGATATTTTTTCGTATATGGTTCTATATGTAGAGATTGCGAAGCGCATGCACACCAATGTTCATATTTTTTTTTCATTTAATACCATTTCTTAACAGAACAGCATGCCATTGACATCATGTACCTAATAAACGCTGACCATCGTTTTGAGCCTTTTGGCCACTTATTCATGCTGTTGAGTATAGTATCCAAAGTAAGTCTGAGTGACTTACAAACTCAATACTGATCGGAAAAAATGATGATTGATCGTCTTTAGAAACAAACGTGAACAGAAACGGTTTTTAAAAGAATGAAAAAGACTACGATGGACCACCTTCGCTGCATGACATCAGAGCTTTACTGGGCACACCGTTGCTACGACAGGGCGTACGAACAAATTGAAGTACTTACCGACAAGCTGGAGGAGCTGACTACGAGATATGCGTCATCAGACAGACCATTTAGGCGACAGATAGCCATTAGAAAACGCACCATGAGGGCGCTGATATTTGTCTACTATAACTATCTCAAGACTGAAAAAAGTCATATTTTGGATCTGCGCTTCAAAATATACGGAGAAGATCCGTTTAGCGGATTTTTGAGGAGGAAGATGAATTGGAAGACCACTTAGAAGAAGAAGAAGACTACGACGACGTTTACGATTACGACGACTTCGATGAATCGGACTATGGAGAAACAGACGACGACGACGACTCACGGACAAATTAGGGTTTAGTCCCTTACACAAAACGGCCCTTTTTTTGCTTTTACCGTAAAAACTATTACAATATTTAGGCTATCCTAGAACAATCCACTGTTGCGAGTTTATATGCTCATTGAGAGTTAACCGTGTAATATCGCTTATATGCATGTATTTGAAATAAAAATAAAACTGAGATCCTTTAAGAGCAGTGAATATATTAATGAGAAAGGAGATGGGTCATACCATGGTTTCGGCTACTTAAGCCTCTTCAGTGACCCTATAGATTTGGCAACAAAGAGCCAAAGAGAATTACTGTAATTTTGCATCTTTAAACAGGATAGTCGATAAAAAGACTATTATAATCCAAATGGGACCAAACTTATGAAACGTTGGTCAGAAAGTGAATCAAGACCGATATTAATTTTCTAAATTCTCAGAATACCCTCGCTGATCTCAAAGGACCAAAAGGAAAATATAATCTGCACTATGGATGATGTACGGGGAGACTGTTTAGGGCCGCCTCACGGCACAACACCAGCTGAAGTAATAGCAAATAAAAATAAAACTCAGATCCTTTAAAAGCAGTGAATATATTAATGAGAAAGGAGATGGGCCATACCATGGTTTCGGCTACTTAAGCCTCTTCAGTGACCCTATAGATTTGGCAACATAGAGCCAAAGAGAATTACTGTAATTTTGCATCTTTAAACAGGATAGTCGATAAAAAGACTCAACTAAAGTTCAACTAAAATTGTTGTTGTTGTTGTATCACTACTACTACTCTTAACTTTTTTATAATTATTATTATTATTATTATTATTATTCCAGATGGAAGATCGTAATGCTAATGACACCGCCGTAGAAGAGGCACAGTTGGACCCAGTGATACAGGTAAATATGATTTGTGTGGACAACAAAGGCACAGATCAGACGACGCATCCCACACACACCATACATAATTTTGTAACAAAGAATAATCGCGTATAATTATCATGCGTATATCTTAGGCATGCACACGGCACTCAGTCATGTGCAATCTGATCAGTGTCTTTGATATTACCATACCACTTACAATCTAGCATGAACCAACAGCTACATGTACGTATAGTTTGTATAGCCAACGCGTAATCGTAACGTAGAAAATAATGAAATAGGTTTTTTGAGAGTTACATGTACATGTCTGTTTTATACGCTTAAAACAATCGTGACTTTACTATACCACTTACAATCTAGCATGAACCAACAGCTACATGTACGTATAGTTTGAATAGCCAACTGGTAATCGTAATATAGAAAATAATGAAGTTAGAGCAAGCATGTACATGTCACTTATTCATGCTGTTGAGTATAGCATCCAAAGTAAGTCTGAGTGACTTACAAACTCAATACTGATCGGAAAAAATGATGATTGATCGTTTTTAGAAACAAACATGAACAGAAACGGTTTTTAAAAGAATGAAAAAGGGTATTCATCACAACAAATCCTTGCGGATTTTTAAAATTGTACAAGTTATGATAGAAAATATACGTTTTGCATTTCATTTGGTACACTTTATATAATGATGAGAATTTTCAAATAGTAAAAACTTCTTCGTTAACAGTTCGTCGAAATTTTAGAAGGAACTTCCAAATTGACTAAACATATTTCAGTTTTTGACATTGATTATCATTATTTGATTATGGCATTTTTGAACAATATCCAATTATTACGAGTTCACCCACAATATGTCAAAATGGTTTTGAGCGAAATCAGGCTGTCACAAACATTGTATTAACTCTCTTTATAAAAGCCTAGTCATTTCTTCGGCTCAACCATTCTGTTCTACAGACCAAGACTAAGATGGACCACCTTGGCTGCATGACATCAGAGCTTTACTGCGCACACCGTTGCTACGACAGGGCGTACGAACAAATTGAAGTACTTACCGACAAGCTGGAGGAGCTGACTACGAGATATGCGTCATCAGACAGACCATTTAGGCGACAGATAGCCATTAGAAAACGCACCATGAGGGCGCTGATATTTGTCTACTATAACTATCTCAGACTGAAAAAAGTCATATTTTGGATCTGCGCTTCAAAATATACGGAGAAGATCCGTTCAGCTACGACAGCTTCCAGGGAGGGTTTTTTTGAGGAGGAAGATGGATTGGAAGACCACTTAGAAGAAGAAGAAGAAGAAGACTACGACGACGTTTACGATTACGACAACTTCGATGAATCGGACTATGGAGAAACAGACGACGACGACGACTCACTGACAAATTAGGGTTTAGCCCCTTACACAAAACGGCCTTTTTTTGCTTTTACCGTAAAAACTATTACATTATTTAGGCTATCCTAGAACAATCCACTGTTGCGAGTTTATATGCTCATTGAGAGTTAACCGTGTAATATCGCTTATATGCATGTATTTTGAAAGTTCAACTAAAATTGTTGTTGTTGTATCACTACTACTACTCTTAACTTTTTTCTAATTATTATTATTTTTATTATTATTCCAGATGGAAGATCGTAATGCTAAGGACACCGCTGTAGAAGAGGCACAGTTGGGCCCAGTGATACAGGTAAATATGATTTGTGTGGACAACAAAGGCACAGATCAGACGACGCATCCCACACACACCATACATTATTTTGTAACAAAGAACAATCGCGTATTATTACCATGCGTATATCTTAGGCATGCACACGACACTCAGTCATGTGCAATCTGATCAGTGTCTTTGATATTACCATACCACTTACAATCTAGCATGAACCAACAGCTACATGTACGTATAGTTTGTATAGCCAACGCGTAATCGTAACGTAGAAAATAATGAAATAGGTTTTTTGAGAGTTACATGTACATGTCTGTTTTATACGCTTAAAACAATCGTGACTTTACTATACCACTTACAATCTAGCATGAACCAACAGCTACATGTACATATAGTTTGTATAGCCAACTGGTAACCGTAATATGGAAAATAATGAAGTTAGAGCAAGCATGTACATGCCACTTATTCATGCTGTTGAGTATAGCATCCAAAGTAAGTCTGAGTGACTTACAAACTCAATACTGATCGGAAAAAAATGATGATTGATCGTTTTTAGAAACAAACGTGAACAGAAACGGTTTTTAAAAGAATGAAAAAGGGTATTCATCACAACAAATCCTTTCGGATTTTTAAAATTGTACAAGTTATGATAGAAAATATACGTTTGGCATTTCATTTGGTACACTTTATATAATGATGAGAATTTTCACATAGTAAAAACTTCTTCGTTAACAGTTCGTCGAAATTTTAGAAGGAACTGCCAAATTGACTAAACATATTTCAGTTTTTGACATTGAGTATCATTATTTGATTATGGCATTTTTGAACAATATCCAATTATTACGAGCTCACCCACAATATGTCAAAATGGTTTTGAGCGAAATCAGGCTGTCACAAACATTGTATTAACTCTCTTTATAAAAGCCTAGTCATTTCTTCGGCTCAATCATTCTGTTCTACAGACCAACACTACGATGGACCACCTTCGCTGCATGACATCAGAGCTTTACTGGGCACACCGTTGCTACGACAGGGCGTACGAACAAATTGAAGTACTTACCGACAAGCTGGAGGAGCTGACTACGAGATATGCGTCATCAGACAGACCATTTAGGCGACAGATAGCCATTAGAAAACGCACCATGAGGGCGCTGATATTTGTCTACTATAACTGTCTCAGACTGAAAAAAGTCATATTTTGGATCTGCGCTTCAAAATATACGGAGAAGATCCGTTTAGCTACGACAGCTTCCAGGGAGGGTTTTTTTGAGGAGGAAGATGAATTGGAAGACCACTTAGAAGAAGAAGAAGAAGACTACGTTTACGATTACGACGACTTCGATGAATCGGACTATGGAGAAACAGACGACGACGACGACTCACGGACAAATTAGGGTTTAGTCCCTTGCACAAAACGGCCTTTTTTTTTGCTTTTACCGTAAAAACTATTACAATATTTAGGATATCCTAGAACAATCCACTTTTGCGAGTTTATATGCTCATTGAGAGTTAACCGTGTAATATCGCTTATATGCATGTATTTTTAAAGTTCAACTAAAATTGTTGTTGTTGTTGTATCACTACTACTACTCTTAACTTTTTTATAATTATTATTATTTTTATTATTATTCCAGATGGAAGATCGTAATGCTAATGACACCGCCGTAGAAGAGGCACAGTTGGTTCCAGTGATACAGGCAAATATGATTTGTGTGGACAACAAAGGCACAGATCAGACGACGCATCCCACACACACCATACATTATTTTGTAACAAAGAATAATCGCGTATTATTATCATGCGTATATCTTAGGCATGCACACGACACTCAGTCATGTGCAATCTGATCAGTGTCTTTGATATTACCATACCACTTACAATCTAGCATGAACCAACAGCTACATGTACGTATAGTTTGTATAGCCAACGCGTAATCGTAACGTAGAAAATAATGAAATAGGTTTTTTGAGAGTTACATGTACATGTCTGTTTTATACGCTTAACACAATCGTGACTTTACTATACCACTTACAATCTAGCATGAACCAACACCTACATGTACGTATAGTTTGTATAGCCAACTGGTAACCGTAATATAGAAAATAATGAAGTTAGAGCAAGCATGTACATGCCACTTATTCATGCTGTTGAGTATAGCATCCAAAGTAAGTCTGAGTGACTTACAAACTCAATACTGATCGGAAAAAATGATGATTGATCGTTTTTAGAAACAAACGTGAACAGAAACGGTTTTTAAAAGAATGAAAAAGGGTATTCATCACAACAAATCCTTGCGGATTTTAGTTATGATAGAAAATAAACGTTTTGCATTTCATATAATGATGAGAATTTTCACATAGTAAAAACTTCTTCGTTAACAGTTCGTCGAAATTTTAGAAGGAACTGCCAAATTGACTAAACATATTTCAGTTTTTGACATTGATTATCATTATTTGAGTATGGCATTTTTGAACAATATCCAATTATTACGAGTTCACCCACAATATGTCAAAATGGTTTTGAGGGAAATCAGGCTGTCACAAACATTGTATTAACTCTCTTTATAAAAGCCTAGTCATTTCTACGGCTCAATCATTCTGTTCTACAGACCAAGACTAAGATGGACCACCTTCGCTGCATGACATCAGAGCTTTACTGGGCACACCGTTGCTACGACAGGGCGTACGAACAAATTGAAGTACTTACCGACAAGCTGGGGGAGCTGACTACGAGATATGCGTCATCAGGCAGACCATTTAGGCGACAGATAGCCATTAGAAAACGCACCATGAGGGCGCTGATATTTGTCTACTATAACTATCTCAGACTGAAAAAGTCATATTTTGGATCTGCGCTTCAAAATATACGGAGAAGATCCGTTCAGCTACGACAGCTTCCAGGGAGGGTTTTTTGAGGAGGAAGATGAATTGGAAGACCACTTAGAAGAAGAAGAAGAAGACTACGACGACGTTTACGATTACGACGACTTCGATGAATCGGACTATGGAGAAACAGACGACGACGACGACTCACTGACAAATTAGGGTTTAGTCCCTTACACAAAACGGCCCTTTTTTGCTTTTACCGTAAAAACTATAACAATATTTAGGCTATCCTAGAACAATCCACTGTTGCGAGTTTATATGCTCATTGAGAGTTAACCGTGTAATATCGCTTATATGCATGTATTTTGAAATTTCAACTAAAATTGTTGTTGTTGTTGTTGTTGTATCACTACTACTACTCTTAACTTTTTTATAATTATTATTATTATTATTCCAGATGGAAGATCGTAATGCTAATGACACCGCCATAGAAGAGGCACAGTTGGACCCAGTGATACAGGTGGATATGATTTGTGTGGACAACAAAGGCACAGATCAGACGACGCATCCCACACAAACCATACATTATTTTGTAACAAAGAATAATCGCGTATTATTATCATGCGTATATCTTAGGCATGCACACGACACTCAGTCATGTGCAATCTGATCAGTGTCTTTGATATTACCATACCACTTACAATCTACCATGAACCAACAGCTACATGTACGTATAGTTTGTATAGCCAACGCGTAATCGTAACGTAGAAAATAATGAAATAGGTTTTTTGAGAGTTACATGTACATGTCTGTTTTATACGCTTAAAACAATCGTGACTTTACTATACCACTTACAATCTAGTATGAACCAACAGCTACATGTACGTATAGTTTGTATAGCCAACTGGTAACCGTAATATAGAAAATAATGAAGTTAGAGCAAGCATGTACATGTCACTTATTCATGCTGTTGAGTATAGCATCCAAAGTTAGTCTGAGTGACTTACAAACTCAATACTGATCGGAAAAAATGATGATTGATCGTTTTTAGAAACAAACGTGAACAGAAACGGTTTTTAAAAGAATGAAAAAGGGTATTCATCACAACAAATCCTTGCGGATTTTTAAAATTGTACAAGTTATGATAGAAAATATACGTTTTGCATTTCATTTGGTACACTTTATATAATGATGAGAATTTTCAAACAGTAAAAACTTCTTCGTTAACAGTTCGTCGAAATTTTAGAAGGAACTGCCAAATTGACTAAACATATTTCAGTTTTTGACATTGATTATCATTATTTGATTATGGCATTTTTGAACAATATCCAATTATTACGAGTTCACCCACAATATGTCAAAATGGTTTTGAGCGAAATCAGGCTGTCACAAACATTGTATTAACTCTCTTTATAAAAGCCTAGTCATTTCTTCGGCTCAATCATTCTGTTCTACAGACCAAGACTACGATGAACCACCTTCGCTGCATGACATCAGAGCTTTACTGGGCACACCGTTGCTACGACAGGGCGTACGAACAAATTGAAGTACTTACCGACAAGCTGGAGGAGCTGACTACGAGATATGCGTCATCAGACAGACCATTTAGGCGACAGATAGCCATTAGAAAACGCACCATGAGGGCGCTGATATTTGTCTACTATAACTATCTCAGACTGAAAAAAGTCATATTTTGGATCTGCGCTTCAAAATATACGGAGAAGACCCGTTTAGCTACGACAGCTTCCAGGGAGGGTTTTTTTGAGGAGGAAGATGAATTGGAAGACCACTCAGAAGAAGAAGAAGAGACTACGACGACGTTTACGATTATGACGACTTCGATGAATCGGACTATGGAGAAACAGACGACGACTCACGGACAAATTAGGATTTAGTCCCTTACACAAAACGGCCCCTTTTTTTTGCTTTTACCGTAAAAACTATTACAATATTTAGGATATCCTAGAACAATCCACTTTTGCGAGTTTATATGCTCATTGAGAGTTAACCGTGTAATATCGCTTATATGCATGTATTTTGAAAGTTCAACTAAAATTGTTGTTGTTGTTGTATCACTACTACTACTCTTAACTTTTTTATAATTATTATTATTTTTATTATTATTCCAGATGGAAGATCGTAATGCTAATGACACCGCCGTAGAAGAGGCACAGTTGGACCCAGTGATACAGGTAAATATGATTTGTGTGGACAACAAAGGCACAGATCAGACGACGCATCCCACACACACCATACATTATTTTGTAACAAAGAATAATCGCGTATTATTATCATGCGTATATCTTAGGCATGCACACGACACTCAGTCATGTGCAATCTGATCAGTGTCTTTGATATTACCATACCACTTACAATCTAGCATGAACCAACAGCTACATGTACGTATAGTTTGTATAGCCAACGCGTAATCGTAACGTAGAAAATAATGAAATAGGTTTTTTGAGAGTTACATGTACATGTCTGTTTTATACGCTTAAAACAATCGTGACTTTACTATACCACTTACAATCTAGCATGAACCAACACCTACATGTACGTATAGTTTGTATAGCCAACTGGTAACCGTAATATAGAAACTAATGAAGTTAGAGCAAGCATGTACATGTCACTTATTCATGCTGTTGAGTATAGCATCCAAAGTAAGTCTGAGTGACTTACAAACTCAATACTGATCGGAAAAAATGATGATTGATCGTTTTTAGAAACAAACGTGAACAGAAACGGTTTTTAAAAGAATGAAAAAGGGTATTCATCACAACAAATCCTTGCGGATTTTTAAAATTGTACAAGTTATGATAGAAAATAAACGTTTTGCATTTCATATAATGATGAGAATTTTCACATAGTAAAAACTTCTTCGTTAACAGTTCGTCGAAATTTTAGAAGGAACTGCCAAATTGACTAAACATATTTCAGTTTTTGACATTGATTATCATTATTTGATTATGGCATTTTTGAACAATATCCAATTATTACGAGTTCACCCACAATATGTCAAAATGGTTTTGAGCGAAATCAGGCTGTCACAAACATTGTATTAACTCTCTTTATAAAAGCCTAGTCATTTCTTCGGCTCAATCATTCTGTTCTACAGACCAAGACTACGATGGACCACCTTCGCTGCATGACATCAGAGCTTTACTGGGCACACCGTTGCTACGACAGGGCGTACGAACAAATTGAAGTACTTACCGACAAGCTGGGGGAGCTGACTACGAGATATGCGTCATCAGGCAGACCATTTAGGCGACAGATAGCCATTAGAAAACGCACCATGAGGGCGCTGATATTTGTCTACTATAACTATCTCAGACTGAAAAAAAGTCATATTTTGGATCTGCGCTTCAAAATATACGGAGAAGATCCGTTCAGCTACGACAGCTTCCAGGGAGGGTTTTTTGAGGAGGAAGATGAATTGGAAGACCACTTAGAAGAAGAAGAAGAAGACTACGACGACGTTTACGATTACGACGACTTCGATGAATCGGACTATGGAGAAACAGACGACGACGACTCACGGACAAATTAGGGTTTAGTCCCTTACACAAAACGGCCCTTTTGTTTTTGCTTTTACCGTAAAAAACTATTACAATATTTAGGCTATGCTAGAACAATCCACTGTTGCGAGTTTATATGCTCATTGAGAGTTAACCGTGTAATATCTTGAAAGTTCAACTAAAATTGTTGTTGTTGTTGTTGTATCACTACTACTACTCTTATTTTTTTATAATTATTATTATTTTTATTATTATTCCAGATGGAAGATCGTAATGCTAATGACACCGCCGTAGAAGAGGCACAGTTAGACCCAGTGATACAGGTAAATATGATTTGTGTGGACAACAAAGGCACAGATCAGACGACGCATCCCACACACACCATACATTATTTTGTAACAAAGAATAATCGCGTATTATTATCATGCGTATATCAAAGGCATGCACACGACACTCAGTCATGTGCAATCTGATCAGTGTCTTTGATATTACCATACCACTTACAATCTAGCATGAACCAACAGCTACATGTACGTATAGTTTGTATAGCCAACGCGTAATCGTAACGTAGAAAATAATGAAATAGGTTTTTTGAGAGTTACATGTACATGTCTGTTTTAAATGCTTAAAACAATCGTGACTTTACTATACCACTTACAATCTAGCATGAACCAACAGCTACATGTACGTATAGTTTGTATAGCCAACTGGTAACCGTAATATAGAAAATAATGAAGTTAGAGCAAGCATGTACATGTCACTTATTCATGCTGTTGAGTATAGCATCCAAAGTAAGTCTGAGTGACTTACAAACTCAATACTGATCGGAAAAAATTATGAGTGATCGTTTTTAGAAACAAACGTGAACAGAAACGTTTTTTAAAAGAATGAAAAAGGGTATTCATCACAACAAATCCTTGCGGATTTTTAAAATTGTACAAGTTATGATAGAAAATATACGTTTTGCATTTCATTTGGTACACTTTATATAATGATGAGAATTTTCAAACAGTAAAAACTTCTTCGTTAACAGTTCGTCGAAATTTTAGAAGGAACTGCCAAATTGACTAAACATATTTCAGTTTTTGACATTGATTATCATTATTTGATTATGGCATTTTTGAACAATATCCAATTATTACGAGTTCACCCACAATATGTCAAAATGGTTTTGAGCGAAATCAGGCTGTCACAAACATTGTATTAACTCTCTTTATAAAAGCCTAGTCATTTCTTCGGCTCAATCATTCTGTTCTACAGACCAAGACTACGATGGACCACCTTCGCTGCATGACATCAGAGCTTTACTGCGCACACCGTTGCTACGACAGGGCGTACGAACAAATTGAAGTACTTACCGACAAGCTGGAGGAGCTGACTAAGATGCGTCATCAGACAGACCATTTAGGCGACAGATAGCCATTAGAAAACGCACCATGAGGGCGCTGATATTTGTCTACTATAACTATCTCAGACTGAAAAAAGTCATATTTTGGATCTGCGCTTCAAAATATACGGAGAAGATCCGTTCAGCTACGACAGCTTCCAGGGAGGGTTTTTTGAGGAGGAAGATGAATTGGAAGACCACTTAGAAGAAGAAGAAGAAGAAGACTACGACGACGTTTACGATTACGACAACTTCGATGAATCGGACTATGGAGAAACAGACGACGACGACGACTCACTGACAAATTAGGGTTTAGCCCCTTACACAAAACGGCCTTTTTTTTGCTTTTACCGTAAAAACTATTACAATATTTAGGCTATCCTAGAACAATCCACTGTTGCGAGTTTATATGCTCATTGAGAGTTAACCGTGTAATATCGCTTATATGCATGTATTTTGAAAGTTCAACTAAAATTGTTGTTGTTGTATCACTACTACTACTCTTAACTTTTTTCTAATTATTATTATTTTTATTATTATTCCAGATGGAAGATCGTAATTCTAAGGACACCGCTGTAGAAGAGGCACAGTTGGGCCCAGTGATACAGGTAAATATGATTTGTGTGGACAGCAAAGGCACAGATCAGACGACGCATCCCACACACACCATACATTATTTTGTAACAAAGAATAATCGCGTATTATTACCATGCGTATATCTTAGGCATGCACACGACACTCAGTCATGTGCAATCTGATCAGTGTCTTTGATATTACCATACCACTTACAATCTAGCATGAACCTACAGCTACATGTACGTATAGTTTGTATAGCCAACGCGTAATCGTAACGTAGAAAATAATGAAATAGGTTTTTTGAGAGTTACATGTACATGTCTGTTTTATACGCTTAAAACAATCGTGACTTTACTATACCACTTACAATCTAGCATGAACCAACAGCTACATGTACATATAGTTTGTATAGCCAACTGGTAACCGTAATATGGAAAATAATGAAGTTAGAGCAAGCATGTACATGCCACTTATTCATGCTGTTGAGTATAGCATCCAAAGTAAGTCTGAGTGACTTACAAACTCAATACTGATCGGAAAAAAAATGATGATTGATCGTTTTTAGAAACAAACGTGAACAGAAACGGTTTTTAAAAGAATGAAAAAGGGTATTCATCACAACAAATCCTTGCGGATTTTTAAAATTGTACAAGTTATGATAGAAAATATACGTTTGGCATTTCATTTGGTACACTTTATATAATGATGAGAATTTTCACATAGTAAAAACTTCTTCGTTAACAGTTCGTCGAAATTTTAGAAGGAACTGCCAAATTGACTAAACATATTTCAGTTTTTGACATTGAGTATCATTATTTGATTATGGCATTTTTGAACAATATCCAATTATTACGAGCTCACCCACAATATGTCAAAATGGGTTTGAGCGAAATCAGGCTGTCACAAACATTGTATTAACTCTCTTTATAAAAGCCTAGTCATTTCTTCGGCTCAATCATTCTGTTCTACAGACCAAGACTACGATGGACCACCTTCGCTGCATGACATCAGAGCTTTACTGGGCACACCGTTGCTACGACAGGGCGTACGAACAAATTGAAGTACTTACCGACAAGCTGGAGGAGCTGACTACGAGATATGCGTCATCAGACAGACCATTTAGGCGACAGATAGCCATTAGAAAACGCACCATGAGGACGCTGATATTTGTCTACTATAACTGTCTCAGACTGAAAAAAAGTCATATTTTGGATCTGCGCTTCAAAATATACGGAGAAGATCCGTTTAGCTACGACAGCTTCCAGGGAGGGTTTTTTTGAGGAGGAAGATGAATTGGAAGATCACTTAGAAGAAGAAGAAGAAGACTACGTTTACGATTACTACGACTTCGATGAATCGGACTATGGAGAAACAGACGACGACGACGACTCACGGACAAATTAGGGTTTAGTCCCTTGCACAAAACGGCCTTTTTTTTGCTTTTACCGTAAAAACTATTACAATATTTAGGATATCCTAGAACAATCCACTGTTGCGAGTTTATATGATCATTGAGAGTTAACCGTGTAATATCGCTTATATGCATGTATTTTGAAAGTTCAACTAAAATTGATGTTGTTGTTGTATCACTACTACTACTCTTAACTTTTTTATAATTATTATTATTTTTATTATTATTCCAGATGGAAGATCGTAATGCTAATGACACCGCCGTAGAAGAGGCACAGCTGGACCCAGTGATACAGGTAAATATGATTTGTGTGGACAACAAAGGCACAGATCAGACGACGCATCCCACACACATCATACATTATTTTGTAACAAAGAATAATCGCGTATTATTATCATGCGTATATCTTAGGCATGCACACGACACTCAGTCATGTGCAATCTGATCAGTGTCTTTGATATTACCATACCACTTACAATCTAGCATGAACCAACAGCTACATGTACGTATAGTTTGTATAGCCAACTGGTAACCGTAATATAGAAAATAATGAAGTTAGAGCAAGCATGTACATGTCACTTATTCATGCTGTTGAGTATAGCATCCAAAGTAAGTCTGAGTGACTTACAAACTCAATACTGATCGGAAAAAATGACGATTGATCGTTTTTAGAAACAAACGTGAACAGAAACGGTTTTTAAAAGAATGAAAAAGGGTATTCATCACAACAAATCCTTGCGGATTTTTAAAATTGTACTAGTTATGATAGAAAATATACGTTTTGCATTTCATTTGGTACACTTTATATAATGATGAGAATTTTCAAATAGTAAAAACTTCTTCGTTAACAGTTCGTCGAAATTTTAGAAGGAACTGCCAAATTGACTAAACATATTTCAGTTTTTGACATTGATTATCATTATTTGATTATGGCATTTTTGAACAATATCCAATTATTACGAGTTCACCCACAATATGTCAAAATGGTTTTGAGCGAAATCAGGCTGTCACAAACATTGTATTAACTCTCTTTATAAAAGCCTAGTCATTTCTTCGGCTCAATCATTCTGTTCTACAGACCAAGACTACGATGAAGACGACGAAGACTCACGGACAAATTAGGGTTTAGTCCCTTGCACAAAACGGCCCTTTTTTTGCTTTTACCGTAAAAACTATTACAATATTTAGGCTATCCTAGAACAATCCACTGTTGCGAGTTTATATGCTCATTGAGAGTTAACCGTGTAATATCGCTTATATGCATGTATTTTGGAAGTTCAACTAAAATTGTTGTTGTTGTTGTTGTTGTTGTATCACTACTACTACTCTTAACTTTTTTTATAATTATTATTATTTTTATTATTATTCCAGATGGAAGATCGTAATGCTAATGACACCGCCGTAGAAGAGGCACAGTTGGACCCAGTGATACAGGTAAATATGATTTGTGTGGACAACAAAGGCACAGATCAGACGACGCATCTCACACACACCATACATTATTTTGTAACAAAGAATAATCGCGTATTATTATCATGCGTATATCTTAGGCATGCACACGACACTCAGTCATGTGCAATCTGATCAGTGTCTTTGATATTACCATACCACTTACAATCTAGCATGAACCAACAGCTACATGTACGTATAGTTTGTATAGCCAACGCGTAATCGTAACGTAGAAAATAATGAAATAGGTTTTTTGAGAGTTACATGTACATGTCTGTTTTATACGCTTAAAACAATCGTGACTTTACTATACCACTTACAATCTAGCATGAACCAACAGCTACATGTACGTATAGTTTGTATAGCCAACTGGTAACCGTAATATAGAAAATAATGAAGTTAGAGCAAGCATGTACATGTCACTTATTCATGCTGTTGAGTATAGCATCCAAAGTAAGTCTGAGTGACTTACAAACTCAATACTGATCGGAAAAAATGATGATTGATCGTTTTTAGAAACAAACGTGAACAGAAACGGTTTTTAAAAGAATGAAAAAGGGTATTCATCACAACAAAAACCTTGCGGATTTTTAAAATTGTACAAGTTATGATAGAAAATATACGTTTTGCATTTCATTTGGTACACTTTATATAATGATGAGAATTTTCAAATAGTAAAAACTTCTTCGTTAACAGTTCGTCGAAATTTTAGAAGGAACTGCCAAATTGACTAAACATATTTCAGTTTTTGACATTGATTATCATTATTTGATTATGGCATTTTTGAACAATATCCGATTATTACGAGTTCACCCACAATATGTCAAAATGGTTTTGAGCGAAATCAGGCTGTCACAAACATTGTATTAACTCTCTTTATAAAAGCCTAGTCATTTCTTCGGCTCAATCATTCTGTTCTACAGACCAAGACTACGATGGACCACCTTCGCTGCATGACATCAGAGCTTTACTGGGCATACCGTTGCTACGACAGGGCGTACGAACAAATTGAAGTACTTACCGACAAGCTGGAGGAGCTGACTACGAGATATGCGTCATCAGACAGACCATTTAGGCGACAGATAGCCATTAGAAAACGCACCATGAGGGCGCTGATATTTGTCTACTATAACTATCTCAGACTGAAAAAAAGTCATATTTTGGATCTGCGCTTCAAAATATACGGAGAAGATCCGTTTAGCTACGACAGCTTCCAGGGAGGGTTTTTTGAGGAGGAAGATGAATTGGAAGACCACTTAGAAGAAGTAGAAGACTACGACGACGTTAACGACGACTTCGATGAATCAGACTATGGAGAAACAGACGACGACGACGACTCACGGACAAATTAGGGTTTAGTCCCTTGCACAAAACGGCCTTTTTTTTGCTTTTACCGTAAAAACTATTACAATATTTAGGCTATCCTAGAACAATCCACTGTTGCGAGTTTATATGCTCATTGAGAGTTAACCGTGTAATATCGCTTATATGCATGCATTTTGAAAGTTCAACTAAAATTGATGTTGTTGTTGTATCACTACTACTACTCTTAACTTTTTTATAATTATTATTATTTTTATTATTATTCCAGATGGAAGATCGTAATGCTAATGACACCGCCGTAGAAGAGGCACAGCTGGACCCAGTGATACAGGTAAATATGATTTGTGTGGACAACAAAGGCACAGATCAGACGACGCATCCCACACACATCATACATTATTTTGTAACAAAGAATAATCGCGTATTATTATCATGCGTATATCTTAGGCATGCACACGACACTCAGTCATGTGCAATCTGATCAGTGTCTTTGATATTACCATACCACTTACAATCTAGCATGAACCAACGGCTACATGTACGTATAGTTTGTATAGCCAACGCGTAATCGTAACGTAGAAAATAATGAAATAGGTTTTTTGAGAGTTACATGTACATGTCTGTTTTATACGCTTAAAACAATCGTGACTTTACTATACCACTTACAATCTAGCATGAACCAACAGCTACATGTACGTATAGTTTGTATAGCCAACTGGTAACCGTAATATAGAAAATAATGAAGTTAGAGCAAGCATGTACATGTCACTTATTCATGCTGTTGAGTATAGCATCCAAAGTAAGTCTGAGTGACTTACAAACTCAATACTGATCGGAAAAAATGACGATTGATCGTTTTTAGAAACAAACGTGAACAGAAACGGTTTTTTAAAGAATGAAAAAGGGTATTCATCACAACAAATCCTTGCGGATTTTTAAAATTGTACAAGTTATGATAGAAAATATACGTTTTGCATTTCATTTGGTACACTTTATATAATGATGAGAATTTTCAAATAGTAAAAACTTCTTCGTTAACAGTTCGTCGAAATTTTAGAAGGAACTGCCAAATTGACTAAACATATTTCAGTTTTTGACATTGATTATCATTATTTGATTATGGCATTTTTGAACAATATCCAATTATTACGAGTTCACCCACAATATGTCAAAATGGTTTTGAGCGAAATCAGGCTGTCACAAACATTGTATTAACTCTCTTTATAAAAGCCTAGTCATTTCTTCGGCTCAATCATTCTGTTCTACAGACCAAGACTACGATGAAGACGACGAAGACTCACGGACAAATTAGGGTTTAGTCCCTTGCACAAAATGGCCCTTTTTTTGCTTTTACCGTAAAAACTATTACAATATTTAGGCTATCCTAGAACAATCCACTGTTGCGAGTTTATATGCTTATTGAGAGTTAACCGTGTAATATCGCTTATATGCATGTATTTTGGAAGTTCAACTAAAATTGTTGTTGTTGTTGTTGTATCACTACTACTACTCTTAACTTTTTTATAATTATTATTATTTTTATTATTATTCCAGATGGAAGATCGTAATGCTAATGACACCGCCGTAGAAGAGGCACAGTTGGACCCAGTGATACAGGTAAATATGATTTGTGTGGACAACAAAGGCACAGATCAGACGACGCATCTCACACACACCATACATTATTTTGTAACAAAGAATAATCGCGTATTATTATCATGCGTATATCTTAGGCATGCACACGACACTCAGTCATGTGCAATCTGATCAGTGTCTTTGATATTACCATACCACTTACAATCTAGCATGAACCAACAGCTACATGTACGTATAGTTTGTATAGCCAACGCGTAATCGTAACGTAGAAAATAATGAAATAGGTTTTTTGAGAGTTACATGTACATGTCTGTTTTATACGCTTAAAACAATCGTGACTTTACTATACCACTTACAATCTAGCATGAACCAACAGCTACATGTACGTATAGTTTGTATAGCCAACTGGTAACCGTAGTATAGAAAATAATGAAGTTAGAGCAAGCATGTACATGTCACTTATTCATGCTGTTGAGTATAGCATCCAAAGTAAGTCTGAGTGACTTACAAACTCAATACTGATCGGAAAAAATGATGATTGATCGTTTTTAGAAACAAACGTGAACAGAAACGGTTTTTAAAAGAATGAAAAAGGGTATTCATCACAACAAAAACCTTGCGGATTTTTAAAATTGTACAAGTTATGATAAAAAATATACGTTTTGCATTTCATTTGGTACACTTTATATAATGATGAGAATTTTCAAATAGTAAAAACTTCTTCGTTAACAGTTCGTCGAAATTTTAGAAGGAACTGCCAAATTGACTAAACATATTTCAGTTTTTGACATTGATTATCATTATTTGATTATGGCATTTTTGAACAATATCCAATTATTACGAGTTCACCAACAATATGTCAAAATGGTTTTGAGCGAAATCAGGCTGTCACAAACATTGTATTAACTCTCTTTATAAAAGCCTAGTCATTTCTTCGGCTCAATCATTCTGTTCTACAGACCAAGACTACGATGGACCACCTTCGCTGCATGACATCAGAGCTTTACTGGGCACACCGTTGCTACGACAGGGCGTACGAACAAATTGAAGTACTTACCGACAAGCTGGAGGAGCTGACTACGAGATATGCGTCATCAGACAGACCATTTAGGCGACAGATAGCCATTAGAAAACGCACCATGAGGGCGCTGATATTTGTCTACTATAACTATCTCAGACTGAAAAAAAGTCATATTTTGGATCTGCGCTTCAAAATATACGGAGAAGATCCGTTTAGCTACGACAGCTTCCAGGGAGGGTTTTTTGAGGAGGAAGATAAATTGGAAGACCACTTAGAAGAAGTAGAAGACTACGACGACGTTAACGACGACTTCGATGAATCGGACTATGGAGAAACAGACGACGACGACGACTCACGGACAAATTACGGTTTAGTCCCTTGCACAAAACGGCCTTTTTTTTTTGCTTTTACCGTAAAAACTATTACAATATTTAGGCTATCCTAGAACAATCCACTGTTGCGAGTTTATATGCTCATTGAGAGTTAACCGTGTAATATCGCTTATATGCATGTATTTTGAAAGTTCAACTAAAATTGATGTTGTTGTTGTATCACTACTACTACTCTTAACTTTTTTATAATTATTATTATTTTTATTATTATTCCAGATGGAAGATCGTAATGCTAATGACACCGCCGTAGAAGAGGCACAGCTGGACCCAGTGATACAGGTAAATATGATTTGTGTGGACAACAAAGGCACAGATCAGACGACGCATCCCACACACATCATACATTATTTTGTAACAAAGAATAATCGCGTATTATTATCATGCGTATATCTTAGGCATGCACACGACACTCAGTCATGTGCAATCTGATCAGTGTCTTTGATATTACCATACCACTTACAATCTAGCATGAACCAACAGCTACATGTACGTATAGTTTGTATAGCCAACGCGTAATCGTAACGTAGAAAATAATGAAATAGGTTTTTTGAGAGTTACATGTACATGTCTGTTTTATACGCTTAAAACAATCGTGACTTTACTATACCACTTACAATCTAGCATGAACCAACAGCTACATGTACGTATAGTTTGTATAGCCAACTGGTAACCGTAATATAGAAAATAATGAAGTTAGAGCAAGCATGTACATGTCACTTATTCATGCTGTTGAGTATAGCATCCAAAGTAAGTCTGAGTGACTTACAAACTCAATACTGATCGGAAAAAATGACGATTGATCGTTTTTAGAAACAAACGTGAACAGAAACGGTTTTTAAAAGAATGAAAAAGGGTATTCATCACAACAAATCCTTGCGGATTTTTAAAATTGTACAAGTTATGATAGAAAATATACGTTTTGCATTTCATTTGGTACACTTTATATAATGAGAATTTTCAAATAGTAAAAACTTCTTCGTTAACAGTTCGTCGAAATTTTAGAAGGAACTGCCAAATTGACTAAACATATTTCAGTTTTTGACATTGGTTATCATTATTTGATTATGGCATTTTTGAACAATATCCAATTATTACGAGTTCACCCACAATATGTCAAAATGGTTTTGAGCGAAATCAGGCTGTCACAAACATTGTATTAACTCTCTTTATAAAAGCCTAGTCATTTCTTCGGCTCAATCATTCTGTTCTACAGACCAAGACTACGATGAAGACGACGAAGACTCACGGACAAATTAGGGTTTAGTCCCTTGCACAAAACGGCCCTTTTTTTGCATACCCAAAAAATCTCATCATCAAATATTGGCCTTATCGAACTAGGGGATTAGTGACAGTCGCATCTAGACAGGTAAAGTTATCTTCGTAAATTTCCGTGATTTTCCGATAGTGTACCTGGCGGTCAGACTACCTGTGGTCAATAAAGGGCCCGAAGCTAATCATTATTTGCAAGGAGATTAACATTTTACCTGTAGATTTTTTTGATAGTTCAGACTACAACTAGTAAATGAAGACAAGAACGTGTATTTGTTAAGTTCAACTGAGCCGCGACACGAAAGACGTGTTTGTAACTGTGACAACTGTACATTTGAGCATTAAATTTTATAAAACATTTCCATGTAAAATATACCCCCCTTAAACCCCACGTTTATATAGAAATAAGCGGGGTATGCATGGACACACCTATTTTCCTTATTTTTCATCTAAATCAAAACATTGTGGGTACCCGTTAGAACCGCCTCGGCGAGGCGGTCCTAACGTGTACCCACAATTTATATGATGAGCGAAAATATTTAAAAAAAATCTAATGAAATTTTATTATTTTTTTTTTCTTAAAAATCTCTACATATAGCATGGGCAAGGTTTCGCAATGGTATATATTTTTTAATTAAAGCGCCAATAACTGCGCAAGCAAATGGACAAATACAAAATGCACTTTCGCGAACAGCCTTTCACTCCGGAGTTGGTCTGTGTCTGGCTTGTGTGTTTTGATAAAAGTTGTGATTTATTGCCACAGGACGCGTGTCACACCTGTCTTATGAAAACACTGCGATTAAAACTTGTCGGGGATTAAAGCGGTGACATATGAAACCCTGCTTATGACTATATTATAATGACACAGATGTTCTGCGCTACCACAGACTGATCCATTCTATGTATTTTGCTTATATAGATAGCAGTCGAATCATGCAAGTTCGAAATTGAAGTTCTGTTTAATTTCACTCATTTAGCTTATTTCTGTTCATATGGACCGATCAGTGTATTAAATGAAAATGATTTAAGTACTCTGTCAATGTTCATGCATTTTATTTATTTATTTATTTATTTATTTTTTTTTTATTTTTATTTATTTACTTATTTATTTATTTCATATGCGAAACAAATGATGAAGATGCTAAGTAACTGCGTGCCTGTGCAGCCTGGTTTGTGTTCAACTTGTCGGAAACCATATAGTCGGTTTTACGTTACAAATAATTATTTATTTAAATATTTATATGCAGAGAGAGAGAGACTACTTCCATTGTTTCCTTTCTTGCTGTCGACGAGTCTTAAATTCAAAGCCATGTTTCGGTAACTTTAATTGACTAGACGATTGGTCTGAAGATCTCATATGTCAATTATGCTGTAAACATGAGTTAATATTTGAGTAATACATTGAGAATAAGAACATAGAACATAGTTTATTTCGATTCCAGTAGGCTAACAAGCCCATGAGGACATAATACAAAACATGTATGATGGCATATATGAACAGTGCAACACATAGCAAAAATACAAAGTGATATACCGCTGAATACAAAAAGTCGTGCAAAATACATGGAAAATATAATTTGCAATGAGTATTATTATCCACGTGAGACGTACGACATTAGCAATAGCCATTATGAACAATTTTGAGACGATTTTACACCAACGCTCACTTATTTCTTATTTCTTGGAGAAGGTGTTTTAACTTAGCTCGAGTTAAATGTATATATAACTTAGGTATGATAACATGATGTCAACTGATCATGCACTTCAATAATGTAGCAAACAACTTATGCATGTTATTTGAAACAGACCGTTTTGACACCCAGAATGTAGATTGTACATATTTTACGTAGATATAAACTGTTTAACATCATATCAGAACATCAACAAACACATCTTTACTGAACATACATACTATATACAATACAATTAAATATTCATACAACACATGTATTTACATCCAGCATATCACCATGCACAACATTTCATCAATGCCTACAACAAGAATACATTAGTTTTGGCAGTTATGTTTGGTAACAAAAAAGAATGTTAACGCTTTATGCACTTTCTTCACCTAGATAACAAGTCACATGTATTACAGTTATAGGTTCGTTAGATAAAGGTAATATAAAAAGGTAACATTAGTTTCTGTTCCTATATAAAATACTTGTTCGTAGATTAAAAGCGTGAAAAACATAGCAGCCTAATTTACGAATACAACGTGCACTTGAAGAATTTAGCAATTCAAGGAATTTAAACATATTTGGTCTCATCCAGAAGTATTTTGAAATATATTTTTTTCTCAAATCAATGTACAGTGGGCATTCTATTACAAAATGGAATTCGTCTTCAAGAATTGAACAATTACTACATTTTCTTTCATGAAATGGTATACGAATAGGTTTGACCCATCGACCTGATTCAACAACTAAGTAGATCGCACCTTCTTGTTCAGCATTGAATTCTGTTCCATTTCATTTAATTTACTTTCGTCTTACAATTAATCCATATTTGGAGTTTAATTGGTAATTATCTTCTATTGCGTGGTCATTATGAAAACATGCCCACGCAATAAACAGAGATTTTTAAGTTGTGAAAATTGAAAATTTTCAGTAGAAATAATTTTCTTATTTTTGCTCAAAACATAGATTGAGGGTAAACGTTAGAACTGCCTCGCCGAGGCAGGTTCTAACGAGTACCCACAATCTATGTATTGGAGCAAAATAAGAAAAAAATTGGGTATTCCCTGCAAACCCCATTTTTTCTATATAAAAGTGGGGTTTAAGGGGGGAGACTTTTCACGGATATGTTTTCTTGGTGTTATGTCTTGAATTGAACGGTTAATGGTTTAAATTAATTGCGCAACTTCATAATTACTTTGTTTGACTTTTTGTACCTTTAAAAACAGAAGTTTATATCAGTGAACGAAGCATTCTTTACAATTGCTCCGCTCTAATCTGTAACTAAGTTTCGCTGTCGTAGCTAAAAAAAAACTAGACACTGAAACTTATCATGAACAATATCAAGTAAACTATCAAATACTTCCTAAGATCGCACATCGTTGACCGCTATATCAACGGATGACAGGAGGTGTCATAAAATCAAAATACCTATACCTTACCTGTTAAGAGATTAAGTTTTCCGCTGAACTACGTGACGGTACGGAAAAATCCGGAAACGCACGAGCGGAAACTGAAATTATTACCTGCTAATCCAATTATCCAAACAGACTAATTTAATATTTAAATACAAAATCAAAAATTATACCAATAAAAAGAAGATGCATTGTACAAATATAAGCTGTTCGCACACTAACTGTAATATGATGCATTTTGATGCAAATAAGCGTGAAAGCGACAGAAATGATGTAGAAATTTCCTTATTTACTATATATTTATTACATTTTGATAGTACCTGTTTTATTTCAACAAACAGACTATTTTTTACATAAGATAGAAAATTAATTCTAATTTCATCTTAAAGGGATATGAATGGGCTTTACAGAACCGTTCGCACAGGAATCATAGGATTAATAGCAAAAAAGATATTAAGGATTAAATAAGCATTCCCGTTAACGCTCCATATAAAATTTTACGCGCATCCGATAACTGCCGGTGATATGAATTCTGCTACATGCTTTTACTGTAAAAACTATTACAATATTTAGGCTATCCTAGAACAATCCACTGTTGCGAGTTTATATGCTCATTGAGAGTTAACCGTGTAATATCGCTTATATGCATGTATTTTGGAAGTTCAACTAAAATTGTTGTTGTTGTTGTTGTATCACTACTACTACTCTTAACTTTTTTATAATTATTATTATTTTTATTATTATTCCAGATGGAAGATCGTAATGCTAATGACACCGCCGTAGAAGAGGCACAGTTGGACCCAGTGATACAGGTAAATATGATTTGTGTGGACAACAAAGGCACAGATCAGACGACGCATCTCACACACACCATACATTATTTTGTAACAAAGAATAATCGCGTATTATTATCATGCGTATATCTTAGGCATGCACACGACACTCAGTCATGTGCAATCTGATCAGTGTCTTTGATATTACCATACCACTTACAATCTAGCATGAACCAACAGCTACATGTACGTATAGTTTGTATAGCCAACGCGTAATCGTAACGTAGAAAATAATGAAATAGGTTTTTTGAGAGTTACATGTACATGTCTGTTTTATACGCTTAAAACAATCGTGACTTTACTATACCACTTACAATCTAGCATGAACCAACAGCTACATGTACGTATAGTTTGTATAGCCAACTGGTAACCGTAATATAGAAAATAATGAAGTTAGAGCAAGCATGTACATGTCACTTATTCATGCTGTTGAGTATAGCATCCAAAGTAAGTCTGAGTGACTTACAAACTCAATACTGATCGGAAAAAATGATGATTGATCGTTTTTAGAAACAAACGTGAACATAAACGGTTTTTAAAAGAATGAAAAAGGGTATTCATCACAACAAAAACCTTGCGGATTTTTAAAATTGTACAAGTTATGATAGAAAATATACGTTTTGCATTTCATTTGGTACACTTTATATAATGATGAGAATTTTCAAATAGTAAAAACTTCTTCGTTAACAGTTCGTCGAAATTTTAGAAGGAACTGCCAAATTGACTAAACATATTTCAGTTTTTGACATTGATTATCATTATTTGATTATGGCATTTTTGAACAATATCCGATTATTACGAGTTCACCCACAATATGTCAAAATGGTTTTGAGCGAAATCAGGCTGTCACAAACATTGTATTAACTCTCTTTATAAAAGCCTAGTCATTTCTTCGGCTCAATCATTCTGTTCTACAGACCAAGACTACGATGGACCACCTTCGCTGCATGACATCAGAGCTTTACTGGGCACACCGTTGCTACGACAGGGCGTACGAACAAATTGAAGTACTTACCGACAAGCTGGAGGAGCTGACTACGAGATATGCGTCATCAGACAGACCATTTAGGCGACAGATAGCCATTAGAAAACGCACCATGAGGGCGCTGATATTTGTCTACTATAACTATCTCAGACTGAAAAAAAGTCATATTTTGGATCTGCGCTTCAAAATATACGGAGAAGATCCGTTTAGCTACGACAGCTTCCAGGGAGGGTTTTTTGAGGAGGAAGATGAATTGGAAGACCACTTAGAAGAAGTAGAAGACTACGACGACGTTAACGACGACTTCGATGAATCGGACTATGGAGAAACAGACGACGACGACGACTCACGGACAAATTACGGTTTAGTCCCTTGCACAAAACGGCCTTTTTTTTTTGCTTTTACCGTAAAAACTATTACAATATTTAGGCTATCCTAGAACAATCCACTGTTGCGAGTTTATATGCTCATTGAGAGTTAACCGTGTAATATCGCTTATATGCATGTATTTTGAAAGTTCAACTAAAATTGATGTTGTTGTTGTATCACTACTACTACTCTTAACTTTTTTTATAATTATTATTATTTTTATTATTATTCCAGATGGAAGATCGTAATGCTAATGACACCGCCGTAGAAGAGGCACAGCTGGACCCAGTGATACAGGTAAATATGATTTGTGTGGACAACAAAGGCACAGATCAGACGACGCATCCCACACACATCATACATTATTTTGTAACAAAGAATAATCGCGTATTATTATCATGCGTATATCTTAGGCATGCACACGACACTCAGTCATGTGCAATCTGATCAGTGTCTTTGATATTACCATACCACTTACAATCTAGCATGAACCAACAGCTACATGTACGTATAGTTTGTATAGCCAACGCGTAATCGTAACGTAGAAAATAATGAAATAGGTTTTTTGAGAGTTACATGTACATGTCTGTTTTATACGCTTAAAACAATCGTGACTTTACTATACCACTTACAATCTAGCATGAACCAACAGCTACATGTACGTATAGTTTGTATAGCCAACTGGTAACCGTAATATAGAAAATAATGAAGTTAGAGCAAGCATGTACATGTCACTTATTCATGCTGTTGAGTATAGCATCCAAAGTAAGTCTGAGTGACTTACAAACTCAATACTGATCGGAAAAAATGACGATTGATCGTTTTTAGAAACAAACGTGAACAGAAACGGTTTTTAAAAGAATGAAAAAGGGTATTCATCACAACAAATCCTTGCGGATTTTTAAAATTGTACAAGTTATGATAGAAAATATACGTTTTGCATTTCATTTGGTACACTTTATATAATGATGAGAATTTTCAAATAGTAAAAACTTCTTCGTTAACAGTTCGTCGAAATTTTAGAAGGAACTGCCAAATTGACTAAACATATTTCAGTTTTTGACATTGATTATCATTATTTGATTATGGCATTTTTGAACAATATCCAATTATTACGAGTTCACCCACAATATGTCAAAATGGTTTTGAGCGAAATCAGGCTGTCACAAACATTGTATTAACTCTCTTTATAAAAGCCTAGTCATTTCTTCGGCTCAATCATTCTGTTCTACAGACCAAGACTACGATGAACCACCTTCGCTGCATGACATCAGAGCTTTACTGGGCACACCGTTGCTACGACAGGGCGTACGAACAAATTGAAGTACTTACCGACAAGCTGGAGGAGCTGACTACGAGATATGCGTCATCAGACAGACCATTTAGGCGACAGATAGCCATTAGAAAACGCACCATGAGGGCGCTGATATTTGTCTACTACAACTGTCTCAGACTGAAAAAAAGTCATATTTTGGATCTGCGCTTCAAAATATACGGAGAAGATCCGTTTAGCTACGACAGCTTCCAGGGAGGGTTTTTTTTGAGGAGGATTGATTGATTGATTGATTGATGTTTAACGACGCGTCAACCCTAATGGGTCATTAGCGTCTAACAATTGTAAAATGCATAATTTAGTTCAGAGAAAAAGCAAAATATATGGTGAGAAATTATCAAAGTTATAAATATTATTCCGCTAGATGAAAGATACAGTGATTAAAATGAAATGATAGAAATGGAGAAAGGTATAAATATGATTTGTGTTAAAAATTTATATTTTGTTAAAAAGGTTAGTTCGTTTTAAAAATGATAAAATGCGTTCAACAGATACATTTTTGAACAAATCTTTCAAACTGTTACTTTGAAAGCAGGAACGACGTACATCTATAAAATCAATGCATTCAAGCAGAAAGTGCTTGACAGTTAATTGTGTGTCACATCCAATACATTGAGGTTTATCTTCTCGTTTAAGTAAATATGAATGTGTCAATCGTGTATGACCAATTCGAAGACGAGAAAGAACAATCTCTTCCCGTCTCGAAAGTTTATGAATTAATCTTGGTCGTTTTACATGAGGTTCAATTTCTTTCAATTTATTGTCATCTGCTCTGCTCCAAATTGATTGCCATTCATTAAAGACATACTCGTTGATAAAAGGTTTAAAATTGATAAAAGGAATTTTAAAATCTGTTTGTTCTAGGCTCAGTGATTCTTTTGCTTTCTTGTCGACTTGCTCGTTACCATATATTCCTACATGACTGGGAACCCAGCAATACACAATAGTTTTAAATTCAGAAATGCTATGATGTTTCAGCAATATATTTTGTATTTGTTGGTTTTTGGACATTGTATGGTTTAGGGCCTGAAGAACTGATAGAGAATCAGAGAAAATAACAAATTTGTTGTACGAGTTACAATTATTAATGAAGTCTAAAGCTAAGTCAATAGCCTTAGCTTCTGCTGTGAAAATTGAAGAACCATCAGGTAGACGTAAAGTTTTGCAAGCGTCTTTGGAATAAGTAGCACAACCTACTTTGTTATCTTCCTTTGAACCATCAGTATAAATAAAATGATAATCAGAAAAATGTGACTGTAGTTGGTGGAAATTTTCTTTGAGAAAGTGTGGATTTGATTCTGATTTTTTCCCTGTATGAAGTGTCAAATTTACTGTTGGCTTTCTAATGCACCATGGTGGAATTTCAGAAACGGAATGTTTTTCTATTTTATCTTGTTTGATTTTTGCTGATGTTAAAAGTGGTGCTACTCGTAAACCAAAAGACCTGATAGCATTTGGTTTACTTTCATAAAGCTGTAAGAGCTCGTCAGAAATATATGGTGGGAAAGTTACCTTATGTGCAGGATTAGAGGGGTTTGCTGCAAGTCTGATGGCATACTGAAGAGTAAGTTTTTCTCGACGTAAATATAGTGATGGTTCTTCTGCCTCAACATAGAGGCTCTCAACAGGTGACGTTCGAAAAGCCCCAAGAGCTAGTCTTAGTCCTTGGTGGTGAACTGTATCAAGCATACTCAGGTATGATTTTCTAGCTGATCCATACACAATGGATCCGTAATCCAACTTCGACCGAATAATTGACCGATATAGCTGCAGAAGGACAGTGCGGTCAGCACCCCAGTCGGTATGCGATAAAACCTTTAGTAAGTTTAATGCTTTTAGACATTTTGCCTTTAAATACTTGATATGCGGTATAAAGGAAAGCTTTCGATCAAATAGAACTCCTAGAAATTTAAAATCTTCAACCACTGGAATAAGAGATCCATATAAGTAAAGTTCAGGATCATCATGTACTTTCCGTAGCTGACAGAAATGTACACATTGTGTTTTCGACTTGGAAAATTTAAAACCATTATGCGAAGCCCACTTTTCTATTCTATTTATACACTGCTGTAAGTGTCTTTCAATAGTTCTCATACTTTTCGATCTATAGCACATGCAAAAGTCATCTACATACAATGATCCATCTGTTTTAGGATCCAAACAGTCCATTATGCTGTTGATCTTGATATTGAATAATGTTGTAGACAGAATGCTCCCTTGTGGGACACCCTGTGCCTGATCAAATTGTTCGGATAAAGTCGATCCAACTCGAACCTGGATCCATCGATCCGCAAGGAAACTTTCTATAAATGTAGCTAATCTGCCTCTAATTCCGAGATCATGGAGATCTCGTAGAATGCCATACCTCCAAGTGGTATCATAAGCTTTTTCCAAGTCGAAAAACACGGCCACCACATGCTCTTTCGCAACAAATGCATCTCGTATGAATGTTTCCAGTCTTACCAAATTGTCATTGGTACATCGTTCAGATCGGAAGCCCGACTGAACAGGTGAAATAAGATTGTTACTTTCTAAGTACCAGACAAGTCTAACATTAATCATTCTCTCTAAGGTTTTACAAAGACAACTTGTAAGTGCTATTGGTCTGTAATTGTTAGGTTCTGTGTGGTCTTTTCCTGGTTTAGGAACTGGTATAACTGTGGCTAGTTCCCAACTTTCGGGAAACTTCCCAGTTTCCCACATATCATTGAATATTTCTAATAGAGCTTGAAGTGAGCTAGGAGGAAGATGTTTAAGCATTTGATAGTGAACTTCGTCGGGACCTGTTGCTGTATCATGGGCTTTACTGATAGCATCCTTCAGTTCATCTAAATTAAATGGTGTATTATATTCTTCATTATTAGATGACTTGAAATTTAATTTAATTTTTTCCTGTTCTTTCTTGTATTTTTGAAAATCCTTTGAGTAATGGCTTGTTGATGAATTTGAACAAAATTGTGATGCCAAAGTGTCTGCTATATCTTGCTTTGTTGATGCCAATTCAGATCCGTTGTTAAAATTTGTATTAAGATGTTGATAAGTAGCAGTTTTTGTTTTACCTGATATTTTCCTAACCATATCCCAGACCTTTTTGGTTGGCGTTTTGTAATTTAATTTTGACACATATGTTCTCCATGATTTACGTTTGGCTGATTTAATTGTCCGACGGGCCTTTGCTCTAGAATTCCTATAAGTATTTAAATTTTCATTAGTTGGAAACTTGCAGAACCTAGATAGTGTTTGTTTTCGTTGTTTGATAGCTTCTTTACAATCGTCATTGTACCATGGGTTACTTTTCTTTGGGTTTGTCGAGGTTTTTGGAATGCATTTTTCAGATATACTTATTAAAGAAGAAGTAAAAGTTGCTATAGGATCAGAAGATTTTGAGAGAGAAGTGTTAGTAAGGGATTCATCACATAAAGTATGAAATAAATCCCAATTAGCTTTATTTAGTTTCCATTTAGGATTATGATCTTCATCGTGATTCTGAATGCTTTCAATTATTATCGGAAAGTGATCAGACCCGTGTTGGTCTCCACATACAGACCAATTATAGTCAAGATAGAGAGAGGGATGAAAGAGTGAGAGATCAATAGACGAAAAAGTACCTTTTCCAGAATCAAGATAAGTTTTAGATTTATCATTCATTAAGCAGATGTCATTCTGTGTGATAAATTCCTCGATTAACTCTCCTCTGGGGTCATTATCGTTACTACCCCAAAGTAAATTGTGACCATTGAAGTCACCTAATATCATAAAGGGAGAAGGGAGTTGCTTAAGTAAAGAGTTAAGATGTTCAGATCTTAGTTCGAAGGAAGGCGGGATATAGACAGAACAGAAAGTAATCTCTTTGTCAAGAGTAACAGAAACAGCTTTAGCTTGTAAATTTGTTTTCAACTTAATTTCACGTTGAGGTAAGGAAGACTTAACTAGAATAGAGCTTCCACCAGAAGCTCTGGCACAATCACAGTGGATGTGATTGTAAACATTAAAGCCTTTGAAAGTAAAGTTGTCGTCAGTTTTCAGAAAAGTTTCTTGTAGACAGAAAACAGAAGGTCCTAGTAGACTTAATAGTAATAATAATTCTTCATAACGTGGTTTTATGCCTCGACAATTCCACTGTATAATTCTTTGTTTACTTTTGTCCATTAAATAATTTACAGAGAATTAAAAACTTGACCCTTCTTAAATGTAAAAGACTGGAAACTAAGTATTTGGAATTCTTGGAAGATGCACTTTGCGAGGACTAGGAGGAGTGACATCTGCCTCCATGCTAGTTTCTTCAAGGCAGTCATAGTAATTGTCAGTTCTTACGGGGTCATCAGCCCCTTTCGGTACTCTCTCGGACAGAAGCTTCCTTCTATCCTTTGGTGAGAGAGGCTTTGGTGGTGCAGGAGGCTTTCCTCCTGCCGTTGGAGGTTTACCTCCAGTTGGAGGTTTACCTCCTGCAGTTTTGTTGGACGGAGGGTTTTGAGCAGGAGGAGGTTTGCCTCCTGCTTGTGCAGGGGATGCTTTACCTCCTGCAGTCTGGTTGGTACCAGAAGGGGCATCGCCTCCTGGATTTTGATGTGTTTTAATTTGAACGTCGTATGTTTCATCAGTCTGTGTCATGGCATCTACAAGTTTGACTTGTGTGCCAGCACTTCTTATGATGCTGGCATAGTTTCTGCTTGCAGTCGACGATTGCTGCTCAACGATTTTGCGCGCTTCGAAGAATGAAAGATTTCTGGTATATTTGATTTTAAGGATCTCCTTTTCTTTGTGCCAAGTCGGACAGTCGCGTGAAAAAGTGGGGTGTGGGCCACTGCAGTTGACGCACTTTGCTGTTTTATCACAGTTGCGATCATCACTGCAGTGTTTGTCTTCTCCACAATTTGCACATAGTTTTTGCCTGTTACATCTGCTTTCGTGATGGCCGAAAACCTGACAATGGTAACATCGTAGAGGATTTGGTACGTATACCTCCACGTTCACAGATATGTATGCTGCTTTTATTTTCTTTGGCATAATTGGTGTATTGAATGTCAAAACGTAAGTGCTTGTACGTTTAAGGACACCGTTTCTGCGAACTTGAATGTTACGAATGTCTTGAACTCCTTGACTTCTCAAATGATCTAGGATTTCAACGTCAGTGCAAGGACCTAAGTCCTCGCAACGAATGACACCCTTTGAACAATTGAGAGTTTTGTGCAGAGAAATGTTGACGTCAAGGTCAAATAATTTCTTGGTCCGTAGCAGGTTTTCGATATGTTTCTTCTTTTCGACTTCAAGTAGCAGATCGCCCGATTTAAGCTTTTTGATACTCTTCGGTTGACCTGCTAATGATACGATGCATTTCTCAATCACGAAAGGGGATAGATCTGAAACTTTTCTCGATGAGTCTGCCGACTGAACGACTAAGAAGCGCGGTACGTTTAGAGCTGATTGTGACGTTACTTGTGCAGTAGGCTGTCGAGTATCAGAATCCGAAGATCCATCTGACTCTTCAGACCTTTGGCGTTTGTTTGAGTTCTGTGACGATTGATTTTCTGGAACACCCATAATTAAATGGATTAATGATTCATCTCGAATGCTCTCCGCCCTCCTTGGAGCCCTACAAGGGAACACTTAAAATGAGTGGCTTTCCTACTCAAAAGTGTTAGAGATACACAGAGATATACTCGCACAAGCTTGATGCCTACACGATTGACCCGTTGAGCCGCCGCCTTCTAGGAATGATAAAGACAGAAAAAAGACGTTGATGGGCATATGGTAGGTATCAGGGACGATACTAAAAGACAAGAAGAGAAAGAAAAAGGTGTTCCTAGGGCTTGGCGCGACAAAGCCGATTGACCATACCCGAGCCCGCATGGCCTCCCGTCTAGTCGAAATCAGGGCCAAAGTGATGTGTTGCATGCCGACCATGTCCGTCAGCACAGCCGACACACTCAATCACCAGGATCCCTTCATCCAAACGACACGGGTCGCAGCTCACGGCAAACGAGCCGCTCCTCTATTCGACCGGGTCTTACGGTTCCGCAAGAGGGGGGCGACCGGCCAATTCTAACCCGGGTCCGGTACGGGACTTTTTGAGGAGGAAGATGAATTGGAAGACCACTTAGAAGAAGAAGAAGACTACGTTTACGATTACGACGACTTCGATGAATCGGACTATGGAGAAACAGACGACGAAGACTCACGGACAAATTAGGGTTTAGTCCCTTGCACAAAACGGCCCTTTTTTTTTTTGCTTTTACCGTAAAAACTATTACAATATTTAGGCTATCCTAGAACAATCTACTGTTGCGAGTTTATATGCTCATTGAGAGTTAACCGAGTAATATTGCTTATATGCATGTATTTTGAAAGTTCTACTAAAATTGTTGTTGTTGTTGTTGTATCACTACTACTACTCTTAACCTTTTTATAATTATTATTATTTTTATTATTATTCCAGATGGAAGATCGTAATGCTAATGGCACCGCCGTAGAAGAGGCACAGTTGGACCCAGTGATACAGGTAAATATGATTTGTGTGGACAACAAAGGCACAGATCAGACGACGCATCCCACACACACCATACATTATTTTGTAACAAAGAATAATCGCGAATTATTATCATGCGTATATCTTAGGCATGCACACGACACTCAGTCATGTGCAATCTGATCAGTGTCTTTGATATTACCATATCACTTACAATCTAGCATGAACCAACAGCTACATGTACGTATAGTTTGTATAGCCAACGCGTAATCGTAACGTAGAAAATAATGAAATAGGTTTGTTTTTAGTTACATGTACATGTCTGTTTTATACGCTTAAAACAATCGTGACTTTACTATACCACTTACAATCTAGCATGAACCTACAGCTACATGTACGTATAGTTTGTATAGCCAACTGGCAACCGTAATATAGAAAATAATGAAGTTAGAGCAAGCATGTACATGTCACTTATTCATGCTGTTGAGTATAGCATCCAAAGTAAGTCTGAGTGACTTACAAACTCAATACTGATCGGAAAAAAATGATGATTGATCGTTTTTAGAAACAAACGTGAACAGAAACGGTTTTTAAAAGAATGAAAAAGGGTATTCATAACAAATCCTTGCGGATTTTTAAAATTGTACAAGTTATGATAGAAAATATACGTTTCGCATTTCATTTGGTACACTTTATATAATGATGAGAATTTTCAAATAGTAAAAACTTCTTCGTTAACAGTTCGTCGAAATTTTAGAAGGAACTGCCAAATTGACTAAACATATTTCAGTTTTTGACATTGATTATCATTATTTGATTATGGCATTTTTGAACAATATCCAATTATTACGAGTTCACCCACAATATGTCAAAATGGTTTTGAGCGAAATCAGGCTGTCACAAACATTGTATTAACTCTCTTTACAAAAGCCTAGTCATTTCTTCGGCTCAATCATTCTGTTCTACAGACCAAGACTACGATGGACCTCCTTCGCTGCATGACATCAGAGCTTTATTGGGCACACCGTTGCTACGACAGGGCATACGAACAAATTGAAGTACTTACCGACAAGCTGGAGGAGCTGACTACGAGATATGCGTCATCAGACAGACCATTTAGGCGACAGATAGCCATTAGAAAACGCACCATGAGGGCGCTGATATTTGTCTACTATAACTATCTCAGACTGAAAAAAGTCATATTTTGGATCTGCGCTTCAAAATATACGGAGAAGATCCGTTTAGCTACGACAGCTTCCAGGGAGGGTTTTTTTGAGGAGGAAGATGAATTGAAAGATCACTTAGAAGAAGAAGAAGACTACGACGACGTTTACGATTACGACGACTGCGATGAATCGGACTATGGAGAAACAGACGACTACGACGACGGCGACTCACGGACAAATTAGGGTTTAGTCCCTTACACAAAACGGCCCCTTTTTTTTGCTTTTACCGTAAAAACTATCACAATATTTAGGCTATCCTAGAACAATCCACTTTTGCGAGTTTATATGCTCATTGAGAGTTAACCGTGTAATATCGCTTATATGCATGTATTTTGAAAGTTCAACTAAAATTGTTGTTGTTGTTGTATCACTACTACTACTCTTAACTTTTTTATAATTATTATTATTTTTATTATTATTCCAGATGGAAGATCGTAATGCTAATGACACCGCCGTAGAAGAGGCACAGTTGGACCCAGTGATACAGGTAAATATGATTTGTGTGGACAACAAAGGCACAGATCAGACGACGCATCCCACACACACCATACATTATTTTGTAACAAAGAATAATCGCGTATTATCATGCGTATATCTTAGGCATGCACACGACACTCAGTCATGTGCAATCTGATCAGTGTCTTTGATATTACCATACCACTTACAATCTAGCATGAACCAACAGCTACATGTACGTATAGTTTGTATAGCCAACGCGTAATCGTAACGTAGAAAATAATGAAATAGGTTTTTTGAGAGTTACATGTACATGTCTGTTTTATACGCTTAACACAATCGTGACTTTACTATACCACTTACAATCTAGCATGAACCAACACCTACATGTACGTATAGTTTGCATAGCCAACTGGTAACCGTAATATAGAAAATAATGAAGTTAGAGCAAGCATGTATATGCCACTTATTCATGCTGTTGAGTATAGCATCCAAAGTAAGTCTGAGTGACTTACAAACTCAATACTGATCGGAAAAAATGATGATTGATCGTTTTTAGAAACAAACGTGAACAGAAACGGTTTTTAAAAGAATGAAAAAGGGTATTCATCACAACAAATCCTTGCGGATTTTTAAAATTGTACAAGTTATGATAGAAAATAAACGTTTTGCATTTCATATAATGATGAGAATTTTCACATAGTAAAAACTTCTTCGTTAACAGTTCGTCGAAATTTTAGAAGGAACTGCCAAATTGACTAAACATATTTCAGTTTTTGACATTGATTATCATTATTTGAGTATGGCATTTTTGAACAATATCCAATTATTACGAGTTCACCCACAATATGTCAAAATGGTTTTGAGGGAAATCAGGCTGTCACAAACATTGTATTAACTCTCTTTATAAAAGCCTAGTCATTTCTTCGGCTCAATCATTCTGTTCTACAGACCAAGACTACGATGGACCACCTTCGCTGCATGACATCAGCGCTTTACTGGGCACACCGTTGCTACGACAGGGCGTACGAACAAATTGAAGTACTTACCGACAAGCTGGGGGAGCTGACTACGAGATATGCGTCATCAGGCAGACCATTTAGGCGACAGATAGCCATTAGAAAACGCACCATGAGGGCGCTGATATTTGTCTACTATAACTATCTCAGACTGAAAAAAAGTCATATTTTGGATCTGCGCTTCAAAATATACGGAGAAGATCCGTTTAGCTACGACAGCTTCCAGGGAGGGTTTTTTGAGGAGGAAGATGAATTGGAAGACCACTTAGAAGAAGAAGAAGAAGACTACGACGACGTTTACGATTACGACTTCGATGAATCGGACTATGGAGAAACAGACGACGACGACTCACTGACAAATTAGGGTTTAGTCCCTTACACAAAACGGCCCTTTTTTTGCTTTTACCGTAAAAACTATTACAATATTTAGGCTATCCTAGAACAATCCACTGTTGCGAGTTTATATGCTCATTGAGAGTTAACCGTGTAATATCGCTTATATGCATGTATTTTGAAATTTCAACTAAAATTGTTGTTGTTGTTGTATCACTACTACTACTCTTAACTTTTTTATAATTATTATTATTATTATTATTATTATTCCAGATGGAAGATCGTAATGCTAATGACACCGCCGTAGAAGAGGCACAGTTGGACCCAGTGATACAGGTGAATATGATTTGTGTGGACAACAAAGGCACAGATCAGACGACGCATCCCACACAAACCATACATTATTTTGTAACAAAGAATAATCGCGTATTATTATCATGCGTATATCTTAGGCATGCACACGACACTCAGTCATGTGCAATCTGATCAGTGTCTTTGATATTACCATACCACTTACAATCTAGCATGAACCAACAGCTACATGTACGTATAGTTTGTATAGCCAACGCGTAATCGTAACGTAGAAAATAATGAAATAGGTTTTTTGAGAGTTACATGTACATGTCTGTTTTATACGCTTAAAACAATCGTGACTTTACTATACCACTTACAATCTAGCATGAACCAACAGCTACATGTACGTATAGTTTGTATAGCCAACTGGTAACCGTAATATAGAAAATAATGAAGTTAGAGCAAGCATGTACATGTCACTTATTCATGCTGTTGAGTATAGCATCCAAAGTAAGTCTGAGTGACTTACAAACTCAATACTGATCGGAAAAAATGACGATTGATCGTTTTTAGAAACAAACGTGAACAGAAACGGTTTTTAAAAGAATGAAAAAGGGTATTCATCACAACAAATCCTTGCGGATTTTTAAAATTGTACAAGTTATGATAGAAAATATACGTTTTGCATTTCATTTGGTACACTTTATATAATGATGAGAATTTTCAAATAGTAAAAACTTCTTCTATAACAGTTCGTCGAAATTTTAGAAGGAACTGCCAAATTGACTAAACATATTTCAGTTTTTGACATTGATTATCATTATTTGATTATGGCATTTTTGAACAATATCCAATTATTACGAGTTCACCCACAATATGTCAAAATGGTTTTGAGCGAAATCAGGCTGTCACAAACATTGTATTAACTCTCTTTATAAAAGCCTAGTCATTTCTTCGGCTCAATCATTCTGTTCTACAGACCAAGACTACGATGGACCACCTTCGCTGCATGACATCAGAGCTTTACTGGGCACACCGTTGCTACGACAGGGCGTACGAACAAATTGAAGTACTTACCGACAAGCTGGAGGAGCTGACTACGAGATATGCGTCATCAGACAGACCATTAAGGCGACAGATAGCCATTAGAAAACGCACCATGAGGGCGCTGATATTTGTCTACTACAACTTGATTATCATTATTTGATTATGGCATTTTTGAACAATATCCAATTATTACGAGTTCACCCAGAATATGTCAAAATGGTTTTGAGCGAAATCAGGCTGTCACAAACATTGTATTAACTCTCTTTATAAAAGCCTAGTCATTTCTTCGGCTCAATCATTCTGTTCTACAGACCAAGACTACGATGGACCACCTTCGCTGCATGACATCAGAGCTTTACTGGGCACACCGTTGCTACGACAGGGCGTACGAACAAATTGAAGTACTTACCGACAAGCTGGAGGAGCTGACTACGAGATATGCGTCATCAGACAGACCATTTAGGCGACAGATAGCCATTAGAAAACGCACCATGAGGGCGCTGATATTTGTCTACTACAACTGTCTCAGACTGAAAAAAAGTCATATTTTGGATCTGCGCTTCAAAATATACGGAGAAGATCCGTTTAGCTACGACAGCTTCCAGGGAGGGTTTTTTTTGAGGAGGAAGATGAATTGGAATACCACTTAGAAGAAGAAGACTACGTTTACGATTACGACGACTTCGATGAATCGGACTATGGAGAAACAGACAACGAAGACTCACGGACAAATTAGGGTTTAGTCCCTTGCACAAAACGGCCCTTTTTTTGCTTTTACCGTAAAAACTATTACAATATTTAGGCTATCCTAGAACAATCCACTGTTGCGAGTTTATATGCTCATTGAGAGTTAACCGTGTAATATCGCTTATATGCATGTATTTTGGAAGTTCAACTAAAATTGTTGTTGTTGTTGTTGTTGTATCACTACTACTACTCTTAACTTTTTTATAATTATTATTATTTTTATTATTATTCCAGATGGAAGATCGTAATGCTAATGACACCGCCGTAGAAGAGGCACAGTTGGACCCAGTGATACAGGTAAATATGATTTGTGTGGACAACAAAGGCACAGATCAGACGACGCATCTCACACACACCATACATTATTTTGTGACAAAGAATAATCGCGTATTATTATCATGCGTATATCTTAGGCATGCACACGACACTCAGTCATGTGCAATCTGATCAGTGTCTTTGATATTACCATACCACTTACAATCTAGCATGAACCAACAGCTACATGTACGTATAGTTTGTATAGCCAACGCGTAATCGCAACGTAGAAAATTATGAAATAGGTTTTTTGAGAGTTACATGTACATGTCTGTTTTATACGCTTAAAACAATCGTGACTTTACTATACCACTTACAATCTAGCATGAACCAACAGCTACATGTACGTATAGTTTGTATAGCCAACTGGTAACCGTAATATAGAAAATAATGAAGTTAGAGCAAGCATGTACATGTCACTTATTCATGCTGTTGAGTATAGCATCCAAAGTAAGTCTGAGTGACTTACAAACTCAATACTGATCGGAAAAAATGATGATTGATCGTTTTTAGAAACAAACGTGAACAGAAACGGTTTTTAAAAGAATGAAAAAGGGTATTCATCACAACAAAAACCTTGCGGATTTTTAAAATTGTACAAGTTATGATAGAAAATATACGTTTTGCATTTCATTTGGTACACTTTATATAATGATGAGGATGAGAATTTTCAAATAGTAAAAACTTCTTCGTTAACAGTTCGTCGAAATTTTAGAAGGAACTGCCAAATTGACTAAACATATTTCAGTTTTTGACATTGATTATCATTATTTGATTATGGCATTTTTGAACAATATCCAATTATTACGAGTTCACCCACAATATGTCAAAATGGTTTTGAGCGAAATCAGGCTGTCACAAACATTGTATTAACTCTCTTTATAAAAGCCTAGTCATTTCTTCGGCTCAATCATTCTGTTCTACAGACCAAGACTACGATGGACCACCTTCGCTGCATGACATCAGAGCTTTACTGGGCACACCGTTGCTACGACAGGGCGTACGAACAAACTGAAGTACTTACCGACAAGCTGGAGGAGCTGACTACGAGATATGCGTCATCAGACAGACCATTTAGGCGACAGATAGCCATTAGAAAACGCACCATGAGGGCGCTGATATTTGTCTACTATAACTATCTCAGACTGAAAAAAAGTCATATTTTGGATCTGCGCTTCAAAATATACGGAGAAGATCCGTTTAGCTACGACAGCTTCCAGGGAGGGTTTTTTTGAGGAGGAAGATGAATTGGAAGACCACTTAGAAGAAGTAGAAGACTACGACGACGTTTACGACGACTTCGATGAATCGGACTATGGAGAAACAGACGACGACGACGACTCACGGACAAATTAGGGTTTAGTCCCTTACACAAATCGACCCTTTTTTTTGCTTTTACCGTAAAAACTATTACAATATTTAGGCTATCCTAGAACAATCTACTGTTGCGAGTTTATATGCTCATTGAGAGTTAACCGAGTAATATTGCTTATATGCATGTATTTTGAAAGTTCTACTAAAATTGTTGTTGTTGTTGTTGTATCACTACTACTACTCTTAACCTTTTTATAATTATTATTATTTTTATTATTATTCCAGATGGAAGATCGTAATGCTAATGGCACCGCCGTAGAAGAGGCACAGTTGGACCCAGTGATACAGGTAAATATGATTTGTGTGGACAACAAAGGCACAGATCAGACAACGCATCCCACACACACCATACATTATTTTGTAACAAAGAATAATCGCGTATTATTATCATGCGTATATCTTAGGCATGCACACGACACTCAGTCATGTGCAATCTGATCAGTGTCTTTGATATTACCATACCACTTACAATCTAGCATGAACCAACAGCTACATGTACGTATAGTTTGTATAGCCAACGCGTAATCGTAACGTAGAAAATAATGAAATAGGTTTGTTTTTAGTTACATGTACATGTCTGTTTTATACGCTTAAAACAATCGTGACTTTACTATACCACTTACAATCTAGCATGAACCTACAGCTACATGTACGTATAGTTTGTATAGCCAACTGGCAACCGTAATATAGAAAATAATGAAGTTAGAGCAAGCATGTACATGTCACTTATTCATGCTGTTGAGTATAGCATCCAAAGTAAGTCTGAGTGACTTACAAACTCAATACTGATCGGAAAAAATGATGATTGATCGTTTTTAGAAACAAACGTGAACAGAAACGGTTTTTAAAAGAATGAAAAAGGGTATTCATAACAAATCCTTGCGGTTTTTAAAATTGTACAAGTTATGATAGAAAATATACGTTTCGCATTTCATTTGGTACACTTTATATAATGAGAATTTTCAAATAGTAAAAACTTCTTCGTTAACAGTTCGTCGAAATTTTAGAAGGAACTGCCAAATTGACTAAACATATTTCAGTTTTTGACATTGATTATCATTATTTGATTATGGCATTTTTGAACAATATCCAATTATTACGAGTTCACCCACAATATGTCAAAATGGTTTTGAGCGAAATCAGGCTGTCACAAACATTGTATTAACTCTCTTTACAAAAGCCTAGTCATTTCTTCGGCTCAATCATTCTGTTCTACAGACCAAGACTACGATGGACCACCTTCGCTGCATGACATCAGAGCTTTATTGGGCACACCGTTGCTACGACAGGGCATACGAACAAATTGAAGTACTTACCGACAAGCTGGAGCTGACTACGAGATATGCGTCATCAGACAGACCATTTAGGCGACAGATAGCCATTAGAAAACGCACCATGAGGGCGCTGATATTTGTCTACTATAACTATCTCAGACTGAAAAAAGTCATATTTTGGATCTGCGCTTCAAAATATACGGAGAAGATCCGTTTAGCTACGACAGCTTCCAGGGAGGGTTTTTTGAGGAGGAAGATGAATTGAAAGATCACTTAGAAGAAGAAGAAGAAGACTACGACGACGTTTACGATTACGACGACTGCGATGAATCGGACTATGGAGAAACAGACGACTACGACGACGGCGACTCACGGACAAATTAGGGTTTAGTCCCTTACACAAAACGGCCCTTTTTAGGGGCAACCAAATTCATAGAAAGAAAGGTACAAGTAGGCAAAGATCAGGAAAAGGCGCAATCAGAGAATGATTCCCACTCCAAAAACCGAGGTGGGAAAAAAACCAAAGTAACAATCAGGTACTTATACCATTAAAACATTTCGTAAGCCGAATGAGCAGCTATTTCCCAATAGGTGGCCACTCAGTTACCTTAACTTAACTAAAATATGAAAACACACATAATGTGCCAACAGCACAAAATAATTTAAACACCAAGACATGAAACAAAAAGAACCTTACCTAATGTCGACCCACACACACAAGTGTTCACTTTTGCACATGCATCGAAGTGAGCTCACCAATTAACCCCTACCCCACCGACTTCCGCTTAGTATGACATTTAACATACGGTCGTAAAGTTTCATGAGTCTCAAGTACCGTAGGCAAACCAGTGCACACCCGGACAAGCAGTCGCAAGATGCGGTGTGACATCGGTACATGTAAGCGTACATACACATGCTCATACTTGCATGTATTTACGCATGGTCTAACGATGTATGTAGCACAGACAAAACCAGTGCACACCGGACAAGCAGTCGCAAGATGTGGTGTGACATCGGTACATGTTAGCGTACATACACGCGCTCATACAGCTGTTATACTTGTTTGTATTTACGCATGGTCTAACGGTGCACGTAGCAAAACCAGTAAACACCCTGACAAGCAGCCGCAAGATGCGATGTGGCATCTGTTCGCATCTCACCTATTTACATGTATAAAAAGTTAGTATTGATAAAACCCGTAAAACTTGTTCGTTTATATGTGTACCGCCGCAAACATGAACCACAGTATAACCCAGACTAGTATCCACAATATGCGGTATATAGTTTATTATGAAATTTAACATGCGGTCGTAAAGTTTCATGAATCTCACGTACCGTAGGCAAAACAGTGCAACCCAGGGATGCGGTGTTACAACGGTTCATCGACATGAACCCATGTCAAAAAACCTAGTGAATGACCCGTAAAACGCATCATGCCAACAAGGTACCTATCCCAGGACATCAGCATAAATTCGGAGCATTAGTATGTTTAATCATCAACCTTATTTCCACACTGGCATCAATACATGTACGTTTATTAAAATTGAGCAATGCTATAAATGTTTAAAACAACACGGGGTCGTAAAGCCTTACGTACAGAATGAACTCTTCGAATATATGAGTGGAATATATGAGTGATTAAATGTGTTACTTGATTTTTATTTTATGACATGGGTTATGTTTGTGTCCTTGTTTATGATCTCTGACTCGTATTCAGACTATGTCTATCCCTTCAATACTGAACAACGGATGTTTAGTTTTGGGGAAGGACTGTGTCACGAATATGCGTTATATGTATATCTTTAATTTGCACAAGAATCCATATTTGGTTATGTTGAAACTAAAATAAAATGCTACATTTATTTGTTTATTACTAAAATATTCACCTCAGACACCATTTGGTTAATCAAAGCCAAATTTTATGAAGGGGGAATGAAAACTTAAAAAAATATAAATAGTCCAGGTCACATGACCAAATCTATCGGTTATGTTTGAAAATATTGTTGATGAACTTTTCATATTAGAAAATACTTCGAATAAGTGTTATAATTGCATATCAAGGAGGCACTAAGGTAACACTCTGAAAGACCACTGTACAACAGCTCCTATTTTGCTTATATAACAGCAAAGAGTAAAATACATCTAAACATCATAAAACATTTATAAAAAGTAGCAAATCTGAAAGCTGTTTGCGATATAAGTATTTTCAAATCAACGCAAAAAATGCTATTATATTTATCCAAGAACTATAATGGGGTTTAGTACAAAGGTTTTGTCAATTTGTTTATGTTCAAACTTCTGTTTTCCCACCTAGCGACGCCTAAGATTGACATGCTAAAGGCGGAGGGTCAAATATCAAGATTTACTCTTGGAATTCATCTTTTTGTGGTTGTCAATGGTTGGTCATTAGCAGACTTTTTTTAAATTCAGTTTTACGTCCCTTTCAAGATTATTTCAGCTCATATGAGACGGGCCAATCAGTAGGTGGGGCGAAAACGGGAGAACCCCGAGAAAAACCACCTGACACACCCGCAAGCAGAACTTGGCTTGTCTCACATGTGGCTTCAATGTTTCATATGGGGATAGATGAATACAACAAATGTAGCTCCCATATTGCTACTTTAGCAACCAATTATGGATCGTAAAGCTTAAACTTGTTCGCAATCCGTGGAAAGGCTTGACCGTGTAATTCTAGAGACGGACCCCCTGTTACTGATCGTTCCAAGGCGATACTTCTGTGGTTGTTCTTTGTTTTACGTCTTGGTGTTTAAAATGTTTGTGCTGTTGGCGCCTTATGTATGTTTTCATATTTTAGTTAAGGTAACTGAGTGGCCACCTATTGGGAAAATAGCTGCTCATTCGGCTAACGATATGTTTTCATAGTATAAGTACCTTATAGTTAGTTTGGTTTTTTCCCACCTCGGTTTTTGGAGTGGGAATCTTTTTCTATTTGCGCCTTTTCATGATCTTTGCCTACATGTACCTTTTTTGCGATACAAATATTTTCAAATCTACGATATTTATCCAAGAACTATAATGGGGTCTAGTACAAGGGTTTTTAATAAATCGTTTTTGTCAATTTGTTTGTTTATGTTCGTATCTGCAATGCAATTCAAAATTCTGTTTTCCCACCTAGCGACGCCTAAAATTGACATGCTTAAGGCGGAGAGTCAAATATCAAGATTTACTCTTGGAACTCATCTTTATGTGTTTTTCATTGGTTGGTCATTAGCAGAATTTAAAAATTGGGAAGCATGTTGCAAAGTTAACAAGAGGCTGTAGGAATAGGCGAGATCGGGATCGACCGTACCAATCGCTGCAAATGCGCTTTGTTATAACACAGACCGTTGCAAATTCGAAAAATCGAAACCCAAAAGTCAGTTTTTGCGTCTTATGTTACCACTAGCACAGAGACCAGACAAGGTGATCGTACTTCATGGTGATCAGCATGTCATAGCTGCTAAGGAGACTCACAAGGAACTCCAAGATGCCAGACAACACAATACTCCAATTCAACGTCAAAGTTTCATATGGGGATAGATGAATACAACAAATGTAGCTCCCATATTGCTACTTTAGCAACCAATTATGGATCGTAAAACTTAAACTTGTTCGTAATCCGTGGTTTTGAATGGGAAAAATGCAACTTGAATAATGGAAATTCCAACCCTTGAGCTTAAGTAGCCGAAACCATGACATGGCCCATCCCCTTTCTCATTAATATGTTCACTGCTCCTAAAGGGCATCAGTTGTAATTTTTATCTGACAGTATGCAATAGAAATGATGCTAGTTTTGATAAGTACAAAGAAAGCTCTTGGTCAACATTTGCTTCAGATGTTGTTATGCTGTCATCCCTAAAAAGATATTTTCGTGAATTATTAAAGCCAGATGTACGTAACTGATCTGACGGTAGAGCTTTTTTATTGTTTGCATGTGAGTGTATTTTGATGTCCTACATACGAAAATGGAAAAGAAATTGATACCGTTCCGAGCTTGTTTTCGAGATATCGGCCTTCAAAATCGTCATACGCATGTTACTTTGAGTGTCTTCAATAACGTACATCTTGCATTCATCTAGAACCTTATCAATGAGGTGTCGAAGAGAACGTTCGCCGTCACCCTTGTAAATATCCACATATTTTAATTACGTTGTTTGTGACTCCTACCATGGTTTACTCCATGTGTGACGGGATAGCCTCCCTTGGTAGAATACGTTGGTGCATTATATCGTATTAATTAATTGTATTAATTGGAGGGCCCCCGCCCATTGGGGCCTAGGAGAAATAGATGGGCTGCTTGTGCCTCCAGGCAAAGCTTCTAACCGACCATCTAATTACTGGTTAACCGCTCATGTACTTATTGGCTTAGTTGGGTGGTTATAGCAAACACACATGTGTGTTTGCTTTAGGATAAACGTACGTAAGAAATTTAGACTAAAAAATCTACATACCTTACCGAACAAAACCGACGGTTAGGCGGCCATTAATGTTGGGCGCAGACATTTTTGTCGGCATGCGCAATGTGTCTTTCAGATGTCGGGAAATTTGTACTTTCTTTTTCTTTTTTCGGCTGAACATTTTTCTTTGTCAAACATATTTCCAATTTCAGATCATATTTGTCTCCAAAATGTAAAAATATAAGATAAATACACAATTTACAAATGCAGACGACGATGAAGATTGGTTTTTCGAAATTACACCGTTAAAATCCTCGTATTATAGCAAACCAGTCAACAAGGCAATATAAACGCTCGAAAAAACAAGCGTCTGCGAGGTGTACCTAAAGCAGGTAACCGGCGAAATTATCGAGACGTTTCGAACAGACGGAAATTACGCCGTGAATAGCGTGCCTGGTTATTTTTGGGGGACAATATTTGAGGTTTGAAGGAACAGAAGGAAAACATTTAAGGGAGCTACCTACCTAGGTCTACCTAAAAACCTAACTAGGTCTACCTAACTACCAAGGTCTACCTGCCTACCAAGGTCTACCTACCTAACTAGGTCTACCAACCTAGGTCTACCTACCTAGGTCTACTTTCCAAGGTCTACCTACCTAAGTCTACTAACCAAGGTTTATCTACCTTGGTCTACTTACCAAGGTTCCCTTTCCTAGGTTTACTTACCTATGTCTTAGTCTACCTATCTAGGTCTACCTTCCAAGGTCTACTTATCTAGGTCTACTTACCAAGGTCAAGTTATCAAGGTCTACATACCTAGGTCTACTTCCAATGTCTACATACCTAGGTCTACTTACCAAGGTTTATCTACCTAGGTCTACTTACCTTAGTCTATCGAACTAGGTCTACTTACCAAGGTCTCACTTCCGGGGTCTACTTACCAAGGTCTGTTTACCAAGGTCTACCTTCTATGGTATACTCACCAAGTCTACTTACCAAGATCTACCCACCTAGGTCGACTTACCAAAGTCTACCTACTAAGTCTATTAACCAATATCTACCTACCAAAACCTACATACTAAGTCTACTTCCAATGTCTACTAACCTATTTCTACCTACCAAGGTCTAACTATCTACGTCTGCTTACCAAAGTTTACTTACTTAGGTCTACCTACCTAGGTCTACTTACCAAGGTATACATACCTATCTATGTCTACTTACCAAAGTCTACTTACCTAGGTCTACCTACCTAGGTCTCCTTCCCAAGGTCTACCTACCTAGGTCTACTTACCTGGGTCTACCTACTATGTCTACTTACCAAGGTCTACGTCCGGGGTCTACTTACCTAGGTCTACTTACCTAGGTCTACGTACCAAGGTCTACTTACCAAGATCTACCTACCTAGGTTTACCTACAAGGTCTACTTACTCAGGTCTACTAAAATAGATGGATAGCTGGATACACTTATTGACAAAAAAATCCCAGCATACGGTTTTCCGTGTGTGTTTGCAGATAAGGCAGCGTGCCTTTATTTCATATTATTTATGTGGCGCATTTTGGGTGTCATGACATCCTAATGTTGGGTAAAAGTCCCATAAAATGGAGGCAACGTCCCGACATGACCATTGCTGTTGACTGGGGCGTAAAGCATCAATTCAAACAAATTCAAATTAATTGGAGTGCTAGTAATATGCAAATTAAAAATTCAAAACTTTGAGAAGCGTGTAAGTCTTGACTATATAGCGCAGTAAACCACCCAAGATTTTCCAACGACGGGGTTTGCTGCCTCTTTGCTGTGGTTTGGCTCGGTTGTTCGTTACACATTTTTATATTTTTGCAGACAGTACTGTCAAAATTAAGTTGTATGCAAAATGGAACAGCGTCTCGACATGACAATAGCTTTTGACTGAGCACTAATAAAGCCGCAGCTCAAACAAACAATTTTAATTTTAAAATCTTGTGACAGGATAAGGATTATGATATCAGTGGTTGTCTTTTTTCATATGTAGCGCTGTGTTTCATTGCTGCCCACTGATTTGCAAAAAGGTACAAGTAGGCAAAGATCAGGAAAAGGCGCAATCAGAGAAAGATTCCCACTCCAAAAACCGAGGTGGGAAAAAACCAAAGTAACAATCAGGTACTTATACCATAAAAACCTTTCGTAAGCCAGCCGAATGAGCAGCTATTTTCCCAAAAGGTGGCCATTCAGTTACCTTAAGTAAAAATATGAAAACATACATAAGGCGCCAACAGCACAAAATAATTTAAACACCAAGACATGAAACAAAAAGAACCACCACAGAAGTATCGACTTGGAACGATAAGTAACACAAAGTTACTGGCGGGTTTAAATCGATTTTACATGGCCATAACCTCACCCTCAGCTTCTGCAGTGGTTCATAACATTTAGTTACTTCTTCGGTCCTCGTGGTGAATCTCTAACTAGCCAATGAATCATCAAGAACAAACAAATAAATCATGATAAACATCCTGATGTATCAAATACCAGGACTCACAGATTCAGTAAGCTGCCCGACGATGGAGATCCCTGGGCGCCGAATAACTTACTAACTCCGGAGCAAAAGAAAAACATCAGTTGGACCCCGGTGGGCCAAGCAACAGACAAGAAGCTCCGGCCCCAACCAACTAAAAATGAATAGCTTTAAGTCGGGGCCATCATAGAGTCTGACGCCCGACCCACCGGCGTACAATTAAAGAAGGCAGCATAGTTATCAACCGTGATTGGGTTAAAAACTAAGCATGCAGACTGTCGCATAACATGTCTCCTTCTTTTGGGACGGAGGGGTACTATTGCTGATGGAAAACTTAACCGATTTGAAGCGATTAAGTGTCAAATACTGATCTAGTGTCTATCAATCCTTACACTCCTGCTTTGAGGCCCGAAAACTCTTTAACATTTTCCCTGAATTTCGAATACACTGTAATTTTTTGTATTGAATACCAAATAATGTGCTTCTTGATTCACAAGGTATGTCATTTTGGGGGGTTTAATTCCATTCTCAGTGCAAATAATTATTTTTCTTTGCATCAGTTTCTTGCAAGCTTAATGTTTTGGTCCCCTCACTGAATGGTTGGGATTCATTTGATTTTATTATGGTGACATCTGGACACAATGGATTTGGTCATTCCTCTTAATGAGTTGGTTGGTATTTTTAGCTGTGTCACGACGACGCAATACAATGGGTTTGGTCATTTTACTGATGACTTGGTTTGTATTCATTCGATTTCGTCATGGCGACATCTGAATACAGTGGGTTTGGGCCTTTCTCTGAATTACTTGGTTGGGGTTCATTTGATTGTGCCATGGTGACACTAAATACAAATGTTTTGGTACTACCTCAAAATGACTTGGACATGATTAATTTGACTGTGTCTTGGTGACATCTGAATGCAGTGGATTTGTTCCATCTTCTGAATGGCTTGGTTTGGATTCCTATCGTGGTGACATTTGAATAAAGTAGGTAATGGGCTTGTAGCCTTGTAAGTGCAGATTTCACTTTAGAAGTGTTTGTTAAGTGAGTAGGCTTATTCTCCCTGCGAGAAGTTATGCATTCTGTTTTTTTTTCTGTTGTGTTGGGAAGTTCTGTACATATTTCTTGTATTGGTACAGATATGTTTAATTTCTATCTTTAATTCGATTTTACGTCCCTTTCAAGATTGTTTCAGCTTAAATGAGACGGGCCAATCAGTAGGTGGGCGAAAACGGGAGAACATCGAGAAAAACCACCTGGCACATCCGTAAGCAGACCTTGGCTTGTCTCACATGTGGCCAGTGCGGGACTCGAACCCACACCAGACACAGCGGTGAGATGATATCGTGATTAAGAAAAAGCGCTCTTAACCGCTCGGCCACGGGGGCCTCACAGGTATGTTTAAGGGTGGTCGGTTGGGAATTTGGGCCCCACCCATTGGGACCTAGGAGAAATGGACTGCTTGTGCCTCCAGGCAAACCTATTAAACTACCGACCGACCATCTTATTACTGGTAAACCGCTCAGGTCTGAGCCTGCCCAGGAAAAGTGGTTTAGTCAAACATATAAGCCTTATTGGTTTGCTTGGGTGGATATATCGTTAAAGCACATTTTGAATGTCATGACATCCGAATGTTGGGTAAAAGTCTCATAAAACGGCGGCAAAAGCCCGACATTACCATTGCTATCGACTGGGACGTAAAGCATCAATTGAAAAAAAAAAAAAACAAAAAAAAAAAAAAAAAAAAAAAAAAAAAAAACAAGGAAACAGGTATGTTAATTGTCTGACTTTTCTGTGTGTATTGCCAACCTGATGGAAATTTCTTCAGTGTTATATAGGGATGTAAAAGCAAAATCATGCGTATTTCAGTGCTTGTTAAATAGGACAAACTTACTGGAATTGGACCTTGGTCTATGTTGAAGGTTGATATTGGACTAGTTTCATACTTCTTCTCATAAGTTCTACATGTGCGTGCTAAAATGTAACACGGTTTTTATTGTTAGTTTGTATTTGTTTGGGCTTTTGTGACACGATCACTTGTGAACATATTGAACAATAGTGTTCAGAAAGCCCAGAGCAAACGAAATGGATGTCCTTACATATTTTAGTGGTGTTCTTTGTTTCTCTTTCCCTTTATTGACAGCTATTCATTTTTTTCCAGTATCAACTGATGCAGTTTGTTTAATATGAGCCTGTGCGTGAGAAAACCAACAATCTGCCTATGCGAAAACAAAGACGCAGATCAGCTTCGCGGTAACCGCGAAGCTGATCAGCACCTTTGTTTTCGCTACACGGATAGTACAGTCCCTCTTCTTCTTAAATCAAAAATTTCAAGCCTCTAGCCATCTTCTGTGCTTGTACAGCCCAGTTTGTGTCGGACCTGGTCAGAAACCCAAATTGTTTGTTTTCTCACGCACAGGCTCATATCTGAAGATGAATGACAATGCTTGATGTTGTTGTAGGATGTAGGTTGTTGTTGGTCCAATGATCTGCATGCAATTGGATGTGAGTAGCCATAATATGTAAACTAAAAGTATTTGGTGTAATTGTCTTATTTGTGTTCATGTAACTTGGACACAACTTGTACAACAAGTAGAGTATCAGCATATGGTAACATTTGTGGGACTTATTTGTGAAATCGGTATGACTACTTTGTGAAATAGGGTGGTCGGGTGTAAATATAGGCCCCCGCCATTGGGGCCTTAAGAAATAGATGAACTATGAACAAGCTTATGAATTACTCTTTGTCGTTTTCGACCATCGCACAACGGTGCAGCCATTACAAGCAGTCGCGTATAAAGAAAATATCAAAAATCGGAGAACATCATGAGTCAAAAGGAGAAGAAATGTGGCGGCAGCAGCCGCATTGGATGACTCTGGATCTGAACCAGACTTTGTCAATGAAATTGTTGAGTCACTAAAATCTAAGAGACGTACAAATGAGCACGAAAAAAAATGTCATCTCAGTAGCAAAGATCCTAACACCGATCCTTACTCAAACGGTTTCGAAAGCAGTTAAGCCAGCAGTGAAAGGAATGCAAAAGATGCAATCGGCTATCAGGAGAAATGGATACGTTCAACAATACGGAAAGAGCAGGCTTTCAAGTGGGTTTTGATGAAAAAGTAGGAAAAAAGTAGGAGCCAATTCAAGAAAAAAGTAGGAGAAAAGTAGGAAAAAGTAGGAATCTGATGATAAAAAGTAGGAATCATTATATTCAACTTACCAACAAAACTGTATATTAACTCACTAGAATGGCACAGGACAGCTTGGAAAAATCCAGTCACAAGACATAAGGGCTGTATTGCTTCGGGATGATCTAAGATCTTGCTGTACATGCTGCTGTCAACCTGGATTTTTTTTTTAATTTATTACTCAAATTGAACATTAAAACAAACCATAAAACACAGTGAATTAACTGTTCAGTGTTATTCCAGTGAGAGACAAATGCTTAGATGTTTTAATAAGCTTGCTTTGAGTTAGAAATGGTAGATTATATCATATATGATATTCCTGAGTGTGACCTGTCAGGTAACAGAAACAAGTACACAGACCAGGAAATCATATTTCAGAGTTGAATGAGCTAGTCAACCAGCTTCCCAATGTCAATCTCATAGATTTATGCAACAACCTATAGAGTTACAATGGGCTAGATAGTCAACCAGCACTGTCTCTCTCTAGAACATGCATGTTTATCATCCATGGAAACTTTTAAAAAGCAAAGCTACTGTCACTATAAATCAAAAAAGATTTATACATGTACATATTCAAACTTGCAAGATATGAAGCATTTGTGAGTTTGTAATATAATTGATCATTAGCTAATTACTACAAAGTAACTAAAGAGCATCAAAACAACTGAACACAAAGGATGTGCACTCTAGAACAACTCTTTTATAGCAAAACGTTTGCATGTATAAAAATAGTGATTATCTAAGAAAAAAAACACGAAAAAATGACTAGGTTCTAAATGATGACTAGAGTCCTAGTCTTGTATCACTCTAAGCAAAGTACAAGGCATCACAGTTGAGTCCTTCAGATAGTCTTTAGTTATGTTTCCTTTTGACCTGACTTATCCCTTGTCATGGATGAATTTACTGAGGATCTCTGTTTGTAGATGTAATTGTCTAACATTTTTTGCCGCTTACTATCTATGTCTTTTACTAATTATCTTTTAAATTGTGACAGCCAGTGATTTCCTGAGTGGTAAGGATTACTTGAATATTACCTGATGATGTTAAGTTTTAGGTATATTCTAGTATTTCTTTCCACTCATGATGCACCTATCTATGTTTATTTCCAGAGTGGGGGTTCAGGAAAGGAAATCAGAAATTTTAAGAAAGAAAAAATATTTCCTTTGCCAGTCTGTCTTGTAAATTCTCTATGATAACATAAAATTGCTCAGGAAAATTTCTTACAATGTTTTGTGTATCCAACATAATACTCCAATGGCAATGTGTTCTGCTCATTTCCAGTTAAAAGGAAATATTAAGCTACCCAATCACTGTTATCCATACAAACACTCTTCAGAGATAAACATTGATAGCTGCATAATTGTCCCTCATTTGCTAATCATTGGGACATACATCTACAGTGCACATCCTTCACATTTATCAATATAATATATGTTCTAAGTGTTCAACTCTGAAACATACCTCTCATATCTGATGGATCAGTAGTCAAAAACATGTTTCTCAGAAACACATCAGCTGGCATAAGAGGTCAACAGTTGCATGCTCAAAGACAGCTAGAACAGCTACAGCCTTAGCAGTTGAATATGTCATCAGCCCTTATATCATGTAGCAACAGACTAAAATATTTTGAATTATAACACATTTACTTTTTTTTTTCATTTTTTATACAAAAAGTAGGAATAGTACGAGTTTTTTGAAGAAAAGTAGGAAAAAAGTAGGAAAGGCACCAAAAAGTAGGAAAAGTAGGAAAAAGTAGGAAAAAGTAGGACTACTTGAAAGCCTGAAAGAGGGAAAATCTCCGGATTAGTGGCATCCCAGAGGAAGAAGGAGAAAATCTTCGTAGATTGGAGTTGAGATGCAAGTTGATGCGATTAACGTGGTACATTGTACCGGGCAGAAGGGGACAAGGCCCTACTTTGCAGATTTGCAAATTTGGTATGCAAAAGAATCAGAAAGAAACGAAAGGAAATGTACTGATATTCTTGTTTTTACTTTTGGTGATCAAGTCTTAGGAGTAGAAGAGGACTTTGTGTATTTAGGGATTAGCTTTGATTATAAAGAACAGTTTTTAAAGCGCGGAATCGTCTTATTAACCAGGCCAAAAAGGCACTGTTTGCAGTTGTAAAGAAAGTAAGGAAGCTTTGTTTACCATGTGATATACAATTAATAAATAAAATAAAACTGAGATCCTTTAAGAGCAGTGAGATATGATGATTGCTCCTATTCTTTTGTATGGAGCAGTTTAACGATCGGTTCAACTTCCCTCAATTTATCAAACTTGGCTCCGTTCCAGAATGTTTGCAATTCGTCAGAAATGTACTCGTTAATTAAAGGTTTAAAATTGACATAGAATTTTAAGAACAGTTTCTTCTAGACTTATGTTTATCATGTTTATACACTGAAAAATTACTGAAAGACATGCCCAAAGACGTTGCCAACTGGAGAACTCATTACATTTTACATTTTGCCGTTAATCTCCTGTAAAATCTTAGAAAACTGTAAATTAAAAAAAAATCCAGATTTTCTAACTGTCAGGAACTGGGAATAAAAGATACCGTAAAATTCTATTAAGCGCCCACATTCTAAGAAACGCCGCATCCAAACAAAACTGACCAATTTTCTGTGAGTTTTGGAATACAAGGAACCTCTGATAAACATCCACTTTAAAAGTGTTGGGAAAATACTATATTTTATCAGGTGAATTTCTAAAATTGCTGTTTTATGAGATAATAAACAAATCTATTCTAGCTTGTAGTCACGGTCAAAAATAAGTGATAATACATGCGATGCCCAAACACTTTTTTTTTTTTTACAAAAGTCCTGTCTGGGGCATATCAAGATCCATCAATAAGTTGAGTTTTTAAATATGAATTCTTGAATGTTCCTATGGTGTTGCTTCCAATAAACACCCGTCCCATACAATGTAGCCTCAAATAAACGTCCATCCCCTTATATTGTAAAGTTACTGTAAATGGAATTTTTACCGTACTTGTTGACATTGGAAATGGGGCCGTTTTATAAGTATATGTAATTCTGTACGCTAATTCTGTTTGTTTATATAATTTCCTGTATTGTGGCATTCTCTATTTCTTCAATTCTTCTTCCCGATGCAGTAGAGCGTCTATAAATCTAATATAATAAATAAAATAAATAAAAAGCAAACACAAATAGAATAAAAATGGCCGCCGTCCGTAGGTAATAAAAAGAACCGAAAATGATAGGGTCGCCTATGGCGGTAAATGAAAGGCCGCTAAATAGCGTCATTGACGTCAAAGGTTTATAGATGCTAAAATTGGCGTACAGAATCGGAAGACCGCGGTGGTGTAATGGTTAGCACGTCTGCCCGGAATGCTGGAGGTCCGTGGTTCGATTCCCGGTCGCGGCACGACCGACTTTTGTACGCTATATGTGGAGATTTTATCATTAACGGTGCAAAATATTATTTGTGCCTGAACTAGCTTTCGCCTTTCGGCTTCATCAGAGGCATACTGATTAGTGCAAGTTTACAGAAAAATAGAAGGTGAGACAGCGAAAATGGCCGTCCTCGATTTTTGAGATAAGCAAATACAGGTAAAATATCACATTTTACTCAATTGGAGAACACATGAGCAACAGAAATTTGATGCAATTTGATTAAAATCCCGAAAATAAAACTCAAACCAGAAGAGGGGGGGGGGGTGGAAATAAAAAAAAGAAAAAGAAAGTAGAAGTAAACAAACACGACCGTTCACTTTGAAGGTTGCAAAACTACTGAAGGTAGGCTATGCAAAGCCTGCCTTTAAACACACCGCTACAAACGCTGGTCATTTTTATGGTTATGTAAACAGCTGCGGGCGAGGTTTTCCTAAATAATTGGCTAAGTTGAAGACTACTTGATACAATATGGAGAATGACCAGGTTTGACTGGATCAAGATACAAGATGTATATAAATTAATAGTATAGTATGAGATTTGGGTAATATTAATACATCAAACAGACAAACCTGTCGGTAGCACCGGATCCTATCTATCTTCTGATACTGAGTCGATCAATTTCTGATCATCACCTCAGGTGTGGGGTGGGTGGCTAAATTTAGAATTTAGTCAAGGGAAAATAAAACATTTGGGGTGGACCATTAAAACTATTTACAAGATATAGATGAGAGGCATACTAAAACGCATGCCTCTGGGCTAATGATTTCAATAGAAGCCTTAAATTCCTCAATGGTCTTAGATAGGACCACTGAAGAAGGGAGACTATTCCAAACCGGAATAGTTCTGGGGAAAAAGGAATTTTTCAGGGCATCACTATAGGCAAATGGTCTTGTGTATTGTGATTCATGTGATGCCCGAGTATGCCTTAGATTTGGTGCCGGGGTCAGGTATTTGTCTTTGTCAAGAGACACTGTACCGGAGTGTATCTTGTAGAAGAAGGTTAAGGAGGACCGCTCCCTGCGAGACTCCAGGGATGGCCACTCAAGTTCGTCTAGCATTTCACCGACGCTACTGGTGTTCCTCCATCGCCTGCAGGTCCACCGGGCAGCAGTCCTCTGCACCTTCTCCACCATCTCAATCTGAGTTTCATGATAGGGATGCCAAATAGGAGCTGCATACTCAAGTTGAGGCCGAACCAATGTTTTGTATGCAACTTCCTTAGTATGCCTAGGTGCCAGTGCCAAATTGCGCCGAAGAAAACCCAAAGTCTTAGTTGCCTTGCATGTAATTTCAGAAATGTGTTGACCCCAATCAAGATCATCTGTGATAGTTAAACCGAGGTATTTAGCGGACTGAACCTGTTCTAATGTTTGCTGATGCAGTGTGTAATTGAAATCTATATGCCTGCTTGGATGTAGCCGCGTCACCCTCATTGAATGACATTTGCTAACATTGAATTTCATTTGCCAATCCATTTCCCATTTGGCCAAGCTATTCAGGTCATCTTGTAAAATTTGACAATCCAATGGTGACTTGACATTTCTGTATAAAACACAATCATCAGCAAATAGCCGAACAGATGACCTGATGTTGTCAGGAAGATCATTAATGAAAATAAGAAATAGGACCGGTCCTAAGACCGATCCTTGTGGGACACCAGAAAGAACCGGGACTGGATCTGAGGCACGGCCATCTAATACCACTTTTTGAGAGCGCTCAGAGAGCCACGAGTCGATCCACTTATGTGTAGATCCTCTAATCCCGTAAAAGTCAAGTTTGTATAATAACCTTTTATGTGGGACCTTGTCAAAGGCCTTAGCGAAATCCATGACAATCACATCCGTCTGCCTGTGGCCACGACCCACTGCTCGGTCCAGATTACTAACCAAATCATGATAAAACTGAACTAACTGGGTTTCGCAAGACCTTTGACTTCGGAACCCATGCTGACAGTCAGCAAGAATGTTTTCAAGAGCCAAGTGTTTGTTTATGTTGCTGACTATTATATGCTCTAGAGTTTTGCAACAGATACAAGTAAGCGACACCGGTCGATAATTAGCTGCATCGTATTTCTCACCTTTCTTAAATACCGGGGCTACATTTGCCTGTCGCCAATCGTCTGGTACAGCACCCTGAGCAAGCGACTCATTGAAGATATAGGTCAGTACAGGAGCAATTTCAGAACTACATTCCTTCAACACCCTAGCACTCAGGCCATCTGGCCCAGGCGCCTTATGTATATTCAAATTATTCAACAGTTTAATGACCCCATTGGGGTCAACTGTAATTTCACCCATAGCGGTGAAAGGACTTGTGCCTTTGGAGGGGATTTCATCATCTGATTCGCGAGTGAAGGCTGACTGAAACTGCCTATTACAAATATTAGCCTTATCCAAAGTGTCAGTCTTCAAGATACCATTTTCTCTAAGAGTATTGATCCCAGACGCGTCTTTCTTAAGGGACTTGACAATGACCAAAACTTTTTTGCCTTTTCATTTTTTCGGGGACAATCGGGATCAGGGTTATCATTTTCAAAGGAGAAGATATTGGTAATATGCTTCCAATATGCATCTCTAATGCTCTTTTGAACATGTGCTCTGAACCGTTTGTAATGGTTCTTAATGTCAGGGCTGCTTGACTTGCGAGCACGAAAGTAAAGTTTATCACGTTTCCTTATCAAGCGTTTGATCGAGCTATCGATCCATGGTAAGCTATATTTTGTCTTGGTCATTTTTGATGGAATAAACCTTTCAATAGCCGAGAGAACCTCCGACTTAAAACTGACCCACATGTCATTGACTGACACCTGACTATGGTCAGTTGAAAGGAACGAATCCCTATAGCGCGCTAGATGGTCATGGAGACCGTCCATATCCGCTCGTTTATATAGGAAAATCTTACGCGGGGCCTGCTGAATCCGAGTAGCCTTTGTCATATTCAATATAGACAATGTCATGATCTGCTTTGCCGATCGGGGGCATCCCTTTAACACGGTTAATTGGGGATGGCGAGTTAGTGAAGAGTAAATCAAGGGTCTTGTCTTCTCGGGTGTGTATATTTACCATTTGGGAGAGGCAGTGATCCTGTATTATGTCCACAAGTTTAGTCTGAACTGGCCTCTTTTTGACCCCCTCGGGTACCTGCATTGTGCTCCACTCAATATCACCACAATTGAAGTCACCGCCTACAAGAACATGGGCATTTTTATTTGACATAATCCGAGAAAGTGGAGTATTAAAATCCTCAAGATATTTCAGTTCAAGCTCCTGAGTTGGGAACCTAGGGGGACGATAGAATGATCCAAGGTACAAAGTCCTACATCCAATAATGTTCAACTTACACCAAATTATTTCGCCATAAATGGATGCTTGAATGATATGCTTTAAGTATATGTGGAGATTTTATCATTAACGGTGCAAAATTTTATTTGTGCCTGAGCTAGCTTTCGCCTTTCGGCTTCATCAGAGGCATACTGATTAGTGCAAGTTTACAGAAAAATAGAAGGTGAGACAGCGAAAATGGCCGTCCCTCGATTTTTGAGATAAGCAAATACAGGTAAAATATCACATTTTACTCAATTGGAGAACACATGAGCAACAGAAATTTGATGCAATTTGATTAAAATCCCGAAAATAAAACTCAAACAAGAAGAGGGGGGGGGGGGTGGAAATAAAAAAAGAAAAAGAAAGTAGAAGTAAACAAACACGACCGTTCACTTCGAAGGTTGCAAAACTACTGAAGGTGGGCTATGCAAAGCCTGCCTTTAAACACACCGCTACAAACGCTGGTCATTTTTATGGTTATGTAAACAGCTGCGGGCGAGGTTTTCTTAAATAATTGGCTAAGTTGAAGACTACTTGATACAATATGGAGAATGACCAGGTTTGACTGGATCAAAAGATACAAGATGTATATTAATTAATAGTATAGTAAGAGATCTGGGTAATATACATCAAACAGACAAACCTGTCGGTAGCACCGGATCCATAAATGGATGCTTGAATGATATGCTTTAAGTATATGTGGAGATTTTATCATTAACGGTGCAAAATTTTATTTGTGCCTGAGCTAGCTTTCGCCTTTCGGCTTCATCACAGGCATACTGATTTTCGGGATTTTAATCAAATTGCATCAAATTTCTGTTGCTCATGTGTTCTCCAATTGAGAAAATCGAGGACGGCCATTTTCGCTGTCTCACCTTCTATTTTTCTGTAAACTTGCACTAATCAGTATGCCTCTGATGAAGCCCTTCTTATACCTTCTTATTTTCTCCTCAGTTCCCGATTTTCTTATAACCAGAACTTTTCTAAAACAACTACTGCATTCGTTCTCAAGAGTTTTTAAGGACTTACATACTAAGCTGCAAGTCTCAGCTTCAGATGTATATGGGTCGCATTCTAAGCCAGGAGAGAATTGCTGTTTTATCTAAATTATCAGGACAGGAAGACAACGAAGGAGATGGTTGCCCTGTTTCTCCCTGCTCTAATAATTCTGAGAATGACTGTCCACATGCTTCCTCAGTATCTCCATTCAGAAAAAGTACTGAGGTAGATGAAGGTTCACATACTTGTGTAGAGATTTTATGTTCAGAAACAGCAAAGTCAGATGGATTAGTGTTGTTGGGACAAAGCTGTACTACATGATTATTGTCTTGCATAACAGATGGTAGGGTATAATTATTCTGAAGTGGGGCACAAACTATTAATTTTTGAAGGGAAAAAAGTAAGCATTTGGGGCTGCATGCTGTTACAATTGCTGTACATATTAGCTACATTAGAATTGAAACTCTGGAAGACATGTTTGGATCTCGGAATGTTTGAATGGTACATGTATTAAATGATGCAGTATTTTGGGAACCAATACCAATAGGTGTAAGGGTCGGTGTATTGTGGCAAGTGCCTGAGGGCTTTGCACTGTTAGACACAAGCTGTTTCAAAAGGCCAGGCCTGGTTCGGGGAATCAATTGGATCAATATGTAGAGATTTGTCACTTGAATCTTGCGGCGGACCATTAAAGACCTGTTAAGTTTCTGAAGATCAACCGGTTTGGAACTTGGCTCTGGCTCTGCACATGAATTTGATGGGAAAATGTCTGAATTAGATTTTGGGTTACTCATTATGTTATTTTATGCATAAAACATGCTAGCAGCTAATTCTTGCTGTGCATGGATACCTGCGTTTTTCTGCAGTCAGTTCTATAAATTGATAAAAAACTCATTAGTCCTTCATGATAATTTTAGTACCAAAACAAACTAGAAAAAGTGCCTTGAGAGGCACGTATACCCCGGCTGGTAGCCACCAAGCCCCCTCACTCCTTACCCAAACAACCTGGCACATGCTCATCCTTCACATTGAACCTCAAATCCCCAATGATAGACAGTACCCTTATTTAGTATGTGTTAGAGAAAAAGCATTGTAAAGCACTTTGCGTAAAAACATTTTAGAATGACAGATCTATCTTAGAGCAGTATAGAGAGCTGACGTGTATACTCAATCTAGGACATAATCATGCACAAAGTTTGTCATGAAAGTATATCATTCTTTAAAACAGTCCTAGATCTTGACCTATAGTCACATCCCACGCATGGAACCTAGAGTCTAACCCTTAGTTGTGGACACTTTGGTGTAAGCATGAATGCTTTATGACACATGATTGTCAAGATACAGACCTACAAAATACTCATCTTGGTAACTATTGCAACTATTGGTAACTATTGAATTATATGTGTCCTAGAGTTTGACTTGCAGCCCCACCCCTGGAACATGGAAGATGAAAAAAGTACAAGTAGGCAAAGATCAGGAAAAGGCGCAATCAGAAAAAGATTCCCACTCAAAAACCGAGGTGGAAAAAAACCAAACTAACAATCAGGTACTTATACCATGAAACATATCGTAAGCCGAATGAGCAGCTATTTTCCCAATAGGTGGCCACTCAGTTACCTCCTTAACTTAACTAAAAATATGAAAACATACATAAGGCGCCAACAGCACAAAAAATAATTTTATACACCAAGACATAAAACAAAAAGAACCACCACAGAAGTATCGACTTGGAACGATCAGTAACACAAGTTACTGGCGGGCTTAAACCGGTTTTACATGGCCATAACCTCACCCTCAGCTTCTGCAGTGGTTCATAACATTTAGTTAGTTATTCGGTCCTCGTGGTGAATCTCTAACTAGTCAATGAATCATCAACAACAAACAAATAAATCATGTAAAACATCCTGATAAATCAAAAACCAGGACTCACAGACTGATTAAGCTGCCCGACGACGGAGATCCCTGGGCGCCGAATAACCTACTAACAGTTAGACCCCGGTGGGCCAAGCAACAGACAAGAAGCTCCGGCCTCAACCAACTAAAATGAATAGCTTTATGTCGGGGCCATCATAGAGTCTGACGCCCGACCCACCGGCGTGCAATTAAAGAAGGCAGCATAGTTATCAACCATGATTGGGTTAAAAACTAAGCATGCAGACTGTCGCATAACATTCAAGTTATAACCTATACGTCTGTAACGTGTTATAATTTTTTTGAACTGAAAAGAAAAATCATTAATTCCTTTAAGTTTCTTAAATTTGTAAACCAAGTCACCATAAAATTCAGGTTCAGAAAGGCCCTCACTTAAAAGCGTCCATAAAGTGACCATAAAGAAAAGGGGGCCACATATTGTGTACATGTTTTCAAATGAGATTTAACAGACAACATGTATTTACTTTTCCTACTTTTCATGAAGACCAGAAATTGCATTTCATTGCAGGGATGTTCATGCAATATAATGCATATTCTATTTGTTCTACAAGAAAAAAATAAGAGAAATATAATATTTTTGTTGCCTGCTAAAATTACAAAGTAGCATTAGAAGGGGTAACTGTGATTACACTGACTGTTTTAGGTATGAGTTATTGGTAGTACTCACCGGTAGACACGAATATATAGAGTGGAGATCTACAATGGAGTTGTAAAGTGCCACCAATATGGCATTTTTGGACTTTAGAGGTAACAAAATAAATTTGGAAAAATATCTTGGTTAAGGTAATTGAAGCGAATTCTCATGCCAGCCTTCTTAAATATGATTCATGATTATCACGATACTCCTGGTTGTTATGGCCTTACATAATTGGCATACTACGCATAGTCACCATCTTTATAATCATAATCTGTTTTTGTAATTATAAAATAGCAGTCTTTTACTGCGAGAGAAACTGATTAGCTAATTGTTGTAATAATCAAAGTGGTGTGACAGGAACTGCAGGAGTAAATGGTTCGGTGAAGTCTGAAGACGAGGCTGTTATTCGCAAGCCAAGAAGACAGGAACCTTCCATAACGTATGGGAGCGGTAGCATTGGCTACGTTGTTGGGCGAAGGCAGCTGTAAGGTGGCCCAACGAAATTAATGGACAGCTAGCGATGTGGGAGCTCGATTTAAAACCATGGTATTGCCCTGAAGGCAGTGCCATGGCAGAATATTTCTTTTGCTGACGACAAAGTCCACGGTGTCATCCTGAAGGTGGCGCTATGGCAGAAGATTCACCTGCATATTGTTCATTGAATTTTTATTTGGAAAACATTTATACCAGATGATTGAAACTGTGTCACATATGGTGCAAAAAAGACTGCATAGGATTTCAAAACCTGAACGGATAATACTGGAACAGCTCAAACTGTTATGTACATCATCTGAACTATATAACGTGTTATTTACATGTATCGCATGTATAGTTGCTAAACTTTATGTAAACTAATGTAGTATTTTCAAATGACATTAACCAAAAAGAAGAGTTGGCACATGTGCTGACAGACGATAGGTTAAATCATAATTTTGATGGCCAAATGTAAAGGTCAGCTACTGAAAAATGATGTTTAATAATCGATGGCCATCATTTTAAATAAAATAACAACACAAACGTTCTGGAAAAAGTACCAAAACTTTCGACAACTTCAATTATATCAGAAATAATAAAAATAAAATATCAGAGAAGTAAAAATAAAATGTATTGTGTCAAAGAATTGTCAGACAACTAATGGAAACCTACTCAGAAGAGACATCGTTTATTGTAGTGGATGTAATGCAACGGGGTTCTAACACCCAAAATATGCCATAGACCTACGTAAACATGGTAGAAGCTAAAGGTACTTCAAAACAAACGGGAGATGTTGATGTGGACGAGGAGTTGCAGAAAATGCAAGGCTATTATGGTGATGGCAATACCGCGGGGAGATTTGTTGTGCTCGAGGAAGAGGATGGGCTAATTATGTATAGAGGAGAAGGAACTAAAACGGACCCTTAGATGGTGACTTTGTGTTGTGAGCTTGATAGTGAGGATTCAAAATGTATAATACGTGTATGTTTCTTTCCAATACTTGATAATGTGTATATTCCATTCCCCAAACTTGATAATAAAAGTAAAATAGAAATTCGAATTTCACTAATGCAAGTATGCTCAATCTTCAAACTCGATAGTGCTGTGCTAGGTAAAATATGTAATCTCAAGACTAGATAAAGAGTGGTTCATATTTGGAATTTGTACCTTGGAAATAATTGTACCATATAATTTAAGATGCTGCATGTTTAAAAAATGTAAATGCATTTTAAAAATGTTTTAAAAATGCATGTGAAACCGTTTAAATGTTGCCACAATAAGGAACATGTTGTTATATGTATGTACACTCTTGTCCAGCGCAGGCTATGGTCAAGATTTCGTCATGGTTTTATATTGCAACATTACTTCTGAGAGTTTTATTAAATTAAATAAATCTCTTTTAAGAAAGGTGCGGAAATAACATAGTCAATATCGATGTCTGCTAATTAAGCTGTTAATTGGGTTTATTACTAATGAACTTAATAAGCTACATGGTTGTATATTTTAAATCTTGTATCATCTGCAAAAGTACATACTTGCATACTCAGTCTCATGTTTTGTGCAATATCTTTTGACATTTTGTTTTGGTCAGTGAAACTTGCAGAATATGACTGTCGCGTGATTGGTTGGTATCTTTAGTAAATAACGTATATAGGTGGCGCTGAGTGACTAACCTTGATTTTGATTGGCTAGCCATGACGTAAGTAGATGACGTCTTGATAGAATCGAGGGCGCTCGGCCAGAGAGTATGTAAAAAAGGTACAAGTAGGCAAAGATCAGGAAAAGGCGCAATCAGAAAAAGATTCCACCTCCAAAAACCGAGGTGGGAAAAAACCAAATTAACAATCAGGCACTTATACCATGAAACATATCGTAAGCCGAATGAGCAGCTATTTTCCCAATAGGTGGCCACTCAGTTACCTTAACTTAACTAAAAATATGAAAACATACATAAGGCGCCAACAGCACAAAAAATTTTAAACACCAAGACATAAAACAAAAAGAACCACTACAGAAGTATCGACTTGGAACGATCAGTAACACAAAGTTACTGGCGGGCTTAAACCGGTTTTACAGGTACCTAACCTCACCCTCAGCCTCTGCAGTGGTTCACAACATTTAGTTAGTTCTTCGGTCCTCGTGGTGAATCTCTAACTAGTCAATGAATCATCAAGAACAAACAAATAAATCATGATAAACATCCTGATGAATCAAAAACCAGGACTCACAGATTGAGTAAGCTGCCCGACGATGGAGATCCCTGGGCGCCGAATAACCTACTAACTCCGGAGCAAAAGAAAAACACCAGTTGGACCCCGGTGGGCCAAGCAACAGACAAGAAGCTCCGGCCCCAACCAACTAAAATGAATAGCTTTAAGTCGGGGCCATCATAGAGTCTGACGCCCGACCCACCGGCGTGCAATTAAAGAAGGCAGCATAGTTATCAACCATGATTGGGTTAAAAACTAAGCATGCAGACTGTCGCATAACATTCAAGTTATAACCTATACGTCTGTAACGTGTTATGATTTTTCCGAACTGAAGAGAAAAATCATTTATTCCTTTAAGTTTCTTTAATTTGTAAACCAAGTCACCATAAAATTCAGGTTCCGAAAGGCCCTCACTTAAAAGTGTCTTTAACCCAACATTATATTTGGAAATCAATTCATAGTGTCTACGATAAAATTTAGAAAAGGTTTTTCGAAGTTTATGATACCGATAGCCCTGTTGGAGAAGTTTTGCCGTTAAACATTTATTTCGAGCGTTGAAGTCTGTAACATGATTGCAGACCCTAGCAAACCTAATAAGTTGCGAAATGTATACACCATAAGAAGCACGACGAGGAACGTCACCATCCAAAAAAGGAAAATTTACTACATCAAAATCAAAGTCATCGCGCTTATCATAAATTTTAGAAGAAACAAATCCATTTGCAACAGAAAGATGTAGATCTAAAAAGGGGGCTTCGGTATCTGAGATATTAGCTTTGTTCAACTGAAGTTCAGGTGGATAAGCTGCTTTCTCCGAGGGGAAGGCCATTCGGTGTTTTACCACTATACAATTTTTTATATATTTTGTTTGGGCCATCTGAGGTCCCCCCTTGAGTACTGACGCACAACTACGCTACAGGAGCAACAAATCGAGGAGTCTGTTAAGGATTATAATGTTGCCTTGAGAATGATTTCCACCTTTTGTGACTTTGAAAAGAATTAACAGGATTTGCATTGTGATCACTTTAATGATGCCATACAGAAGAAGCTACTATCAGTTGACAAGTTAACTTACGGTAAGGCTCTTAAGATAGCATTAGCAATGGAATCAGCTTCGAAAGCCGTACTTGAGTTAAAAAAATAACCAAATTACGTCTGTTCAGCAACTTCAAGAAAACAAACCCAGACATAACAACCAGGTTTCATTACGAATACTTGCCCATGCAACATACAGACATTTTTTAAGTTGTAAAAAATGTTTAAGTTGAAAAAATCTGATATTTTTCTTATTTTTGCTCTAAACATAGATTGTGGGTACACGTTAAAACCGCCTCGCCGAGGCGGTTCTAACGAGTACCCACAAGAAAAATAGATATACCCCTGCATACCCCAGTTTCACTTTATAAAATGGGATATAAGGGGGTACATATTACATGGACATGTTTTCCTGATGTAATGTGCAAGAATCTGTGCAAGAACCAATCATAAACCCTATGTTAATTTAAAACGGCAAATTGCTAAAATGCCACAAAGCTGGTCAAATTACTACAGCCTGTAAGCCGCAGTTCAGACAAAGCTATAAAATCAACCAGAAAATATAAGTAACTCTGAAACAGAATATTTAAAGACAGTTACCTCAGATAGTAAGAGTAGGCATGGTAATAGAGAATCCATATTTCTGACACCCTGTATCGACCTAAAGAATATGAGCATGGAATTAGACACGGATGCTGGCGTTTGTTATTTCTTAGATTATGAGGATTGTTTTACATGTAAGTTAGAAACTGACTTGAAACTACAATCATACAGTGGTGAAGAAATAAACAATAATGGTTTAAATAAACTATGAAGTTTCTCTAGAAGGTAAATCAAAAGAACTGAATTTCTATGTATTTCGAGGTAGTGAATAAAACTAATTGTTAGATCCTTTGGAAGCAGTAAAACATTCAAAACAAGAAGATGGGCCATATTGTACAATTTCGAGTAATGAATCTTCGTCTGTGACCCTTTACAAAACTGGCAGCGAAGGGCAGACATTTTTGCTGCAATTTCAAGAATTTACATCTGAGTAGTCTAAATGATAGACTCGTATTCCCAAAAGGGTCAGATAATCAAAATACTGTTAAGAAGATGATTCTTAACCTACAATGTATTTGAAATACTCCAAATATATTCACTGATCCCAAAGGACCAAACAAAAATATAATGTGCACTATGGATGATGTACGGGGAAACTTTTCGGAAGATAATGGATACATGAGCTAAACATAGACACTGTTACTATAAATACCTCGAGAACAGGTAGAACAGAGGAAAGCTAAATACACCTGGATGAGGCAAATTGAAAGATACACTTCAAAGACAATGCCACACATACGTTTGCTAAAGCTAACCAATACCATTTGCGCTGAAGCTTCAGACTGACTATGAGAAACATTTTTCAGATGTAAGTTTGGAATGAGAATAAGATAGTTTTGTTTAAAGAGGTATTCTGGAAAATGTTCCATATAGTGATCGGGCCACACTCATTGTGCCATGGTGACGGGCGAATTTGTGGTGGCTTTAAACGTAACATAAATAAAATATAAAAGTTTGATCCTTTGGAAGCAGTAAAACGTTCAAAGGGAGGTAATTGGGCCAGATTGCGCAATTTCGGGTACTGAACCCTCGTCAGTGACCCTTTATAAACTAGCGACGATAGCCACACAAATATACTGCGATTTCAAAAATTTTACACAGGTGTTGTCTAAATCAAAGACACATGCCTAAACGGGGTCTAAAATTGAAAAAAAAAATGTTTAGAAGATGGCTCTAAACGTAAAATAGTTTGCTACTCTGAACATTCTTACTGATCTCAAAGGACCGAAAGAAATAATATAATCTAAAGTCCGGTATTGGAAGTCAAAGTAGGCAATGATCAGGAAATGACGCAATCAGAAAAAAGCCAACTTAAAATATCGTGGTGGAAAAAAACAGTCAGGTACTTATACTAGGAAAAATGTAGCAAGACGAGTCAGCAGCTTTTTTCCTATTAGGTGGCCACTAAGTCACCAAACTTAACTAAAATATGAAAACATACATAAGGCGTAACAGCACAAAAATTTAACACCAAGACAAAAAAACAATAAGAACCACCACAGAAGATTAATAACTTTGTGTTGACAAAGGCGCTCCAGTTGTCTAGATTGACAAAATTCATTGACAAACCAGAAAACTAACGTGTATGGAAAGTAAGTTTTAGAAATAAGGCTATATAGCTTCATGTAACTTGATTCGTAGAACTTGATCTCCTAGCCAAATGGCTAGGCAATGAGTCCTCCAAGCAAACTGTTAACATTCGTGCAGCAAATTTGTCCACTCCTGAACTAGGTCTCAGTACTCTGCCTTTCCGGGCTATTATTATGACTCTCCATACGGTGTGTACCCGATCGTGTATAAACTCCCTTTGGACTTAACAGAAAACTGGATCACTCAGGCGTCTAAAACTGGAGCACTCAGGCGTCTTAAAGGCGTCTAAAACTGGAGCACTCATGCGTCTAAATAAAAGCAAACTCACAATCGCCCATTTCACCCTGTCACAAGTTCTTGCGTGACATAAGCAAGATTAGAAATGACCCTAGCCTAACTTGCCCAGAGATTTGCAAGGAAGGCAGAGTCTACTAAGTAAGGTCCCTTTGTGGTCACATAGATGTATATTAACCATTCTATTCAGTAATCGGATTTACAATGGCATACCTTCATTCGCAAACGATTTTAAGACCGGAAAAATAGCTCAGAGGTAATTATTGCTACGAGTGTTGAGAATCTTCAGAACACAAGAGTTAACAATGTCATGATGCTAAAGTACAGTGCATCAGGTGAACCAGTAGTTGACACTCATCAGCTTTTCATATCGACACATTTGATAAATCCATGCCGCCCTTTTCACTGTCGCGCGATAGCGTCATGAGCGAAAGTCTTCTTCCCTGAGTCCATTTTATGGCTGGTTCACTGGTTTATTAAGCCTGAGAGTTTGATATTAACCATTGGGTCGAATGATTTAGGCCGTGCATGGATGAAACAGTGATGTCCAAATAAGAACTCTGCGTACGTGAATGTGTCAAATTAAGTGTGATATTACAATTATTGCCTAGACTACGACTTAATGAAGGCTTTAATGATAAAGAGGAGAAACTTAATGATCTTATACGAGGAAACATTTTAGACAAACTATACTAAACGTTTATGGGAACTTTTTATAAGAGATTTTTCTTATTAGCTTTGTAAAGCCTGATGGCATTCGTGTTAATGATGTTGGTTCACCAAAAGTTTATATGCCTGTTACAGGCGCTGCTCTTTGGGCTGAGAAACATCCAACATACATCACAACAGAAACACCAGGGACTTTAATAACTGTCATTGGGGTTGGCGGTGAACTTAGCAGGTATAAATGTATTCTGTGCCTACCTTGGAATGTATGTTTTGAGACATAGCAAAAGTGATTTACATTTATTTAACAATGTTATTGCGCTTTTGCTGTGCTATACGTTTGCATATAAGTTTAGTTAATTATTGTTTAGTATATTATTTATGTAGTTTATATCGAGTAGAAACTATTTTCTAAATGTTTTGTATCATGGTCCAACAAGAATCAAGCATTCAATTTTCTAATAGCTTCATTGTGTTAGATTGTCAGTTAATTACCAATAATGACAGGTATATACCAAGAATGACAGGTATAATGTTCTTTCTGTCCACTGCTTATCTCGCTTGGCCTAAACACAGAAACGTTTGAATTTGAAATTCTGGTATGTCAAGTGACATAATTTGAAAGCCAGGAAGGTGCTTTTAGTTGTTCATTGTTTGAAAGTTTTTAATAGTGGAGCTGCTTAGTGAGCAAGTTTGAGGGAATACTTCAGTTGACGATACAAGCATGAAATTTACACAATATGTTCTCCAAATGATGCAAATTCCAAAATTATTCCTGGCCACTCCGAATTGGACCATTTTCAAGATGGCCGCCAAAAACAAAATGGCCGACAGAATTAAGAGGGCTGGTGTAGATAATTGATCATAACTCACATTCTGATGGTAATAGAACAACAATTTCGATTCCAAATTACAGCTAATGCATTGTCCTGTTGCATAAAGTTCAAAAATGCAAAAAAAGCTAATTTGCATATTCATGAATATTAATGATTTTCTCCATTTTAGCTAAAATCAGCAGCAAAAAACATGGAAATTGACAATTTCACGTGTTTGTCAGTTTTAAACCTCACAACTGATGCATAAGCTAGATTGAGCCTTTTGTTCATTTTTAATTGCTTTCATTAAGTATCCAGCTGAGCATTAGGATTTTCATTAATATTCATGAATTTTATGAAAATATTACATCTATACAGTTTCGACCTTTTAAAAGAATTTTGGTCTGCACGTCTACTGGTTTAGTAAAACATTTAGCTATAATAGTACATATATTAATGTCTATTGGTCAGAAGCAATGTCACTATTGGGAAGCAAACGCTGTGTAAGCTATCATTTGTGTACAAGACGGTGACGTCACAGTTAAATTTTACAGTTCGGACTGAAAATAAGTTCGGAAATTATATGATGCCGCACGCTTTTAAGTTATTTTGAAATATCCTATCATATGCAGCATACATTCTTGATTCTATTACTGTAAAACCCTTCAATAACCTTTTCCGCGTCGCTGAGAACACTTCGATAACTTCATTGTCGCGAGTGGTCTAAATATAGACAAATGTTTAACAAAAAAACACATCGCTATTTCTAACACACATTGCCGATATAGCCAGTGTTTATAAAACCGTTATATTGTGCAACACTTCACTGAGAGAATAAACTTGGCGATACTTTGCGCCATTTCAAAATCATTTGTGACGTCATCTATCCATCAAGCACCGTTAGGCAGTGTTATGTCTTTTTAACGCATAACAAACGTAATGAATGTATGCAAATATCCGCAGTAAAGACAAATATTTATTATGTTTATGTTTATTGTGTTAGAATCCAAATAGATCCGCGCTTGTGATTTGATCTTCTTTACAGCTGACCTCCTAACTCAACAATTCACTGCTAGAGCTGATATATTTCTTAAAAATGCCCATATGCAAACCATTCTTCTTTATGAAACATGAGCAAAGCAATATGTGATTTTCGAATTTATGTCCAGTTCGAATATGCTCTCTATCGCATGGTGTCTACACAAATGATAACAAATACAGACTTCCCGACACTCAATATGAAAATTGTGAAGGACATAGCAAGCAACAAGAAGCCCTCGTTTAATTAGCCTGTCATAAAGAACAAGCTTCCTCTTTTCAGTAGGAAAGTTTAACCTGACCAATCATCAGCCAAGTGTAAGCTTGACAGTTTGAAAGATGACTGTAGACTACATTCTAGGCTATGTTTCTCATACCAAAGCTGAAAATGTAATTTGCAGGATTTTTTACATGAAAATCAAATGGTATGCGGTACTCCTGAACAAAGTCACAGCTGGTTGACATTCTTGTGCAAGGAACAAATACAACTGATGAACAGCCTAATGCAGACACTGTGATCATTGATGGGACAGCCCTGATTAATGCGAAGACCCCCGGAGCAGCAAAAATCAATGATGATTATGCAACTGAGTTGATTTTACCTCTTATTGAATCCTATGACCTATGCCCGGAAACACTCCAGAGTTAATATTGTTTTTATACTTAACGCCAGGATTGTCTGAAGGACGAGATCTGACAGAAAATAAGATCAGGAGTTCGTGGAAAAGTAACTGTTCACAGCAGACCTCCAAACAACTTTCTTAGATGTGATGAAAAATAAAACAACAATAACAAAAATATACTTGCATAAACCACTGAACAGATAATACAATGTGGTGACAAAAGGAGATCTAAACAATAATAATTTTCGTGATTTCTCAGAATGTCTTCGCTGATCTCAAAAGACCAAAACAGAAATATTATATACCGGTATACTATAGATAATGAACTGGGAGACTTTTGGGGCTCCAATATGACACAACACCAGCTGCAGTAATAGCAGATAACAATTACCGTAAACTATGATCCTTCAAGAGTAGTGAACATATTAATGAGAAAGGGGATGGACCAAAACATGGTTTCGGCTACTTAAGGCTCGTCATTGACCCTTTAGATTTGACATCATGGAGCCCTATGGAGTTATTGTAATTTTGCACTTTTAAACACTTGCATGAACAACAATTGCCATCTCAGAATAGGGGCTGGACAAAGCAGAACAACATATGGTTCCTAAATGGACAACACTGTCTGGTTTTGCGAATACTGTCAGGAGTTACAAAAGTGTGGTTGTCTAAAGTCACGGGAAATGCTACCGTTCAGGCCTTTCATGCGCAGCAATGTGTTTATGCAGTTGTCAAGAAGGCAAAGAAATATTACAGTTGTGAACGACTCTCGTTTAGACAGCAGCCATGTATATGTTGGGCAATCGGCTTGAATATATTTATTTCAAAGCCAGTTCAGTTTAATTTAAATGAGCTGTACTGAAAGTAGTTATTATTAATGAGTTAATTTGCATAATTAATGGTTATTGGTTAGTAGAATTAAACATTGTATTTTATTTTTGTATTTTACTTCTTGAGTCCTTTATTTTAATATTTTGTTTTTTAGTTCAAATATGTTATTTAATATAATTTTCTTTTCTTCATCTATTGAAGTCCCATTGTTTTCTCTTTTAAATTATAAAGACAATATGACATTAATATTCATGACTTTATTTATAATAGGCAACTAAGCCCTAAGGGCATTAGAGGAAAGGACATTAACAGAATTTTAATTGTGTATGATTCATTCTTTGTATAAAATGTTGAATGATCTTGTACAGCAAAGCGTGATAAACGCTAAAAGTTGAAGACCATAGAGTAATTTCAAATGAATATCCATAAATATGCAAATAAGTAATCATGCTAATTTAATGTTTGAAAAAGTGAAATTAAAGTTATATATTTCATTTGACATTCAAGCAGAGTCCATGGTTTAATCATGTGATTTTTTTTCTTTGTTTTTTTTTTTGTATTTTTTTTTTTTTTTGCAATTTTCATGATTTTGGAGGCAAAAGATTTGAACTCATTAATATTCATAAATATGCAAATGAGGAAACTTGTAAATTTGTATATAAGACAAAAGGGCGATGATTATGCTTCAATTTGATACAAAGATGTTTGCTATGTGCTAAATAGAACCAGAGATCAGTTTATTACACAGTTTATTACACAGACCCCTTACAGAAGTGTCAGCCATCTTGGATTTTGGCGGCCATCTTGAAAATGACCAAATTTCACGTGGCAAGGAATCCTTTTTCAATGTGTGTCATGTAAAGAACATATGGTGAAAATTTCATGCTTGTATCATCAACTGAAGTATTTTCTCACTTAGCAGCTCCACCATAAACACAATAAGAGCTGTCGCAGGACAGCGTAGCTCGCCTGACTTGTGCTTTGCCACTAAATCTATTAAAATCTATGACCCATGACATTGATCTCAAGGTCACTCAGGTGGGTCGTGATGGTACAGCATAAAACTTCAGACCAATATCTACCAACATGCAAAGTATGAACTTGATCCATCAACATGTTCAAAAGATATAGACTTCTAAAAACTTTAACCAAAAACTTAAACACAAAATTTTTAAGTCCGTGACCTTGACCTCAAGGTCACCCAGGTGGGTCTTGATGGTACCGCATAAAACTTCAGACCAATATCTACCAACATGCAAAGTATCAACTTTATCCATCAACATGTTCAAGAGATATAGACTTCTAAAAACTTTAACCAAAAACTTTAACACAAAATTTTGAAGTCTGTGACCTTGACCTCAAGGTCACCCAGGTGGGTCGTGATGGTACCGCATAAAACTTCAGACCAATATCTACCAACATGCAAAGTATCAACTCGATCCATCAACATGTTCAAGAGATATAGACTTGTAAAAACTTTAACCAAAAACTTTAACATATGAGCAACGCCGACGCCAACGCCGACGCCGACGCCGGGGTGACTGCAATAGCTCTTCCTGTACTTTCGTACAGGCGAGCTAAAAATGGATGTGCCAGATGATGAAACTGACAATATACTATTAAGCCAAGTTGCTTGTCAGAGAATAAGACAAAGAGCAAACAAACAAGGATGGTGTGATTAACTTCTCTGGGTGTACCTTCGATGTCTCATATTAACCCATTTTGTTTGATTAAAAATGTAAAACATTATGACTTCTTCACACAATCTGGAGGCTCTTCAATATTCCATAAGACTAGTTGTGCTGATACAGACAGGTCTGTTCTATCAAAGATGAAGCCCAAGTCTTCAAAGTGTAAAACAAAACCAGCTAGACAAAATCGACCAAATGTGTTGTCGGATATAACAAACAAAGATGGCGTCGTTAACTTCTCTTGGTGTACCTTCGATGTCTCATATTAACCCATTTTTCTTGATTAAAAATGTGTCAAATAGTAAAAAAGCATTATGACTTCTACAAACAATCTGGAGGCTTTTCAATATTCCGTGAGACTAGTTGTGCTGATACAGACAGGTCTGGTCTATCAAAGATGAAGCCCGTGTCTTCAAAGTGTAGGACAAAACCAGCTAGACAAAATCGACCAAATGTATTGTCGGATATAACAAACAAAGATTGTGTGGTTAACTTCTCTGGTTGTACCTTCGATGTCTCATATTTACCCATTTTGCTTGATTAAAAATGTGTCAATTAGAAAAAAGCATTATAAATTCTACAAACAATTTGGAGGCTTTTCAATACTCAAAGATAAAGCACAAGTCTTCAAAGTGTAGGAAGACATTAAAAGTATCTAAATGTATCAAATTTTCAATGTGTTCAAATGTTCATCATCTTCATGATTCAGAATCTTCCAGCAGCGAGTCGACAATTTGGTAATTTCACAGATACTACTTCTTCCGTCACCAAACGGATGCGGAAGAAGACGAAAAAGTAAAAACAATAACAAAAAGGTTCGACAATAATCAATAAAAAGATTTAAGTAGGCAATGATCAGAAAAATGTGAGAAATTCCCACTCCAAAAACCGAATATGGAAAAAAACTAAATTTACAATTAGATGTTTATGTCTGTATTTACTGAAGGACCCTATTGAAGTCTGAAATTTTGTGCTTAAACGTTTTCTCTCTAAAATAGAGATTATTTTACACAAAACACACACATTTTTGGTTCACTTGGGTGGTTACTATTTAATTGTTAAGCCACAACCCAAGCAAACAAAAATGTATGGATGGTCCGACTTTAACCATGTTTCCTGGGCAGACTCTGATCTTCCGAGCATTTAACAAGTAATCAGATGGTCAGTCAGTAGTTATAAGCTTTACCAGGAGACACAACGCTTCAATCTTTTTTTGATCCCAATTAAATATTCACTCGTTATGCACAATTTATTTTGTTAACAGCACGCTATTTAGAATTCTAAATGAGGGTTCTGCAACAGTGAGGAAATATGTTGAAGGCTTGGACAACTGAATGGATAGCTATCTTGGATTCGTCCTTGATAAGTTAAACGTCACTGAAGCTGAACTTCGGTGAATACAAGGAGTGTCTTCAGAAAGGCGAAAGAGTAATAAAGTCTGAGACAAACTTATATGGGCCATTGCCCACTTAATCCGCCAGAAATAGGTGGGCTGAAATTGCAGCACAATAATCTGTTTAAGAAGGGCTACAGATGAGGGTTCATTAAACGAAATTGCACAATAAAGTCCATACTGTCTCCCTTTGAAAGTTTTACTGCTTCCAAAGGATCCATAAAAAAGGAACAAGTAGGAAATGGTTAGGAAATGGCGCAATCAGTAAGAAATTCCCACTCCACAAACCGAGCGGTGGGAAAAACAAAATGACACTTAGGTTCTTAGAATTATATAAAAGCCTTCATATTTTGTGTTTCCAGGCGACACTGATTACAGAACATACGACCGGGAAGAGAACAATATGATAAAACATGAAAATGTTGAAAGTAACCGAAAACGGAGTGAAATGGCAAGTTTGTTTCCGGATAGACACACACAGAGCTTCCTAAGATAAAGAAAAAGACAATGTACATAATGTATGTTAGAGAAAGAGTGGCAAAGTACATGATGTATGTGAACCAGAACAAAAAAAAAAAGAAAAAAAAAAAAGAATGTGAATCGTATAGTGAACATAAATATTGAGCGTTTAGCCTTACATTGGACCGGGATGGGTGGTGCAAAGGTGTTTCGCAAAGCCAGTAAAAGCATATGGCATAAAGTCAATTAAGTAAAATTTATAAATAAAAATAAAACTGAGATCCTGAATTTTGTATAATATCCATTGGGTCGAATGGTTTAGGCCATGCGTGGATAAAACATCAACAGTGATGTTACCAATGTTTGGATTCGTAGACCTCGCATCGGTGAAGGTGTCAAATTTATTGTGATATTACAAGTATTGCCTAGACTACTACAATATGGTGTTTCTACCTTGGAATGTATGTTTTGAGACATGGCAGAAGTGATTCATAAAGGATTTAACAATGTTGCAGTGCTTTTGCTGCGCTATACGTTTGCATGTTAGTTTTATTATGAATGTTCTACCTTTTAAAAGATATGTGGTATTCAGAAAATTGTTTCTACGAATAGTTTATATTAATTACGATACTATTTTGTAAATGTTCTGTATCATGGTCCAACCAGAATCAAGCATTCAATTTTATCACGAATTCATTGTGTTAGATTGTTAGTTAATTACCAAGAATGGCAGGTCTAATGTTCTTTCTGCCCACTCTATATTTTGCTGATAAGCTAAATTATTGTTTGGCTTAAAACACAAACTTTTGAATTTGAAATTCTGGTATGTTACGTGGCATAATTTGAAAACCATGAAGCTTTTATAGTTGTTAATTGTTTGAAAGTTTTTAAACACAAAAGTAGATGTGCTAGATGATAAAACTGACAATGTACTTTTAAGCCAAATTGCTTGGCAGAAAATAAGACAAAACCAGCTAGACACACTTGACGAAATGTGTTGTCAGATATAACAAACAAAGCTGGTGTGCCGGTTAACGTCTCTGGGTGTACCTTCAATTTCTCATACTCGCCCATTTTGCTTGATTAAAGATGTTACTTCTACTCACAAGCTACATTTCTGTTTTTGTAGGGCTAGTGATAATCAATTTTCTTGCATTATTTTATTTGCTAATGTTTAATGTAAATAACATTTTAATAACTAGTTGGTCTTTCACTTTAGATAGGTAATTGACCCAGTAAAGGTCAAATTCTGCACAGCTTCTTGTAATTGAAAACCAATAAAATAAATGTAGATTGCTGAAGCTACATTTCCTCAAAATGAGGGAAATTCTGAGCTTGTGGTATATAGTAGATGTGTCAAATAGGAAAAAACATTTTGACTTCTACAAACAATCTGGAGGCTTTTAAATATTCCATGGGACTAGTTGTGCTGAATTTTCATATCTTATATTTCTTTTTTTATTTTTATCAAACATATTGGTTATCTATTGCTGTTAAAAAACATTCTAGTTTTTTTTTCACTTATAGGCAACAGGTGTCTGGATAACAAATCAGTTCTGACATATCCGTGCTCTTACTTCCCTGTGCAGTGTATCGCTGGTCAGTGCACGACCTAGATAAGAGAGTCGTTCTGACAAGCCATAAGAAATTTTAGCTCCGCCTTCTAAGAAAGGCTGGAATTTCTTATTTTTCATTATTTCAGCTCATATGAGACGGGCCAATCAGTGGGGCGAAAACGGGAGAACCCCGAGAAAAACCACCTGACACCCGCAAGCAGAACTTGGCTTGTCTCACATGTGGCCAGAGCGGGGCTAGAACCCACACAGGACACAGCGGTGAGATGGTCGAATGATTAAGTGCAATAATGAAATATCAGCGCTCTTAACCACTCGGCCACGGGGGCCGCCGAGAAAAAATCTAGACCAACTATCTAGACAATATAGGTACAACAGTCAGTTGGCTGCCACATGGGTCGGGTTACTCATTAGTTTTAGACTTAAAAAACCCCTTATAGGTCAAGCTTATCAATCATTGTGACTTTTTGTGAGTTTTCGGCATTTTCTCATTACGAAAACATGCCCATGCAATATACGGAGAATTTTAAATGTGTATAAAATGAAAATTTTCAGTAGAAAATTTTTGCTATTTTTCTTATTTTTGCTCAAAACATAGAGTGTGGGTAACGAGTACCCACACTATATGTTTTGGAGCAAAAATAAGAAAAATTGGTATACCCCTGCATACCCCCCGGTTTTGCTATATAAAAGTGGGGTTTGAGGGAGTACACATTTCATGGACATGTTTTCCTGATGTAATCTATCACATATGTCAAAGCTCCCGCACATTATTACAATGTATTTTGGACATTAGTGAAAATACAAAATAAATATAAAATGAAATACAAAACAAACACATAATTACAATATATATAAAATGTGAATAAGAATATTGGATTTATATTTGTATAAATGAATAAATTATTTAAAATGCATTAAAATACATAAGAGAAACCGATCTCCTTTTTTGAGAGACGTGATAATCCTTCAAAGCTATACGTTTTAGATGATTCACCATGTCAACCAGATACTTTGCAGTATCATATGATCAACATGGTTTGGGGAACGGGCATCTGCGTCTAACAGCCTTCTAGACCAGATTTCTTCAGTAAGTCGGTTGAGGGCTGCGATTCAGGGTGCCAATTCCCGTCGTCGTCGGTCAAAGCACAGGTCTGTCAGCAGACCAAGGGGTGTTCCTACACCTGTGCCGTCTACCTCACATGATCCCATTAAAATGTACAGCAAACCAATCAGAAAAAATTACTCTGAAATTAAACGGAAAAGAAAGCATGTCTCCAATTCTTCAGCTAAGAAACTGTCTGACTTTGAGGAATCATCATATGAGAACTGTTACGGACAGTCCTGCTCCATCAAAGATAAAGCACAAGTCTTCAAAGTGTAGGAAAACATCAAAAATATCTAATAAACAAATGTTCAATGTGTTCAAATGTGCATCATGTTCATGATTTAGTATCTTCGAGCAGCGAGTCTGACGACAATTTGGGCATTTTCACAGATACTACTTCTTCCGACACCAAACGTATGCGGAAGAAGACGAAAAATATGAAAAAGTATAAACAATAACAAAAAGGTCCGATAATTATTAAAGTATGTATGTACTGAAGGACCGTATGGGCGATTGACAAATGTGATTAGACGTTTTCGTTCTAAAATAAATATCATTTCACACACAAAAACAACACATTTTTGGTTCACTTGGGTGGTTACTATTTTATTGTTAAACAACATCCAAAACAAACACAAATGTATGTATGGTCCGACTTGAACCATTTTTCCTGAACAGACTGACCTTCTGAGCAGTTAACAAGTTATCAGATGGTCAGTCACTTGTTTAAAAGCTTTACCAGGAGGCGCCTTTTTTGGTGATCCCAATCATCTATTCAGTCGCTTTGTATATTATTTTTGGGTAAAAACACGCTATTAAAATTTCTAGATAAAGGTTCTGCATCGGTGAGGAAATATACTACTCAAACTTTGAGAAACATCAAAACTTTATTATTGTTCACAGGACGTACGTACTTGTAATATGACATCCAAACTTTTGATGAATTACAGAAGTGGATATGGTAGGCAACAGTGACAACGTCAATTTTAGGGAGATTTCATCGTTTCTACAAGTCTGCGAGAAGTGAAAAAAAAAAAGAATGGAATTACCAGTGGCGTAGGTAATATGCTATTTTTGCTCAGCATAGTCCATACTATCTTCCTTTAAATATGTTACTGCCTCCAAAGGATCATCCCTTTATATATCATATCTTTTTTGAAGTTGAATGAACCAGTAAGATGGAGTGAAGAATTTGATAGGGTAGGTAACAGTGACAACTTCAATTTCAGGGGGTTCCATCGTTTATGCAAGTCTGCGAGCAGAGCTCGCGGACAACGCGATTAAAAAGATGGAATGTTTGCATGGTGATGGTTCTGCTATATGTCTAAAGCAAAATTTTTGGTGCTAGATTGCCAATATGCCCTGTAATCAAAAATAAAGTTTTGATGATTATCAAAGTTTGAGTAGTATATGTTAGGCTTGGGCAATTACCTGATGGGGCAGCTTAATGGATAGCTACCTTGGATCAGTCCTTGGTCACTTAAACGTCGTTGATGCTAATTTTGACGAATATAAGGAACGTTTTTAGAACGGCAAAACAAAAATAAAGTCAGAGACACAAACTTATATGGGCCCCTGCCCACTTGGACCGTCAGCAAAACTGATTACCGACTGACCGACCGCCAGATCTCCTGACCTGAATGTTTGTTTAAACAAATGCTTTACGTCCCTGTCAACAGCAATGGTCATGTCGGGACGTTGTCTCTCATTTTATGTGACTTTTACGCCACATTAGGATATCATGGCACTAAAATGTGGTTTATAAACATAATTACCCAAGCAAGCCAATAGCACAAATATGTATGGATTTTCACTGGGCAAGTCAGTAGTTAAAAAGCTTTGCAACGAGCACAAGCAGCCCATCTTCCCCCTAAAAAGAAATATTCCCATCAATCTATGTCTCAACAAGAATGTTTTCTCATCTAAATTCTTATATTTCAAACCCAACATCAGGTATATCCGTCACTAGAAAATCCGCATCGTATGACAGTCCGTACTGCACCAGTTTGCGGAAACTACCGAAATAGTCACAATGGCGCTCCGGGGTCACGTGGTGTTAGATTATATAAGTGACGATGCTGCGGGTATTCGCCTTTTGTGTCTTTCGACTCTAAATCGGTCTAGATCTTGTTTGATTTGATGCTTAACGTCCCAGTCAACAGCTATGGTCAACAGCTACGTTGCCTCCATTTGATTGGACTTTATCCCAAAATTAGGAAGTAATGATGTAAAAAAATTGCATCAAATATAACCACCCGACAAAATACAATAAGGCTCACAGGTGCGTTCAGTTATTCATATAGCCCTTCGATATTCAGACTCTTTTTGTTTTTGAACAATCGCCACTGACAAGAAATGGATAACTACAGGAATTTGTTATAAATATTGTTAAGTATGAGTGTAAATATTTACTCTGTATATAAAACTTCCAGATCTTTCGCTGATTTTCCAGTTTCAAAGATTCCACAAGGAACCATTGTTAATGGTCTGTAATTTTGTTTGTAATTTACGAAAAAATAACCATTTGTACTAAGGCTGAAAATTGGTGTCTTTATGAGCACTCTTTACAAAGCTACACTCTGATTTTCATTTAATGTGCATTTTAGAATTTCATGGTAAAGCGGTTGCTACATTATAAAATTAAGCATGTCAGTGTTAATTTCCATGAAAACTAATAATCCACAAGGTTGTGTGGTTAAAGCGTATTAGTGGATTCCTTCTTGAGGTAAGCATGATGTCATAAAGCACCGTGAAGTCACCTCTGGCTTTATATTCTGCAAAAACGTGGGTTGGAATTTCATCATACAGTACTTGACACAGAATAACATAAAAAAGTGGTTGGGTGGGAATATGGGCCCCCGCCCACTGGGACCTAGGAGGAATAGACGGGCTGCTTGTGCCTCCAGGCAAAGCTTCTAATGTACTGACCGGCCACCTGATAACTGGTTAACCGCTCATAAGAGCTCTATGCTGAAGGATTTACAAGATAGATCTCAGAACATAAACTATGACAAACAGGGGGATCCCCGGTGTATAAAAGACTCTCGAGAAAGATGTCTACAGCAGTTATTAAGAAGCTGCTATAATAGTGGAAGATGAAATACCCAACACGACACACTCAGTTTCTGATAATAGGCCACATTCATTTGAGTGTTGTGCTCGACAATCAAAGAATAGAAACACTATATTACTACATGATTCCATATGCAAAGACATTAATCTGCAACTTCTACTTAAAGGAAATAGAGAAAATTCAGAGAAAACATTTACACCTACAACTAAAGAAGTCAGAAATTACCTACAGAAAATTAATCAGGCAGAAACTACAATTATGCATGTGGGTATCAATGACCTAAAAACTAAACCGGTTGATGTTGTTTGTAGTGAATTGGCATAATGAACCCTGTAGAAGAGGTTTGGAATATCATGAGGAGCTGTGAGTCATTGTCTAACAATAAATCTTGCCCACTGTGGCATTCTGTGCGGAGGAACAAATCCTGAAACTGTATGATGAAATGCCAACCGCAGTTTTTTTCCAGAAATCAAAGCCAAAGGTGACTGCACAGTGTTTTAAGACATGCTTACCTCATGAAAGAACCCACAATGAATGTTTTTTCTTTTTACAGTCGTCCTGGTGGAATATTAGTTTTCTTGCAAAATAACAGTCACATACTTAGTTTTATATTGCAACAGTCGCTTTACCATGAAATTCGTAGATGCACATCGATTGAAAATCAGGGTGTAACATTGTAAAGAGTGCTCATAAAGATACCACATTTTCAGCCTGAGTACAAAAATGGTTATTCCTTCATAAATTATAAACAAAATCACAAAACCATTAGCTATGATTCCTTGTGGAATCTTTGAAACTCGAAAATCAGCGATAGTCTAAGTCAGCCGCCGAATGGCAGGAGATTAATACCTTTAATAAGACCGGTAATACAGGTAGAGATAAGCTTCTATGCAGCTACTGTCATATTTACTGTCTTATTGATAATCCCCAAGGTACTACCTGTGCAATAAAATTAGTCACAGGTATGGGCATAGGTATTTATGATATCTATTTTAAAAGCGAGCATATATCAGTTATTCCACAGGTAGAAGCCACAGCCAATCAAATTGATTATTGGATTTTTAGGAGCTGCTGGAGATGTTAATCATTTGGTGTCCAGACAAATACTTAAATAAGCTACCTTATTTTGCCTTTTATAGTCCACCTAGGCCTTTAAAATGAAAGGAAAGTAGTAACGACGATCACAAGATCCAATTGGTCAAGGTAACATTAAGTTGTTCGGTCTTCGAGACATCTAAGGGACATGCGTCTTGTGCCGAGACCTTGATTCGAGTATTGGAATAGAAGATATTGCATGCACCTTGTAAAGATCACATATTTTCGCCCAACGAGGAAGTTGATTGAATTTCGGACCGAACATCACAAACTGTGAGCAATGGGCGACGAAGAGGAAGCTACACCAACGGTGATACCAAAACAAGTTCCCTCAAGTATACCCTTTCCTGGAAAACTAGAATTTACTGGCACTTTAGCTCATAACTGGAAACGGTTCAAGTGTCTAGGAAAATTATGTAATTGCGTTAGGTTTAATTGATTGGCAATGAAAAGAGAGAAGCAACGTTCCTAGCCTGTATAGGACCCGATGGAATTAATGTTTACGACAGTTTGCCTCACTCAGCTGAACAGAAAAATAGCATGGCAGAAATTTTAAGCAAATTCCAAGCTTATTGCGTTGGCGAGACTAATGAGACTTACGAAAGGTACAAAATTAACTCTAGGGGACCAGGAGAAAAACTTTTGACTTGTATTTAACAGCTATCAGAACTCTGGCCAAAACCTGCAAATTTGGAACACTAGACAACTTCATTAGAGATCGCATTGTGATAGGTATCAGTGACAATTCCACAAGGAAGAAACTGTTACAAAATGCAAAGCTTAAACTGATGACTTGCATTGATTGATATTTGTAGAACGAATGAACAACCATCAAAGCAAGTGAGAACATTGCAAAGTGCCGAAGATGAAATAACTGCAATTAAAACGCTTTTTTGCTTCGATTTTATTAAGCCTTAGAATCCGCCAAATCGGGACTATTGTGGGGCAAGATAACTCTCGTCCCAAAACGCTATCTGTACGACCAGTCACCATCGGAAGTGAAGTGGAGATCGAGGCTATATAGGAAAACCAACAAGACGTGAAAAATCTACTGCGAAGATAAACCCAGAAATATCTCCGCTTGTGGGCGACATCCACAGATCTATATCTGCACAGTTCCTCAACTTTTGGTAGGTATTACATTTACCACAGTGGCGCTGCGACGAAACCTTCCCATTTTCATATTTTTGTCATTGTATATGTTGGGTTTCGGAAGACATACGAAATTGATAAAGACCGTTTCAAAGTGAGCGTGATATCATTTTGTCGTATTGACCTTACACAAACCTAAGCGTAATTCTGCTTTACATTTGATGACAATTTGGTCCCTTATTTTTTTCGTCGTTCATTGTCTGCATGTAGGCGCTTAATGTTGCATTGCACAGGCAGTGTTTTTGCAGCTTTTTCGTTAACAATTTAGTCTTTGCATTGTGTATGCGCACACTGCATTCCTAGTACACAATTTTCCTTACTGCCGACTGTAGTTTTCTATTGTTGTGGTGGCATTGCACCGTGTTATTGTCCACGGAGCAACATAAAGTGAGCAACATAAAGTATGCCGGATCCTGTGAGCAACATAAAGTATGCCGGATCCCCGCGCTTGGAAAGGTATATCCAGAATCCCAAAACACATCACTTCCTGAAGAACATTGCCCAGTAATTACTTGTTGCTACCTATGTCGTTTAACGGCACATGCTGAGTGTACTTGTAAGATCATACATGAAGAAAACCAAGGACATTCATAGAGGGTATTGGGGGAATGAGGGCCTCAAACCAGAATTCTGGCCAGAGGCCCTCTCCTTTAGAGGACCTTCCTCAAACACAGCCATTACTGTTCCACCGCTCAAAGTGGATGAGATTGACAGAGTGCTCCAGAGCTATGAGGCCTGGAGCCAGAATGTCCAATGCTTGGAAGAGCTGCATGTAAATTTTGAAATAGCAGCAGATGGAGGAGCCCCAGCCCCAACTTATGATGATCAAACAGATGCTACAACAGTCATGGATGAGGAGGTGCCAAATGTGACAGTCGTGGAAGGGGAAAGAGATGCCAGTTCTGGCAGTGAGTCATCCATGGAAGAGAAAATAATGTCTAAGCTGGAGCAGAAGTTTGTTAAAATGATGGCTAGTGTCATCAAAGCAAATGAAGCAAAATACAGCAAACAAGACAGTTCACCTAAGGACAGTTCACAGAGACAAGACAATTCACAGAGGAGACAGTTCACCTCGGAGGTCACTATCTCCTATTCGCTGTTTTGGCTGCAATGAAGAGGGGCACTACAAGAGGGACTGTCCAAAAAAGAGAAGGTTTTCCTTTAAATCACTGAAGACAGAGGATGATGATTTAAACTCCGGCGGGTCGGAAACGGAGGCCTAAGCCCGGCCCCTCAAGACAGTATCACTGGCTTCTCCGTTAAGTCTCATCAAAGAAATTCGGATGGATGTTCAGGAGTTAACTCCGTAAATATGAACAACACTGACTCATCTGATGGACAAGTGGCGGACGTCCAAAAACTTCGGAATAAAGACCAAGTAGATCAGATTTAAATATGTCAATTGATGAAATATATGATCATACCATTTGCTTATAAATTATTGGCATTTTAACATTTATTAGCAGGATAAATTACAGGCTTTGGGGTTCTAAACCTTTAATTTCAATATATTTTGACTATTTTAGTAATTATGGGCAGTTTAAATTTTATGCTCAGCTGAGTTGACCTTGAAAAAAGTTTTATTACCTCGGGGACCATCCCCAAGAATTACAATTCTCCCTTAAAATTAAGGAAGACCTTAGTTAAGGTGATGTATTTCAGCTTCAAAAAAGATGCAGCTAAGACTAACTGAAACACAAAACACATCACTTCCTGAAGAACATTGCCCAGTAATTACTTGTTGCTACCTATGTCGTTTAACGGCACATGCTGAGTGTACTTGTAAGATCATACATGAAGAAAACCAAGGACATTCATAGAGGGTATTGGGGGAATGAGGGCCTCAAACCAGAATTCTGGCCAGAGGCCCTCTCCTTTAGAGGACCTTCCTCAAACACAGCCATTACTGTTCCACCGCTCAAAGTGGATGAGATTGACAGAGTGCTCCAGAGCTATGAGGCCTGGAGCCAGAATGTCCAATGCTTGGAAGAGCTGCATGTAAATTTTGAAATAGCAGCAGATGGAGGAGCCCCAGCCCCAACTTATGATGATCAAACAGATGCTACAACAGTCATGGATGAGGAGGTGCCAAATGTGACAGTCGTGGAAGGGGAAAGAGATGCCAGTTCTGGCAGTGAGTCATCCATGGAAGAGAAAATAATGTCTAAGCTGGAGCAGAAGTTTGTTAAAATGATGGCTAGTGTCATCAAAGCAAATGAAGCAAAATACAGCAAACAAGACAGTTCACCTAAGGACAGTTCACAGAGACAAGACAATTCACAGAGGAGACAGTTCACCTCGGAGGTCACTATCTCCTATTCGCTGTTTTGGCTGCAATGAAGAGGGGCACTACAAGAGGGACTGTCCAAAAAAGAGAAGGTTTTCCTTTAAATCACTGAAGACAGAGGATGATGATTTAAACTCCGGCGGGTCGGAAACGGAGGCCTAAGCCCGGCCCCTCAAGACAGTATCACTGGCTTCTCCGTTAAGTCTCATCAAAGAAATTCGGATGGATGTTCAGGAGTTAACTCCGTAAATATGAACAACACTGACTCATCTGATGGACAAGTGGCGGACGTCCAAAAACTTCGGAATAAAGACCAAGTAGATCAGATTTAAATATGTCAATTGATGAAATATATGATCATACCATTTGCTTATAAATTATTGGCATTTTAACATTTATTAGCAGGATAAATTACAGGCTTTGGGGTTCTAAACCTTTAATTTCAATATATTTTGACTATTTTAGTAATTATGGGCAGTTTAAATTTTATGCTCAGCTGAGTTGACCTTGAAAAAAGTTTTATTACCTCGGGGACCATCCCCAAGAATTACAATTCTCCCTTAAAATTAAGGAAGACCTTAGTTAAGGTGATGTATTTCAGCTTCAAAAAAGATGCAGCTAAGACTAACTGAAACACAAAACACATCACTTCCTGAAGAACATTGCCCAGTAATTACTTGTTGCTACCTATGTCGTTTAACGGCACATGCTGAGTGTACTTGTAAGATCATACATGAAGAAAACCAAGGACATTCATAGAGGGTATTGGGGGAATGAGGGCCTCAAACCAGAATTCTGGCCAGAGGCCCTCTCCTTTAGAGGACCTTCCTCAAACACAGCCATTACTGTTCCACCGCTCAAAGTGGATGAGATTGACAGAGTGCTCCAGAGCTATGAGGCCTGGAGCCAGAATGTCCAATGCTTGGAAGAGCTGCATGTAAATTTTGAAATAGCAGCAGATGGAGGAGCCCCAGCCCCAACTTATGATGATCAAACAGATGCTACAACAGTCATGGATGAGGAGGTGCCAAATGTGACAGTCGTGGAAGGGGAAAGAGATGCCAGTTCTGGCAGTGAGTCATCCATGGAAGAGAAAATAATGTCTAAGCTGGAGCAGAAGTTTGTTAAAATGATGGCTAGTGTCATCAAAGCAAATGAAGCAAAATACAGCAAACAAGACAGTTCACCTAAGGACAGTTCACAGAGACAAGACAATTCACAGAGGAGACAGTTCACCTCGGAGGTCACTATCTCCTATTCGCTGTTTTGGCTGCAATGAAGAGGGGCACTACAAGAGGGACTGTCCAAAAAAGAGAAGGTTTTCCTTTAAATCACTGAAGACAGAGGATGATGATTTAAACTCCGGCGGGTCGGAAACGGAGGCCTAAGCCCGGCCCCTCAAGACAGTATCACTGGCTTCTCCGTTAAGTCTCATCAAAGAAATTCGGATGGATGTTCAGGAGTTAACTCCGTAAATATGAACAACACTGACTCATCTGATGGACAAGTGGCGGACGTCCAAAAACTTCAGAATAAACGGAATAAAGACCAAGTAGATCAGATTTAAATATGTCAATTGATGAAATATATGATCATACCATTTGCTTATAAATTATTGGCATTTTAACATTTATTAGCAGGATAAATTACAGGCTTTGGGGTTCTAAACCTTTAATTTCAATATATTTTGACTATTTTAGTAATTATGGGCAGTTTAAATTTTATGCTCAGCTGAGTTGACCTTGAAAAAAGTTTTATTACCTCGGGGACCATCCCCAAGAATTACAATTCTCCCTTAAAATTAAGGAAGACCTTAGTTAAGGTGATGTATTTCAGCTTCAAAAAAGATGCAGCTAAGACTAACTGAAACACAAAACACATCACTTCCTGAAGAACATTGCCCAGTAATTACTTGTTGCTACCTATGTCGTTTAACGGCACATGCTGAGTGTACTTGTAAGATCATACATGAAGAAAACCAAGGACATTCATAGAGGGTATTGGGGGAATGAGGGCCTCAAACCAGAATTCTGGCCAGAGGCCCTCTCCTTTAGAGGACCTTCCTCAAACACAGCCATTACTGTTCCACCGCTCAAAGTGGATGAGATTGACAGAGTGCTCCAGAGCTATGAGGCCTGGAGCCAGAATGTCCAATGCTTGGAAGAGCTGCATGTAAATTTTGAAATAGCAGCAGATGGAGGAGCCCCAGCCCCAACTTATGATGATCAAACAGATGCTACAACAGTCATGGATGAGGAGGTGCCAAATGTGACAGTCGTGGAAGGGGAAAGAGATGCCAGTTCTGGCAGTGAGTCATCCATGGAAGAGAAAATAATGTCTAAGCTGGAGCAGAAGTTTGTTAAAATGATGGCTAGTGTCATCAAAGCAAATGAAGCAAAATACAGCAAACAAGACAGTTCACCTAAGGACAGTTCACAGAGACAAGACAATTCACAGAGGAGACAGTTCACCTCGGAGGTCACTATCTCCTATTCGCTGTTTTGGCTGCAATGAAGAGGGGCACTACAAGAGGGACTGTCCAAAAAAGAGAAGGTTTTCCTTTAAATCACTGAAGACAGAGGATGATGATTTAAACTCCGGCGGGTCGGAAACGGAGGCCTAAGCCCGGCCCCTCAAGACAGTATCACTGGCTTCTCCGTTAAGTCTCATCAAAGAAATTCGGATGGATGTTCAGGAGTTAACTCCGTAAATATGAACAACACTGACTCATCTGATGGACAAGTGGCGGACGTCCAAAAACTTCAGAATAAACGGAATAAAGACCAAGTAGATCAGATTTAAATATGTCAATTGATGAAATATATGATCATACCATTTGCTTATAAATTATTGGCATTTTAACATTTATTAGCAGGATAAATTACAGGCTTTGGGGTTCTAAACCTTTAATTTCAATATATTTTGACTATTTTAGTAATTATGGGCAGTTTAAATTTTATGCTCAGCTGAGTTGACCTTGAAAAAAGTTTTATTACCTCGGGGACCATCCCCAAGAATTACAATTCTCCCTTAAAATTAAGGAAGACCTTAGTTAAGGTGATGTATTTCAGCTTCAAAAAAGATGCAGCTAAGACTAACTGAAACACAAAACACATCACTTCCTGAAGAACATTGCCCAGTAATTACTTGTTGCTACCTATGTCGTTTAACGGCACATGCTGAGTGTACTTGTAAGATCATACATGAAGAAAACCAAGGACATTCATAGAGGGTATTGGGGGAATGAGGGCCTCAAACCAGAATTCTGGCCAGAGGCCCTCTCCTTTAGAGGACCTTCCTCAAACACAGCCATTACTGTTCCACCGCTCAAAGTGGATGAGATTGACAGAGTGCTCCAGAGCTATGAGGCCTGGAGCCAGAATGTCCAATGCTTGGAAGAGCTGCATGTAAATTTTGAAATAGCAGCAGATGGAGGAGCCCCAGCCCCAACTTATGATGATCAAACAGATGCTACAACAGTCATGGATGAGGAGGTGCCAAATGTGACAGTCGTGGAAGGGGAAAGAGATGCCAGTTCTGGCAGTGAGTCATCCATGGAAGAGAAAATAATGTCTAAGCTGGAGCAGAAGTTTGTTAAAATGATGGCTAGTGTCATCAAAGCAAATGAAGCAAAATACAGCAAACAAGACAGTTCACCTAAGGACAGTTCACAGAGACAAGACAATTCACAGAGGAGACAGTTCACCTCGGAGGTCACTATCTCCTATTCGCTGTTTTGGCTGCAATGAAGAGGGGCACTACAAGAGGGACTGTCCAAAAAAGAGAAGGTTTTCCTTTAAATCACTGAAGACAGAGGATGATGATTTAAACTCCGGCGGGTCGGAAACGGAGGCCTAAGCCCGGCCCCTCAAGACAGTATCACTGGCTTCTCCGTTAAGTCTCATCAAAGAAATTCGGATGGATGTTCAGGAGTTAACTCCGTAAATATGAACAACACTGACTCATCTGATGGACAAGTGGCGGACGTCCAAAAACTTCGGAATAAAGACCAAGTAGATCAGATTTAAATATGTCAATTGATGAAATATATGATCATACCATTTGCTTATAAATTATTGGCATTTTAACATTTATTAGCAGGATAAATTACAGGCTTTGGGGTTCTAAACCTTTAATTTCAATATATTTTGACTATTTTAGTAATTATGGGCAGTTTAAATTTTATGCTCAGCTGAGTTGACCTTGAAAAAAGTTTTATTACCTCGGGGACCATCCCCAAGAATTACAATTCTCCCTTAAAATTAAGGAAGACCTTAGTTAAGGTGATGTATTTCAGCTTCAAAAAAGATGCAGCTAAGACTAACTGAAACACAAAACACATCACTTCCTGAAGAACATTGCCCAGTAATTACTTGTTGCTACCTATGTCGTTTAACGGCACATGCTGAGTGTACTTGTAAGATCATACATGAAGAAAACCAAGGACATTCATAGAGGGTATTGGGGGAATGAGGGCCTCAAACCAGAATTCTGGCCAGAGGCCCTCTCCTTTAGAGGACCTTCCTCAAACACAGCCATTACTGTTCCACCGCTCAAAGTGGATGAGATTGACAGAGTGCTCCAGAGCTATGAGGCCTGGAGCCAGAATGTCCAATGCTTGGAAGAGCTGCATGTAAATTTTGAAATAGCAGCAGATGGAGGAGCCCCAGCCCCAACTTATGATGATCAAACAGATGCTACAACAGTCATGGATGAGGAGGTGCCAAATGTGACAGTCGTGGAAGGGGAAAGAGATGCCAGTTCTGGCAGTGAGTCATCCATGGAAGAGAAAATAATGTCTAAGCTGGAGCAGAAGTTTGTTAAAATGATGGCTAGTGTCATCAAAGCAAATGAAGCAAAATACAGCAAACAAGACAGTTCACCTAAGGACAGTTCACAGAGACAAGACAATTCACAGAGGAGACAGTTCACCTCGGAGGTCACTATCTCCTATTCGCTGTTTTGGCTGCAATGAAGAGGGGCACTACAAGAGGGACTGTCCAAAAAAGAGAAGGTTTTCCTTTAAATCACTGAAGACAGAGGATGATGATTTAAACTCCGGCGGGTCGGAAACGGAGGCCTAAGCCCGGCCCCTCAAGACAGTATCACTGGCTTCTCCGTTAAGTCTCATCAAAGAAATTCGGATGGATGTTCAGGAGTTAACTCCGTAAATATGAACAACACTGACTCATCTGATGGACAAGTGGCGGACGTCCAAAAACTTCAGAATAAACGGAATAAAGACCAAGTAGATCAGATTTAAATATGTCAATTGATGAAATATATGATCATACCATTTGCTTATAAATTATTGGCATTTTAACATTTATTAGCAGGATAAATTACAGGCTTTGGGGTTCTAAACCTTTAATTTCAATATATTTTGACTATTTTAGTAATTATGGGCAGTTTAAATTTTATGCTCAGCTGAGTTGACCTTGAAAAAAGTTTTATTACCTCGGGGACCATCCCCAAGAATTACAATTCTCCCTTAAAATTAAGGAAGACCTTAGTTAAGGTGATGTATTTCAGCTTCAAAAAAGATGCAGCTAAGACTAACTGAAACACAAAACACATCACTTCCTGAAGAACATTGCCCAGTAATTACTTGTTGCTACCTATGTCGTTTAACGGCACATGCTGAGTGTACTTGTAAGATCATACATGAAGAAAACCAAGGACATTCATAGAGGGTATTGGGGGAATGAGGGCCTCAAACCAGAATTCTGGCCAGAGGCCCTCTCCTTTAGAGGACCTTCCTCAAACACAGCCATTACTGTTCCACCGCTCAAAGTGGATGAGATTGACAGAGTGCTCCAGAGCTATGAGGCCTGGAGCCAGAATGTCCAATGCTTGGAAGAGCTGCATGTAAATTTTGAAATAGCAGCAGATGGAGGAGCCCCAGCCCCAACTTATGATGATCAAACAGATGCTACAACAGTCATGGATGAGGAGGTGCCAAATGTGACAGTCGTGGAAGGGGAAAGAGATGCCAGTTCTGGCAGTGAGTCATCCATGGAAGAGAAAATAATGTCTAAGCTGGAGCAGAAGTTTGTTAAAATGATGGCTAGTGTCATCAAAGCAAATGAAGCAAAATACAGCAAACAAGACAGTTCACCTAAGGACAGTTCACAGAGACAAGACAATTCACAGAGGAGACAGTTCACCTCGGAGGTCACTATCTCCTATTCGCTGTTTTGGCTGCAATGAAGAGGGGCACTACAAGAGGGACTGTCCAAAAAAGAGAAGGTTTTCCTTTAAATCACTGAAGACAGAGGATGATGATTTAAACTCCGGCGGGTCGGAAACGGAGGCCTAAGCCCGGCCCCTCAAGACAGTATCACTGGCTTCTCCGTTAAGTCTCATCAAAGAAATTCGGATGGATGTTCAGGAGTTAACTCCGTAAATATGAACAACACTGACTCATCTGATGGACAAGTGGCGGACGTCCAAAAACTTCGGAATAAAGACCAAGTAGATCAGATTTAAATATGTCAATTGATGAAATATATGATCATACCATTTGCTTATAAATTATTGGCATTTTAACATTTATTAGCAGGATAAATTACAGGCTTTGGGGTTCTAAACCTTTAATTTCAATATATTTTGACTATTTTAGTAATTATGGGCAGTTTAAATTTTATGCTCAGCTGAGTTGACCTTGAAAAAAGTTTTATTACCTCGGGGACCATCCCCAAGAATTACAATTCTCCCTTAAAATTAAGGAAGACCTTAGTTAAGGTGATGTATTTCAGCTTCAAAAAAGATGCAGCTAAGACTAACTGAAACACAAAACACATCACTTCCTGAAGAACATTGCCCAGTAATTACTTGTTGCTACCTATGTCGTTTAACGGCACATGCTGAGTGTACTTGTAAGATCATACATGAAGAAAACCAAGGACATTCATAGAGGGTATTGGGGGAATGAGGGCCTCAAACCAGAATTCTGGCCAGAGGCCCTCTCCTTTAGAGGACCTTCCTCAAACACAGCCATTACTGTTCCACCGCTCAAAGTGGATGAGATTGACAGAGTGCTCCAGAGCTATGAGGCCTGGAGCCAGAATGTCCAATGCTTGGAAGAGCTGCATGTAAATTTTGAAATAGCAGCAGATGGAGGAGCCCCAGCCCCAACTTATGATGATCAAACAGATGCTACAACAGTCATGGATGAGGAGGTGCCAAATGTGACAGTCGTGGAAGGGGAAAGAGATGCCAGTTCTGGCAGTGAGTCATCCATGGAAGAGAAAATAATGTCTAAGCTGGAGCAGAAGTTTGTTAAAATGATGGCTAGTGTCATCAAAGCAAATGAAGCAAAATACAGCAAACAAGACAGTTCACCTAAGGACAGTTCACAGAGACAAGACAATTCACAGAGGAGACAGTTCACCTCGGAGGTCACTATCTCCTATTCGCTGTTTTGGCTGCAATGAAGAGGGGCACTACAAGAGGGACTGTCCAAAAAAGAGAAGGTTTTCCTTTAAATCACTGAAGACAGAGGATGATGATTTAAACTCCGGCGGGTCGGAAACGGAGGCCTAAGCCCGGCCCCTCAAGACAGTATCACTGGCTTCTCCGTTAAGTCTCATCAAAGAAATTCGGATGGATGTTCAGGAGTTAACTCCGTAAATATGAACAACACTGACTCATCTGATGGACAAGTGGCGGACGTCCAAAAACTTCGGAATAAAGACCAAGTAGATCAGATTTAAATATGTCAATTGATGAAATATATGATCATACCATTTGCTTATAAATTATTGGCATTTTAACATTTATTAGCAGGATAAATTACAGGCTTTGGGGTTCTAAACCTTTAATTTCAATATATTTTGACTATTTTAGTAATTATGGGCAGTTTAAATTTTATGCTCAGCTGAGTTGACCTTGAAAAAAGTTTTATTACCTCGGGGACCATCCCCAAGAATTACAATTCTCCCTTAAAATTAAGGAAGACCTTAGTTAAGGTGATGTATTTCAGCTTCAAAAAAGATGCAGCTAAGACTAACTGAAACACAAAACACATCACTTCCTGAAGAACATTGCCCAGTAATTACTTGTTGCTACCTATGTCGTTTAACGGCACATGCTGAGTGTACTTGTAAGATCATACATGAAGAAAACCAAGGACATTCATAGAGGGTATTGGGGGAATGAGGGCCTCAAACCAGAATTCTGGCCAGAGGCCCTCTCCTTTAGAGGACCTTCCTCAAACACAGCCATTACTGTTCCACCGCTCAAAGTGGATGAGATTGACAGAGTGCTCCAGAGCTATGAGGCCTGGAGCCAGAATGTCCAATGCTTGGAAGAGCTGCATGTAAATTTTGAAATAGCAGCAGATGGAGGAGCCCCAGCCCCAACTTATGATGATCAAACAGATGCTACAACAGTCATGGATGAGGAGGTGCCAAATGTGACAGTCGTGGAAGGGGAAAGAGATGCCAGTTCTGGCAGTGAGTCATCCATGGAAGAGAAAATAATGTCTAAGCTGGAGCAGAAGTTTGTTAAAATGATGGCTAGTGTCATCAAAGCAAATGAAGCAAAATACAGCAAACAAGACAGTTCACCTAAGGACAGTTCACAGAGACAAGACAATTCACAGAGGAGACAGTTCACCTCGGAGGTCACTATCTCCTATTCGCTGTTTTGGCTGCAATGAAGAGGGGCACTACAAGAGGGACTGTCCAAAAAAGAGAAGGTTTTCCTTTAAATCACTGAAGACAGAGGATGATGATTTAAACTCCGGCGGGTCGGAAACGGAGGCCTAAGCCCGGCCCCTCAAGACAGTATCACTGGCTTCTCCGTTAAGTCTCATCAAAGAAATTCGGATGGATGTTCAGGAGTTAACTCCGTAAATATGAACAACACTGACTCATCTGATGGACAAGTGGCGGACGTCCAAAAACTTCGGAATAAAGACCAAGTAGATCAGATTTAAATATGTCAATTGATGAAATATATGATCATACCATTTGCTTATAAATTATTGGCATTTTAACATTTATTAGCAGGATAAATTACAGGCTTTGGGGTTCTAAACCTTTAATTTCAATATATTTTGACTATTTTAGTAATTATGGGCAGTTTAAATTTTATGCTCAGCTGAGTTGACCTTGAAAAAAGTTTTATTACCTCGGGGACCATCCCCAAGAATTACAATTCTCCCTTAAAATTAAGGAAGACCTTAGTTAAGGTGATGTATTTCAGCTTCAAAAAAGATGCAGCTAAGACTAACTGAAACACAAAACACATCACTTCCTGAAGAACATTGCCCAGTAATTACTTGTTGCTACCTATGTCGTTTAACGGCACATGCTGAGTGTACTTGTAAGATCATACATGAAGAAAACCAAGGACATTCATAGAGGGTATTGGGGGAATGAGGGCCTCAAACCAGAATTCTGGCCAGAGGCCCTCTCCTTTAGAGGACCTTCCTCAAACACAGCCATTACTGTTCCACCGCTCAAAGTGGATGAGATTGACAGAGTGCTCCAGAGCTATGAGGCCTGGAGCCAGAATGTCCAATGCTTGGAAGAGCTGCATGTAAATTTTGAAATAGCAGCAGATGGAGGAGCCCCAGCCCCAACTTATGATGATCAAACAGATGCTACAACAGTCATGGATGAGGAGGTGCCAAATGTGACAGTCGTGGAAGGGGAAAGAGATGCCAGTTCTGGCAGTGAGTCATCCATGGAAGAGAAAATAATGTCTAAGCTGGAGCAGAAGTTTGTTAAAATGATGGCTAGTGTCATCAAAGCAAATGAAGCAAAATACAGCAAACAAGACAGTTCACCTAAGGACAGTTCACAGAGACAAGACAATTCACAGAGGAGACAGTTCACCTCGGAGGTCACTATCTCCTATTCGCTGTTTTGGCTGCAATGAAGAGGGGCACTACAAGAGGGACTGTCCAAAAAAGAGAAGGTTTTCCTTTAAATCACTGAAGACAGAGGATGATGATTTAAACTCCGGCGGGTCGGAAACGGAGGCCTAAGCCCGGCCCCTCAAGACAGTATCACTGGCTTCTCCGTTAAGTCTCATCAAAGAAATTCGGATGGATGTTCAGGAGTTAACTCCGTAAATATGAACAACACTGACTCATCTGATGGACAAGTGGCGGACGTCCAAAAACTTCGGAATAAAGACCAAGTAGATCAGATTTAAATATGTCAATTGATGAAATATATGATCATACCATTTGCTTATAAATTATTGGCATTTTAACATTTATTAGCAGGATAAATTACAGGCTTTGGGGTTCTAAACCTTTAATTTCAATATATTTTGACTATTTTAGTAATTATGGGCAGTTTAAATTTTATGCTCAGCTGAGTTGACCTTGAAAAAAGTTTTATTACCTCGGGGACCATCCCCAAGAATTACAATTCTCCCTTAAAATTAAGGAAGACCTTAGTTAAGGTGATGTATTTCAGCTTCAAAAAAGATGCAGCTAAGACTAACTGAAACACAAAACACATCACTTCCTGAAGAACATTGCCCAGTAATTACTTGTTGCTACCTATGTCGTTTAACGGCACATGCTGAGTGTACTTGTAAGATCATACATGAAGAAAACCAAGGACATTCATAGAGGGTATTGGGGGAATGAGGGCCTCAAACCAGAATTCTGGCCAGAGGCCCTCTCCTTTAGAGGACCTTCCTCAAACACAGCCATTACTGTTCCACCGCTCAAAGTGGATGAGATTGACAGAGTGCTCCAGAGCTATGAGGCCTGGAGCCAGAATGTCCAATGCTTGGAAGAGCTGCATGTAAATTTTGAAATAGCAGCAGATGGAGGAGCCCCAGCCCCAACTTATGATGATCAAACAGATGCTACAACAGTCATGGATGAGGAGGTGCCAAATGTGACAGTCGTGGAAGGGGAAAGAGATGCCAGTTCTGGCAGTGAGTCATCCATGGAAGAGAAAATAATGTCTAAGCTGGAGCAGAAGTTTGTTAAAATGATGGCTAGTGTCATCAAAGCAAATGAAGCAAAATACAGCAAACAAGACAGTTCACCTAAGGACAGTTCACAGAGACAAGACAATTCACAGAGGAGACAGTTCACCTCGGAGGTCACTATCTCCTATTCGCTGTTTTGGCTGCAATGAAGAGGGGCACTACAAGAGGGACTGTCCAAAAAAGAGAAGGTTTTCCTTTAAATCACTGAAGACAGAGGATGATGATTTAAACTCCGGCGAGTCGGAAACGGAGGCCTAAGCCCGGCCCCTCAAGACAGTATCACTGGCTTCTCCGTTAAGTCTCATCAAAGAAATTCGGATGGATGTTCAGGAGTTAACTCCGTAAATATGAACAACACTGACTCATCTGATGGACAAGTGGCGGACGTCCAAAAACTTCGGAATAAAGACCAAGTAGATCAGATTTAAATATGTCAATTGATGAAATATATGATCATACCATTTGCTTATAAATTATTGGCATTTTAACATTTATTAGCAGGATAAATTACAGGCTTTGGGGTTCTAAACCTTTAATTTCAATATATTTTGACTATTTTAGTAATTATGGGCAGTTTAAATTTTATGCTCAGCTGAGTTGACCTTGAAAAAAGTTTTATTACCTCGGGGACCATCCCCAAGAATTACAATTCTCCCTTAAAATTAAGGAAGACCTTAGTTAAGGTGATGTATTTCAGCTTCAAAAAAGATGCAGCTAAGACTAACTGAAACACAAAACACATCACTTCCTGAAGAACATTGCCCAGTAATTACTTGTTGCTACCTATGTCGTTTAACGGCACATGCTGAGTGTACTTGTAAGATCATACATGAAGAAAACCAAGGACATTCATAGAGGGTATTGGGGGAATGAGGGCCTCAAACCAGAATTCTGGCCAGAGGCCCTCTCCTTTAGAGGACCTTCCTCAAACACAGCCATTACTGTTCCACCGCTCAAAGTGGATGAGATTGACAGAGTGCTCCAGAGCTATGAGGCCTGGAGCCAGAATGTCCAATGCTTGGAAGAGCTGCATGTAAATTTTGAAATAGCAGCAGATGGAGGAGCCCCAGCCCCAACTTATGATGATCAAACAGATGCTACAACAGTCATGGATGAGGAGGTGCCAAATGTGACAGTCGTGGAAGGGGAAAGAGATGCCAGTTCTGGCAGTGAGTCATCCATGGAAGAGAAAATAATGTCTAAGCTGGAGCAGAAGTTTGTTAAAATGATGGCTAGTGTCATCAAAGCAAATGAAGCAAAATACAGCAAACAAGACAGTTCACCTAAGGACAGTTCACAGAGACAAGACAATTCACAGAGGAGACAGTTCACCTCGGAGGTCACTATCTCCTATTCGCTGTTTTGGCTGCAATGAAGAGGGGCACTACAAGAGGGACTGTCCAAAAAAGAGAAGGTTTTCCTTTAAATCACTGAAGACAGAGGATGATGATTTAAACTCCGGCGGGTCGGAAACGGAGGCCTAAGCCCGGCCCCTCAAGACAGTATCACTGGCTTCTCCGTTAAGTCTCATCAAAGAAATTCGGATGGATGTTCAGGAGTTAACTCCGTAAATATGAACAACACTGACTCATCTGATGGACAAGTGGCGGACGTCCAAAAACTTCAGAATAAACGGAATAAAGACCAAGTAGATCAGATTTAAATATGTCAATTGATGAAATATATGATCATACCATTTGCTTATAAATTATTGGCATTTTAACATTTATTAGCAGGATAAATTACAGGCTTTGGGGTTCTAAACCTTTAATTTCAATATATTTTGACTATTTTAGTAATTATGGGCAGTTTAAATTTTATGCTCAGCTGAGTTGACCTTGAAAAAAGTTTTATTACCTCGGGGACCATCCCCAAGAATTACAATTCTCCCTTAAAATTAAGGAAGACCTTAGTTAAGGTGATGTATTTCAGCTTCAAAAAAGATGCAGCTAAGACTAACTGAAACACAAAACACATCACTTCCTGAAGAACATTGCCCAGTAATTACTTGTTGCTACCTATGTCGTTTAACGGCACATGCTGAGTGTACTTGTAAGATCATACATGAAGAAAACCAAGGACATTCATAGAGGGTATTGGGGGAATGAGGGCCTCAAACCAGAATTCTGGCCAGAGGCCCTCTCCTTTAGAGGACCTTCCTCAAACACAGCCATTACTGTTCCACCGCTCAAAGTGGATGAGATTGACAGAGTGCTCCAGAGCTATGAGGCCTGGAGCCAGAATGTCCAATGCTTGGAAGAGCTGCATGTAAATTTTGAAATAGCAGCAGATGGAGGAGCCCCAGCCCCAACTTATGATGATCAAACAGATGCTACAACAGTCATGGATGAGGAGGTGCCAAATGTGACAGTCGTGGAAGGGGAAAGAGATGCCAGTTCTGGCAGTGAGTCATCCATGGAAGAGAAAATAATGTCTAAGCTGGAGCAGAAGTTTGTTAAAATGATGGCTAGTGTCATCAAAGCAAATGAAGCAAAATACAGCAAACAAGACAGTTCACCTAAGGACAGTTCACAGAGACAAGACAATTCACAGAGGAGACAGTTCACCTCGGAGGTCACTATCTCCTATTCGCTGTTTTGGCTGCAATGAAGAGGGGCACTACAAGAGGGACTGTCCAAAAAAGAGAAGGTTTTCCTTTAAATCACTGAAGACAGAGGATGATGATTTAAACTCCGGCGGGTCGGAAACGGAGGCCTAAGCCCGGCCCCTCAAGACAGTATCACTGGCTTCTCCGTTAAGTCTCATCAAAGAAATTCGGATGGATGTTCAGGAGTTAACTCCGTAAATATGAACAACACTGACTCATCTGATGGACAAGTGGCGGACGTCCAAAAACTTCAGAATAAACGGAATAAAGACCAAGTAGATCAGATTTAAATATGTCAATTGATGAAATATATGATCATACCATTTGCTTATAAATTATTGGCATTTTAACATTTATTAGCAGGATAAATTACAGGCTTTGGGGTTCTAAACCTTTAATTTCAATATATTTTGACTATTTTAGTAATTATGGGCAGTTTAAATTTTATGCTCAGCTGAGTTGACCTTGAAAAAAGTTTTATTACCTCGGGGACCATCCCCAAGAATTACAATTCTCCCTTAAAATTAAGGAAGACCTTAGTTAAGGTGATGTATTTCAGCTTCAAAAAGATGCAGCTAAGACTAACTGAAACACAAAACACATCACTTCCTGAAGAACATTGCCCAGTAATTACTTGTTGCTACCTATGTCGTTTAACGGCACATGCTGAGTGTACTTGTAAGATCATACATGAAGAAAACCAAGGACATTCATAGAGGGTATTGGGGGAATGAGGGCCTCAAACCAGAATTCTGGCCAGAGGCCCTCTCCTTTAGAGGACCTTCCTCAAACACAGCCATTACTGTTCCACCGCTCAAAGTGGATGAGATTGACAGAGTGCTCCAGAGCTATGAGGCCTGGAGCCAGAATGTCCAATGCTTGGAAGAGCTGCATGTAAATTTTGAAATAGCAGCAGATGGAGGAGCCCCAGCCCCAACTTATGATGATCAAACAGATGCTACAACAGTCATGGATGAGGAGGTGCCAAATGTGACAGTCGTGGAAGGGGAAAGAGATGCCAGTTCTGGCAGTGAGTCATCCATGGAAGAGAAAATAATGTCTAAGCTGGAGCAGAAGTTTGTTAAAATGATGGCTAGTGTCATCAAAGCAAATGAAGCAAAATACAGCAAACAAGACAGTTCACCTAAGGACAGTTCACAGAGACAAGACAATTCACAGAGGAGACAGTTCACCTCGGAGGTCACTATCTCCTATTCGCTGTTTTGGCTGCAATGAAGAGGGGCACTACAAGAGGGACTGTCCAAAAAAGAGAAGGTTTTCCTTTAAATCACTGAAGACAGAGGATGATGATTTAAAATCCGGCGGGTCGGAAACGGAGGCCTAAGCCCGGCCCCTCAAGACAGTATCACTGGCTTCTCCGTTAAGTCTCATCAAAGAAATTCGGATGGATGTTCAGGAGTTAACTCCGTAAATATGAACAACACTGACTCATCTGATGGACAAGTGGCGGACGTCCAAAAACTTCAGAATAAACGGAATAAAGACCAAGTAGATCAGATTTAAATATGTCAATTGATGAAATATATGATCATACCATTTGCTTATAAATTATTGGCATTTTAACATTTATTAGCAGGATAAATTACAGGCTTTGGGGTTCTAAACCTTTAATTTCAATATATTTTGACTATTTTAGTAATTATGGGCAGTTTAAATTTTATGCTCAGCTGAGTTGACCTTGAAAAAAGTTTTATTACCTCGGGGACCATCCCCAAGAATTACAATTCTCCCTTAAAATTAAGGAAGACCTTAGTTAAGGTGATGTATTTCAGCTTCAAAAAGATGCAGCTAAGACTAACTGAAACACAAAACACATCACTTCCTGAAGAACATTGCCCAGTAATTACTTGTTGCTACCTATGTCGTTTAACGGCACATGCTGAGTGTACTTGTAAGATCATACATGAAGAAAACCAAGGACATTCATAGAGGGTATTGGGGGAATGAGGGCCTCAAACCAGAATTCTGGCCAGAGGCCCTCTCCTTTAGAGGACCTTCCTCAAACACAGCCATTACTGTTCCACCGCTCAAAGTGGATGAGATTGACAGAGTGCTCCAGAGCTATGAGGCCTGGAGCCAGAATGTCCAATGCTTGGAAGAGCTGCATGTAAATTTTGAAATAGCAGCAGATGGAGGAGCCCCAGCCCCAACTTATGATGATCAAACAGATGCTACAACAGTCATGGATGAGGAGGTGCCAAATGTGACAGTCGTGGAAGGGGAAAGAGATGCCAGTTCTGGCAGTGAGTCATCCATGGAAGAGAAAATAATGTCTAAGCTGGAGCAGAAGTTTGTTAAAATGATGGCTAGTGTCATCAAAGCAAATGAAGCAAAATACAGCAAACAAGACAGTTCACCTAAGGACAGTTCACAGAGACAAGACAATTCACAGAGGAGACAGTTCACCTCGGAGGTCACTATCTCCTATTCGCTGTTTTGGCTGCAATGAAGAGGGGCACTACAAGAGGGACTGTCCAAAAAAGAGAAGGTTTTCCTTTAAATCACTGAAGACAGAGGATGATGATTTAAACTCCGGCGGGTCGGAAACGGAGGCCTAAGCCCGGCCCCTCAAGACAGTATCACTGGCTTCTCCGTTAAGTCTCATCAAAGAAATTCGGATGGATGTTCAGGAGTTAACTCCGTAAATATGAACAACACTGACTCATCTGATGGACAAGTGGCGGACGTCCAAAAACTTCGGAATAAAGACCAAGTAGATCAGATTTAAATATGTCAATTGATGAAATATATGATCATACCATTTGCTTATAAATTATTGGCATTTTAACATTTATTAGCAGGATAAATTACAGGCTTTGGGGTTCTAAACCTTTAATTTCAATATATTTTGACTATTTTAGTAATTATGGGCAGTTTAAATTTTATGCTCAGCTGAGTTGACCTTGAAAAAAGTTTTATTACCTCGGGGACCATCCCCAAGAATTACAATTCTCCCTTAAAATTAAGGAAGACCTTAGTTAAGGTGATGTATTTCAGCTTCAAAAAGATGCAGCTAAGACTAACTGAAACACAAAACACATCACTTCCTGAAGAACATTGCCCAGTAATTACTTGTTGCTACCTATGTCGTTTAACGGCACATGCTGAGTGTACTTGTAAGATCATACATGAAGAAAACCAAGGACATTCATAGAGGGTATTGGGGGAATGAGGGCCTCAAACCAGAATTCTGGCCAGAGGCCCTCTCCTTTAGAGGACCTTCCTCAAACACAGCCATTACTGTTCCACCGCTCAAAGTGGATGAGATTGACAGAGTGCTCCAGAGCTATGAGGCCTGGAGCCAGAATGTCCAATGCTTGGAAGAGCTGCATGTAAATTTTGAAATAGCAGCAGATGGAGGAGCCCCAGCCCCAACTTATGATGATCAAACAGATGCTACAACAGTCATGGATGAGGAGGTGCCAAATGTGACAGTCGTGGAAGGGGAAAGAGATGCCAGTTCTGGCAGTGAGTCATCCATGGAAGAGAAAATAATGTCTAAGCTGGAGCAGAAGTTTGTTAAAATGATGGCTAGTGTCATCAAAGCAAATGAAGCAAAATACAGCAAACAAGACAGTTCACCTAAGGACAGTTCACAGAGACAAGACAATTCACAGAGGAGACAGTTCACCTCGGAGGTCACTATCTCCTATTCGCTGTTTTGGCTGCAATGAAGAGGGGCACTACAAGAGGGACTGTCCAAAAAAGAGAAGGTTTTCCTTTAAATCACTGAAGACAGAGGATGATGATTTAAAATCCGGCGGGTCGGAAACGGAGGCCTAAGCCCGGCCCCTCAAGACAGTATCACTGGCTTCTCCGTTAAGTCTCATCAAAGAAATTCGGATGGATGTTCAGGAGTTAACTCCGTAAATATGAACAACACTGACTCATCTGATGGACAAGTGGCGGACGTCCAAAAACTTCAGAATAAACGGAATAAAGACCAAGTAGATCAGATTTAAATATGTCAATTGATGAAATATATGATCATACCATTTGCTTATAAATTATTGGCATTTTAACATTTATTAGCAGGATAAATTACAGGCTTTGGGGTTCTAAACCTTTAATTTCAATATATTTTGACTATTTTAGTAATTATGGGCAGTTTAAATTTTATGCTCAGCTGAGTTGACCTTGAAAAAAGTTTTATTACCTCGGGGACCATCCCCAAGAATTACAATTCTCCCTTAAAATTAAGGAAGACCTTAGTTAAGGTGATGTATTTCAGCTTCAAAAAGATGCAGCTAAGACTAACTGAAACACAAAACACATCACTTCCTGAAGAACATTGCCCAGTAATTACTTGTTGCTACCTATGTCGTTTAACGGCACATGCTGAGTGTACTTGTAAGATCATACATGAAGAAAACCAAGGACATTCATAGAGGGTATTGGGGGAATGAGGGCCTCAAACCAGAATTCTGGCCAGAGGCCCTCTCCTTTAGAGGACCTTCCTCAAACACAGCCATTACTGTTCCACCGCTCAAAGTGGATGAGATTGACAGAGTGCTCCAGAGCTATGAGGCCTGGAGCCAGAATGTCCAATGCTTGGAAGAGCTGCATGTAAATTTTGAAATAGCAGCAGATGGAGGAGCCCCAGCCCCAACTTATGATGATCAAACAGATGCTACAACAGTCATGGATGAGGAGGTGCCAAATGTGACAGTCGTGGAAGGGGAAAGAGATGCCAGTTCTGGCAGTGAGTCATCCATGGAAGAGAAAATAATGTCTAAGCTGGAGCAGAAGTTTGTTAAAATGATGGCTAGTGTCATCAAAGCAAATGAAGCAAAATACAGCAAACAAGACAGTTCACCTAAGGACAGTTCACAGAGACAAGACAATTCACAGAGGAGACAGTTCACCTCGGAGGTCACTATCTCCTATTCGCTGTTTTGGCTGCAATGAAGAGGGGCACTACAAGAGGGACTGTCCAAAAAAGAGAAGGTTTTCCTTTAAATCACTGAAGACAGAGGATGATGATTTAAACTCCGGCGGGTCGGAAACGGAGGCCTAAGCCCGGCCCCTCAAGACAGTATCACTGGCTTCTCCGTTAAGTCTCATCAAAGAAATTCGGATGGATGTTCAGGAGTTAACTCCGTAAATATGAACAACACTGACTCATCTGATGGACAAGTGGCGGACGTCCAAAAACTTCGGAATAAAGACCAAGTAGATCAGATTTAAATATGTCAATTGATGAAATATATGATCATACCATTTGCTTATAAATTATTGGCATTTTAACATTTATTAGCAGGATAAATTACAGGCTTTGGGGTTCTAAACCTTTAATTTCAATATATTTTGACTATTTTAGTAATTATGGGCAGTTTAAATTTTATGCTCAGCTGAGTTGACCTTGAAAAAAGTTTTATTACCTCGGGGACCATCCCCAAGAATTACAATTCTCCCTTAAAATTAAGGAAGACCTTAGTTAAGGTGATGTATTTCAGCTTCAAAAAAGATGCAGCTAAGACTAACTGAAACACAAAACACATCACTTCCTGAAGAACATTGCCCAGTAATTACTTGTTGCTACCTATGTCGTTTAACGGCACATGCTGAGTGTACTTGTAAGATCATACATGAAGAAAACCAAGGACATTCATAGAGGGTATTGGGGGAATGAGGGCCTCAAACCAGAATTCTGGCCAGAGGCCCTCTCCTTTAGAGGACCTTCCTCAAACACAGCCATTACTGTTCCACCGCTCAAAGTGGATGAGATTGACAGAGTGCTCCAGAGCTATGAGGCCTGGAGCCAGAATGTCCAATGCTTGGAAGAGCTGCATGTAAATTTTGAAATAGCAGCAGATGGAGGAGCCCCAGCCCCAACTTATGATGATCAAACAGATGCTACAACAGTCATGGATGAGGAGGTGCCAAATGTGACAGTCGTGGAAGGGGAAAGAGATGCCAGTTCTGGCAGTGAGTCATCCATGGAAGAGAAAATAATGTCTAAGCTGGAGCAGAAGTTTGTTAAAATGATGGCTAGTGTCATCAAAGCAAATGAAGCAAAATACAGCAAACAAGACAGTTCACCTAAGGACAGTTCACAGAGACAAGACAATTCACAGAGGAGACAGTTCACCTCGGAGGTCACTATCTCCTATTCGCTGTTTTGGCTGCAATGAAGAGGGGCACTACAAGAGGGACTGTCCAAAAAAGAGAAGGTTTTCCTTTAAATCACTGAAGACAGAGGATGATGATTTAAACTCCGGCGGGTCGGAAACGGAGGCCTAAGCCCGGCCCCTCAAGACAGTATCACTGGCTTCTCCGTTAAGTCTCATCAAAGAAATTCGGATGGATGTTCAGGAGTTAACTCCGTAAATATGAACAACACTGACTCATCTGATGGACAAGTGGCGGACGTCCAAAAACTTCGGAATAAAGACCAAGTAGATCAGATTTAAATATGTCAATTGATGAAATATATGATCATACCATTTGCTTATAAATTATTGGCATTTTAACATTTATTAGCAGGATAAATTACAGGCTTTGGGGTTCTAAACCTTTAATTTCAATATATTTTGACTATTTTAGTAATTATGGGCAGTTTAAATTTTATGCTCAGCTGAGTTGACCTTGAAAAAAGTTTTATTACCTCGGGGACCATCCCCAAGAATTACAATTCTCCCTTAAAATTAAGGAAGACCTTAGTTAAGGTGATGTATTTCAGCTTCAAAAAAGATGCAGCTAAGACTAACTGAAACACAAAACACATCACTTCCTGAAGAACATTGCCCAGTAATTACTTGTTGCTACCTATGTCGTTTAACGGCACATGCTGAGTGTACTTGTAAGATCATACATGAAGAAAACCAAGGACATTCATAGAGGGTATTGGGGGAATGAGGGCCTCAAACCAGAATTCTGGCCAGAGGCCCTCTCCTTTAGAGGACCTTCCTCAAACACAGCCATTACTGTTCCACCGCTCAAAGTGGATGAGATTGACAGAGTGCTCCAGAGCTATGAGGCCTGGAGCCAGAATGTCCAATGCTTGGAAGAGCTGCATGTAAATTTTGAAATAGCAGCAGATGGAGGAGCCCCAGCCCCAACTTATGATGATCAAACAGATGCTACAACAGTCATGGATGAGGAGGTGCCAAATGTGACAGTCGTGGAAGGGGAAAGAGATGCCAGTTCTGGCAGTGAGTCATCCATGGAAGAGAAAATAATGTCTAAGCTGGAGCAGAAGTTTGTTAAAATGATGGCTAGTGTCATCAAAGCAAATGAAGCAAAATACAGCAAACAAGACAGTTCACCTAAGGACAGTTCACAGAGACAAGACAATTCACAGAGGAGACAGTTCACCTCGGAGGTCACTATCTCCTATTCGCTGTTTTGGCTGCAATGAAGAGGGGCACTACAAGAGGGACTGTCCAAAAAAGAGAAGGTTTTCCTTTAAATCACTGAAGACAGAGGATGATGATTTAAACTCCGGCGGGTCGGAAACGGAGGCCTAAGCCCGGCCCCTCAAGACAGTATCACTGGCTTCTCCGTTAAGTCTCATCAAAGAAATTCGGATGGATGTTCAGGAGTTAACTCCGTAAATATGAACAACACTGACTCATCTGATGGACAAGTGGCGGACGTCCAAAAACTTCGGAATAAAGACCAAGTAGATCAGATTTAAATATGTCAATTGATGAAATATATGATCATACCATTTGCTTATAAATTATTGGCATTTTAACATTTATTAGCAGGATAAATTACAGGCTTTGGGGTTCTAAACCTTTAATTTCAATATATTTTGACTATTTTAGTAATTATGGGCAGTTTAAATTTTATGCTCAGCTGAGTTGACCTTGAAAAAAGTTTTATTACCTCGGGGACCATCCCCAAGAATTACAATTCTCCCTTAAAATTAAGGAAGACCTTAGTTAAGGTGATGTATTTCAGCTTCAAAAAAGATGCAGCTAAGACTAACTGAAACACAAAACACATCACTTCCTGAAGAACATTGCCCAGTAATTACTTGTTGCTACCTATGTCGTTTAACGGCACATGCTGAGTGTACTTGTAAGATCATACATGAAGAAAACCAAGGACATTCATAGAGGGTATTGGGGGAATGAGGGCCTCAAACCAGAATTCTGGCCAGAGGCCCTCTCCTTTAGAGGACCTTCCTCAAACACAGCCATTACTGTTCCACCGCTCAAAGTGGATGAGATTGACAGAGTGCTCCAGAGCTATGAGGCCTGGAGCCAGAATGTCCAATGCTTGGAAGAGCTGCATGTAAATTTTGAAATAGCAGCAGATGGAGGAGCCCCAGCCCCAACTTATGATGATCAAACAGATGCTACAACAGTCATGGATGAGGAGGTGCCAAATGTGACAGTCGTGGAAGGGGAAAGAGATGCCAGTTCTGGCAGTGAGTCATCCATGGAAGAGAAAATAATGTCTAAGCTGGAGCAGAAGTTTGTTAAAATGATGGCTAGTGTCATCAAAGCAAATGAAGCAAAATACAGCAAACAAGACAGTTCACCTAAGGACAGTTCACAGAGACAAGACAATTCACAGAGGAGACAGTTCACCTCGGAGGTCACTATCTCCTATTCGCTGTTTTGGCTGCAATGAAGAGGGGCACTACAAGAGGGACTGTCCAAAAAAGAGAAGGTTTTCCTTTAAATCACTGAAGACAGAGGATGATGATTTAAACTCCGGCGAGTCGGAAACGGAGGCCTAAGCCCGGCCCCTCAAGACAGTATCACTGGCTTCTCCGTTAAGTCTCATCAAAGAAATTCGGATGGATGTTCAGGAGTTAACTCCGTAAATATGAACAACACTGACTCATCTGATGGACAAGTGGCGGACGTCCAAAAACTTCGGAATAAAGACCAAGTAGATCAGATTTAAATATGTCAATTGATGAAATATATGATCATACCATTTGCTTATAAATTATTGGCATTTTAACATTTATTAGCAGGATAAATTACAGGCTTTGGGGTTCTAAACCTTTAATTTCAATATATTTTGACTATTTTAGTAATTATGGGCAGTTTAAATTTTATGCTCAGCTGAGTTGACCTTGAAAAAAGTTTTATTACCTCGGGGACCATCCCCAAGAATTACAATTCTCCCTTAAAATTAAGGAAGACCTTAGTTAAGGTGATGTATTTCAGCTTCAAAAAAGATGCAGCTAAGACTAACTGAAACACAAAACACATCACTTCCTGAAGAACATTGCCCAGTAATTACTTGTTGCTACCTATGTCGTTTAACGGCACATGCTGAGTGTACTTGTAAGATCATACATGAAGAAAACCAAGGACATTCATAGAGGGTATTGGGGGAATGAGGGCCTCAAACCAGAATTCTGGCCAGAGGCCCTCTCCTTTAGAGGACCTTCCTCAAACACAGCCATTACTGTTCCACCGCTCAAAGTGGATGAGATTGACAGAGTGCTCCAGAGCTATGAGGCCTGGAGCCAGAATGTCCAATGCTTGGAAGAGCTGCATGTAAATTTTGAAATAGCAGCAGATGGAGGAGCCCCAGCCCCAACTTATGATGATCAAACAGATGCTACAACAGTCATGGATGAGGAGGTGCCAAATGTGACAGTCGTGGAAGGGGAAAGAGATGCCAGTTCTGGCAGTGAGTCATCCATGGAAGAGAAAATAATGTCTAAGCTGGAGCAGAAGTTTGTTAAAATGATGGCTAGTGTCATCAAAGCAAATGAAGCAAAATACAGCAAACAAGACAGTTCACCTAAGGACAGTTCACAGAGACAAGACAATTCACAGAGGAGACAGTTCACCTCGGAGGTCACTATCTCCTATTCGCTGTTTTGGCTGCAATGAAGAGGGGCACTACAAGAGGGACTGTCCAAAAAAGAGAAGGTTTTCCTTTAAATCACTGAAGACAGAGGATGATGATTTAAACTCCGGCGGGTCGGAAACGGAGGCCTAAGCCCGGCCCCTCAAGACAGTATCACTGGCTTCTCCGTTAAGTCTCATCAAAGAAATTCGGATGGATGTTCAGGAGTTAACTCCGTAAATATGAACAACACTGACTCATCTGATGGACAAGTGGCGGACGTCCAAAAACTTCAGAATAAACGGAATAAAGACCAAGTAGATCAGATTTAAATATGTCAATTGATGAAATATATGATCATACCATTTGCTTATAAATTATTGGCATTTTAACATTTATTAGCAGGATAAATTACAGGCTTTGGGGTTCTAAACCTTTAATTTCAATATATTTTGACTATTTTAGTAATTATGGGCAGTTTAAATTTTATGCTCAGCTGAGTTGACCTTGAAAAAAGTTTTATTACCTCGGGGACCATCCCCAAGAATTACAATTCTCCCTTAAAATTAAGGAAGACCTTAGTTAAGGTGATGTATTTCAGCTTCAAAAAAGATGCAGCTAAGACTAACTGAAACACAAAACACATCACTTCCTGAAGAACATTGCCCAGTAATTACTTGTTGCTACCTATGTCGTTTAACGGCACATGCTGAGTGTACTTGTAAGATCATACATGAAGAAAACCAAGGACATTCATAGAGGGTATTGGGGGAATGAGGGCCTCAAACCAGAATTCTGGCCAGAGGCCCTCTCCTTTAGAGGACCTTCCTCAAACACAGCCATTACTGTTCCACCGCTCAAAGTGGATGAGATTGACAGAGTGCTCCAGAGCTATGAGGCCTGGAGCCAGAATGTCCAATGCTTGGAAGAGCTGCATGTAAATTTTGAAATAGCAGCAGATGGAGGAGCCCCAGCCCCAACTTATGATGATCAAACAGATGCTACAACAGTCATGGATGAGGAGGTGCCAAATGTGACAGTCGTGGAAGGGGAAAGAGATGCCAGTTCTGGCAGTGAGTCATCCATGGAAGAGAAAATAATGTCTAAGCTGGAGCAGAAGTTTGTTAAAATGATGGCTAGTGTCATCAAAGCAAATGAAGCAAAATACAGCAAACAAGACAGTTCACCTAAGGACAGTTCACAGAGACAAGACAATTCACAGAGGAGACAGTTCACCTCGGAGGTCACTATCTCCTATTCGCTGTTTTGGCTGCAATGAAGAGGGGCACTACAAGAGGGACTGTCCAAAAAAGAGAAGGTTTTCCTTTAAATCACTGAAGACAGAGGATGATGATTTAAACTCCGGCGGGTCGGAAACGGAGGCCTAAGCCCGGCCCCTCAAGACAGTATCACTGGCTTCTCCGTTAAGTCTCATCAAAGAAATTCGGATGGATGTTCAGGAGTTAACTCCGTAAATATGAACAACACTGACTCATCTGATGGACAAGTGGCGGACGTCCAAAAACTTCGGAATAAAGACCAAGTAGATCAGATTTAAATATGTCAATTGATGAAATATATGATCATACCATTTGCTTATAAATTATTGGCATTTTAACATTTATTAGCAGGATAAATTACAGGCTTTGGGGTTCTAAACCTTTAATTTCAATATATTTTGACTATTTTAGTAATTATGGGCAGTTTAAATTTTATGCTCAGCTGAGTTGACCTTGAAAAAAGTTTTATTACCTCGGGGACCATCCCCAAGAATTACAATTCTCCCTTAAAATTAAGGAAGACCTTAGTTAAGGTGATGTATTTCAGCTTCAAAAAAGATGCAGCTAAGACTAACTGAAACACAAAACACATCACTTCCTGAAGAACATTGCCCAGTAATTACTTGTTGCTACCTATGTCGTTTAACGGCACATGCTGAGTGTACTTGTAAGATCATACATGAAGAAAACCAAGGACATTCATAGAGGGTATTGGGGGAATGAGGGCCTCAAACCAGAATTCTGGCCAGAGGCCCTCTCCTTTAGAGGACCTTCCTCAAACACAGCCATTACTGTTCCACCGCTCAAAGTGGATGAGATTGACAGAGTGCTCCAGAGCTATGAGGCCTGGAGCCAGAATGTCCAATGCTTGGAAGAGCTGCATGTAAATTTTGAAATAGCAGCAGATGGAGGAGCCCCAGCCCCAACTTATGATGATCAAACAGATGCTACAACAGTCATGGATGAGGAGGTGCCAAATGTGACAGTCGTGGAAGGGGAAAGAGATGCCAGTTCTGGCAGTGAGTCATCCATGGAAGAGAAAATAATGTCTAAGCTGGAGCAGAAGTTTGTTAAAATGATGGCTAGTGTCATCAAAGCAAATGAAGCAAAATACAGCAAACAAGACAGTTCACCTAAGGACAGTTCACAGAGACAAGACAATTCACAGAGGAGACAGTTCACCTCGGAGGTCACTATCTCCTATTCGCTGTTTTGGCTGCAATGAAGAGGGGCACTACAAGAGGGACTGTCCAAAAAAGAGAAGGTTTTCCTTTAAATCACTGAAGACAGAGGATGATGATTTAAACTCCGGCGGGTCGGAAACGGAGGCCTAAGCCCGGCCCCTCAAGACAGTATCACTGGCTTCTCCGTTAAGTCTCATCAAAGAAATTCGGATGGATGTTCAGGAGTTAACTCCGTAAATATGAACAACACTGACTCATCTGATGGACAAGTGGCGGACGTCCAAAAACTTCAGAATAAACGGAATAAAGACCAAGTAGATCAGATTTAAATATGTCAATTGATGAAATATATGATCATACCATTTGCTTATAAATTATTGGCATTTTAACATTTATTAGCAGGATAAATTACAGGCTTTGGGGTTCTAAACCTTTAATTTCAATATATTTTGACTATTTTAGTAATTATGGGCAGTTTAAATTTTATGCTCAGCTGAGTTGACCTTGAAAAAAGTTTTATTACCTCGGGGACCATCCCCAAGAATTACAATTCTCCCTTAAAATTAAGGAAGACCTTAGTTAAGGTGATGTATTTCAGCTTCAAAAAAGATGCAGCTAAGACTAACTGAAACACAAAACACATCACTTCCTGAAGAACATTGCCCAGTAATTACTTGTTGCTACCTATGTCGTTTAACGGCACATGCTGAGTGTACTTGTAAGATCATACATGAAGAAAACCAAGGACATTCATAGAGGGTATTGGGGGAATGAGGGCCTCAAACCAGAATTCTGGCCAGAGGCCCTCTCCTTTAGAGGACCTTCCTCAAACACAGCCATTACTGTTCCACCGCTCAAAGTGGATGAGATTGACAGAGTGCTCCAGAGCTATGAGGCCTGGAGCCAGAATGTCCAATGCTTGGAAGAGCTGCATGTAAATTTTGAAATAGCAGCAGATGGAGGAGCCCCAGCCCCAACTTATGATGATCAAACAGATGCTACAACAGTCATGGATGAGGAGGTGCCAAATGTGACAGTCGTGGAAGGGGAAAGAGATGCCAGTTCTGGCAGTGAGTCATCCATGGAAGAGAAAATAATGTCTAAGCTGGAGCAGAAGTTTGTTAAAATGATGGCTAGTGTCATCAAAGCAAATGAAGCAAAATACAGCAAACAAGACAGTTCACCTAAGGACAGTTCACAGAGACAAGACAATTCACAGAGGAGACAGTTCACCTCGGAGGTCACTATCTCCTATTCGCTGTTTTGGCTGCAATGAAGAGGGGCACTACAAGAGGGACTGTCCAAAAAAGAGAAGGTTTTCCTTTAAATCACTGAAGACAGAGGATGATGATTTAAACTCCGGCGGGTCGGAAACGGAGGCCTAAGCCCGGCCCCTCAAGACAGTATCACTGGCTTCTCCGTTAAGTCTCATCAAAGAAATTCGGATGGATGTTCAGGAGTTAACTCCGTAAATATGAACAACACTGACTCATCTGATGGACAAGTGGCGGACGTCCAAAAACTTCGGAATAAAGACCAAGTAGATCAGATTTAAATATGTCAATTGATGAAATATATGATCATACCATTTGCTTATAAATTATTGGCATTTTAACATTTATTAGCAGGATAAATTACAGGCTTTGGGGTTCTAAACCTTTAATTTCAATATATTTTGACTATTTTAGTAATTATGGGCAGTTTAAATTTTATGCTCAGCTGAGTTGACCTTGAAAAAAGTTTTATTACCTCGGGGACCATCCCCAAGAATTACAATTCTCCCTTAAAATTAAGGAAGACCTTAGTTAAGGTGATGTATTTCAGCTTCAAAAAAGATGCAGCTAAGACTAACTGAAACACAAAACACATCACTTCCTGAAGAACATTGCCCAGTAATTACTTGTTGCTACCTATGTCGTTTAACGGCACATGCTGAGTGTACTTGTAAGATCATACATGAAGAAAACCAAGGACATTCATAGAGGGTATTGGGGGAATGAGGGCCTCAAACCAGAATTCTGGCCAGAGGCCCTCTCCTTTAGAGGACCTTCCTCAAACACAGCCATTACTGTTCCACCGCTCAAAGTGGATGAGATTGACAGAGTGCTCCAGAGCTATGAGGCCTGGAGCCAGAATGTCCAATGCTTGGAAGAGCTGCATGTAAATTTTGAAATAGCAGCAGATGGAGGAGCCCCAGCCCCAACTTATGATGATCAAACAGATGCTACAACAGTCATGGATGAGGAGGTGCCAAATGTGACAGTCGTGGAAGGGGAAAGAGATGCCAGTTCTGGCAGTGAGTCATCCATGGAAGAGAAAATAATGTCTAAGCTGGAGCAGAAGTTTGTTAAAATGATGGCTAGTGTCATCAAAGCAAATGAAGCAAAATACAGCAAACAAGACAGTTCACCTAAGGACAGTTCACAGAGACAAGACAATTCACAGAGGAGACAGTTCACCTCGGAGGTCACTATCTCCTATTCGCTGTTTTGGCTGCAATGAAGAGGGGCACTACAAGAGGGACTGTCCAAAAAAGAGAAGGTTTTCCTTTAAATCACTGAAGACAGAGGATGATGATTTAAACTCCGGCGGGTCGGAAACGGAGGCCTAAGCCCGGCCCCTCAAGACAGTATCACTGGCTTCTCCGTTAAGTCTCATCAAAGAAATTCGGATGGATGTTCAGGAGTTAACTCCGTAAATATGAACAACACTGACTCATCTGATGGACAAGTGGCGGACGTCCAAAAACTTCAGAATAAACGGAATAAAGACCAAGTAGATCAGATTTAAATATGTCAATTGATGAAATATATGATCATACCATTTGCTTATAAATTATTGGCATTTTAACATTTATTAGCAGGATAAATTACAGGCTTTGGGGTTCTAAACCTTTAATTTCAATATATTTTGACTATTTTAGTAATTATGGGCAGTTTAAATTTTATGCTCAGCTGAGTTGACCTTGAAAAAAGTTTTATTACCTCGGGGACCATCCCCAAGAATTACAATTCTCCCTTAAAATTAAGGAAGACCTTAGTTAAGGTGATGTATTTCAGCTTCAAAAAAGATGCAGCTAAGACTAACTGAAATCAAATATGAGCCTGTGCATGAGAAAACCAACAGTTTGGGTTTCCGACAAGGTCCGACACAAACCAGGCTGTACAGTCACAGCATAAAGCTAGAAGCTAGAAACTTTGGATATCAGTAGAAGAGAAATAGTACTATTCGTATGGGAAAAACAAAGGCGCTGATCAGCTGTGCAGTTACTGCACAGCTGATCTGCATCTTTGTTTTCGCATATGCAAATTGTTGGTTTTCTCATGCAAAGGCTCATACCAATTTTATTAGGTAAAAGACAGTTTATTTCACACATCTGTATATTTTTGTTAAAGCAGTTATTGATTTTAATGGTAAAATATTGAGTCAAAAGTTAACCTTAACTAAGGTGGGCCGTAACTTTAAGGAAACATTGTAATTCTGGGCCCAGATTTAATAAGTTGCCTGTATAGTTGAATCAATAATATTTGGTAATGGTGACTCTGACAAATGAGCAGCCACATGGGAAAACCAATAATCTGCCTAGGCGAAAACAAAGGCGCAGATCAGCTTCGCAGTTACTGCAAAGCTGATCAGCGCCTTTGTTTTCGCTTCTCGAATAGTACAGCTCCTCTTCTACGTAAATCCGAAATTTCAAGCTTCTAGCCCTTTTCTGTGACTGCACAGGCAGATTTGTGCAAGACCTGGTCAGAAACCATTAAGCCTGGTTTTATTGTGTCGCTGCTCACATGGCTTTTGGGCTATATTTTCATGCATGGAAATGATAATAGTATCTATATACGTGGGAACAACATGTTGGATTTAGAAAGTAGAGGAATTGTAGTATCTGTGTAGCTAAAGCAAAGGCACTGATCAGCTTCGCTGATCTGCGTCTTTGTTTTCACAGATGCAGATTGTTGTTTTTCATGATGCAGCTTATTTTCACTCATTATAATTGCATGCAGAAACAACATGTATATACATGTAGCATGTAATACATTTTTTTTTTTTTGAAAACTATGTTGTCAGAGCTATACAGAATTTCAATTACTATTATAATGTGGCCTAAATTCCATGATGCCATGAATGTTTGATATTTCTTGTAGTTTTATTTTGTCATTGGGGAATTGTCCTATAGATGTGTTGATATCTTGAATCTTCTTGTTGTGTTCATTTGTAATTTTCAATGATGACATTAACAACCACATTTTCTTGGTCTTTCCTTTTATTATTATGTCTCCCCCCGACAGGGTCGAAACATATATTTCCAAATTGAAAAGACTAAAACTATGCAGTGTTATATTACTTGTATGGCAATATTTTAGCATTGGTGAATCGCTCGATTCTCGGAGGAAGAATTTAAGCAATACTTTGCCTGTCTACCAATTAAGTAGGAAAAATCTTTCCCATCCTACTTCAGATTCGAACGGTTCATTATTGCTTGATAAGTTCCTTGCCCCCGCCTCTTGTGCCGAAACCGAAACGCACAAGACTTACAGGGGAAAGTTCTCCGTTAAAAATAATGTACATATTTAGGCTCAAAAATACATTGGCACTGAAAAGAAATGGAATAATCTTTGTCTCGATTTTAACATAGAACGGAACAGAGCCAGGTCGATACTACTTCGTTGCACATGGAAGGAAGTCGTATTACGAAAAATGCTAGTTTTTTTACTGCCAATTTTTCAATGTGTTTCAACAACAATGTTATCAGGCACATATATCATGTACAGGACATATATCATGTACAGGCACATGTACATGTTTTATAGTTAACCACCACAAACGGATGAGTCTTACACGCGCCACAGAGCAGATCAATCCATTCTTCCGCCTACACAGAACCATAGCTGATACATGCATGTTTCTAATCAGTACTTCAACAGAAATTAATTCTAATCCAGCATCGTAACAAATTTGCCACATTCACTAGTATAGGCCACCATGTATATAGTTGTGTATAGGTGTAACATTTTATTATCGGTAGCGCATTTTCTTCTATTGAAACAATAATGTTCCTATTCAATGACAGTAGCACACATAAAGATGAATTTGTTTTTTTATTTGAGCCACTGCATAAGAAAACCATCACAATGGGTGAGGCAAAACAAAGGCGCAGATCAGCTTCTCGTTAAACGCGAAGCTGATCAGCAACTTTGTTTTTGCTACTCGGAAAGTACAATTCCTCTTCTATCCTGCTTCAGTGGCTGTGCAGGCCGGTTTGTGTCAGACCTGGTCAGAAACCCAAATTGTTGGTTTTCTCAGGCGCAGGCTCATTTGTATATCCATAAATGATGTATTTTAGTATCATTTAATAATTTTTTATGAGCTAGGCTGAGAAGTGATTATTTCAGAAGCCATATTAATATATTTTTTTTTCTGTTCAGTCCTTATAAAAACAACATTTATGATTAAGATTCCTGAAGAAGAGTCACAGAACTCGGAGGCATAATGCCTACTCTCACAATAAGCACATCATAATGTAAATGGCTGTAAATTTAGATGTAGACATTTAGACATTTTTTGCTTGTCATTCATGATTTTAAGGTACAGTTTTTGTTCATTGATTGTCATTTGTCGATGTTAATATAAAAATTCTGCTTTCACCTCAAGAACTATAGATAACATCTGTCTACATAGTGAAAATGGCATTGGTTTATTCTAATGTATAAGCAAAATATATGTCTGGTAACATTTTACACTGGGCTATAATTGTAACTAAGTACTTGCAGAATCTGATGTGATGATATTTTGAATTGATCTTTAACAGCTAGCCAAACTTAGGTGTTTGATGTACTTAGCCAGTATAACTGGGGGTCAAATCATGAGTGTAAACAGTATAGTTGAAGTAGATAGTTATATTTCTATAGATAGTTATATTTCTAAACTTTGTATTGACATGAGAAATAGGGCATAGTCTATTTTGTTTCATTATAAGTTGGAAGGGCATATTGCTTTTGGCTTGTCTGTGTGTGCGTGTGTACGTCTGTTAACTTTTGAACGGTGAATCCTAGGGTTTTGAAATTTCATATGTGTATTCCTCATGAAAAAATAGTTGACCCGTATTTTTTTTCATATCTGAGTTATGCCCCTTTTCTGAGTTACGTCCCTTTGAAATCAAAATTTTAAAATCTTGTGTGCAAGATATTTCAAAAAGTATTTGAGCTAGAGCCTTCATATTTGGTATACTGGTTGGGGCTGAGGAGTACGTCTGTTAACTTTTGAACGGTGAATCCTAGGGTTTTGAAATTTCATATGTGTATTCCTCATGAAAATATAGGTGACCGGTATTTTTTTTCATGTCTGAGTTATGCCCCTTTTCTGAGTTACGTCCCTCTGAAATCAAAATTTTAAAATCTTGTGTGCAAGATATCTCAAAAAGTATTTGAGCTAGAGCCTTCATATTTGGTATACTGGTTGGGGCTGAGGAGTAGATGACCTGATTAACTTTTCAGAACTCTCCGTCAAACTTTGATAAAAATACGGAATTTTGAAATTTTGATTGATTTTTCCACTTTTCAGTGAAATGTGAAACTTTTGAACAGTGAATGCTAGGGTTTTGAAATTTTGTATACAGATTTCTCATGAAAAAATAGTTGACCGGTATTTTTTTTCATGTCCGAGTTATGCCCCTTTTTGGAGTTATGTCCCTTTGAAAACAAAATTTGAAAATCTTGTGTGCAAGATATCTCAAAAAGTATTTGAGCAAGAGCCTTCATATTTGGTATGCTGGTTGGGGCTGAGGAGTAGATGACCTGATTAACTTTTCAGAACTCCCCGTCAAATTTTGATAAAAAAACGGAATTTTGAAATTTTGATTGATTTTTCCACTTTTCAGTAAAATTTGAAACTTTTGAACGGTGAATGCTAGGGTTTTGAAATTTTGTATACAGATTTCTCATGAAAAAATAGTTGACCGGTATTTTTTTTCATGTCCGAGTTATGCTCTTTTTGGAGTTATGTCCCTTTGAAAACAAAATTTGAAAATCTTGTGTGCAAGATATCTCAAAAAGTATTTGAGCAAGAGCCTTCATATTTTGTACACTGGTTGGGGCTAAGGAGTAGATGACCTGAATAACTTTTCAGAACTCTCCATCAAATTTTGGTTTTATGAAATTTTATTGATTTTTATCGCACCTGCTTATAGCAGGGTGCGATATAGGAGTTCAAATTTCCGTCCGTCCGTACGTTCGTTCGTTCGTCCGTGCGTTCGTTCGTCCGTTCGTCCGTCAACATTTACGTTTTCTCGACATCAGAGATAGCTGCGAGTCTGAAACCTTGCATAGTAATTGTCCCTGACATACCCTTCAAGCACGCACCTTAACCCGGTGCCCTTAAACTATATTTCACGGTCTATTGACTTTGCGTCGAAGTTTGGTTTTCTCGACATCAGAGATGGCTGTGAGTCTGAAACCTTGCATAGTAATTGTCCTTGACATGCCCTTCAAGCACGCACCTTGACCCAGTGCCCTTAAACTATATTTCACGGTCTATTGACTTTGCCCGATGCAGGTGCGATATCGACCTCCACAGAGTTCTTGTTTGTGTGACATATCAGGTTGTCAGACAGACTATTGTGAACAATGCACTTATGGATTGGAATCTGAAGTTTTTGGTTGTATGGTGTGATGAAAAAACATAAGAAAACATTTGCTAAGTTTAGATGTTGGTGAAGCATGAAGGAGCATACTCAGCGTTATAGATACCAGTAATTATTTTTAGCTCGACTGCACGAAGTGCATAGAGCTATTGCAGTCACCCCGGTCGTCCACGTTCCCGTTCCCGTGCGCGTGCGCGTATCTTGACAACCACTCATCAGAATTCAGAAAGCATTGATACTTGGGCCATTGACACCCTGTAGGGTCGGCTTTCATTCCATGGCATCAGATTCCTGGGTCCATGCCAGGGGGTGGGGCTAGAGGTTAAAATCTAGAACACCATTAATAATAATGGCTTTTCTGTGATATAGTATTCTAGAAGTCTATATCTTGAAAACTTCTTATCAGAGGGCTTTCATACTCGGACCATAGGTACCCTGTAGGGTTGAGTTTCATTTCATGGCATCGGATCTCTGGGTCCATGCCTGGGGGGTGGGGCTGGAGGTTAAAAACTAGAACACTGTAAAAAATAGATGTACTGCTGTGTAACTTTTACAAGGAGTCCATATCTTGACAACAACTTATCATAAAGCATTCATACTTCATACACTTTAGGTTCCATGACATCGAACCTCTGGGTCGGAGTCAGGGGGGCGGGGCTAGAGGTCAAAATCTAGAACTCCCCGATTTTTTTTTCTTTTTATTTCTTAATAGAAACAACTTAGGAAGATGGTTGGTCATTCATCTTTTGACTTTGTGACACTGACTTGTGTGTCATGACGGTAAGGGTCGGTTGACCTACTTTCCATGGTTCAGTGATTTTGCCTTATATCTTGACACTCAATTAGTATATGTTCTTACTTATTTCAGATTATGAGTGAGTACGACCAGGCCTTTGACCCCAATATACTTATAGGTCACTGTGACCTAATTTCATGGTTCAGTGATTTTGCCTTATATCTTGACACTCAATTAGTATATTTTCATACTTTTTTCAGATTATGAGTGAGTATGACCAGACCGTTGACCCAAATATACTTATAGGTCACTGTGACCTAATTTCATGGTTCAGTGATTTTGCCTTATATCTCGGTACTCAAATGGTTTATGAACAAACTTCTTTCTAAGTATGTTTGCATATGACAAGACCTTTGACCCTGAAGTAGTCCTAGGTCACTGTGACCTAATTTCATGGTTCAGTGATTTTACCTTATATCTTGACACTCAATTAGTATATTTTCATACTTTTTTCAGATTATGAGTGAGTATGACCAGACCTTTGACCCCAATATACTTATAGGTCACTGTGACCTAATTTCACGGTTCAGTGACTGCCTTATATCTCAACACTCAAGTGGTTTATGACCAAACTTCTTTCACACTATGTTTGCATATGACAAGACCTTTGACCCTAAAGTAGTCCTAGGTCAGTATGACCTAATTTCACGGTTCAGTGATTTTCCTTTATATCTCGGCACTCAATTGGTATATGGACGATATGTATGAGTATGACAAGACCTTTGACCGTAAAGTATTCCTGGGTCACTGTGACCTAATTTCATGGTTCAGTGATTTTGCCTTATATCTTGACACTCAGTTGGTATTTTTTCATACTTATTTCTGATTATGAATGAGTATGACCAGACCTTTAACCCAAACATACTTATAGGTCACTATGACCTAATTTCATGGTTCAGTGATTTTGCTTTATATCTCAACACTGAATGGGTATAATGATCATATTTCTTTACATTATGAGTAAGTATCACTAGACCTTTGACCCTGAAATACTTATAGGTCAGTGTGATCTTATTTCACGCTTCAGTGATTTTGCCTTGTATCTTGGCGCTCAGTTGGTATATGAACACGCTTCTTTCACAATGTGAGTGAGACCTCTAAATCTTAGGTAGTTATAGTTAACTTTCATGGTTCAGTGATTTGCCTTATTGCATCAAGGCAAAAAGATGTATGAGCATAATGCTTTGGGTTACTGGTCGGGTTTGACCTTATGTTTGACAAAGGTCAGAAGCAGTCGAGCACGCTGTCCTGCGACAGCTCTTATTCACAATGCATACAGTACACATCAAAGTGTATGTACAGTGCATACCGACAAAACAAGAGCATACACAATTTCCCAGCAGCCTACTTCAACCTCTCATTTGAAATTAGGCACAATTAATTGCATGTGGCATTTATTGTTCAAGTATGGTAGCATTAACACACAGAACATCATGCAATGCAATCTTTTTCTTCTTGTATATGTTCATATATGAAACTGAGAGAGAGAAAAAAAAAAGAATAGATTTGATTACTGCAAAACGTGATGCAATGAAGCATCGTTTCCAGAAACTGGGACACCCAGGCTCGATATCATTTCTATTCTAAAACCAAAACTGCATTGTAATTTTCATTTGGTACACACTCTTTTAAACTGAAAGCATATTTATGTAAAATGAAAAGATCAAATTCTAACTGAGTAGTCTTTAAGGCTTAAATATTATCATTGCTTTAAAAGGGTATGCTTCTTTCTGACTGTTTATTATTGAGACACACTTGTAGCCAGACAATAACCTATTAATGCGCATACCAACTGTGAAAAATTTGAAGTCGTTAAATATATTCTAGAAGTTTTTTTGGGGTACACATAATACAGAAAAATGTGTGGGTATTGCTGACTTTTAATGTGTACATGGTACGCATTGGTCTGAAATTATAATGTGGACATGCCAAAAAATAGTGCGTACATACACGCTTATCTCCTTAGCTGTCAGATACTACTGAACAGAGCTAATATTTATATGAAAATTACAGCTCATTTATCAGAAGATCTAGTTGTATCCCAGAGGTGCATCCTTGTAAGAGTCATGGGGTTCGCATTGATGTTTAGTGTATTTCAAACAATTGCCTGTCAAATGCTTACTTATATTTATTGTTTTTCAGAGGCAATCAAACAGTCTGTTGTCATTAATGATGAATTTCACACATTTGTTATATCTGATGAGCAAAGTGCTACAAGACGCCGCCGAAAGGAAAGCAGGTAATTTTAAAATAATTCTACACTCATCACTCACCAAATTTGATTTATATATAATATGGATTGTGGACTGCATTTTAGCATCTAGAAATACAAAATCACCCTAGAATTATATTGGAAAATGATGTGTCCGTTGTTTCCTGGTTGCTTTAGATCCAATACTTCCGATATGAGACAAATTACTTGGATGTTTTTATTTTAACAGTTTGGACTTCACTTACTATGGAGTCAGCTGTCCTGAAATGTCTAAAACTGGATATTTCTATTTTCAAATAATAATCTTCACCTTCAGCATATATTTATCATATTTAAGTATGAGGAATGTATATTTGTGACAGCTTTCTATGTTGTTTAAATGTTTTCAGTATTCCAAGGGCATCATCCTCAGCCCCATCAACAAAAAAAGCTAAAACAAATGAACAGACCCCAGAACCAGTACCAGAATCCAGTGCTACATGTTCAATCTCTTTGAAACCATTGGATAATGAAAATGAAGTAAGATTTGTAAAATTTTTGAAAGCAGTTAAAAATGGTCAGAGACATAAAAGGCACTAACAATTGCAATGGAAAATGTTAAAGTTTTTATTTAAAAAAAAGTTCAACATGTTTCTAACATTAGTAGCAATTAGAATTTAAACACATCTTTAGCTGAAACAAAATTTGAACAAACCTGTCACATGACCAAGATGGCCACCTAGGCTATAAAAAGTAAAAACCTTAAAAATCTCCATAAACAGAAGGCTGATGATTTTGAAATTTGAAAGAGTATCAGGGGTCATGACCCTGGGATGACCCTGACCTATTTTAAAGCAATGTCATCTTGGGTTGCCCGTGATTAAAATAGCAAAAAATATACAAAGTCATTTAACACTGTTACTTTCCAGAAATGAGTAAATGGACAGATTTGTGTTACTGAAAATATATTTTGACGCCAGGCCCTGCCCAGGGACTAAATACATGTCTGATATAAGTGCTGCTTCTGAATGGAAATTTTATGTTTATATTTGGTCATTGTAACATAACCAAGATGGTTGCCATGCCTATGCAAGGTAAAACCCTTTAAAATTTTCTCCAAAACCACATGTCCTATGATCTTGAAATTCAGCATACAGTAAAATTTGCAGAAAGTGTGTATGAAGTTTGTTTCTGAAAAAAATACCCAAGGGTGTAGTCGGGCCCCACCGGAGGGCAATAAGAGTATCTTTGAAGCAGTATGAGGACTGTATTGATGGAGTTCATATTCAACAATTTGGTACTTCTTCTCCTGTATGCCAGAATGAAAACAGTCCAGAAGAAAATGAAGACTGGTTAGATTGGAAGTATGAGGAGACGGTAGGTTGTATGTTCTCTAGTGAATCTGACCCAGAAGATTCAAAGAAAGAAGAGAGCTTGGAGATGTAAAAAAGGTAACTGGGCTCCTAGTGGGGAGAATTGGCGAGTCTGAAGTGGATAATTGAGCACCTAGCGGTGAAGATTTGGAACTGGAGTTATACTCCGATCCGCTTTTTGATTAGCAGCGTTATAAAGAAAGTTTAAAACTCTGCTTCACTATCAGCTTACAGTCAGCAGACTATCAGTTAGATGAACAGACAGGGGAAACTCAAGGTGAGTTGGAGTTAGACTCCGAGTTAGGTGTAAGCAATGGCAAGCAAGCTCAAGATCCCCATCACAGTGGCCTGGAGTAAAACTCCGATTTAGGTCCAACATATATCAATCAGGACCAAGATAACACTAAGGTGGAGCCAGACTCCGAAGTTGTGTATGAGTGTAATGACTTGGATAGTTTTTCAGGTGCTACTGGTGAGAGACCCAAGTCCCCTGGTGTGGAGACTAGCACATGGAAGGACATCACACTTTGCCAATTGCGCTCTTCATCTATGCTAAGAGTTGCAGTTATTTTACAGGATAAGCCAGTACAAGCAGTAGTGGACACAGCTGCAGCGGTCACAATTATTTCAGATAAAGTTTTTTGCAGATATGGAGCCCAAACCACCCTGTCTGAGGAAGGTAGTATTGCATACAGCTGCTAGAGATACGAAAATGCATGGTTTTGTTGTAGGTCCAGTAAACTTGCAGCTGGGAGCCAGTATTTTTCCCGAATCAGTATATGTAGCTCCTATTCAAGATGATATGCTGCTTGGTCTTGAATTTCTTCTTAGGCATGGAGTACATATAAGACTAGAAGAGCGGTACCTAGACTTCAAGGGCAATGATGAGAAAATTCCCATTGAAGTGGAAAGATCAAGCCAGAAGGAGAACACTGTAGCTAGAGTTATTATACAGAAGAACACCAAGATCCCTCCAAATTCTGTTGTCAGGCTTCTGTGTGATATTACAGATAAATTGGCTGATTATATTGTAGAGCCAGAACAGGGCTTGAATGTTTAAATACTTAGAACTTTACTTTCTGCAAGTTAAAAGCCTCACATCTGTATGGTCTATTTGTCCGATCGTGCGGTTAAATTGAAGCGGAAACAACTAGTAGCACAAGCTTTTGCCATTGGCAGTGTTCGTAGCGTACCCGTGAACGAGTCCGGAGAAAATGAGACCACAACTGACCTTAAATCTGCTGATTTAGACCATGAGCCATGAGTTGACACCTGTTCCCCCATGGTGGACTCACTTAAAGAAACTCTTACCTCAGTGCAGCAGCACAGGTCTGATAGTATCTCAGATGTACTAGAGGACCCTCTTCCCCCAAAGGTGGAGGAACCCAGATCGACTGAACGGGGTGGAGGTTTAAATCCCACACCACAGTGCACCAGCACAGTGTAAACATTGCAGATCATTCTGTATTAGAGCATAGGCCACAAGGGGACCCTCAACCCCCTATGGTAGAAACTTCACAAACGATAAGTGAGAATAACTAATCCGATACTCCAGTGCTTAAGGTCAGGGTGTTGTAAAAACGCCACGATGGAATTCTTTTATTTTTTGCATATCGATACATTAAATGCTTCTTCAACGGAATATGCAAAAATATTCCTTGACTACCGGATTTGTTTTTGAGCTGCAGGCAATAACAAAAACACCATTTTGGCCATTGAACTCAATGGCGAAAAGAGAAAAAGATGTCGAATTTCGCACATTAACATATTCTTTTCCTAAATTCCACGATGAGAATCAATTTGGAACAGGCTGCTTGAAAAAAAGTCCTTGACAACCGTGCTCGTTTTTGTGCTATTTGTGGTTTTGCTTTGTATGGTAGTGCGTTTTTTGGTATTATCCGCGACGTGACGTAACGTAACGTCGTGGCGCGAACACGCGTCGAATTTCAATGTGCGACTGACGCAACCATTACAATAAATGTCTTTAACGGCAGAAACTCTCATTTTCTGTGTTTTGGTGAAAATTTGTCGCAGTCTTTAATGGAGAAAAAAGTAAAATTTGTACTAAATGCTACAGCTTTCTCCCGTTCAAAAAGGTGCGACAAAAGCGTCAATTCTTGTTCTGCTGGCGTCGCAAACAACGTCGCGCGTAACGCTGCATAACAACGTTTTACTACAGCCTGATCTTAAGCACGAGTTTGACCTTAATATTTCTGCTTAGACCATAGGTTACCAGTGGACCCCCAAACCACCCATGGTGAAGATGTCAGAAACAGTACATGCGACAGATTGGATACATCAGAGCATCAGCATGAGATCAACAAAAGTTCTGATTTAGTCTTTAGGGTACAACTAGACATCAAACCCCCATAAAAGAGACACTGGAAACTTCTCATCCTAGCGAAGAGTTGGATTCACCTGTTGATCAGAATGAAAACATCTTAAATGTTGCAGAGTCTGGTTTATCGGTTGAACTTACAGCTGGACACCCACATGATGGAATACCAGAGTTGCCTGAACATCTACGAGATCTTTTTCAGCGTTCCATTGAACATCTGAATATGGGTGAACAAATTCAGTTGGCAAACTTGTTAATTGAATTTCAGGATGTTTTTGCCAAATCAGAGTTTGACTTAGGCAACTTTTCAGATAAATTTCATGAAATCGACACGGGTTCGGTTAAACCGATCAAACAAAGGATGCGACGGACACCAGCAGGGTTTGCTTCTGAAGAAGATGCACACTTAGAAAAAATGTTAAAAGCAGGTGTAAAAGAACCTTCTATTTCAGAATGGGCATCAGCCCAGGTGCTGGTACGCAAACGTGATGGTACAGTCAGATGGTGTGTCGACTATAGAGCTCTGAACTCAGTCACAACAAAAGATGTCTTTCCTTTACCCCTAGTGGAAGATTGCTTGGGCACGTTGGCCGGAAATCAATGGTTCTCCAAGCTGGATGCGAATTCTGCGTATTGGCAGATCAAATCAGCGAACCGGATCGCAAGAAGACAGCTTTCATAACAAAGTATGGTCTTTTCGAACACGTTAGGATGAAATTCGGGCTTTGCAATGCGCCGGCCACTTTCGCTCGGGTGATGAACTTAGTCCTTCGTGGTTTGTTATGGAGTATCGTTTTTGCTTTTCTAGACGATATTCTTGTTCTAGGCATCAATTTTTTAGATCACCTGGCACACTTGAGACAAGTTCTTCTACGATTCCGTTAACATGGCTTGAAATTGAAATGTAAAAAATGTGTCCTCTTTCAGAGAAGAGTCGATTTCCTAGGTAGGATTATCAGTGAAGATGGAATCGAATTGACAGAGACTGACATCAAAGCTGTTCTGAAATGGCCTATCCCGGAGAATACAAGAAAAGTAGAACAGTTTTAAGGACTCGCTAACTATCACCGGAACTTCATCAAGGGCTTTGCTCGCTTTGCCGTCCCACTTTACAGGTTGACAGGGAAACAAGCATTCAAGTGGCATGAGGAAAATCAAGAGGCATTCGAGCAGCTTAAACGAGCGTTGACTGCTCCGGTATTGGGATTGCCCAATAATACCGATCTTTTTGTTTTAGACACAGATGCTTCTAATTATGCTATAGGAGCTGAATGACGCCAGGTACAGGGAGATGAGGAGAGGGTCATTGCGTACGGTTGCTTTGCTTTGACTGGGAACAGTTAAACTACTGTACTACAAGAAAAGAGCTGTTGGCCCGAGGATCTTCCATGTGGAGGATGTACCAAGTGCTCCAGGGCTCATGAAAAGTGGTCTCACTTCGTAGAAGAAGTGGATGATGTCGTATCTCTGGCTTGTCGAGAGGTTGCAGTTGGGGCGGTTATTACCGATTTCCTAACATACCTGATGCAGAGACAGGGTACACAGAGTCCATAAACGAGCTAACCGATGGTGTTAGGCGGTTGCCATGGGACCCAGGCAGAGAAGACTGGGAATACTTTGAAGATGATGGTTATGCACACCTAGATTTGGTTATAGATTCTACTAGAGGGATGGATATCTGTTACAGTCCTCATATGCAAGATGCCTCGGTTGTCAAATTTGCTAGACGAGTTGCGTGAAGAGCAACAGAAATATACTGATCTAAGCTACCTCAGAGAATGGTCACTTAGTAACAAGACAGTGGAGGCAGATAAGAATGCCCTCTTTGCAGCAAGTCCTGCAGCTAAATATTATTGGATTAACAGGGACTTATTTAGCTGATAGAAATGGAGAAAGGTATAATAAAAATATGATTTGTGTTAAAAATTTATATTTTGTTAAAAAGGTAAGCTCGTTTTAAAAATGACAAAATGCGTTCAACAGATACATTTTTGAACAAATCTTTCAAACTGTTACTTTGAAAGCAGGAACGACGTACATCTATAAAATCAATGCATTCAAGCAAAAAGTGCTTGACAGTTAATTGTGTGTCACATCCAATACATTGAGGTTTATCTTCTCGTTTAAGTAAATATGAATGTGTCAATCGTGTATGACCAATTCGAAGACGAGAAAGAACAATCTCTTCCCGTCTCGAAAGTTTATGAATTAATCTTGGTCGTTTTACATGAGGTTCAATTTCTTTCAAGTTATTGTCATCTGCTCTGCTCCAAATTGATTGCCATTCATTAAAGACATACTCGTTGATAAAAGGTTTAAAATTGATAAAAGGAATTTTAAAATCTGTTTGTTCTAGGCTAAAAGATTCTTTTGCTTTCTTGTCGACTTGCTCGTTACCATATATTCCTACATGACTGGGAACCCAGCAATACACAATAGTTTTAAATTCAGAAATGCTATGATGTTTCAGCAATATATTTTGTATTTGTTGGTTTTTGGACATTGTATGGTTTAGGGCCTGAAGGACTGATAGAGAATCAGAGAAAATAACGAATTTGTTGTACGAGTTACAATCATTAATGAAGTCTAAAGCTCAATCATTAATGAAGTCTAAAGCTAAGTCAATAGCCTTAGCTTCTGCTGTGAAAATTGAAGAACCATCAGGTAGACGTAAAGTTTTGCAAGCGTCTTTGGAATAAATAGCACAGCCTACTTTGTTATCTTCCTTTGAACCATCAGTATAAATAAAATGATAATCAGAAAATTGTGACTGTAGTTGGTGGAAATTTTCTTTGAAAAAGTGTGGATTTGATTCTGATTTTTTCTCTGTATGAAGTGTCAAATTTACTGTTGGCTTTCTAATGCACCATGGTGGAATTTCAGAAACCGAATGTTTTTCTATTTTATCTTGTTTGATTTTTGCTGATGTTAAAAGTGGTGCTACTCGTTAACCAAAAGACCTGATAGCATTTGGTTTACTTTCATAAAGCTGTAAGAGCTCGTCAGAAATATATGGTGGGAAAGTTACCTTATATGCAGGATTAGAGGGGTTTGCTGCAAGTCTGATTGCATACTGAAGAGTAAGTTTTTCTCGACGCAAATATAGTGATGGTTCTTCTGCCTCAACATAGAGCCTCTCAACAGGTGACGTTCGAAAAGCCCCAAGAGCTAGTCTTAGTCCTTGATGGTGAACTGTATCAAGCATATTCAGGTATGTTTTTCTAGCTGATCCATACACAATGAATCCGTAATCCAACTTCGACCGAATAATTGACCGATAAAGCTGCAGAAGGACAGTGCGGTCAGCACCCCAGTCGGTATGCGATAAAACCTTTAGTAAGTTTAATGCATTTGATAGTGAACTTCGTCGGGACCTGTTGCTGTATCATGGGCTTTACTGATAGCATCCTTCAGTTCATCTAAATTAAATGGTGTATTATATTCTTCATTATTAGATGACTTGAAATTTAATTTAACTTTTTTCTGTTCTTTCTTGTATTTTTGAAACTCCTTTGAGTAATGGCTTGTTGATGAATTTGAACAAAATTGTGATGCTAAAGTGTCTGCTATATCTTGCTTTGTTGACGCCAATTCAAATCCGTTGTTAAAATTTGTATTAAGATGTTGACAAGTAGCAGTTTTTGTTTTACCTGATATTTTCCTAACCATATCCCAGACCTTTTTGGTTGGCGTTTTGTAGTTTAATTTTGAAACATATGTTCGCCATGATTTACGTTTTGCTGATTTAATTGTCCAACGGGCTTTTGCTCTAGAATTCCTATAAGTATTTAAATTTTCATTAGTTGGAAACTTGCAGAACCTAGATAGTGTTTGTTTTCGTTGTTTGATAGCTTCTTTACAATCGTCATTGTACCATGGGTTACTTTTCTTTTGGTTTGTCGAGGTTTTTGGAATGCATTTTTCAGATAAACTTATTAAAGAAGAAGTAAAAGTTGCTATAGGATCAGAAGATTCTGAGAGAGAAGTGTTAGTAAGGGATTCATCACATAAAGTATGAAATAAATCCCAATTAGCTTTATTTAGTTTCCATTTAGGATTATGATCTTCATCGTGATTCTGAATGCTTTCAATGATTATCGGAGAGTGATCAGAACCGTGTTGGTCTTCACATACAGACCAATTATAGTCAAGATAGAGAGAGGGATGAAAGAGTGAGAGATCAATAGAAGAAAAAGTACCTTTTCCAGAATCAAGAGGTACAAGTAGGCAAAGATACGTTTTAGATTTATCATTCATTAAGCAGATGTCATTCTGTGTGATAAATTCCTCGATTAACTCTCCTCTGGGGTCATTATCGTTACTACCCCAAAGTAAATTGTGACCATTGAAGTCAGCTAATACCATAAAGGGAGAAGGGAGTTGCTTAAGTAAAGAGTTAAGATGTTCAGATCTTAGTTCGAAGGAAGGCGGGATATAGACAGAACAGAAAGTAATCTCTTTGTCAAGAGTAACAGAAACAGCTTTAGCTTGTAAATTTGTTTTCAACTTAATTTCACGTTGAGGTAAGGAAGACTTAACTAGAATAGAGCTTCCACCAGAAGCTCTGGCACAATCACAGTGGATGTGATTGTAAACATTAAAGCCTTTGAAAGTAAAGTTGTCGTCAGTTTTCAGAAAAGTGTCTTGTAGACAGAAAACAGAAGGTCCTAGTAGACTAAATAGTAATAGTAATTCTTCATAACGTGGTTTTATGCCTCGACAATTCCACTGTATAATTCTTTGTTTACTTTTGTCCATTAAATAATTTACAGAGAATTAAGTTGACCCTTCTTAAATGTAATGAACTGGAAACTAAGTATTTGGAATTCTTGGAAGATGTACTTTGCGAGGACTAGGAGGAGTGACATCTGCCTCCATGCTAGTTTCTTCAAGGCAGTCATAGGAATTGTCAGTTCTTACGGGGTCATCAGCCCCTTTCGGTACTCTCACGGACAGAAGCTTCTTTCTATCCTTTGGTGAGAGAGGCTTTGGTGGTGCAGGAGGCTTTCCTCCTGCCGTTGGAGGTTTACCTCCTGCAGTTTTGTTGGACGGAGGGTTTTGAGCAGGAGGAGGTTTGCCTCCTGCTTGTGCAGGGGATGCTTTACCTCCTGCAGTCTGGTTGGTACCAGAAGGGGCATCGCCTTCTGGATTTTGATGTGTTTTAATTTGAACGTCATATGTTTCATCAGTCTGTGTCATGGCATCTACAAGTTTGACTTGTGTGCCAGCACTTCTTATGATGCTGGCATAGTTTCTGCTTGCAGTCGACGATTGCTGCTCAACGATTTTGCGCGCTTCGAAGAATGAAAGATTTCTGGTATATTTGATTTTAAGGATCTCCTTTTCTTTGTGCCAAGTCGGACAGTCGCGTGAAAAAGTGGGGTGTGGGCCACTGCAGTTGACGCACTTTGCTGTTTTATCACAGTTGCGATCATCACTGCAGTGTTTGTCTTCTCCACAATTTGCACATACTTTTTGCCTGTTACATCTGCTTTCGTGATGGCCAAAAACCTGACAATGGTAACATCGTAGAGGATTTGGTACGTATACCTCAACGTTCACAGATATGTATGCTGCTTTTATTTTCTTTGGCATAATTGGTGTATTGAATGTTAAAACGTAAGTGCTTGTACGTTTAAGGACACCGTTTCTGCGAACTTGAATGTTACGAATGTCTTGAACTCCTTGACTTCTCAAATGATCTAGGATTTCAACGTCAGTGCAAGGACCTAAGTCCTCGCAACGAATGACACCCTTTGAACAATTGAGAGTTTTGTGCAGAGAAATGTTGACGTCAAGGTCAAATAATTTCTTGGTCCGAAGCAGGTTTTCGATATGTTTCTTCTTTTCGACTTCAAGTAGCAGATCGCCCGATTTAAGCTTTTTGATACTCTTCGGTTGACCTGCTAATGATACGATGCATTTCGCAATCACGAAAGGGGATAGATCTGAAACTTTTCTCGTTGAGTCTGCCGACTGAACAACTAAGAAGCGCGGTACGTTTAAAGCTGATTGTGACGTTACTTGTGCAGTAGGCTGTCGAGTATCAGAATCCAAAGATCCATCTGACTCTTCAGACCTTTGGCGTTTGTTTGAGTTCTGTGACGATTGATTTTCTGGAACACCCATAATTAAATGGATTAAAGATTCATCTCGAATGCTCTCCGCCCTCCTTGGAGCCCTACAAGGGAACACTTAAAATGAGTGGCTTTCCTACTCAAAAGTGTTAGAGATACACAGAGACAAGCTTGATGCCTACATGATTGACCCGTTGAGCCGCCGCCTTCTAGGAATGATAAAGACAGAAAAAAGACGTTGATGGGCATATGGTAGGTATCAGGGACGATACTAAAAAGACAAGAAGAGAAAGAAAAAGGTGCTCCTAGGGCTTGGCGCGACAAAGCCGATTGTCCATACCCGAGCCCGCATGGCCTCCCGTCTAGTCGAAATCAGGGCCAAAGTGATGTGTTGCATGCCGACCATGTCCGTCAGCACAGCCGACACACTCAATCACCAGGATCCCTTCATCCAAATGACACGGGTCGCAGCTCACGGCAAACGAGCCGCTCCTCTATTCGACCGGGTCTTACGGTTCCGCAAGAGGGGGGCGACCGGCCAATTCTAACCCGGGTCCGGCACGGGACCAGGAGCTCTTGAGGTCTTCAATTAACAGGACCACAGGCTATACCCCAAATATGATGATGTTGGGCAGAGAAGTCAATCAGCACGTGGACCTGATGTTCCAATCCAAACAGACCGAGGTGTCACCTGATAGGTATGCAGCAGAACTTCAAACGTCCATGAAGAAGGCACATGTGTCGGCGAGAAAAACAGACGTCACAAGAAAGAATGAAACGTGACTACGACCTTCAAACCTATACCCGGGTTTATGAGGTAGGTGACCCAGTTTATATTCTGGATACAGCTACCATCAAGGGCCAGTGTTAGAAGCTAGGCCCGCCTTGGAAAGGTCCATGTATTGTTGTGATCAAGTTCGCGCCATATTTTATAGGGTTAAGCTGAAATTTGCTATTTTCACCCTTAACCATGACAGGCTCAAACCATGCAGGGACAGGAGGCTTCCAGATTGGTTGATGCGTTACATGGAGGGATTCAAGGATTTGTTGGGAAACGACGAGTCAGATGACAGTTTTGGCACCCACCAGCCCGTGTATTGCATTTGCAGGAAGCCAGACCGGGGCGATCTTACGATCATGTGTGATTTCTGCTCAGAGCGGTTTCATGGAACCTGTGTGGGCATAACTACAAACGATGCCCTAAAGCTTAACAAATACAAGTGTCCACCTTGTGCCTCCCGAGGAGGTAGCACACTCATGTCCCAGTCTTAATGTAGACTTAACAATCTCCTTCTATTTTCAGATATGGAAGGAGCAAACAGGGAATCCACCCCGACAGACGGCAGGGGATCCACCCCGAGAGAAATCATGCAGACAGAGGGCGAGGGGACAACCCCGAGAGAAATCATACCGACAGAGGGTAGGGGACTTATCCCCATTCACGAGTCAACTGGGAATGTGTCAGATGAGTTGATAATTTTGTCGAAATTAAGTGATGGATCTTCAGAAAGTACTCCAGAAAATTGGCAGCAAAGATATGATAAGTACTTGGAAGACTCCCCTATCTCAGTCAGAGGTGCTACGGCAACAAGCAAGCCATCACCAAAAGGAAAGGACAAAGTAGACCATGAAACAAAAAGCGGAATACTTCTTTTAGCGCACTACGACCACCAACTTGCCTACAGAGAGGGAGGAAGCAGCGATTAGAGACCAAAAGGCCAGACTGGATGAGGTAGTTCACTGGGCCAGGTGTATGACTGCTGAAGGGTCCCTTGTGGAAGCCAAAGTGTTGTTTGAAAAGTTTGGGGCAACAAGCCCGATTATAGATGCACCCACCTTGGAAGAGCTGATGATGGGCCAGTATAAGATAGCGAAAGAAAAAGGGTAGGAATCCTGGTTGTTTGATACCCGCAGGAGTTCAGTTAGGTTTTTTTCAGCAACCTGGGTGAATAGACATCTGCAGCGATGGACCAGCGGCAAGCCTTTGACGGTTTGGGAGAATAAGTCCTCTGCCTCAGCATCTACTAGCCAGGGAAGATCTGACACTGCAGCATTTGGCGCGAGGCCCAAAACTACAAGCATCAGGGACAAGTCCCGAAGCGACAGGGGTAAACCCCGGTCTTCACGTTCTATATCACGAGAAAACGCCCGTCACCGGAGTAGGGACAGACATTCCAGGCCGTCCTACAGGAAAAGTTACTCACGCCCATCCTCAAAGTTGCCCAAGGAGTCAAAAAAGTGGGGATCAACTGATGCGACAGCTTCTCCAACTTCCAAGAAGTACAGACTGTCAGACCATCGTCAAGTTTGCCCTGTAAGTGGGTGTGGCGAGATTACTAGATATATGAAAGACCATGTCCAGGCAGTTCATCTGCCCAGCCTGTTCCATCAGCTACATACCGAGGATAGGGGTCTTAGTAATACCCATAGACAACGGTTACACGGGTTGAAACAACTGGCCACCACTCTCCTAGCACCCGACGCCTCCATAAGTGATTTGATGGACTATGTAAATTCCAGATTGCGTGACATCGTCCATGTTCCTACAAATATCTGGGGCCCACTCCAGGGAGATATGAAGGCTCTCTGCCGGTTTGCTCGGTGGTCGATGCCTGATCAATTTGAAATATTCCCCCGACTCAACTCACCTGCGTCCTTGCTTTACTGGAAGATTATGGTTTATTTGATGGGTCAGCTATCAGATGCGGACAGGAGTAGTTTCTATGTGACTTACCACTCTGGAGAATCACCCCGTCCTAGACCAGTCCGAGAACAACGGGAGGCACAGCATAGCCAACCAAGTGATGAGGCTCAGATACTCCGAAGAACTAGGGTCTAAGAACCCGATCGTACACCGCGTAGCACATTATGTGACGCAGGATCATCAATCCAGGAAACAATGGTTTTAAAACCGCACCATACAGGGACAAGCAGAGCAAGAGATGCAGAAGAAACCACCAGTCGAGCTGATGAGGGCAGATGTGGCATCCAGGCTAGTTCTTCTGCATCCTTAAGAGTCACTGTTGGTATTCCAATGGACAGGTACCCAGCAAGGGATGGAGGGCGCAACTATCCAGCAGCTTTTGACAGTCACTTTCATCTGGATCGGACCGCTCGGAAGCTGTACGACCGTGAGGACATCTCCATGGTGACCCTTAAAGATATTCTCAGCTTCTCATTTGAACATCCACCAAGAACCCCGGTGAGGTTGGTTGGAGGTGTAATGGTTTATTGTGATCCGGAGACCAGGTTAACGCTACCTCTTATGGACGGCAGATGGAAAGTAGCACTATGGAAACATCCCAAGAAGGTCCCACACTGTACAGACTCCTACCTAAATCAAGTGAAGATTCTGCTTCATTCCAGCCCATAGTGGTTGCCCTTGAGGAAGTGGGTCTAGACAGAACAGTGCCTGATTACCTTTGGGAAGATCAAGACCGGATCCATAAGCGTGTTTTAGCCTTCTGCCATCCAAACAAAGTGCTTGCCTTACATTTGCGAGGAGTTTCGAGTTTGAACTGCACTGATGTGCAGATGACAGCTTTGCACTATGTCAAGAAAGCCTGCCTACCCGAACGAAAGACACACCTCCATTGCTTTACTGGATTGCCAGGCGATGTTGAAAGCTGGATTGAAGATTTCCCCAACTGTTACTTTGGCTTCACCACCCATGTTTCTTATTTAACGTGTGGGGCAGTGAGAGCAGTCCCTCTAGACAGGATCCTTATCTAGACCGACTCACCATACATGTCAGCAAGTGGAAACGAGGTGAATACACCGGCGTATCTTGGTGATGTTGCAATGGGAGGTTGCTCGGTGCAGAGGAATGTCTGTCCTTGAGCTGTTGGTAGCCACAGTGGCTAATGGCCAACAGTTGTATTGCTGAACATGCGGATACCAGGGGTTTAGCCCCGTCATCAGGGGTGCAACCCCGTCATCAGGGGTCAAGCCCCATTGGTGGAGATAACTATTGTGTCCATTTCCCAAAACTACAACGAGATCCAGCCTAGTGTTATGATGTACCAACTATCAGGGGTCTAGCCTCATTGGTGGAGATAACTACAATGTCCATTTCTCGGAGTTACAAGTAGGTCCAGCCTAGTCTTCAGAGATCCAGTTCTAATCCGAGTTTTGTGCTGTACCGACTAAACAGGGGTCTAACCCCGTTGGTGGAAATAATTACTGTGTCCATAAGCCAGAGCTATGAGGAGGGCCAACCCAGTCACCAGAGGTTCAACAATTAATTCTTCGGGTTTGCTGATGTACCAGGAGCCTAGTTCCATTGGTGGAGACTACCACCGTGTCCACATCCAACAACTCACGAGGAGGGGGTGTGGGGCGAGATGACACTCGTCCCAAAACGCTATCTGTACGACCTGTCATCACCGGAAGTAAAGTGGAGATCGAGGCTATAGAGAAAAACCAACAAGACGTGAAAAATCTACTGTGAAGATAAACCCAGAAATATCTCCGCTTGTGGGCGACATCCACAGATCTATATCTGCACAGTTCCACAACTTTTGGAAGGTATTTAATTTACCACACTATTTACTTAAACCACGTTACAGGTATGTAAAGTTCACAACATTCGACGTGGAAGACGGGTCAGATGATAACTGTGCTGTGGTCGAAAAAGGAGCCTGATGGTACAGTTGAACTAGTACTGTACCCACTCCAATCGCAGCGGAGTATATCATCAGTCCGTCAGTACTCCAGGTGCCACTGGGATTTATTGGGAGTTAGCTTGATTATCAATACTCCCTGAAGGCCACGTCTATGGTGATAAAACGTGGATCCCGGGGGGGGGGGGGGCACTCCCTGGTCAGTGGTGTACCGATGCGTGAACAAAAAAAAAAAAACGATGAGAAAGGGTACTTTTCTCAAGCAGGGCAGTGCGCAGCGCTGTGCATCGTTTATGCCTAGGTCACACTAGCAATTACGCATGCTGCGGATAGTTGCAAATACTATACGTAGCAATCCGCAGGAAAATACTGGGCGGGGCTAACTGTTCTTAATGAATTTACGTAACTATAACTACTTATATATACGAATACATACGGTATAGTTACGGATATATTCGGATACATACGGAAAATAACTTGTCTACATACCTTTCGATACCATCTGTTACGTTTAGACACGGACATGCACCTTCAGATACGCATTTGTTACGCTGTCTTGCGTATAAAACGCTGCAATGTGATGTAAGTAGCCGCTGTTTATTGTCAAAGTACAGTCTTACTAGCACATTAGGATGCGACGGACGCTACGGACAAGTCTCACGTATTTATCCGTTATATACGTATATATTATGCATATATATAACAATTAAAAAAACGTACGGGGCAAAGGCGGTTTGCATGTTGTTGTTTTTTACATACTTTTGGAGTATCAGTTTGGCTAGTCTTGGTTATCAGATCTGGTATAAAAAATGTTATATTTCGATTGCATTTTAGGCAATTTATTACATTATTTTAATGGAAAATCGATTGTAAACTTTTAAATAAAAAGCTACTTAGATAAAGGAGCATACATGTATCTCAATCATTTCGACGCAAAAAGAAAAAAATCGATCGACGTCTTAAGTTAAACAGTAATTGCCTAAGTATCACAACATGATTTCCAACTTAAAATAAGCGCATAAAGAACAATCACTAGAATAAGAAAAGGTGTAAACCAAACGTAAAATTATATTTTAAATCACGGAAACAGTTCTTTGATAGACAATTTTTTTCAACTGCAAATTCTAACTTAAAAAGCGCAAGTCTTAGAAAATGTCAAATTACTTTGTTTAAAATTTTCAAGTAAATGCACTGACGTGGAGAGCCGCAATTTTAATTTACGCCGTGTCTTTATCTGCAGCGCTTTGATAAAGACATGTTTTACATGTAACCCAGATAGATGGATAGATATATAGATAGATTCTCTCACTCCTGTCCCTCGAGACTTAAAGTTCTTGCCGCCGTGAATACACCTGAATGTAACCTCATAGTATTTTAGTCTTTCGTTCAACTTATACAAAATATGCACTTGCGCCTTTTCTACACTTCTATCTCTCTTATAGAAGTGAACGCTTTCGGCATTCTGATAGCGATCAATAGCACTTTCAAATGCTTGAAAGTTTTCAATTTATTGCCCGATGTGAAGTATACGAGCCATTCTGACGGTATGAATCAAGATTTGCATGCATGTTTTAAAACTGTACGGCGATTGAATTGAGTAATAGCTTAATTGTTTAATATTGCAGTTACTTAACCATAACAAAAGTTAAAAGCATTCGCCGAATAATAATTGACAAATTAAACAATGTCAATGTCCTACTTCAGGGGTTTAGCGGTAGGACAAAATAAATCAATACTTCATTACTGTTTTGTTTGTTGTTCGCACATTTAGGCGCGGACATCGTATTGATGGTTAAGCAACTAATTGAGGCTAATATTATCTTGTTAGTTCGAAGCTTTCATACTGCGAGTTGGCTTTATATCTTGTGATGTCGGTCAAATAATTGTAGATAATGGTGATATTGCACAAACACACACCCAAATATAACAATTTCGTTCCACGGGGTTAGAAATAAAATTGAAATCTCTCAACTTTATACATTAACATTGTTTTCTTAAGTCTGTGTCTCTAGTCTTCCGTACGTTTAGCCATTTAGGATATTTGCAATGATTCAACTTAAATTATATTATCGATTTTGATCTATATCGTACCTTTAGCCATTTCCGATATGTAGGCTACAGATACGGTACCGCATCTCTAGCCACTGCCAAGAATTTATAGTACCAGAGCAAAGTCACTCTACAGTGTTTGTATTGTTGTGTCTAAGTCACACCCGAGGGACTTCGATCTCAGACCCTAGTCTAGTCCCGGAAGGGGTTACTGCACATGCTTCAAGCTAAACGCTGATCGAAGTGATTAATTGGTCGATGATCTAGTGAATGTAGCGGCACCCATCGACAGTCGTCTTCTATTTTTTCATTGTCAAGACAAAGAGAGCATAGACTGAAAACCACGGGAAAATAAATTCAAGCATCACAACAAAAGTGTCAAAAGTAGGGCCCAAAAATGATCTCGAATCGATGAATTTGTAGACCAGGAAATAGTTTAACACTGTCGGCCGTACTGATACTTGTTCAAGCGAAACCTTAAAGGAAGACTTGGTTGAACTATGGTCTGGGTATGATGTTACTCTGGTCAGATTAGACTCGATTCGATCAATGTTTAGTCATAGGGCGTACTTGATTCGCCGTTCGGTGTACACTTTCCAGTGTTCTCTCGAATCAAGTGCGTCAGAACAATGTTCGGCGCGTACACCTTTTGACCCAACGAGCAGGTAGGTGTGGGTAACCCGGATGTAAGAAAGAAAGATGGCTACCATATGCTATCAGTGCAGCGAGGGTTCCAAATATTTTTCGTCTATTGCTTTTCTAAAGATGCATAGTTGCTGCACAGCTACAGGTAAATAAATAATACCCAAACAATGAAACCTCAGCACAAATACCCTTAAATTAATGGCGCAGTTCTGGAATAATTACACATTCGTGGCATAACCGACTCGGCCCATTACCACTCGGCCACCGATTATATTGATACCTCTGTTTTTTAATACTATTTAATAATCACAAGTGCTAGATTGGAAAAAAGGTAAAAGTAGGCAAAGATCAGGAAAAGGCGCAATCAGAAAGAAATTCCCACTCCAAAAACCGAGGTGGGAAAAACAAATAGACAATAATTATGTACCTATACTTAGAAAACACAAAGTAAGCCGAGTGAGCAGCTATTTCCCGATAGGTAGGTGGCCACTCAGTTAACCGAACTTAAATAAAATATGAAAACATACATAAGGCTCAACCGCACCAAAATTCGACTTCAAAACATGAAACAAATGGAACCACAACGGGTGTATCGCCTTGGAACGTTCAGTAATATAAAACTACTGGCGGGCTTAAACCGGTTAGTTGCCTCAAGACTGGATGGGTAATTTATTTCCAGAAGGGATTAATAAAAACGACCCTTAACCACTCGGCCACCGATTATATTGCTGCTACTTTGTGTTTTTCAATAATATTTGGACGGCCCCCGTGGCCGAGTGGTTAAGGTCGCTGACTTCAGTGCTCTTTATCATTCGATCATCTCACCGCTGTGGGTTCGCGCCTCGCACGGGGCACGGGTCACATGTGGGACATGCCAAGTTCTGCTTGCGGGTGTGTCAGGTGGTTTTTCCCCGGGTACTTGAATATCTCTGAGACTAGCTGGCCGATTGCAGTTAGATTTTACATGAAGCAGCATTGGGGTGGGGGATTGCCTGCCATAGTTTTTTTAAGCAGATCGGATCGGAACTCTGGTTTCCATAGCAACAGATAGCTCCCATTGAGTTATAATGGGGAAGATGTTGTGGCCACTCTAGCAGCTTCATTTTTGATTGGACCTTCTTCATTCTTGCAGGTAACAAGGACAACGATAATATCTCGGATGAGTTCGAATTTTGGCCAGGTTCAACCTCAGATTGCGGAGTTAGCTGCCCTTGAGCGTCTGGAAAAATCCCCATAGACTTATAATGGGAAAAATGTTGTGGCCACTCTAGCACCTTTATTTTTCATTGGATCTTCTTCATTCTTGCAGGTAACAAGAACAACCATAATATCTTGGATGGGTTCGAATTTCAGCCAGATCCGACCTCTGACTGTGGAGTTAGCTACCCTTGAGTGTTTGAAAAGTCATTATTTTGTGTTGTGGCCACTCTAGCGCCTTTAATTTTGATCGGGTCTTATTCATACTTTGAAGTAACAAGGATAGCCATAACATCTCGTATGAGTTCGAATTTCAGCCAGATTCGACCCTTGACTGCAGAGTTATCTGCCCTTGACTGTGTGAAAAATCAATATTTAGTGTTGCGGATCTTCTTTATCCTTGGAAGTAACAAGGACATCCATAACATCTCGGATGAGTTCAAATTTCGACCAGATCCGACCTCTTACTATGGAGTTATCTGCCCTTGAGTGTTTGAAAAATCAATATTTAGTGTTGTGGCCACTCTAGCGCTTTCAATTTTGATCGGATCTTATTCATACTTGCAAGTAACAAGGATAGCCATAACATCTCGGATGAGTTCGAATTTCAGCCAGATCAGACCCTTGACTGCAGAGTTACCTGCCCTTGACTGTGAAAAATCAATATTTAGTGTTGTGGCCACTCTAGCGCCTTCATTTTTATTCGGATTTTCATTATTCTATGAAGTAATAAGGACATTCATAACATCTCGGATGAGTTCGAATTTCGACCAGATCGGACCTCTGACTGCGGAGTTATGTGCCCTTTAGTGTTTGAAAAAAGGTACAAGTAGGCAAAGATCAGGAAAAGGCGCAATCAGCAAAAGATTCATATTTTGAAAAATCCATATTTTGTGTAGTGGCCACTCTAGCATTTTTGTTTTTCAGTGGATCTTCTTCATTCTTGCAGGTAACAAGGATAACTACAATATCTTGCATGAGTTCAAATTTCAACCAGATCTGACCTCTGACTGCAGAGTTAGCTGCCCTTTAGTGTTTGAAAAATCAATATTTTGTATTGTGACCACTCTAGCGCCTTCAATTTTGATCGGATCTTCTTCATTCTTGCAGGTAACAAGAATAACCATAACATCTCGGATGAGTTCAAATTTCGGCCAGATCTGACCTCTGACTGCTGAGTTAGCTGCCCTTTAGTGTTTGAAAAATCAATATTTTGTATTGTGGTCACTCTAGCGTCTTCAATTTTGATGGGATCTTCTTCATTCATGGAAGAAACAAGGATAACCATAACATCTTGGATGAGTTCGAATTTGAGCCAGATTCGACCCTGGACGGCAGAGTTAGCTGCCCTTGAATGTTTGAAAAATCAATTTTTAGTGTTGTGGCCACTCCAGCATCTTCAATTTTGATCAGATTTTCAAAAAAAAAAAAAAAAAAAAAAAAAAAAAAAAAAACTTTATCCAGTAACTGTACTTGTAGGTGAGCGTTCGTTGCCCTTGGGTTACTTGTTGTGTAATGATCTCTTTCTTTTTTCATATCAGATCAGCAGCTACCTGCAGTACTTACCCTGACCTACACAAACAACATCCGACCTAAACAGCACAGCCGGTGATAGAAGAACTGGTTTTCAATGTGACGTTTGTAAAATGTGGTTCTGCGACAACGAAGCGTATGCACAGCACGCGTGTACAGAGTCATCGCTGCCAACAGAAATTTCTGATCAGACAGTTTGTAAGTTGCTTTCCATCACAGTTGCCTAGTTGTGTGCATAAGCAATATATCCTTTTGTGCATGCCTCTGTAAAAATTAAAGGTGGCTTTTCACCTGTTTGTTCATGCTCAATATTGCTTTCAGTACCACAACTTTAATGTTATATGAAAAAAGTTTATTTTGAAAAACAGTGAATCAAGTTAGCAGGATATTTGGCCATGAATTCTCAGGTTTAGTATAGTTGATCAGTTCAATATAGGTTGGGTAATTATTAGTGACAAACAGATAGATGGACACTTTATCTTTATATCCCTGTACATATTTTATGTTCCAGATTCAGCTGAAAGTCGTGAGTCACTAGAATCGGTGTACTGGACCAAGTCTGCCACTTTGCTACTGATATCTCAGATCCGTGACAAGATAAAAGAGGTCAACTCTGGAAAAATGAAAATGAACCAGTTGTTTTGGGACATTGCTTCCAAACTGGCCAGGGAGCTTGGAATGAGTTGTACAGAGCAGCAGGCTTCCAAAAAGTGGAAATCTCTTAAGCGGTCTTACAAGGACATTGAAGACTACAATAATAAGTCAGGAAATGATCGCAAAACTCATCCTTTCCAGTCTGAACTTGATGCAATATTGAAAAAAAATCCGAATATCACACCAGTTGCAACAGCAAGTTCCACTTCCTCTACATCTAATGAGGAAGGTAGTGATAGGGAAATGAATGACAAAAAGGGAAAGAAAAGGAAGCACACCCTTGAAACAAATGAGGAAGAGAGCGTTGTAAAATCCAGGCATACCCAAGTCTCGGAGGTTGTTGCTTTTCTGAAAGATTATGCAGAAAAACAAGAAAAAAGATATGAAGAGGAAAGTAGTCGACAAGAACGAATGCATAACGAAAGAATAGGCATTTTTAAGGAACTTATCAATACTTTTAAAGATAAGCAAGGCGTAAAAAAGATGTGATTCTGTTTACCCGACGGACCCTATTGTTTAGGTCCCAACTCTAAAAATTTTATTGCCCATTTTGACACATTTGTCAAAATGGGCAATAAAATTTTTAGAGTAAAAATTTTTAGAGTAAAGATACCTGTTGTATCTGAGGCACTTATCCACTTCATATCATTTTCAAGATCTTGGACCAAAAACAATAATTTGGCATCATTTTAGCTCGCCTGTACGAAAGTACAGGAAGAGCTATTGCAATCACCCCGGCGTCGGCATTTGCGTTGGCGTTCGCGTTGCTCAAATGTTAAAGTTTTTGATTAAAGTCTTTATGGGTCTATATGTCTTGAACATGTGGATGGATCAAGTTTATTCTTTGCATGATGGTAGATATTGATCTTAAGTTTTTTGCAGTACCATCATGGCCTACCCTGGGTGACTTTGAGGTCAATGTCACAGACTTAGAAATTTTGTGTTAAAGTTTTTGGTTAAAGTTTTCATGAGTCTATAACTCTTGAACATGTGGACCTTGAGGTCAAGGTCACGGACTTGGAAATTTTGTGTTAAAGATTTGGTTTAACTTATTATAAGTATATATGTCTTGAACATGTAGATGTATCAAGTTGATACTTTGCATGTTTGTAGATGTTGGTCTGAAGTTTTATGCTGTACCATCACGACCCATTTGAGTGACCTTGAGGTCAAGGTCATGGGTCATAGATTTAGTGGCAAAGCACAAGTCAGGCGAGCTACACTGTCCTGCGACAGCTCTTATTATACTCCCAAGTTTTTTTTTGTCGGCACATAAGCATAGTATCCTATAGGTAATCAACTGATTTTTGCTTTAAGCACAGTGTTTTGTAAATTATACCATACTTTCAACGATCTTTCATTAGGACCTCATGAGCCACAGTGCGGCAAGTGAAGGTCGTGATGAAAGATTACTCAAGTGTGCTATAATTTACAAAACACTGCGCTTATAGCAAAAATCAGTTGAATATCTGTTTTATCTTAACGCTGTAAGATCCAGATCAGCTTGCTACAACTGTGCAGTTGATCAGTGTCTTTGTCTTACTGTAACTGTATAAATATTACTGTTCATAAGACAAGTTTTGTTATGACACAACTCTGTTTTCATTTTGACACTTTCTGTGCTGTTGTGTACAGTAGCAAGCCGCATCATGAAAAAAGTGTTGGTTAACTAAAAGTAAACAAAAAATTAAACAATATGAGTTAAATATATTGTCAGTTTTGATTCCATAGGCTGTGTACTATGCCTATAGGATAAGTTACACACTACTGAGAATCACATGGTATTGTATACATACAAACAGATGAATGATCGGTGACACACAATGAAATTCTGTCCGGAGTTGAGGTTAAATTTTCAAGTTTTCTCCTAAATCGTTTCTTCTACTGACGGATAGATAGGTGCAGTCAATGCAGAAACTGAACATTTATTGAAAGAAAGTAACATAAGAAATCCTGGTTATTTTGTTTTCGCAAACACTTCAATGTTAATGTGATGGAAGTACTATTTGTTCATGAAGAGGAAGTGTTTGCGAAAACAAAGTAACCTGGATTCCTTATCTTACTTTCATTTAATAAATGTTTGAAGTTTCTACATCGACTGCACCTATCTATCAGTCAGTAGAATAAACATTTTAGGAGAAAACTTAAATATCTCACCTTAACTTCGGTGCTTATTGCAATGTGCGTCACCCAGTGCATATCAAGTGATTATCAGCTGTGTTACAGACATTACACTTTAAATGCATCAAATTTCACAATGTTTTGCCTTCACATGGCTATAATTTGTTTCAGGTCTGTGTCACATTTGCATGGAAAACCGGAAAGACCACATCTTCATACCATGCAGGCATTATGGATTTTGTCAAACCTGCATGAAAAGTTTAACTGCATGCCCAATATGCAGAGTTGAAATTAAAGACAAAATTAGGGTGTTTGACGTTTAATTATTTTTAAAAGAAAGGCAGTGGCTATATATATTCATTTGTTGTGTTGGTTAGAGAACAAGTATTTGGCGATAAGTGTGGAATGGTTTTCATCCCACCTGCTTATAGTAGGGTGTGATATAGGAGTGCATGTTCATCTGTTTGTCCATCAACAATTTGTCAAACTTCAAGTCTAGGACTGCTGTGTATTTCTTCGTAGCAGTGATACTTGAAAGCATGAAGCCCGCAAAGTTTTTGTCTTTGACATGCATTTCAATTATGCACCTTCATCCACTGTCCTTTACCTGTATGTCACGGTTCATTGACTTAGTAAAAAATTATCTAGATGACCCATTGTAATTGACCTATATTTACAGTCCATCAACTTGGTCAATTTTGTATCACACTTTTATGGTAAACACGTAAATTACTCTATAGCAGTGATAGCTGCAGGCATGAAACCTGGCAGTAAAATTGTCATTGACATACCCTTCAAGCATATATTTTCACCCTTGACATTTTCCCACTTACCTTAATTTATTTGCATGATCCAGGTTAGATATCAATGTCCGCAGTGTACTGACATTTTGTGTTTCCAAAACATTAAATTGTCCAAGTATCAGAAGTGTATTTGAAGCAAAGTTGTTTCAAAGAAATGACTGACATTGACTGTGCACCTTATACGCATTCTACTTACTGTGTCAAGTATTTGAATAGGAAATGTTCATATTAATGTATTACAATTCTCTTATATTTGTTTTGCTAAGAATAAATGTGAATACAAGTCACATGAATAAATGTGAATTCAGGTCACATTTCAAACTTTTCATTGTGTGAAGATATGAGGTACATGTATAAGTTTTTATTGTCATTTTAAAAACTTGATTAGACTAGACTGCTGCTGGCTTACACTTACAAATGGTAGACACCTGTCGCTGGTTTTCCCAAATGCAGGGAAGGAGGATATTAATAAATTAACTGTGTCAAATTTTGATTATATTACCCACTCCAGAAATCGGAATAAAGTAGTCAGAGGGCTTTAGAGCAAGATTTAGCTTTCAGATAGATATACAATGTAAAAGCATGTTTGAATGGTCTGTCAGAACCTGTAGCTGCATCAACTTAAACTTGTAATGCAGTAAGGTCCTCTACTTTTGAAGCCTTCAGTAAGTCTAGAGTATCGTTCATGCATTTTGTGTTAATCACCATTTTAGTTGGTCTGCTGCAAGTACAGGGATTTTTTTATATTTTATTTTAAAAAATATTTTACTGTGTGTATGTCACGAATAGATACACCTTAGCCTTTTCATAACACAATTCGTTTTAACATCATTGTCATGGCATTGGCTATAACACTGACCCCAAATAGTCATTTTAAAAATTAGGATACAGAAACATTTTACTTCCGTTTTAACATGGATTGGTTAGTTAACTCAAAGTGGCACAGACCCAAACATAGTGTTATAAAGAGGTTGTGGTGTAATTTTTGATTAAGAATTATTACTGTCAAAAAATGTGTATTTACCAGAAACCAAAGATTGTATTATTCAAGTTTGATTTTGTTTTTTACAATTTAATTAATTGGTCTGTAAGCACAGAGTTGTTTATTTGACATTCATAAATGAGTCACCTCATGAGAAAACATGTTGTGGTTTTCAACCTGGTCTGACACAAATCCCGGTGTCAGTCACGAAAAATGGCTAGAGGCTGGACACTTTGAATTTAGAAAGAAGAGGAATCACACTTTACCGAAAACAAAGGGGCTGACCAGCTTTGCAGTTACAGCAAAGCTGATCTGTGCTTTTGTTTTCCTACATGCAAAATGTTTGTTTTCTGATGATGTGGCTCATATTTGCATTTTAGAGGTATGGTTTTGATTTTAGCCAAAGAACATGTCTAGTCATGTTGCAGTGGTCTCATGAACCCATTGCATTCGGGATACTTTTGTTATCCGATGACATTAGCAGAAATATTTTTACAATAATTGTTTATTTCTGTAAAAATTAATTCTTGGTGGATTTTAGATCAAAGCCACACATTGGCCTGATCGAATATTCAAACTGTATGCCCAGATTCCCCGAAAGCGTTATCCCGAATGGAATGTGTACAAAAGAATACACACACTCAAAAACTGAGAAAGGAAAAGATACGTACTCGTAGATAATAAAATATGGTATCTTTACTTTCCCAGGGTCACATGGTTATCCTGACTAGACCAATGTGACTGGGAACAACCAACACAGATGAAATTAATAAGCAACAATGTGAAGTAATTACCTGTTTGGGAACAACTTGCCATAGATCAAAATGATCTGTGGTAAACTTTTCCCAGACAGGTTTTTGCGTCATACATCCTGATATTGATTTCATTTGCGATGGTTGTTCTCAGTCACATTATTTGTTTCTGGAAAACTTAAGTGAGGTTATATGCTGTATTATTTTTCAACATTTTGTGTAATGATGATCTAGTCATTATTTTGCTAATTTTTAGTTGTTAATTTTGGGAAAAAAAATCCTGTTAATCAATGAATAAAGTTAATTTCAGTTGTTATATTTTCGTAGTATTTTCTTTATAATACAGCCAAAGCAAAAAAAAAAAAAAAAAAAAAAAAAAAAAAAAAAAAAAAAGACAAAAATAAAATATACCCCCCCCCCCCCGATACCAAGTTGGAACTTGAACGTGATTTGTAGTGATTTGTTGTATATTTGAAGAGTTCAATGACCAGCTCTTTTCAAGGTAACCAATCTGCATCGCTTTGCAGAGAAGTGGGGAGCACAGTGTCCTAGTTGTGGTGTGTTAGACCATAAATCCAGGATTGAGGGGTTCAGCCCATTTTACTGGTCAATACCCAGGAAGCTATGGCTCCATCCGGACATGAGTGAAAAATTGTTTACTGGGATTTTTAACAAGAACCAAACAAACAACAGTAAATATCGAAAAAACACAGCAAAACCATCTTGGAATGGTCACTAAATAATTGACATCAATTTTTAGGGAGTCAAGCAAAGTTACAAAAAATGTTTGGATTTCACAGAAACTTCCTACCTCTTTAATGAAATATCACAGAAAAGAAATACACACTGTTATGAAGCAGAAATGATGTCTCGACTAGTGCCAACTGTGAAATACCAGAGCATAAGTAAAATGTTTGTACCCTGGTTGACCTGACCAGAGGCAAGAGTTTAGGCAGGATCTGGCTTCCATCTATCATCATCCTTTATTTTCAAATAGCCAGTTTATCAGACGAGACTTCAAAAGGTCCCATTCCCATATGACCTTAGCTGTTGATTGGGATGTTAAACATGAAATCAACCATTTTCAAATATCCTCTTGGCAAATTTCATGTGAGGTCTTGAGAAGGGAGAACAAAAGTTTTGTTCATATTACCTGTAGAGATAGGAGCTATGCTCATATAGCCTATATTTCATGGCTCAGTAAGATTGCATTGTACATCCCACACCAAGGGATATATGAACGAGATGGTACTTAATTATTAGTCAGTATTACTACCCAATGTGTGACCCATAAATAATAATAGGTCAGTTTGACCCATATTTCAGGGTCTTTTGTATTTGTCTTGCAACTCCAGACCAATCGATTTATAAGCAAATTGCTTTGGGATTTCAATTTGGGACTCTTGTTTGACATTGAATTATACATGTAGGTTACTGTGACTGTTAATTTACAGTGCAATAATAAGTAAGACATCTGCATGCAGAAGAGCATTTACAGGGCCAATGGTACACTGGCTGACAGGTCCATTTATGATCTGGTTATGTATCAAAGTTTATCTTCAAAGGCCATCTGATAAAGATCTATACTATTTATCGTACTGATGGTAAATTTACGGTTATAATGAAACAGAATGGCTAAATTTTAAGTTGTATTTAATGCAGCACACACTTTTGGCAATAGTTCATTCAAGTTACTGCAGTGGAAGTGTACGAGCTATTGCATCCCGTTTAAGGGCACCTTCTGCATTGTTTTCAATAATTCTCATGCCAGCCACAGCAGGTCCATCTGGCTCATCTTCTACAAAGTCCTCTAGAAGGTCAGCTCTTATGATACAGATATTATGAGTCACACAAGCTGACATAATAAGGTCCACCTCTTCAAGAAGATCATTCAGATTTAGGAACTGCATGCGTCTAAATCGTCCTTTGAATAGTCCAAATGACAACACGTGCTGCTGATAATTTCCTGTTGAAGTTCATTTGCTGCTGGGTCAAATTACCAGTATTTCTGTATGGGGTCATCAGCCACCGTCTCAGAGGGTAAGCAGCATCTGCTATAACATGGGCATTTCCACACCATTCAAGTCCTTTTTACCACAAGTCAGAGTTTCGTTAAACTCTCGCATCATGTACACTGCCAGGCCAGCCAGCATAGCAGTCTGTGAATTGCATATCATGCTGGCAGACACCTTGTAGAACAATGGAGTGATATCATTTTCTGTTGTAGTATGCTCCAGGGTTATCCCTTGGGGCTTGTATTCCTATGTGTGTGCCATCCAGTGCACCAACTGTGTTTGGAAACTTAAAGTTAACAATATTTTCCTGTCTCATGTTTCCTGTTGGCCAACGAATATATGCACTTTTCAGTTTACACAAAGCCCTTGTCATTCTCCTTCTTATTTCAATTACAGAGACTTCTGTGATCCCAAATCTATCTGCGATTTGAATCAATGTATCAAGAGATCCCAAATACCAAAGAAACACCAGTGATTGTTTTTCTAATTTTATTGCAGGCCTGCCTCCTTCTTGAGTGTGAAATTCACCTTTACCATGTAGCACATTGCAGAAATGTTCAAAGGTATTCCTTCTCATTCTAAAGAACCGCTTGAAGTCATCCAGAACATATCTAGGAACTACATCTTCTACATAGGATGTTATCCTTATTTTCGGGTACCCGGCCCTGAAATGATAGAATATCAAGAATAATAAAGGGAAGCAGATTATAAAAATTTAATACTCTGTCTAAGCATTGTCAGTTACCTGCAAGAAAAATCCAATATTGATTACTGCACACAGGGAACCAGCAAATTAATGTAGATATGGTGATAAATATCTTTATATTAATTGCTGAGAAATATTCTGTATGTGATGTGATGTTTTGAGTATGGAGATTTTGACTTTTTAAGGGTTTTGTCACAAAATGTATTGTTTTTTTTTTGTAATGTTTGAAATCCCTGGTATTTTTGGGGGATCCGAATTCAGATCAGGTATTTCTTTTTGGTATAGAGAAGACGCTGGGGCCCAGCCTGTGTATAAGCAAAATGTAAGAGTGACCCCTCCCCCACCGCCCCCTCACCCAGGTTTGAATGTCTCACAGAAAAATGTATCTTCAAAAAGTAATCAACACATATTAGATTTTGACAATAGGCATACCCTTAATCATGATTTTTAGAAAATCTAATAGTGTTTAATTTCAAATGCCATGATTAGGTATTTCTTTTGGGTATAGAGATGCTGGGGCCCAGCCTGTGTTTAAGCAAAATGTAAGAGTAACCCCCGCCCCCTCATGCCATGATTAAAGATATTAGAATGTAAAATAGGCTATTACATGGTAGTGACAAGAGCTGGAACAGCTACAAATGGAAGAAAATCGTCATCTGAAGCTTTCATAATGCGCTTTTCAGAATCTTTATCATTAAATAGTTCCAGAGCTACCAATGGAATGGTCAACGCCATCTTGGTTTATTTTTGTACCATCCTTGATTTGGTGCTAGGTTAACACACCAGAACATTGCGCCGATTCCCAAGGACAATTGCATACTTGATTCGTTGTTGAACTGGTGCAATGTTCCATTGCACTGCACCCAACTTGATTCAAAGCGGGACAGTGTGACATTCCAGAACGCTCGGGTACGAACGAATCAAGTGAGATCGAAGTATCTCCAAAATAATTGTTAGTGTTGTAGCGTTGTGTTATTTTTCAATGATATTAGAAACGAATTATGTACGGATACGGATCCACACAAATGATATATGTCATAATTAATGTTTAGTGTGACCATACACTGTCCCAGTCAGGGGTGTCAGGCGTGCTCGTCCTCCTCTTCATGGGTGGTGTAGTTTCACCTGCTCTTTCAGTCGTCTAAAAAGAAAAAAAAAATACAACTAAAGTGTTTGACTTCGATAATCTTATGGCATATTTTGATGTTCTAATTTTCCGCCAATGTAGGCTAACTTCGTTTGGGGTCAAGCTTCAGGAATTATATCCCTTTATCTAAATAGGCAGCGGCTTGTTTTGAAAACTGGACATGATATTAATAAAAGACATCCCCGTAATGTTAAAATCTCTATAGATCTAAAGCTTTTATCCTTAAAGGTCATATCTAAAGGTTTTGATTTTATAAAACTGAAGTAGACATTGATAAAAGGAACTCATTGCAGACAAAGAATAAGAATGTTCTAAAATAACGTTTGTATATCCCCTTTAAGGGGTAAGCATCACACATGATTCTCTTGTAAATTCCAAATGCTTTTTAGAACTGCGTTATATTTAGCACTCTATCCAGACGATGATCTTTCCGGTCTCTCTTCGGGAACTCTTATTTAGAAGCTTTTGGTGCCTCAAAGTCTTGAATTGGCAGGCATGCTAAGTTTACATATTTTCCAGCAATAATATTACGTTTAAGTGATTCCGATATAACGTATATGTGGGGCAGTTCATATGCTGCTACCCCATTATTTGCAGTTGACAGTCAAGGCGTCACTGGCACTTGCTGCACTTGTTGTTTTGTCCCAGGTACGGCAATGTAGAATTTCTCCAAATTGTTCATTAAATCATTCCCTGTTGCTGACTGTCTAGTAACCATTGTGTTCACAGTAGTTTGTAACGAAGTAATTGCATTTTGCATCGTTGACATAATGCCCATTCTGTTCTGTACTAATAACGTAGTTACATCGTTACAGGAGGAACACAGGAGGTTACAGGGGTACCGCTACTAGAAATCACAATTTGAAAGCGGTAATGACCGTCGATCAAAGATTCGTTGGCAGAGAAATAGAACCTTTTCATATCAATTGAGAGACAACATGCGTCGCTCCGTCGAAACACGGTACGTTTGATACTGTTAAAAAGGTACAAGTAGGCAAAGATCAGGAAAAGGCGCAATCAGAAAAAGACTTCCACTCGAGATGGGAAAAATCTAAATTAACAATCAGGCAGTGATGTAGATATTTTTTTTTCACAATGCGTACTGTACGCATCAAAAGTAAATGTTCAGTGCGTACCGACAATACAACTGTGTACACCTTTTCTGAGGATTCTTATTTTAACCTCTCATTTAGAATCAAACTTATAGATAAATGTACACGTATGGATAAGACAGTATAAAAATTGAAGTAAACTGGTTGATAATCTTTTAATTACATGCCATTCCATCATTTAGGCATGTTAAACTATACTTTTGTCCCCTGCATAGATAATAAGAGAAACGAATGAGGAAAACATTAAAGACGGGGATGGCTGTAGAACATGGATACATCAAGTTTTAAAATTAAAAACAATGACCAGAAATCGATGCAAAATGCCTATCCAAAAATCAAAGTGACAGACTATCATTAAACTTCATGAATAAACCTTGGATAAACCATTTATCTGGCCGAAGTACTGAATGGAGAGACGTATATGGTATAACTACTGAAGATGTATAATATATTGCATGATCTGTAATATGGAACGATCAAAAGCTGCATAGATATTGTAACTACTTTTCGATTGTTGACAGAGCAGCCAGACAAAACTAGTTGAAAAATTGTCATTTTGTGACAATTTTAAAGGTATTATTATCCGAGTACGCATAAAACCGAAAACTGTTAGCGTACCGCTGATTTTTACTGCGTACATTTGTACGCACAGGTCTGAATTTTTTTATGCGTACAGAGCGAAAATTCGTGCGTACATACGCAGTACGCATCGTTATCTATTTCGCTGATCAGGTACTTATACCATGATAACATATCGTAGGCAGAATGGGCAGCTATTTTGCCAATAGTTGGTCACTCAGTTACCTAAACTTAACTAAAAATATGGAAACATATATAAGGCGCCAACAGCACATTTTTTTCTTACACACCAAGACATAAAACGAAAGAACCACCACAGAAGTATCGCCTTGGAACGATCAGTAATATAAAATTACTGGCGGGCTTAAATCGATTGTACAGCTACCTAACCTTACCCTCAGCTTCTGCAATGGCTCATAACATTTAGTTAGTTCTTCGGTCCTCGTGATGAATCTTAAACTAGTCAATTCTACCTTTATAGCACTTTTCGTAGTATCATACAGTTTTTGTACATCTTGTGTCTCAGTTTTCTAAGGACACCCGTCATCGCGAAATGCGAGCCGCGGTCCGTCAATATTAAATAACACTTTGAGGAAATTACAAATGCCTCCATACATACTTCTTTTGGAAGATGTATTTTCATTTTCCCGGGATTTCCTTGTTTTTTCACGTTTGTAAAAGCCTTTTAAATGACATTCCGTTTTCATTATGATTAGTTGTAAACGGCATCGTTTAAGACATTTGAGCCCGCTTTCTTTTCATTGAATTTACAACTGGCTGTCTTCCACCGGTGGAGTCCAGTGCCATTCTTATCACCTGTATGGCTATAGCCTTGTTGAAAAAGTCGACTTTCCAGGAAATTTCTTAATATGGCAGTCGATAATGTGATCTCTGAAAATAAATGATAAAAAATATGTTGTTGTTGTGGCGGAAAATTTGAAGCAAAATTTCGAATACCCGGTAGCATCGAACATGAGGTGTAGTGAAGTATGAACAACACTGAACTTACTATAATATTTGAATACATCTTGCGCTTATCTCCAATTAGTTTTTCTCTCTCGCGAAATACGGATATATTTAGCCTTTACATATACAGGTGAAAATATAATCTGCACTATGGATGATGTACTGGAGACTTTTAGGGGCCGCCACACGGCACAAAACCAGCTGCAGTAAGTTTGAAATGTATGTATACTCCATAACTAATTTAAGCCCGCAAAACATCCTTCTTTCTTTTTAGCTCACCTGAGCCGTCAGGCTCACAAGGTGAGCTTATAGTATACCCATGCTCCGTCGTCCGTCCGTCCGTCCGTCGTCCGTCGTCCACACTTTTCAAAGATCTTCTCCTCTGAAACCGCTTGGCCAATCAAAGCAAAATTTTACATGAAGCATCTATGGGAAGGGGGAACCAATGTGTATATAAATAATCCAGGTCACATGACCAAGATGGCCGCCATGCCCATATATGGTAAAAACCCTTCAAAAATCTTCTTCTCCGGAACCACTGGACCGATTTCAACCAAACTTGGCATGAAGCATTAATGGCTCAAGCACTACAATGTGTATATAAATCATGACCCTATGATGACCTTGACCTATTTTACGGCAAGGTCAACATAGGTCGCGAATGCATTTGAATGGCAAAAATTGTTAAATTGTCATTTAAAGGAAAAATCTTGCAGAAAATGAGCAGTAGGACTGAATATTAATGATTCTGAAAAAAATTGGGCACCAGGGGCTCATCCGCCCCCACCCCGGGGCAATATACATGTATATCTCCATAATATTCAAACATCTTCTCCTCTGAAACCGCTCGGCCAATCAAAGCGAAATTTTATGTGAAGCATCAATAGGAAGGGGTAACAAATATGTATATAAAAAATCCAGGTCACATGACCAAGATGGCCGCCATGCCCATATATGGTAAAAACCGTTCAAAAATCTTCTTCTCCAGAACCGGTTGACCGATTTCAACGAAACTTGGCACGAAGCATCGATGGCTCAAGCACTACAATGTGTATATAAATCATGACCCTGTGATGACCTTGACCTATTTTACGGGAAGGTCAACGTAGGTCACCAATGCATTTGAATGGGGAAAACTTTTAAAATGTCATTTAAAGTGAAAGTCTTGCAGGAAATGGGCAGTAGGACTGGATATTAATGATTCTGAAAAAAATTGGACCCCAGGGGCTCATGTGCCCCCACCCCGGGGCAATATACATGTATATTTCCATAATATTCAAACGTCTTCTCCTCTGAAACCGCTTGGCCAAACAAAGCCAAATTTTAAGTGAAGCATCTATAGAATGGGGGAATCAATGTGTATATAAATAATCTAGGTCACATGACCAAGATGGCCGCCATGCCCATATATGGTAAAAACCCATCAAAAATCATCTTCTCTGAAACCAATAGACTGATTTCAAGGAAACTTGGCGTGAGGCATCGATGGCTAAAGTACTCAAATGTATATATAAATCATGACCCTGTGATGACCTTGACCAAGTTTATGGCAAGGTCAACATGGGTTGCCTGTGCATCTGAATTGGGAAAACTGTTAAAATGTCATTTGAAGGAAAAAGCCAACAGGAAATTGGCAAATGGACAGAATATTGAAGATTCTGAAAAAAGAAAATGGCCCAATGGCTTATCTGCCCCTGCACTGGAGTTAAATACCATAATATTCAAACATGTTTATTGGTATATGCAGCTGATCTCAGGTGAGCGTTTACAGGACCATTGGTCCTCTGGTTTTTTTATTTTAACCACTTTGAAAATGAAAACATAAATCGATAAAAGCTTAACGAAGTCTTATGTGGGCCTTCATTGTACAGTCTGTAGATTGTTCTTACGTTTTTTATTCCAATGTGCGCAGGCTAAACTCAGGTTTTACTTCTCATAGTATCATGGATGAATGGATTTTCCTGTCCCAAAACTTCTTTTATTCTCTTACTAGAATGCCTATTACTTGCTAGGGAGCGTCTTTTGAATTTTCGGACCAGTAAACCAGTTTGTATGTTTCCTTGTAGACAGACCGATTATCTGCGGATTGTCTATTACCACACAGACTAACACATCTAGAATCCATAAACAATCGGTGGCACCAAAAGTCTTCATTGTCAATCAAACTGTTCATGTTTGTTTTTGCCAATTGCTAAAAACAAATTGCGGACAAGCTTACCGCACCCTCAACTGGTAACATGTTTAAAATGATTTCAAGAATCTCGTGCGGTAAGCGTGTCAGCATGTCCATTTCCGGCGTTATGATTGAATCGTATGTATTTGGCGACATCTCAGTACTCAGTATCCCTTCGCGGCAAACGTAATCCCAAACTATACGACATCGCAAGTTTCCGTTTCGTCTTGGCATGCCGTGCAATGTGACGGCGACATCCACTCTATATCTTCTGTGACCCGTGACGTCAACCATCCACCAATTGAGCATCTTCCGCCGTTCAAAGCCCCTTCCAGCGACATCAGTATCTTCTGTGACCCGTGACGTCAACCATCCGCCAATTGAGCATCTTCCGTCGTTCAAAGGCCCTTCCAGCGACATCAGTGGACTCCGTTGACCACACTGAAACTCTTCATCGTTGTTGACCTCCTCTACATCAATATGATGTTCAAAGTCCAGCCTCCTGCGTACAGGGGGCTTGACCACTAACACCATCGCCGTAAATAACATACCCTGAAGTATGAATGACTATTGAACGTTTCTCCTCAAGCATTCAATCATCTACCATTAGGATAACATGCCTGTGAAATATGTATTCCCTTAAATGCCACTATTATACAAAAACTGGGGTTTGAAGGGGTGTACCTATTTTTCCTACTTTTTTTTTATCCAAATCATACATACTTGGTGCGAGGTGGTTCTAATATATACCCACAATGAACAGTGGCGGATTTAGAGGGGGTTCATTATGAATGTTTTAAAACATTTAAAATATAAAACCACCAATGCTTTGGACGTGAGGTTTTAAATTTAATTTATTTTTTTGCCTCTCAAAAATATTTTTATATTGCATGGGCAAGTTTTGTAATGATAACAATATTATCTCTCAGAGATAAACACGATACGATGCACAATACATGTATAGCGCAACAGCAAGTTCAACAGCATGCATCATCGACCAATCGTTCAATTGGCCTGCACGTTTTGAAAGCGGTAATGACCGTAGATGCGTTGGCAGAGAAAGTTTGCCAATATCTGCGAAATGGATCTTATGGGGGAAATCATATTAAATACATATGTAATACAAGAAGTGTACAAGAAGTTACTGGAAAACTAAAAGTATACAAAGGTAAAAGTTGACAATGAAGAATTTCTTGTAAAACGGAAGATATTAGTTTCAGAAATAATATAGATATGGGTGTTTGAACTGTCTAATTTCTGTACTCTAAACATGGTGTCATGGGCGCTTTGACATTAATGACGATGTGTCTACTTATCACTGGAAATTTATAATGTAGCTTACACTAATACTTCTTGGATGCCAGGTTTTTATGAAAATTAACATCTATTCCATTTTATACAGTGTGTGTACAATGCACAGACTCACAAGCTATGGTTTTATGCATACACTGCATACAAGTGGTGTACTAAGAGTTTAGTCGTAGATTGTCCCACTGCGGCGCGATAGAACTGCCATGACAGCATACCTGATACGAACCACTTTGTTCTGTAACATACTACTCAAAGAAAACTACTTTTGTTCACAGGACAGAATTGTAACCTAACACACAATATTGTCATTTAGACATTTAGCAGAATCATTGCTGTGCAAACATTCCATCTTTCTTCGTGTTGCCTTCGAGTGATCCTCGTAGACTTGCAGAGACAATGGAACTCCCATAAAATTGAAGTTCTCACTAATGCCTACCCTACCCAATTCTGCCAGTCATCCCTACTTACTGGTTCATTTAATTGCAAATTAATTTCAAGTTCTCTACAATTTTATGTCTAAAACGGACTTTTAGAAAACATCTGAGTTTGGTTAAAGCATAATTTGTAACAATTTTTTTCACGCATATTGCTACAATTTTCAAAAGTTTTTTTTTTTTGAAACATCAAAGAAAACGCATGTTGATTAACAAATAAACTGTTTGGCAGTTGAACGAACCGGTTGCAATGGTTAAATCACAAAATTGGATAAGGTAGGCAGCAGTGGCCACTTCAATTTTAGAGGAAAAGCTTGCAGGCAACACAAACGTTTACAGTGATGGTTCTCGTACATTACTATAGAACAATTTCGGGTGTTTGATTACCAGACTGAGTATGTCCTGTGAACAAAAATAACGTTATGATCCTTATCATTCAGTGGCATTTTCATATCTTATGTTGTTTAACAGTTTGGCCTTTACAACGTATGTAAGAAAATCTCAAAATTGATAATTTGAATGACTCGAAATTTTAATCTCATATCAAGGACTTGAATGTTATAAGGATCTATTTGTGAGATTCACACTCCATTCTGTTTTAAGCATCGCTATATCAGATACCATCTAAGGTATCTAGAACTACTGATGATCGTCGTTTTCGCATGTTTCTAGTGAAGCTGTTTAATTTTGCCATTGCCAAAGCATTTTTGAACCTGCCTTTAGTCTAACGCATAAAAAGTAAACATTTGCATTAGTCAATGATGTCATATTTGTGATAGTCTTAGTTCGTCATAGCATATAAGCAAGATAAAAATCGAATGTATGTTTACACTGTCCCAAAATCTAGATACACTTATCGTCCCGTAAACACTAGTGGGTAGCCTATTTTGCCTCTTTTGTGCTTCTCTGTCGTATTGCGGATACCTGATCCGCCGTCACAGGCCGTCGGAATATTTTATCAGCCTTGTCATGGAAATGAACTTTCAAATCTGAAATAGAATACCAGCTTATTAAAAGACAATTATCAGGTATGTTCTCACACGAGTAAAATACTTTTGATTTCTAATTATCACTAAGTTTCCTATGTGTTATTCATTTTACAAATTATTAACATATGAATCAGATTTGCACATGTCCAATTTTGTAAACACACTGGTCGTTTTCTCAGAATGATAAAATGCTTCTTTGAATATCAACACAGACAAATCGATAGAGAAATATATACAAGAAATATACACAGGATCATTTTGACAAACGCTTAACAAAGCCCCGGAGACGGCAATGAGACAATTTTAAAGAAATTTTCGATTGTCTTCGCAATAATGACATGTCAGCCGTATGACTTTCATTATATGACCGAATAGAGATACAGAGAACTATAGAAGCGTAAAATAATTATTCTGTTGATTTTTTTCTTGTATCTTAACTACATGTTCTTATGTTTTCTGAACTACGGTGCCATTGTATTTGCCAGGGGATTCCTTTGTACCCCACACCCGCGACCCTACGTTCAAATAGTCGTCTGTTTCTTGAGATGTTGATAATGTCTGAAGCATGACCATACAAGTTGTATGACATTATAACAATGTTTGTTTTCTTGAATATTGAAAAGTAGTACCGTTTAAGTTAAGCTGGGCTTTGCTGCTGGTCTTTGTATGGTTGTGCCTTAATGTTAATATTATTTTACTTCTGTATCACAATTATTTTATTATTGTATCACAGTAATAATTGATCGCTAACATATATGTTGTCATTCGATTCTCTTACGTTTTTCCTATCGTTTATAAGACACGTTACTCCTCTCTTTGCTTGTGACATGCTGCGTTAGATATATGTCATCCTTGCATATGTTTTGTTCTTATTTGTATAAATGTTAATAGCGACTACCATTTGTGCTAGACTTGATGAAAGTTATGGGGATGCCAATTGTCAAAGTCTAATACTTGTATAAAGAAAAGTGACAATTTTACCAAGGAGACTGGATATTCTTGTTACATTCTTGTATGAGTCATTCAAACATCGAATCCAGATTATTTTATGCCCCAAAACTCAGCTCTAGAGGGCTCAGCAACACGCTTATCAGCATTGTTCAAGTTACTAACACTAGCTGCAGTAACAGCAAATAAAAGTAAAACTGAGATCCTTTAAGAGCAGTGAACGAGAAAAGGGATGGGCCGTACTGCGGTTTCGGCTACTTAAGCCTCTTCAGTGACCCTATAGATTTGGCAACATGGCGCCAAAGAGAATTACTGTCATTTTGTATCTTTCAACAGGGTAGTCGTACAGAGAGACCAAATGGGACCAATTGTAGACTTTCAGCATTTTTCATTCAGTAACTTTCATAAATTAAGAGTTTCTTTTCTCTGCATAGCGAAGTTTATTCGCACTTCATTTACTTGAAATGACAGGCAAATTAAATCATAGGCTTCAATTGAAATTGTCATCCTTTCATCGCTTGTAAATCAACGAGTTCTCATCGAGTGCTCGTTCTTTCTTACAGGACGAATCTACTATAGATCCCCTCCGGTCAAGCCCCATCCCCCCTGGTGTGGTATTGTCAGTTTGACGTTTCACCAGTAAACTATTCTGATTCTGATTGAGATTCGAACCTTTTTAAATTTATAACGAGGTTTCAATAACTGAACTTTTTCTAAATTATATTATTTTCTCTCTTCTGCAATTTAGGAAATATGACCAATATTTGGCTTCACTTTGTGGCTTTTTCATCTTGCATTTTCCATTCGGCTGTCAATTCAGTTTAACTTAAGGAACAGTGTACATTTTTCAACCATTTTCAGATTTCATCGCCTAATCACGCCACCTATTTTGAGATTTATTGTCTAAATTAAATAATATTGAGATTTTGTGAATTGTCTTTATTTGTGAAGCAAAACGCATTCAGGCTCGATACGATTCACGGGAGTGTTAAGTGTACTCTGGGTGGCTCAGTATCAGCCTGGCGTCTGTCTGGCGTTCGACCGTCTGTCCATCTCTGGTGTCCGTCGATCTTTGACGTCCGTCCGTCCGTCTGTCATCATAGTATCCTTATACCACCTACCACAAAGTACCCCCTGTGAACTTGTAGTGTTGTAGCGTTGTGTTATTTTTTACTGATATATGCTGATCCCAAAATACTTTTACCTACTTTTACAAGTCAGTAGAATTCTCCTTCGGGAAGCCGGGACTTGACTTCTACGGGATTAGAGGATCTACACATAAGTGGATCGACTCGTGGCTCTCTGAGCGCTCTCAAAAAGTGATATTAGATGGCCGTGCCTCAGACCCAGTCCCGGTTCTTTCTGGTGTCCCACAAGGATCGGTCTTAGGACCGGTCCTATTTCTTATTTTCATTAATGATCTTCCTGACAACATCAGGTCATCTGTTCGGCCATTTGCTGATGACTGTGTTTTATACAGAAATGTCAAGTCACCATTGGATTGTCAAATTTTACAAGATGACCTGAATAGCTTGGCCAAATGGGAAATGGATTGGCAAATGAAATTCAATGTTAGCAAATGTCATTCAATGAGGGTGACGCGGCTACATCCAAGCAGGCATATAGATTTCAATTACACACTGCATCAGCAAACATTAGAACAGGTTCAGTCCGCTAAATACCTCGGTTTAACTATCACAGATGATCTTGATTGGGGTCAACACATTTCTGAAATTACATGCAAGGCAACTAAGACTTTGGGTTTTCTTCGGCGCAATTTGGCACTGGCACTTAGGCATACTAAGGAAGTTGCATACAAAACATTGGTTCGGCCTCAACTTGAGTATGCAGCTTCTATTTGGCATCCCTATCATGAAACTCAGATTGAGAAGGTGGAGAAGGTGCAGAGGACTGCTGCCCGGTGGACCTGCAGGCGATGGAGGAACACCAGTAGCGTCGGTGAAATGCTAGACGAACTTGAGTGGCCATCCCTGGAGTCTCGCAGGGAGCGGTCCTCCTTAACCTTCTACAAGATACACTCTGGTACAGTGTCTCTTGATAAAGACAAATACCTGACCCCGGCACCCAATCTAAGGCATACTCGGGCATCACATGAATCACAATACACAAGACCATTTGCCTATAGTGATGCCCTGAAAAATTCCTTTTTCCCCAGAACTATTCCGGTTTGGAATAGTCTCCCTTCTTCAGTGGTCCTATCTAAGACCATTGAGGAATTTAAGGCTTCTATTTAAATCATTAGCCCAGAGGCATGCGTTTTAGTATGCCTCTCATCTATATCAAATGTTTTATTTTCCCCTGACTAAATTCTAAATTTAGCCACCCACCCCACACCTGAGGTGATGATCAGAAATTGATCGACTCAGTATCAGAAGATAGATAGATAGGGAGGATAGTGTTTTACAAGCAAGCCGGTATTTATCATATTGCACTGTTTGCTCGCGATGTACAGGTTTGAAATACAAGTTAAATAATCTGGATATAATAATTCTAGACCAATATTCCTACAATTATAGGCCTACCGAGTCGGATTTTTTTCTTATGACCCTTCACAGTTTTAAACAGCGAAAGTTCTTACAACCTCATTTTCTCCGACATGACTTGAGGAAGGGGAGAAGATAAGAGGAATACGGAATTTAATCGTCATGATTGCAGAATTGCTCTCTACAGTAGATGATATAGCCTCGCATAACACCTAAATCCAATGTCACTGTTCTCAAGGGGTTACACTGGCCCAGTCGGGGGTGTCAGACATGCCAGCCCTCCCTAAATGGGTGGTGTAGTTTAACCTGATTTTTCAGTCGTCTTAAAAGAAAAAGGAAAATTCAGCCAAAGTGTTTGACTTCAATAGTTTCATGGCATGTTTTGAGGTTATAATTTTTCGCCTACATAGGCACACTTCAGTAGGGGGTCTGTTAAGTTGTTCAAGCATTGTGTTGATCAATTATAGTGTTTTATTGTTTTAATCCTATCTTATACTGAACACAGAATGTTTAGACATATCCAATGCAACCGCACAATAGCAGGGATATTGTTGGCTCAAAAAAGAAAGAGGCCATTTTGAGACACTCCCATCTAAAAGCATTATCCCCTGTCTCCTTAAATGGTCGTAAAATGGAATATTTTGAGTCGGTAAACTTGAAAACACTGTACGTTGCATACCTGCCAAGACCAGTCTTTGCATTAATGTATGTTTATATGAGGTTCAAAATGAAGAAAAAGAGACATGTCAGGTTATGATTTAATCAAGCATATAATCTCTATTCATTACTACTTTGGCTAAAAACAAGTCTGAACAATCCAGATTGGTCACCAATAGTATAAATGTAACAGGGACTCTTGAAACGGCTCATTCTCGGGGAATCTGGGACGAGTCCATGTTGAGGACCATGTTATTCACGGCCGTATGGAGGACCTGTACAATCCAGGTGTAAAGGTAAAGGAAAAGCTACAGAGTTATTTTATGACTTCTTTGGGGGAAAATTAATTGTACATATTTGATTTCATACATAAATAAAAATTAAAACTGAGATCCTTTAAGAGCAATGAACACATTAATGAGAAAGGTGATGGACCATACCGCGGTTTCGACTATTGAAGTCTCGTCAGTGACCCTTTAGATTTGGCAACATGGAGCCAAAGAGAATTACTGAAATTTTGCAACTTTCAACAGGGTAGTCGATACAAAGACTAATGTTATCTAAATGGGGCCAAATATATTAAACATTGGCTAGAAAATGAATCTTAACCGATAATAAATTTCTGAGTTCTCACAATATCTTCGCTGATCTCAAAGGACCAAAAAGAAAATATAACCTGCACATAAATCAAATCCCCAAAATTGATTTATGTGATGGACGATCAGGGCAACAAATTAGTACACTATATTAGCAAGAGGCACACCAGAAAACATTGTATCGAAACCCTCCGTTAAACCAGAACAAAGATAATTAACAAAATTCTGATTAGGGTGATCACTAAGTTCTATTTGTAATCTGTCTACATCAATAGGAAGGTACCAGTAGGCAGAGATCAGAAAAAGGATTCCCACTCCAATAACCGAGATGGGAGTACTGGGTGTTTCTGACTCAAACAAATTTAGTCATTCTGAAGGTTTTTGACTGTTCTTATTTTCAGTTACATTTGATTGCTCTGAAAAGGAACCAGCACCAGGAAGGCATGACATCTGGCCTGTGACCATTCTCATTCCACTTCATACAAACGTTGACAAAGGGACATGCCACTCGAGAACAACCCCTATCGCCAATGAAGTTATTACAGATCTCTTTGCCTTTAAATAATACCCGGAAAAGGATACTGATAGTCCAACTGAAAGCAGTGCTCACAAAGCTTCGTTTTGATGCCACCAACCAATAATTGAAATACGTCCTTATGACGTTTGGACCAGTCGACCTTGATTCCTTTCTCAATATAAGCCGCTGCTTTCTTGGAGAACTGGACATGATACTGGTAAAAAACCTCACCGTAATGATCGTAAATACCGTTTATAAATACCAAATGCCCTATAAAACTGCATGATGTTAAGGGGTCTGTCGAGACGATGATCTTTCTGCTGACGCTTCAGAAACTCGAGCGCGGCCAGGTTGTCTGTTATGAAGAGGTTGCCAGGTTGACGTATTTACCAGTGGTTATATTTTTTCTCACACTGTCTATTATGACGTCTTTGTGAGGTAGACTGTCTGATGGCACCCCATGCTGGGTTGCTGAATTGTAACCTGTGTTACTGCGTTCTGAATAATGCTTTGTTATTGTTGGTTATTATTAAATTTGTCCAACTGGTTTGTGCTTATAGATGAAACACCGGTCTCGATTCAGACACCGAAGATCAACCGCCGGAAACCCATAGTAAAAGATTCAAAACTTGGCGGAGGTACGGTTGCATCTGGTGTATTTTTGTGAGAAAAAGAAAAGAATAATTCACCGCGATTATTTCTGATACTTATGGAAAAAAAAGATAAATATACTTTATACATGTAACAATTAAGCCCGCAGACCATTGTATCACACTGTGCGTCGGGCGTCCGACTCTGTGATGGGCCCGGCTTGGGGATGATTGTTTGGTTGATTGGGACCGGGACTTCTTCACGGGACGGTGGGAAATGTTTTTCTAAGCTAAGGTTAAGGGGTCAAGGTACCGAAATCGTATATCCTAGCTCATAAAAATCCGTAATAACCTTGACGAATACGAGATATATGACTCTTAAGTTATGATATTACCTTTTCGCTAGCCTCAAACGGCCTGGCTAGAGCGCGAATATTTACTCCAAAATTCCAGTTAAAACAGAATTCCAGTTAAGTCAAAACACTGGATGTATAACATGAATACCAGTCCTGTAGTTACATTGCAACAATTAAATGTATAGCCACGCCTATAATTCCAAATATGGAAATCCTTATGGGTCAATAGCGTCTAACAAAGGCAAGATGCATAATTTAGTTAAAGAATAAACATATGATGTGGTAAGAATGAAAGTTTTTGCTACTATACCAGTACAGGCCGCTGTGTCGAGAATTTGAAGATACTTATTCACATTTTTCTATTCTTTGACAGAGAAGGACTTGTACAGTAAGCAAAAGTTTTAAAATGACTGTCTTTTATTGGATTTATGATGTTCTGATGACAACTTTTTAGAGCAAGTAGGAGATAACTGTTCAAATTCAATAAATTGAATTTGAAGCATTGCTGGTCCCGTTTTCAATTTGTACTACAGTGTTCAAAATTACATATCTTAGAACCAAAGCCTCCATAGTCTTGACGAGCTTTTAAAGTGTTTTTATCAAGTCCAAAGCAATGTAGTCTCTCTTAGGCACTATCAATAGTCTTATACGTGGATGATCCAATAATGAATGAGACTTTTTGAATAATTCCTATGTAAATAAACTTGGCTTATTGTGAATATCTTGTTAACATTGCCAAATGTAATGTGCACACAATACACAGGTTAAAATTCATCTGTAGACAACTACCTTCTGTTGCTTAGCAACGAGAATGTGAGTCAAATGTCCTTGGCGACGTGGTACTTATGCACATAAAATGGCTTGCCATGGCAACTGATGATAAAAATTCCAATCATGACACAGTTATTTATAGCGTTCATAACTACCTTTATGCTCTGCTAATATCATTTACATACAGCTGATAATTCAAGTAGGCTGAGCATTTTTGCGAGATAAGTTGGGTTTAATTGCGAAAGAAATCAATGATTTTGGGGGTAGGGGTGAGAAATATCTTATAACCTGAGTATACATGACATAATACGTTGTTTTTAACCTTGAACTGATCAATTATAGGATAAATATTGCAACTGAATTTCAATATGGACACCTGGCCATTTTGTTTTATGTTGCCTATCATAGATAGAATTTGGAAAATGATATAAGCCAGAATTCATAGAGGAAAATGGTTGCTAGGCAACCACATCTCCATCACAAGAGCAAGACTCGAATTGACCAAAGCAAACTATTTCAGAGATGAATGTTAACACAGGCAATACTCAATTGTTATTAGAAATCGTTTTTAAAATTTGTGACATAGCTAGATTTATACAGACTATGTTTGTTCGAAAGGGCAAATGGTGGCCATAGGCACTGCACAAGTGGTTCCTAAATAACTATAGCAACCAAAGTGAATGAGCAAATATGATAAAACACGCTCCGAAGAGAGATCAGATGTGTATCTAGTGAACAAAAGTAGTTAACTTGAGCCAATCGAAAAGGTTTATTGAACAAAATAAAAGTCTTAATCATTATTGGATCATCCTCGTATTCATAACTTTATAGTTAGTCATAGTCCACGGCATATAGAGCCACTGTCTGCATGGATTCTGTGGCTTCTTTCTTCCTCGGAGACCTCGGAACCTCCCTTAGAACGTATGTTCTCTGTGGTTCCTCACTCATTGATGTAACCGCGGGAACATGCAGGGGAACGGTGCGACTGCGTCGGCAGATTCGAACCCTTACCACGATGACGATGCAAGCGGACACCGTTACACACACACCAACCACAATCAACCTGTCCCGGTATCTGGTATTATGGATTAATACTGTTTTATGAATAATTATGATTCCTATATAAATGTTATGTATAATCACGATGAATGCAAAATGATGATGGAGTCACTGTTATCCTTTAATAATTGCTTATATTCATAATATAATAAAATTTCTACTTATATAACACTTGTTAGCATTATAAACATTTCAATTATCTTAGTATTCATTAGTCTAGAAATAATTTATCATATATATACTGATATCAAATAGTTAAATACTAAACACTTTCTATATATTCTTTATGAATTCTGATTATATTTCGTCATCAAACTAGCAGTCTTCCATAGAACAATGGTCAATGATTGCCTAATAAACAGCTGCCTAAAAGACCATGAACAAGTCATGCCACTCGAAACTGTAACCAGTATTTACATGTAAAATGTACTTCATAAACACGCACACACCAGTTTTGTTGTATGTTTGTTTGAAAATTATACTGGATGTGCTGTCACGATCCACCCATTGCCCCTTATTACTAGTTTGCATCCAATACAGGGTATTCCGTTGTCATTATGACCAGTTGTAAACGGCATAAATGTTTTAAGACATTTTCGAGCCCGCTTTTTTTTTAATTACAACTTGCTGTCTTCCACCGGCGGAGTCCAGTGTCATTCTTATCACCTGTATAGCTAGGGCCTTGTTTGCAAAAGTCGACTTTCCATCGACTTTCCAGGAAATCTCTTAATATGGCAGTCGATAATGTGGTCGCTGAAAATAAATGATGAAAAAAAAATGCAGTATGAACAATAATGTGAGCTTACTTTTAAATAGTTTGTTACAACCGAGTGGTCCGATGCTGCAAATACTATTTAGTCAGGATGACACCCAACGACGATAAACACGGCTCTTGATCAACAAGTGACAATTTAGTTAAATTTCATTTAACTTTAATTTGAAAAAACAGCAATTTATGTGAATTAAATGAATTCTTGCTGTCCTTCGAGGTCTCCGATCGCTAAAATTTCAATGTACTTTCGATAAAATTATCCCGTAGCGCGCCTCAATTTTCAATACACAACGCTTAACAGTAAATCTATTAATAGTAACTCTCTTTACTAATAAAATCAACTTTCACGGCGCGCGTATTTCAAAATAAGCCAACTACCTCAAAATTATCGACAGGCAAGTACACAACGTGTATTCAAATCTATTTTCTAACCGACAGAAGACCTCGAATGACGGCGCGTCTCCTATTTATATCAAAATTCCCAGCATCTAACATTGTTAAATCTAACAGGAAACGATGTTAAATCTAACAGAAAACATTGTTAGATTTAACATGGAATAGTGTTAGAGTTCACGCGCTGGAAACGTCATGTACAATACAGGGTGGGTGGGGTAAATAAATATTAAAGTAAACAATAAACTTATAATTTCATTAACTTACATCCTATTCAATTCTTGACTTAGCAATCTCACAGGTTTAGAAATCAAATTATGAAAAGCGAAAACTTGAAATGACGTCATAAAATGATGACATCACAAATGAGATGTCAGCAAAGCTTAATCTTTGGAGATGTACAAAATGGATAATTACCATGAATTATGGATAAAATAAACACTTAAAAGCTTTATGGAATATCAGAAACAACTCTTACAATGAGGAACAACATTTACAATTAATGCTGCATAACTGACATGACATGACAAAGCCTAAATATTGATGATCTTGAAAGACAAAACAATTGTGAGTACATTTACATCTTAGGTCACATCCTACCCCACCCTGATAATCATATAAATACATCAAATAACAAGTGTGTATGTGTGTGTGTTCATGCTAAAGTCTCAGACTTTTACACTACTCCCCCCTCCATTCAGCTTATGTCCCCATAAGCTGAAAGGCAGGAAAAGAAATGGAAAAAGCCGATCCAAAGAGACTCCGGTTATACACACACATACAAGTATTACATATAATTTTAAAAGTAACTTGGAAAACAGATCAGTTCAACTCTTAAATAATTTTCATGTATAAATGTCACTTGATGAATTCAACTCCTTCATAATGTCCATGTATAAATGTCATTTTATAAAATCAACTCCTTCATAATGTTCATGTATAAATGTCTATTTCTTCTTTTCAGGATTTGCTGCTGTGCTGGAAGCCCTCTTCTTCTTCCTGGCAGGAGATGCCGGTATAGGAGTTACACTCCTCCTCTTGGGTGGAAAGAGCGGTCTCCGAGGATACTGCTGGGGGATGACCGGGTGTCGTTCCTTGTCCCTGTCGTCCAGAAAGCGTGTTCTTCACCATTTCGATTTGGAAAGATTGGTTAGCTATGGCTTCCACAAGGCTTTGGGACATTTCCCGGATAGCCCTGGCAACCTGGTCTTGACCAGCGTTGTCCTGGTTTCCCGCTGGTCCATCTAGGCCTTGAACTGGTTGGGCACCGCCTTGAACTGGTTGGACACCGCCTTGAACCGGTTGGACACCCACGACCACTGGGGGTGCAACAATCCTTGGAGGCGGGGTGGAAACATTAGGATTGTCCTGGAAAACTTGTTGGGAACTGGTTACAAGGACTGTTGGGGCTACCTGGGCTAGTGGTGAGCTCACGGTAACGATCCTCTGGGGTGGCGGCGTATTCAGTTGGTTAGGATCTGGAGATGCGGTTCCCCCTACGGTTACCAGAGTATTCTCCAGGAGCGAATCTGGCAGCATCCTGGAGACAAGGGCCACATCATCCTCATTTATCTGGGTCGCCTGCATGGCCCTCTGTAACAAGTAAGGCTGGTGCCGGCCCGGTCCAACCAGGGAAAGTGGAGTGGGGTGGTAAACGTGTACCGGTCCCTGGGGCATTTCAGGTGAGTATGTCGAATTCCGCATGGTTATGTCCTTAGGCCTTTGTGGCACTGGGGCAGGAGTTATTATCTCATTCGGGTCGTAATTCAATAACTGGGGAAGGATGTTGATTGCCACCGGCCCCTGTTGATCGGCACTGGTTGGCCTTCTCCTCTGATCCCAGAACGAAGAAGAGTCCTCAGTCGTCATACACTCTATATCGACCCCCTCCACAGGAAACTTGGGACTACTGCTCCTCATCAGCATATTATTGAAGTCAACGGGTTGATTCCGTTGTAACTTATGATCCACGCACCTCTGATGTGGAGGGTTTACACCTGTCTTGATGTGCTCTACCAGCTCTTTCTCTTTTGTTGCCCGGAACAAACAGACCGTACAGTAGAACGGGGCCTCAGTATAATGGCGGTGAGTCTTATACCAATGGCTTACTACACGGCCCTTCCCAGCCTTGTAGCCACACACGAGGCATCGGTAAACTCTGCCACGCACATTTGGGATCTTCTCCCCCTGATTGATGGGCACTGACATAGCTCTGAAGAAGATAAAACCAGTTTATAGTAACTAGCGCGGCAATATCCCAGTGTTTATATTCACCAGTGACAGCCAGTACTTTTTTTTTCAATTTATGTGTGCGAGGTATCATCTGCTCGAAGTGTAAATGGAAAACCATTAATATCAAGTGCATGGTATCTTTACATAAAAATGTGTGCAGGGTAACATATATATTTTATATGGTAATCAACACAATGAACAGTAATAAAGTAATCGGAGCCCTTTTGATGGCTTGAAAACCAGTGCGAGGATGATTTCCTATGTTGACCCATAATAATTACGCATCACCAAAACATCATCAGCGTAAACTGTTACTCTGTCATTACTACTAGACTGGCGAGTGTGGCTAGATGAAGGCAATGACAGGGTGACCACATCATCACTGTAGTGAACAACCCGGGTTTGAGAAAGAGAATTTGCCGCAGGAGCATCATTAACCCTCAATGATTTGTGTTTATTGCCAGCGATAGAGTAATACCCAAGAAACTCTGTTTTGTTCGTTTGCACTGGGGACTCATTTGTCAACAATGTTTCTTCAGCCATTATTCTAAAAGACATATATAACATCACTTTAAATGACATGCTGTGGATATCAATCATTTGATGTAAATAAAGACATCACATCATTTAGATATACTTTTATATATGCTTGTATGATAATCTGCCATACAAGCAACAAACATTCACAAAAATATGTTCATGAAATCCAATATCTCTTCCATTAATTGTCATAGAAGTAACAGAACAACAACAACAAAGATAAATAAAAGAAGCAGGTATGGTGTCATCCCGACTTAAGGTACTTTCTCGACTGTGTGCCGGGTTACGGCAGCCCTAGCCTTTCTCAGCCATCGCGGAATATTTGTACCCTCATACGGTTTCATTTTGTTATGGTGTAGCACTTGGTACACACCCCACTTTGATAATTGTACACGAAACACAAGATCGTTGTACTTCTCAATGACTAGACAGGGACCGTGGTACAAGGGTTGCAACTTTGGTGACAGGCCTGGCCTAACGGAGGTTTTCTCAGCCCATACTAAGTCGCCGGCTTTGTACTTATGGACAGCCAATTTCGCATCATAGATCTCGGATTGCCGTCTCGCGCCCGAAGAAATATTCTTCCTCGCGACCTCATGTGCATGTCTGATTCTCTGTTTTAGGTGTTCAACATAGTCACCGTAAGAATTCAATTCTTGACCCGCGTTATTGCATTGCCCACCATAAACAAGTTCTGAGGGTATCCTAAGTTCTCGACCTAACATGAGCAGATTGGGAGAGAGGTGTGTGGTTTCATTTGGACAAGCTCGGTAGGCGGCAGCCAAGCATCCTAAGTTCAGGTCCCAGTTTTCCTGCTCTCCGCATAAGTAGGCTTTAATCATACGCAAGATGCTCCGATTAAAACGTTCAACCTGACCGTTGCATTTCGGATTTCGGACCGATGTTCGCGTCTTCTTGATCTCCAACAGCTTGCATAGCTCAGCCATGACAGAACTTTCATAATTGCGCCCTAAATCTGAGTGGAGCGTGAGTGGGCAACCAAACCGACTGATTACTTCATTTAACAGTTTGTTAGCGCACGTGACAGCGGACGTCTGGGACGGGGATGATTTCGACCCACTTCGTAAAAGAGCAGGTGGCTACCAGAATGTATCGATTGCCTCGGGGAGTGAGAGGTAGAGGTCCTATGTAATCTGTCGACAAACGGTCGAAAGTTGCGCCGACTTGCATTTTGCCTAGTTGTGCACGTGGGGTCTTATGCGGCCGTTTATTCTCAGCACATTTATCGCAGCGCAGGATCCAAGTATAGACATCTTTGCGCACCCCATACCAGAAAAACCGTTGTAGTAATTTTTCTAGCGTTTTCTTTCTACCGAAATGACCAGAGACAATAGAATTGTGAACTTGGTATAGTATGTCATGCTTCATTGAGTGGGGAACTATGAACTGAAGGTGGGACCCGGTACCATCTTTGCGATAAAAATACCTATGTAGACAACCGTCTTGCAATGTCAATGAATCCCAGATGCTCCAGTAGTAGCGAGCAGCTGGGCTTAACACCACTATTTCACTATGGGCTGGCCTTTTCCGGGCCTCAAGAGCCCTTATAATCGAGGTCAGGTCGGGGTCATTTGTTTGACTTGCTCTTATTTTTAATTTGTCTTGTTCTGAGGACCACAAATTATCATTGGAGAGCGTGGGCTGGCACTTCGATGCGCTCTGTCCTGACTGAGACCTCGTATGTACCGCTCTCAAGTTTCCAGAGAGAAGTTTGGGTTGGCACCCGGGTGTGCCCTGAGTTGACGGTTGCATGGTACTATTATCGTTGCTCAACTTGTCACTAGGAAACGTGGGTAAGCACCCTGGCGTACCCTGCAGTGGCGGTGGCACGGTGTCATCAGTTTTCGCGCTTTCATGTAACGTGGGTAAGCACCCTGGCGTACCCTGCAGTGACGGTGGCACGGTGTCATCAGTTTTCGCGCTTTCATGAAGTGTGGGTAAGCTCTCTGGCGTACCCACCGGCGACTCAGACCTCATTGTAACTGCCCTAATACTGGACATTTGACCTTCGGAATTGTTGCTAGTTTCACCACGCATCTCATGGAAACGTTTAACGCATTTTTTACAAGGTCCGCACTTCAAACTTTCGAGGTTATCGGTGTCAGAGCACGTGCAATTCCAAGGATCAGGGCAACGACTGACCGAATCGGCGTTCCCGTGTTTAGCGCCACTTCTGAATTCTATACTGAAATCAAAAGCTGACAGTATTTCTATCCATCTTGCTATCCGGTGCTTAGGCTCTTTCATTTTGAAGAGAAATGTAAGGGCCTGATGGACGCTTCGCACGAGCAAATGCCTACCCAATAAGTATCGTCGGTAGTACTCGGAAAAATGTCGTACAGCGAGAAGCTCTTTGTCAGTAATGCAGTAATTTTTCTCTGCTTTGTTCAGTGTTCGACTTCCGTAACTTATTACGCGTTCTACGCTTGCACTTAACTGAGGACCCCAGAAATTTGTGTATCACTTGAGTCGGTATCAAGAATATAGGAATCCGAATCCCTATTTTCTTGGTCCACCAGAGTGATGGCCTTAACTACTACCTCGGCAGTGCCTAATGTGGTATCTTGTTTTATGGATATGTCATTAGGACAAGGATTTAAGAGTCTGACTTTATGCGTGACCCTAGAGTCAATGTTGCTTAAAGAGGACGCCATGAACAAGCCATATTTCTCTTGAAAACCGGGGCTTGGCTCTAGAATAATGTCCGAGGTCAAAAGGTCATCATTTTCGGACCTATCCAAGAATGCTTCTACAATAGATTCACTGTAACCGGCGATTGTAAAATCTTTTGCCGCCCTGAGTTTGCGTATAGGGTCATTCTTGTGGACTTGTTTACATGGTATTGTAACACCCATTAACCGTATGGCACCCTCTTTGTAGAGGATTTCCGCGCCCCCCTGACTCAAAAGGTCCGTCATCCTCGATGTTTGCTACCATTATTTCACTCTGAAGTTGAATATCGGACGCGAGCGAGATTGTAAATACATCGCTACCTTTTTGGGAAAGTGGCTGCCCTGAGGCGCTAGTCAGTCCCGTACCCTTATTTAGTTTGGGTCGACGAGCTTCGGGGATCGAATTATAAACTCTCTCTGAGATAACCGTACGGGTTGCGCCAGTGTCTATGGTAAATAAGACATTAACCCCACAAATGTCTGCGTCAAGATAAAATCCCTCACTACACAATATTCGCTTAATCGCACCGTGCTCATGGACCTGGTTATCTGCTGCATTAAGTTTAGTCTCAGTGTTCTACATTGTACCAGTACTTGTGGAATTAGCTTGTACCGTATGCGAGTCGCATGTGCCTTGCTTCCCCGTTTCATGGGTATTTTGTGGAACAGAAAAATGTGACCCCGTCTCTCGCGAGGTCGCCGTTTCGACCTTGGAATGGTTGTTCCCGGTCACTAGGATCGCATTGTTTTGCTCCATGTCACGCCAATTGTTAAGCATTGCGTGCATTTACCAAAGTGGAGACTTGACTTACCATTGTTTCATGATTAAGACTGCAATCATTTCTCAAATTGTCATTTTGGCCGTTAGAAATATGGACCGCCTGTCGGCCTTCAAGACCGGTCCGTTCTAGTTTAAAGCTATGTTCTGACGATTAACAGATCCCTGGGGGGCAAACGAAGCCCCTTGTCTTGGCTGTGGTGCATTTACTTGTGATACATTCGCCCCGAGCAGGGTTTGCTCAGCCTGAAGTATAGGACAATCACGTTTGATATGCCCAAAATTTGCACAATGAAAACATTGCATGTTTGCTAAACGGTTTTGCCCACCTGATTGACCTTGACCTTGCTGTTGAAATGGCACGCGCCCTGACCTAGCTGTTTGTCCCTGGTTTGGATTCTGAGGTCGCAACTGACCTAACCTAGATGTTGGGCCCTGATTTGGTGGTGCGGTTTGCGACTTGCCTGGTGATGATTCTTTTGTTACACACTCACCTGAAGACTTAATGAGATTGACAAGTTCACCAACATGCCTTGTGATCATTTCAGGCAATTGATGCGACAAGTTTAATTCTGAGTTTTGTTGCGTAGTTTGAACTTTCCTAACAGTTTGTTTCTGACCCAGTTCACTTGAAGTTGGAGGGGGGTTTGAAAACTGTGAAGTGTTTACAAAGGCATCATTATCACTACTCTCATCATCATCATCAACAGAAGCCTGCGATAGGAATCGTACAGATTTTGAGTGGTCAGCTGAACGGTTAGTATCAAATTTGTGGCTTTGCTGGGCCTCCATATATGTCACAACATTATGAACCGCGTCCTCAATAGTACACGGCTCCTTAAAGTACTCTACGGCGAATTTAGCCTGCATATCACGCAACCCGCTCAGAAATTGCTGTAGCAGTAATTGCCTTCGCATCTCGGGGTTCCTACCCGGGTACGCTTTATCGTAAATTCGCTTTAACTCGGCCGAGTAGTCCTCTACGGATTCGCCGATACGTTGCGCTCGTTTCCCAAACTGAACTCGGAATGTCTTATTGGTTTCTACCGACTGAAATCTAAGACCCAATTCATTCACGAGGCTGTGAAAATTGCTAAGAATCGCCTGTGGTATCTCGTCGAAAGCAAACTCTGCTGCAGTTCCCTGCAGCCTTTGCATAAGCTCGCTCAATCGTGTAGCATCGTCCCAGTTATTCAGATTTGCTACTTGCGTGAAACGAGAGTACCAAATTTTCCAATTATCATTGCCGTTTCCAGTGAAAAATGGCAGCTTAACAACCTTGTTGCTTGAAAATGCATCGTGTGATCGGGTTTGATTAGCTGCAGTGTTTGCATTCAGCATGTTTGATGGACTTGTATTGGTATTGCAATGTGCATGTGGTGTCACAATTACCGAAGAAGAATCACAATGGCCATCGACTGATGCTGGTACAATGCTCTGCATATTTGAATCGCAGTGAATGTGCATGGTAGCATCCTGAGAAGACTGATTTGGCCTACATGTAGTTGAAATGCTTGTACATGTATCGCGCTCCATCATAGTGGACGAAGCCGGTGACAATGTAAGGGAAGGAACTACATTTTGTGATACACTGCTTAGACCTAAAGTGGTTGTTTCCCTTAAATCGGTTTGCTCACAGTTATGAGAACGGACATTATGTGCCACCGTACTTGGCGGAATTACATTGGGAGTAACTGTGTTGGGTGAAATGCCGCTTTGGTTTGCAGTAGTTGCTTCCCTTGCATTAGCTTGTCGCAGACCATCGATTTGCCCCGATAAACTTGAAAATTGATTTGCTAGCCCAGAAACAGCAGTTGTTACCCCGGTTAGACAGTCTCTAAACATGCTGTTCTGCAATTCATTTTGCGATTGAATCTGTCGGCACATTACAGAACAGAAATCCTGCAGGACGCTAGTGAGAGTTTCCTGGTTTGTTTGTGTGTCACCGGACCCTACTGTTTGTGTGATAGGGGAAGATCGCGGGCCTGCCCCTGTATGTGTGTTAGGTAATGTAACGTATCTTTGCGACCCGGAATATTCTTGATTTGTATTACTGGTCGGATTCAAGTGGGTGGCATGATCGGTTTCCGAATTTTCGCCAAGCCGCAACGAAGCTCCCAAACATGTGTCAACCTGAGCTCGCGGGAAGCTTCCGCTATGCATGGTTTCTCGTGATATGTATGCGCGACTCGCAGTAGCCCGGGTGGAGTGAGCATGCATTGTCTGATCGGTGTCTGAATCATTCCTGGAATATCTCACGGAATGTAGTTGTGTGCCGGGCAGCGTACCCGGTGCCGATCCGTAGCGCAAATTATGATCGCTTTGCGAGAGATTATGTTTGTGACCCGCGTTTATGGTATAATGTGCAGCCTGATCAGTGTCGTTATCACCGGACTGTGTATAACCCGAGTTCTGACAAGTGTCTGACCGTATTTGCTGTGCTGGCTGGATATGAATGTTCTCTTGCGACGCAAGATTGACAAATGCACCCATAACCTCATGTTGTGCAGAGTTGCATTGAGATTGATCATCATGATTTTGTGGCCCGTTACTTGTACATGCAAGATTTGTGCCTGTGCCTTGAAGCTGTGATGTAACATTAATGTCGGGGTGTGCACTCACATTTGTCTGGTTTTTCAGTCCAATCACTGTTTGGCTCTGTTTTCTTGAAACAACAGAGGCCTCTGATTCAGAATCAGAGGTAATGGTGCCGCTATTCAAAGACGTTTTTGAGTGCACCCGTTCTGCCCGTTTTCTGATTTGGCGCTTTCTACCCATGTTTAAGGACCCGTGGGTTCGAATATTACTGGACTTTCAACGAAAGATCCCCCACTTCCTGACACCAAAAATAGTTGTTACAACCGAGTGGTCCGATGCTGCAAATACTATTTAGTCAGGATGACACCCAACGACGATAAACACGGCTCTTGATCAACAAGTGACAATTTAGTTAAATTTCATTTAACTTTAATTTGAAGAAACAGCAATTTATGTGAATTAAATGAATTCTTGCTGTCCTTCGAGGTCTCCGATCGCTAAAATTTCAATGTACTTTCGATAAAATTATCCCGTAGCGCGCCTCAATTTTCAATACACAACGCTTAACAGTAAATCTATTTATAGTAGCTCTCTTTACTAATAAAATCAACTTTCACGGCGCGCGTATTTCAAAATAAGCCAACTACCTCAAAATTATCGACAGGCAAGTACACAACGTGTATTCAAATCTATTTTCTAACCGACAGAAGACCTCGAATTCCCAGCATCTAACATTGTTAAATCTAACAGGAAACGATGTTAAATCTAACAGAAAACATTGTTAGATTTAACATGGAATAGTGTTAGAGTTCACGCGCTGGAAACGTCATGTACAATACAGGGTGGGTGGGGTAAGTAAATATTAAAGTAAACAATAAACTTATAATTTCATTAACTTACATCCTATTCAATTCTTGACTTAGCAATCTCACAGGTTTAGAAATCAAATTATGAAAAGCGAAAACTTGAAATGACGTCATAAAATGATGACATCACAAATGAGATGTCAGCAAAGCTTAATCTTTGGAGATGTACAAAATGGATAATTACCATGAATTATGGATAAAATAAACACTTAAAAGCTTTATGGAATATCAGAAACAACTCTTACAATGAGGAACAACATTTACAATTAATGCTGCATAACTGACATGACATGACAAAGCCTAAATATTGATGATCTTGAAAGACAAAACAATTGTGAGTACATTTACATCTTAGGTCACATCCTACCCCACCCTGATAATCATAAAAATACATCAAATAACAAGTGTGTATGTGTGTGTGTTCATGCTAAAGTCTCAGACTTTTACAAGTTGAATAAATATTGAATACATCTTGAATTTATCTCCAATTATTTTCTCTTTCTCTCTTACAAAATAACATACACCATTTAAGCGGGAGATCTAGCCTTTATATATACACGTGTATTCAAAAGGGACAAAAAGAGGGATCAACACGACTCGAGTCAAACCGAAGTAAATTTTATAATTGGAATGGTCGATCGTACGTATACTTTGAAGTGCAAATCTCCTGGACGAAAGGGTAGATTTATATGTAATTTGGCTATTCTCAGTGACATGACAGTTTGCAATAAAATTGTACCAACGCCCCGACATGCCCGTAGCAGTAGACTTTGACGTAAAGCATTGGTACTGTATATACGGTATTCATTGGTACTGTATATTTCGGTTGATGGAGTGGGAATTTCTTTCTGATTGCGCCATTTCCTGATCCTTGCCTCTTTGTAATTTTTTCGTATATATGCATTTACACCAAAATAAAATATATCTTTAATTATAACCGAACTAATACGAAATTGCAATATTTTAAAGATCTTCAATATCTATTTCCGTGCATGTATGAACCGAGGCACCAGAAAACTGAGTTTTCTGACATGCTTCCGACTCTCAGCCCCGCAAAATGGCTAGACATCTGGCTTTTCAGACTTACAAAAAGAAGGAATGCTACGAGATATTTGTCGAAAACAAAGTCACTGATCAGCTTTGCAGTTATAGCGCAGCTAATTTGTGTCTTTGTTTTCGCATAGATGCAGCAAGCACATCACGAAAACATGCCCATGTAATATAGTTGTAAAAATTAAAAGTTTTCAGCAGAAATGTTTTTGAGATTTTTCTTAATTTTGCTCAGAACATAGATTGTGGGTACACGTTAGAACCAACTCGCCAAGACTGTTCTAACGAGAACCCACAATTTGTTTTGGAGCAAAAATAAGAATATTAGGTATACCCCTGCATACCCCCGTTTTCCTATATAAAACTGGGGTTTAATGGGGTATAGCTTGCACGAACATGTTTTCCTGATGAGATAATCTGGTGGCGTAGCTCAATTATTACGTATATCGTGTCGTGCCGAGCAGTGTTATGTAAAAAAACAAAAAACAAAAAACTAATCGTTTGTATGAAATGAAGGTAAATGAGAATGTTCAGCCTCTGTATCAGTGCAGGCCGGTTAGTGACTCAGTGGTCCCGGGTCCACGGCCATGATTATCACATTATGATCACTGAATATTTCCAGAACTAATCCCGAAAAAAAATGAAGATTTACTTTCTTTTTTATTTCAACCACTTATATATATCATATGAAATCATATATATGTGTTGATATGCAAAACGAAGTTTGATGATGGTCTTCGTTGTACAGTCTAATATTGTTATGCCGAAGTGCGCAGGCTAATCCCAGTTTTCACTTGTAAAAGGGTCATCATGGATAAACGGATTTTCGTGTCCCAAAACTTCTCTTACTCTAAGACAAGAATACCCCATTCCTTCGTAGGGCGCATCTTTTGAATTTTCTGACCAGTAAACCAGTTTGTATGTTTCCTTTTAGACAGACCGATTATCTCCGGATTGTCTATCACCACTGAGACTAACACATCTTAAATCCATAAACAATCGGTGACGCCAAAAGTCTCCATTGTCAATCAAACTGTTCATGTTTTTGCAAGTTGCGGACAAGCTTACCGCACCCTCAATTGGTAACATGTTTATAATGATTTCAAGAACCTCGTGCGGTAAGCGTGTGTGCATGTCCAATTCCGGCATTTTGATTGCATCGTAAGTGTTTGGTGACATCTCAGTATATCCCTCAGCGGCAAACATAACATCGCAAGTTTCCGTTTCGTCTTGGCATGCCGTGCAATCTGACGGCGACATCCACTCTATATATTCTGTTACCCATGACGTCAACCATCCGCCAGTTGAGCATCTTCCGCCGTTCAAAGCCCCTTCCAGCGACATCAGTGGACTCCGTTGGCCACACCGAAAGTCTTTATCGTCGTTGACCTCTACATCAAAATGATGTTCAAAGTCCAGCCTCCTGCGTACAGGGGGCTTGACCACTAACACTATCGCCGCAAATAACAGACCCTGAAGTATGAATGACTATTGAATGTTTTCCCTCAAGCATTCAATAATGTACCATTAGGATAACATGCCTGTGAAATATATATTCCCTTAAACGCCACAGAAAAACGGGTTTGAAGGGGTGTAACTATTTTCCCATTTTGTTTTCCAAATCATAGATACTGGGTACTCGTAAGAACCGCCTGGCAAGGTGGTTCTAATAGATACCCACAATCAATGTTGTGAGCAAAACAATTAAAATATAAAACCACCGATGTTTTGGGCGTAAGGTTTTAAAAATATCTTTTTTTTTTTTGCCTCTGAAAATATTTCTATATTGCATGGGCAAGTTTTGTAATGATAACATTATTAACTCTCAGATAAACATTATACGATGCATAATATAGTGCAACAGCAAGTTCAAAGCATGTATCATCGACCGATTGCTCAATTGACCTGCACGTTTTGAAAGCGTTATTGGCCGTAGCTCAAAGATTCGTTTGCAGAGAAAAAGAACCTTTTCATATCAATTGGAAGCAACATGCGTCGCTCCGTTGAATTATGGTATGTTTATGTTTGATTGAAATGTTTGATTCCTTGTTGTAGTTCTGGTCGATGAGGGGTCTGTCCTAGTTGTAGTTCTGGTCGTTGAAGAGTCTGTACTTGTTGTGTTGTGGTCCTTGAGGGGTCTGTACTAGTTGTTCTGGTCGTTGAGGGGTCTGTACTAGTTGTTCTGGTCGTTGAGGGGTTTGCCCTAGTTGGTGTTCTTAACTTGTCCATCTTTCAGTCTGTCGTGGGGTGGGTGGGCCTTTGAGACCTGCTCCAATGTTCGAGAAGGGACCGGCCCCAGGTCTCTCGTGCCGGACGCATTCGTCCGCGTGGCTGGTAGCTGTCTTTTTGGCTTTTGCTTTGGTGATCTTCAAGTTGAAATCTACGGCATTTGGCAAATACCACCACACAGTTCTTACTATAAATCTTAAGGTCGTGTTTTTCCGTCGGTGGCGGCTCAGGTACTGGAGGGTGGAAAACCTTTCCGAACAGACTTCGCACAAATGAATCAAATGTGGGCCGTAGAAATCTGCTGTCTTGCATGATTCTACTTATATAGCAGTTTTTGTTAGCTCACCTGAGCCGTTAGGCTCACAAGGTGAGCTTATAGGATGGCCATGATCCGGCGTCCGTCCGTTGTCCGTCCGTCCGTCGTCCGTCCGTCCACAATTTCAAAGATCTTCTTTGAAACCGCTTGGCCAACCAAAGCCAAATTTTATATGAAGCATCTATAGGAAGGGGGAACCAATGTGTATATAAGAAATCCAGGTCACATGACCAAGATGGCTGCCATGCCCATATATGGTAAAAATCCTTCAAAAATCTTCTTCTCCAGAACCGGTGGACTGATTTCAACGAAACTTAGCATGAAGCATTGATGGCTCAAGCACTACAATGTGTATATAAATCATGACCCTGTGATGACCTTGACCTATTTTACAGCAATGTCAATATAGGTCGCCAATGCATTTGAATGGGGAAAACTTTTAAAATGTCATTTTAAGTCATTTTAAGTGAAAGTCTTGCAGGAAATGGGCAGTAGGACTGAATATTGATGATTCTGAAAAAAATTGGACCCCAGGGGCTCATATGCCCCCATCCCAGGGCAATATACATGTATATTACCATAATATTCAAACATCATCTCCTCTGAAACCGCTTGGCCAATCAAAGCCAAATTTTATGTGAAGCATCAATAGGAAGAGGTAATCAATGTGTATATAAATAATCCAGGTCACATGACCAAGATGGCTGCAATGCCCATATATGGTAAAAACCCTTCAAAAACTTCTTCTCCAGAACCGGTAGATCGATTTCAAAGAAAGTTGGCATGAAGCATTGATGGCTCAAGTACTACAATGTGTATATAAATCATGACCATGTGATGACCTTGACCTTTTTTTACGGCAAGGTCAACATAGGTCGCCAATGCATTTGAATAGGCAAAACTTTTAAAATGTCATTTAAAGTGAAAGTCTTGCAGGAAATGGGCAGTAGGACCGAATATTGATGATTCTGAAAAAAATTGGACCCCAGGGGCTCATCTGCCCCCACCGTGGGGCAATATACATGTATATTACCATAATATTCAAACATCTTCTTCTCTGAAACCACTTGGCGAATCAAAGCCAAATTTTATGTGAAGCATCTATGGAATGGGGGAATTAACGTATATATAAATTATCTAGTTCACATGACCAAGATGGCTGCCATGCCCATATATGGTAAAAACCCTTCAAAAATCTTCTCCGAATCTGGTGGACTGATTTCAAAGAAACTTGGCATGAAGCACCAATGGCTGAAGTACTACAATGTTTATATAAATCATGACCCTGTGGTGACCTTGACCTATTTTACGACAAGGTCAACATAGGTCGCCAATGCATTGGAATGGGGAAAACTTTTTAAAAGTCATTTGAGGTGAAAATCATGCAGGAAATGGGTAGTAGGACTAAACATTAATGATTCTAAAAAACAATTGGACCTAAGGGCTCATATGCCCACACCCCGGGGCAATATACATGTATATTACCACAATATTCAAACATCTTCTCCTCTGAAACCACTTGGCCAATTGAAGCCAAATTTTATGTGAAGCTTCTATAGGATGGGGGAACCAATGTATATATTAATAATCTAGGTCACATGACCAAGATGGCCGCCATGCCCATATATGGTAAAAACCCTTCAAATATCTTCTTCTCTGAAACCAATAGATTGATTTCAATGAAACTTGGCATGAAGCATCCATGGCTAAAGTACTACAATGTATATATAAATCATGACCATGTGATGACATTGGCCAAGTTTATGGCAAGGTCAACATGGGCTGCCCATGCATTTGAATGGGAAAAGCTGTTAAAGTGTCATTTGAAGGGAAAAGCCAGCAAGAAATTGGCAAATGGACAGAATATTGATTTTTCTGAAAAAAGAAAATGGCCCAAGGGCTTCATCTGCCCCTGCACTGGGGTTAAATACCATAATAGTCAAACATGTTTATTAGTATATGCAGCAGACTCAGGTGAGCGTTTACAGGACCATTGGTCCTCTGGTTTATTATACAGTCTTGTACATGTCGTGTGGCAGTTGTCGAAGGACACACTTCATCGCGGAATGCGAGCTGCAATCGGTCAATATTGAATAGCACTTTGAGGAAAGCACTGCTGCCGAATGCGAGCTGCAATCGGTCAATATTGAATAGCACTTTGAGGAAAGCACTGCTGCCTCCATACATACTTCATTTGGAAGTTGTATTTTCATTTTCCCGGGATTTCCTTGTTTTCACGTTTTTAATGGGCCGTTGAGGCTGGAAAAGTCTAAACGTGTCCTGATGCTGAAGCAGCACAGACTCTCGCCGTTTGGATCTAAGGGCGTTTTCTATGTGTACTAAAACACTGTCAGTATCGGACATTATTAGACGGACTCTGAGAATCATACATTTTTCTTGGGACATTTCCAGCACCCTGAACCCAAAGGCAATAGGTTTGTTTAGCTTCACATTCTGGCGATACAGTTTATCGCCAGATTAGAGTCAAAGACACTTATCGTCTGTAAGGTAGGATTGTTTATAAAGCGACTCTACTCTGTAGATGTCCGCACCATTTTTACTGAAATTCTCGTCTTAACATTTTAATTCTACATTGCACGCTACGCTTTTATATAACATTTCGTAAATTGGTTGTTAGCATGTATTCGCTTGTGCGTCGTGAATGTCATAAAGTTGTGCAGCAATAATGACAGGCGAAAAGATATAAAGTTGTGCACATGCTTGACAACAAGTCCATGACGGATGTAGCATTTGAGTGTTCCATAGTGCACGGCATACTTTGTTGACAGACGCAATTTTTTTTTGTTTTCCGGCATCATGGGGCACTGGTCATAATAATCGTATTTGTCCTCGGGAATTTCCATGTCCACCACAAGTTTGTAACCCATGTCCCAATCATCCGGTATACGCTTGATGTCCAAACGCTCGATTTCATACTGTGACAGCCACTTAAAGCCGTAAGTAGTAAGAGGTCTCTCGAGCATCACCGCCGGGTAAAGCGAATTATAGTCAGTAAACAACACATAGCTGTCCGGTCTTGTTGGGTCATACAATTCCTGCGATATTTGTGGGTTGTTAGCTCGAACGACACCCGTGCTCCCACCTGCAAAATCTGTCAAACGATTTATAAAACGTATTTACAAAACAAACGCAATATATGATACAGTTAAGTTTCGTCCGTCTTAATCATACAAACAGCAATATATGAATTTTTATCGTGTCAGTATATTATTAACAGAGATTTTAATGATCTTGAGTTAAAAATCCACAGGAGTTGAAAATCCCTAGGAGTTAAATCTTTTATTTCGGTAAAAATCCTCAGGAGTTAAATGAGTACAGTAAGCTTCAAAATCAGAGAGATTGCCATACGAACTAGCTTTTGGGGCGGCAGGTCGTGTTTCCCGAATGTCTCTGAATCAATGGATAGTTCAGTTAGTGGTTGGATGGGTGACAAAAGCAGGGGAGTAACCAGGAAAATAAAATTAATACGGACACTTAGGGTGTGCACAAGCGCCGAAGGTGCGAGAGGGGGGAGAGCACGGGAGGGGGTCTTCCCCTCTCGTAAATGGGGTTCGGGTGATTTCCCCCGAGAAAATTTTGAGAATTATGCACTAGTCATTTGTAACCACGCCTTCCCCCCAGGCCCGGGGAATAGCGGGGACTTTGACTTTTCTGAAATCAAAACCACGGCTATGCCCCTGCGCTGCGGGGACAAAAATATGGTAAAAGCCAGGCTCTTTTCCCCTGTTAGACTCTTTTCCCCTGCAGTTTATGTTCTCATTTCAATTCCCTCTTTATTTATATCATAAAGCAAATACCCTGTATCGACGCCGCACTGCGGGGGCACTTTATTGGTAAAAACCCGGGTTATTTTCCCCGCCCCTCTCCCGGGATGGGGTGGGCTGTGGTTACAAAGGACTTGTGCATTAGGACGTGTTTTTGTGTCATTTTGACGTGCTTTTTTGTCATTTTTTTAAATTTATTTTTACCTTGCTTTTACTAAAGAGAAAATTTTTATCTAATTTCTTAGATCTTGCTTTACGCACGTGCGTAAAGTGCGTAATGGGCATTTCAATGGTGAGCAGTGGTGAGGGCGACTGGCTTGTCGCAGATCATCTGATCATCGGCACCTCCCGTCACAACATAAACATATTATGTTAATTGCACCATTTTAGAGAAATACCATTAAATTTTCCTAAATATGTTTCCTTACCAATGACTGAGCCTCCCTTTAATACACAAGAATTTCGTTATTTCTGAATCTGAATCTGCTATGCAGTTACTCCAAACACCTCTTTAGAGTATTACATGGAGTGCATTTTAGTTGAATCGATTTCTCTTTCGGTTTGCAAGGAAACGGAAATGACATTGCTGAACAGAATAATCACGAGTTTCCGGTTATTTGAAGCAGAGAATCATCGTTCTAGGAGGCTGCACATGCGCACTGATTGGTGGCTAAAATGGTAACTGAATCCTAAAACAGTATACATACATACCTCCAGCAGCACCATTCTTCTCTGTGTATTTAAGAAAAAGGTTTTGCTTTCTCTGTTCATCTTTGGTTACACCAAAACATCTTTGGTTAACTCCCTCCACACTCATTTCCTCTCCACGCAAATTTATAACAAAAAAAAATGTAAAAGGGTTTCTGGAGATGACATTGTTAATATATTGAGAAATTCTACTAGGATGGCCATTTTCTCGATGGTGTTTTGGTAAATGACATCCAGTATTTCGTTAGCTTGGTTAAATTCTCGGTCAAATAGAATGTTGGCCAAAGGTGGGGATGCTTTGAACTATGTAGAGCCGCTCTAAGGTCCTCGAGTCCGCCTGGAGATAATATTTCCTTCCTTAGTTTTCACTTTTGCATTAAATTTACGAAGGTGTTTTGCCAATTCTGCAGACTCAATTATAATACCTCTCTTATTCTTTCATTCTGTAATAAAAAGTGTGGCACATAACCATGGCAGAAACTTAAGACAATGTAAAGAAGTACAAAAGGCATACATTCAAAGGGTACAATTTCAATTATGTTCATACATATGACCACACTTGCAGCCATGAAACTTGGTTTCAAGATAGATCTTATAACACATCCACAACCTTGCAATTGTTATATTTTTCCCTCGTTTTTCATCTTTTTTCGAATTTTTATTAATATTCATGAATATGCAAATGAGATAATTTACATTTAGGACTATGTCATCACAATTTAGTCGTACGATATAAACTGGTTCAATAACAAAGTGTCACAATGATAGTTTGGGCCTAAAATCAGTATTTATAGATTTTAAACGATTTTTTCTGTCATTTTCAATGTTTTTATTAAAACTCATGAATATGCAAATTAGGTAACTTGTATTACTTACACTATGATGAAGGGACAATATCTAAGCTTTAAAATTAGACCCGGGTCATTGGTCTAGGATAAGTAATAGCGTAGATATGAGCAATTTTGTATGTACAGACCCATGCTCAAAATTCATGTACAGTGACTTACCAGGACAGTGTTCCCGTGTTAGTACTGGTACAGTGACCTACTTACCAGACACTTGTTCCTGTGTTCGTGCTGTTGTCCATATGCTTACTTAACAGGACAAGAATCCTGGTTACACAACCTTGTCTCTGTCGTGTTTCCTATGCATTTTATCAACGGATGGTGTGTTTGGCAGCTCCTGCTCCGGTTTTGGAGATTACCGTCACAAGTCGTGGAACAATTCGTCCACTGTCCCCATTCCCCCAAATCACCGGTCACTACATAATGTAAGAAAACATAGTAGTTTGAGCTTCGAATTAAAAGTAAAACTGAGTAGTACTACTACCACAAATAACCGCGAAAACAAAGACGAGTGGGTGGCCATATCGCGGTTTCGGCCCTATAAATCTGGCAAAATGGTGACCGAGCAAATTTCTACTTTGTTGCATATTTCAACTGGACAGTCAATACATACGTAGGCTTAGCAAAAACTTCGTGGACTTTGCCAATAAAGTTGGTGCGTTTTCGCTGAAATTACCGCAAATAAAGTCAGAAGTACTGGTGCGTTTTCGCTGAAATTATCGTATATTTGCGATAAATTTAAAACAAACAAACGTAGGAAGTTTCAGGCAAATCAATTTAAAACAAACGTAGGAAGTTTCAGGCAAATCGCTAGATAAAGCTACAGTCACACTGTCACGTTTCGAGGCCTACGTTTTACTACCTTTCCAAGTCCCACGTTTTGTCCTAAATTTGTCCGGTTTTGCAGGTTGTTAGGTTTCAGTACGTTTATAGCTACGTTTTGCGACGTTTTACTCCGTATCGCTACGTATTGTCCGGTTATCCAACGGCTTAGGGCCACAGTTTCACTAGGGATTGGTACGTTTAGCTACGTATTTACTACGTGCCGATACGTTTTCCTACGATTCAGTAGGTTTTATCAGGTTATTACTACGTAGCGTCCGGATAGCTCTCTTGTACCCGGGACGTATTGATTGGAATTATCGCACCAACATTTATTAGCTGCATGATGACCACCAATAGAGGATCCAAGAAAATTTCTGGGGGTGGCAAATCTGCGCGTGCACAGGGGCTGTTAAGTGCACTGCAAGATGACACAGAAGAGGTAACCTTTTTTCTCTATATTTTCTGACTCGATTTATTGCATCTTATAAAAAAACATCACAACCAAATTGTACACATTTAGTGCATATTACTATTTGTTTCGAAATTGCACCCAATTCTTAATCCCATGCGTACTGGCCATGAACTTGAGCGTTCGATGATCGTATTCTTTGGAAATTTAATCGTATACTTTTGTGTCCTTCTTAAGACGTATGAAATATATTCATATAAACGCCATGATTCCATATCATATAAAATGTTTGGGAAATCAGCATTAACCTCTATTACGGCCCGTATGCGTAACCAAACGTAGTAATACTTAGTTAAATCGTAGTAGAGCGTGTCAGTACGAAGTGATACCTAGTAATACCTGCTGAAACCTACTGAAACCTATCAAAACGTAGGGTAACACGTAGCAAGTCGTAGTAAAACGTACTGAAACGTAGTCCCTGCGTATTGATACGTAGAGTTCCACCGGGCTGTAATTTACGTTTTAGTACGTATTTGTTACGTATGTACTACGTTTTACTACGATTCGACTACGCTTTGCTACGTTTTACTACGTTTTACTAGGTATAAGCTACGTAAATCAGAGTGCCACGTTCGAACTGTTTTTTTAGTCCGAACGTGGCATGGGCCAGGTATATAGCCGTATATAGCCGTATGTAATACGTTCCACTACGTTGTAATACGTTTTACTACGTATATTGCCGTATTGCTACGTTTCAGTAAAACGTAGGCCTCGAAACGTGACAGTGTGACTGTAGCTTTAACGTCGTCGCTATGACAATTTGTGCGTTGCATGTTAGCGCTACCTGGAGCATGCCAAGACGTTAACGTCATTTGACACCTGGATTTCTGTATACGTTGGCCGTATCAAAAGTTCCTATAAAATCATTATTTCACATTCGACTTCAAGCAAATTTTAATATATGTATTCCCCATCCGTAAGGGATAACAGTAGAAAGTTGAAGGCAAATCGATAGAAACGCTTAGTTAATTAGAATCGCTGAAACTGTTATAATGTATCCAGAATGTTCGCTGCAAGATGCAAACACCAGTAGACCTAAAGGAGCGACAATATTATTATGTGTATTTGTATTTTTTCCAGTTTTGCAACTGTATTATACAATTTCACCTCGACGTGAAAGCAGAAAAAATATATGTATACGCGAGATGATGGATAATGTCGCAGTTTTGGTTAGTAAATCCATATCAGTGACCGTAGAATAGATAATTACAATATATGTAAATATCATATGATAAATTCTTACTTGAATCATTACTTATGCTATTGTTGACGCTGTTTTGCTTTGTCTGAAATAAAAGAGCAAGAACCGTAATTTAGAAATGCTGAAACTACAATAAACGCCTCTTCTGCGTAGGTTTCAATTAGTTGTCTAAGTGACATTACTTTGACACAATCGAATTTTTACTGCCCTGATATACGTAGGCTGTCCTGAAAGTTTTAAGACTGTGTCTATAACTCAGTAACTGCTAAAAGGAATCTATTGAAATTTTACCCAGGAACATGGCAAAGTATGAGTTATTGCTGATAATTTCAGAAGAATAGCTCATCTGGAACCTATTCATTTAATTATTTTAGTAATGGCATGTCACTACTCTCGGAGCACTCTTACGTCAACAACGTAAGGTCCCTTGCATTTTTCAAGATTTTTCCTTCCGTTCTGATGCCTTTTAGAGTGCCTTCAAGTCTATTCGGTACTAACATTTGATTGTAATTATGTTATATTTGATTATTCTGAGAAAAACAGCTTATTCTATTTTAAAGACCATACGCCAGATCTCGAGTAGCCAGCTCCAAATTACTTAGCACCGATTTTAAGTTTGTTACTTTTCCCCTCAAACATTAAACTGTCTTTTGTCCTTCCCAAAATTATCTGCATCTTTTCTAAAATCTTGCCCGTAGCAAACAAATAATGACAACACATATGCTTAATTTGATTTAGCCAACAACAACAAATTTTGAGTATGGTGGGGACTATTTTTTCGGCATGCATACAGTGTTTGGTAGTAAGGCGCTGCTCCGTGCATTGCTTTAATGTCGCGTTTTTTATCCAGCATTTCGATTGACATAAACACTTCCGTAAGCTATCGCAGCAATGCTATCGATCGGAAAACCTTGACATTAGTCGAACTATTTCAACAGATGACATCATGCAAGTTGCTTCTGCTTTGAAGTGTCAGATTTTCTATTCGTGCTCATTTGTTTTGTTGTCTAACATCAAATTCAAAGTGCACACCATCACTGTTCAAAAGATACAGTAGTCATTTGAAATTAAGGCAAACATCTTTTTCTTTCGCCACCTCTACACTGTACATAACATTAATGTTCTGTGACGCGAGAAAACCGGTCTTCGGCGTTTCCGACCAGGTCTGACACGAACCGACCTGTACTGTCACAGAAGCGGGCTAGAAGCTTGAAATTTCGGATATAATAAGAAGAGGAATTGTACAATCCGTGTAGCGAAAACAAGAAGCTGATCTGCGCCTTTGTTTTCGCATAGCCAAAAATCCGGTTTTCTCACGATGCGGCTCATTTGGTTCATTTGGGTTTATTATAATGATTTGTTCGCAGTTCTTCATACAAAAATCCTTCATTGCGTGTATCCTCTGTTACCGTTGCTGTTAGAGCGATTACAGGAATATCTCTTTCTTTTTGTGATCTATTAGTGATCGAAGCTGCCCAAGTTCACCATATAGAGGACAAAAAAGGCTAGATTTTCTTTTCTCGTTTTATCCCCTTTTCCACTGAAATACAGACATGCACACTCTTACAAATATGCATTAGTCTTTAGACAAAAAAAAAATTTAGAAAGCAACTCTGCCCTTGTAAAAAATTGTATTTCATTGTTTTTTTTTTGTCCGATAGTGTGTTTGCCATGCAAGCAGGAAACATCAGAATATTTGATGTAAAAAAGGTACAAGTATGCAATGATCAGGAAATGGCGCAATCAGAAAGGTATTCCCACTCTATAAACCGTGGGGTGGGAAAAAACTAAAATGACACTTATATGACATCGTAAGCCGAGTGAGCAGCTATTCCCCAATAGGCGGCCACTCAGTTACTCTCACTGAACTAAAAATATGAAAACGTTCGTAAGGCTCAAACAGCAGAAAAACTCGACTCCAAAACACAAAACAATTAGAACCACAACAGAAGTATCGCATTGGAACGATCAGTAATGTAATATAAAATTACTGGGGGGGGGGGGCTAAAACCGGTTTTGCTAGTACTGCAGCTGGTGTTGTGCCGTGTGGTGGCCCTAAAAAGTCTCCCCGTACATCATCCATAGTGCAGATTATATTTTCAATTTGGTCCTTTGATGTCAGCGTGGGTATTCCGAGAAATCAGAAAATTATTAACGATTTAGATTCATTTTCTAACCAATGTTTAAAATATTTGGCTCTACTTTGATAATATTAGTCTTTGTATTGACTATCCCCTTGAACGTGTCAAATTTACTGTAATTCACTTTGGCTCCATGTTGCCAAATCTAAAGGGTCACTGAAGAGGCTTGAGTAGCCGAAACCGCGACATGGCCCATCACTTTCCTCATTAATATGCTCGCTGATCTTAAAGGATCTGTTTTATTCTTTACAGGCGCCTAACCTCACTTTTTCGCTATTTCAGGGATAGACAATTATCAGTTACTTATTAAAGAATTTCCATTCATTGCCGGTTAACTAACCAAGTGAGTTCCTCGCATTCAGCATATTAATACACGACTTTATAACTGAGTAATTATGCTCACCGGCAAAAGTTTAGTCAGTGTAAATACATGTAAAATCCCATTGTGACTGTTTGAATCGCTTTAGCTTCAAAACCCCTTGACAGTTGGGATTAAAATTACCAGTCATACAACTGTGCATAAAACCTTACATTTCCAACAAAATAGATTGAAATATCGCATGTGGTTTTGCCAGAGGGCATACACCGATTTTCGCTCTTATTTTAAATGAAAGGGAGATAATCTAAAAAAAAAAATGATTATTTGACTTGTTATTTCTCGAGATTGGATGAATTTTTAACCGATTTTTTCGGATTTTTGTCCCTGGCAACAACCTCTGTCAGAAAGCGCTATTATCAACGCGCCGATTTAATCATTAATCGGGTAATTACAAAAATGATGTTTTACGAAAAAGGCCAACAACTCTGTCCAAACGGACAACCGGTGGAGTCTCTTTTCACAATAAGAAAGAAACTGACTTTGCAAATCATATAAATAGCGGAGCTGCTTAGTGAGTAAATTTGAGGGAATACTTCAGTTGATGATACAAGCATGAAATTTACACCATATGTTCTCCAAATAATGCAGATTACAAAATGATTCCTGGCCACTTCGAATTCGGCCATTTTCAAGATGGCCGCCAAAAACCAAAATGGCCGACATATTTAAGAGGGTTGGTGTAGATGATTGATCATAACTCACATTCTAATGATCACAGAACAACAATTTTGATTCCAAATTACAGCTACGGCATTGTCCTTTTGCATAAAGTTCAAAAATGCAAAAAAAGCTAATTTGCATATTTATGAATATTTATGAATTTCTCCATTTTAGCTAAAATCAGTGGCAAAAATGTTGGAAATTGACAGTTTCACATGTTTTGTCAGTTTTAAATGTCATAACTGATGCCTAAGTCAGATTGAGCCTTTTGTTCAACTTTATAATTGTTTTCATTAGGTATCCAGGTGAGCATTAGAATTTTCATTAATATTCATGATTTTTAAAGAAAATGATACAGAAAATTCAGTTTCGACTTTTTAACAGAATTTTGGACTGTACGTCTACTGGTTTAGTAAAACATTCATTTATAATAGTACGTATATAAATGTCTATCGGTCAGAAGCAATATCACTATCGAGAAGCAAACTCAGTGTAAGATATCATTTATGTACAAGACGGTGACGTCACAGTTAAATTTTACAGTTCGGACTGGACCTAAGTTCGGAAAATATGTGGTGCCCCTCGCTTTTAAGTTATATTCGAAATATTCTATCATATGCAGCATACATTCTTGATTCTATAACTGCAAAAAAACTTTCAATAACCTTTTTCTCGTCGCTGAGAACACTTCGATAACTTTATTGTCGCGAAGTGGTCTAAATATAGACCAAAGAAATAACACATTGCTAATTCTAACACATCTTGCCTATGTAAAACGGTTATATTGTGCAACACTTCACTGAAGAATAAGCGTGGCATTACTTTGCGCCATTTCGACATCATTTGTGATGTCATCTATCATATCCCATCAAGCACCAATAGATGATGTAATGTCGTTTTAACGCATATTAAACGTAATGAATGTATGCAGATTTCCGCATTACAGTCAAATATTTGGCGGGAAATCTGCAATGCAATGGTGGAAAGCTGAGAGTTTCAGCGACCTTTGCTCTGTTTATTGTGTGTTAGAAACCAAATAGATCCGCGCTCGTGATTTGATCGTTTTTACAACTGACCTCCAAACAGTGAATTATTTCTCAACAATTCACTGCTAGAGCTGATCTATTTCTAGCATAAATGCCCACAATACGCTGCATGTGATAGAATATATGGAAACAATTGTTCTTTGATTATTAAACGTGAGCAAATGTATATGGAATGTGATTTCCAAAGTTATGTGCAGTTCGAACATGCTCTCTATCGCATGGTATCTACACAATGATAGTAAACACAGACTTCCCGACACTCAATATGAAAAGTTTGTGAAGGACATGGCAAGCAACCAGAAGCCCTTGTTTAATGAGCCCGTCATAAAGAACAAGCTTCCTCTTTTCAGTAGGAAAGTTTAACCCGACCAATCATCAGGCAAGTGTAAGCTTGACTGTTTGAAAGGTGGCTGTAGACTATTTTCGAGGCTATTGATCTCATGCCAAATTGTAGGAATTTTTACGAAATGAAAATCAAAACTGTCCTCTGTCATTTCACAAAATGGCATGTTGTACTCCTGAACAAAGTCAGGGACAGCTTCTTGACACCCTTGTGCAAGGAACAAATACAACTGATGAACAGCCAAATGCAGAAACTGATTGATGTGACAGCCCGGAGCAGCCAAACCCTGGATGATTATGCCAATGAGCTGATCGTACCTATGCTCTATGCCCAGAAACACTCCAGAGTTGATATTGTTTTTATACTTATCGCCAGGATAGTTTGAAGGGCGAGTCCTGACAGATACACTCCTACATCTATCGCCAAAATATAGCTCCAATGGAGCTGGCACAATTGGGCAATAAATCTCAGAAAATATCTTGTAGCTTTCAGCTTTTATCATCATTATCAGTAAACTGTGAAAATAACAAGAGCAACAGTCTCCAAGTGTGCGATATCAGATTTCTAGAGGTATCAGATTTTTTTCTTTTCTCTTGGACCATTTTGTGATAGAAATTTCATATATTTCAAGTCTGTGGGTACTTATTTATATGGTTATTCACAAGTGGGGGTATTTAAAATTTGGGAGCACTTTTAAATTTCTTTAAGCTTTTTATACTTTATTTTCTCAAGTTTTGGGCAGGTAAATTTTGTGGTCTTCAACTTTGTTGGTACTCAAAATATGTGGGTATTCAAAAGTGTGGATGATCAATTTTTGTAGGCCCTGAAAATTGGTGGCAGTTAGATATAGATATTTTAGCAAGATGTTATTACATAAAGTTGCGGCACTCGAAATATTTATGAGTCTTCAAATTTGAGTGTATTCAAAGTAAGTGGGTATTCAAAAGTGTAAATATTTTTTGGTATTGAAAATGTTAGAACTATATTGTCTTGTTACAAAAAGCATGGGCAAGTTATGTTGGTCTTCACTGTAAGAATGTTCACAAAATTCAATCACACAAAATTGTGGGTATTCAGAATAAGCTGGGTCCTAAAATTATGAGTCAGGACTGAAACTGTTCGTATGAAACTGGCGTGGTCTTGGGGTTCTCATGGAATCGTTGGTGTTCAAGTTATTTGTATGTACAATGTGTATTCATAAATTAAAGAATTTCACACTCTGTGTGCTCAGTAATTGCCAGTGGGTACTCAACATGTGGGTACCTATAATAGTTTGGTAAAAATGCAGAAAGTATGCACATGCATATAAACTGAAAGTCTCAAGATGGGAAAAATGCTACCTTAATATCTTTATAGACTCAGATCAGTGTTTCATTAAGTCTGAGCAGACACTGTGCCCATTGTCTAATATTGAGACAAAGAGCAAATTAGAAATTAATGGCATATTTCATCTAATTCTTGAAACAAACATGTGGCCAGATTCAAGCACTTTATCTCGTTTTTTCACTGCAGTAAAGGAATTATCTTTTTTATAAGAATTTATTGTGACAGCCTTAAAGATTAGAAAAAACAGCAAAAAACTCTGAAAACTGGCGATGGATGTAGAAGTGGATACTAGGATCATGAGTTCGTGAAAAAGTAACTGTTAGCAGCAGACCTCCATACAACTTCCTTAGATGTCATGAAAAAAAATAAAAACATTATACTTGCATACTATACAAACCAGTGCACGGATAATAGTGTCAAAAAGATACAATTGTTTGCAATTTAGAAATCAACAGATAAAAATGAAACTGAGATCCTTTAAGAGTAGTGAACATATATATGAGAAAGGGGATGGACCAAACCATCTTTTCGGCTACTCAAGCCTCGTCAAAGACCCTTTAGATTTGACAAAAATGAAATAATTATTAATAAGTAATTATTGTACTTTTGCACCATTTTACTGAGTAGTAGGTACAAAGACTAGAATTATCCAAATGGGGCCAAATATATTAAATGTAGGTTAGAAAATGTATCTAAACCAACATTAGTTTTCTTGATTTCTCAGAATGTCGTCGCTGATCTCAAAAAGACCAAAAGAGAAATATAATCTGTACTATTGATGACTTTTAGGGCCGCCATGACACAACACCAGCTGCAGTAATAGCAAATAACAATTACAACTATGATCCTTCATGAGTAATGAACATATTGATGCGAAAGGGGATGAACATATACAGCTGCAGTAATAGCAAATAACAATTAAACTATGATCCTTCAAGAGTAGTTAACATCGTATTAATGAGAAAGGGGGTGGACAAAAACATGGTTTTGGCTACTTAAGCCACATCAGTGACCCTTTAGATTTGACAACATGAAGCCCTATGGAATTATTGTAATTTTGCACTTTTAAACAGTTGCCTGAACAACAGTTGCCATCTCTGAATTTTGGCTGGACAAAGCAGAACAACACATGGGTTCCTAAATGGACAACACAGTCTGGTATTGCCGAATACTGTCAGAAGTTACAAAAGTGTGGTTGTATAAAGTTACAATTTACAGGAAATGCTACAGTTCAGGCCTTTCATGTGCAAAAATGTGTTCATGTAGCTGTCAAGAAGTTATCTTACAGTTGTGAACAACTCTCGTAATAACAGCAGCCAGTAAATGTATATGCTGGGCAATTGGCTTTGATATATTTATTGCAAAGCTAGTTCAGTTTATTTTAAATAAGCTGTACTGAATGTAATTATTCTTAATGAGTTAATTTGCATAATTCATGCTTATTGGTTAGTAGAATTAAACAATATTTTATTTTTGTATTTTATTTCTTGAGTCCTTTATTTAGTATTTTATTTTTGAGTCAAATTATGTTATTTAAGATAATTTCTTTTCCTTTGTTTCTTGAATTCCCATAGCTTTCCCTTTTAAATTATAAGGACAATATGTCATTAATATTCATGACTTTATTTATAATTAACAACTAAACTCGAAGGGGCATTGGAAGAAAGGACAGTAACAGAGTTTAAATTGTGTATGATTCATTCTTTGTATAAAATATTGAATGATTTTGTACTGCACAGCTTGATAAACGCAAAAATTTGAAGACACATTGAGTAATTTCAAATAAATATTCATAAATATGCAAATAAGCTTTAATGTAATCATGCTAATTTAATGTATGACAAAGTGAAATTTAAGTTATATATTTCATTTGACATTCCAGCAGAGTCTATGGTTGAATAATTTAATTTTTGTCATAATTTTTCGCAATTTTCATGGTTTTGGAGGCAAAAATATAGAACTCATTAATATTCATAAATATGCAAATAAGGCAACTTGTTGATTTGGATATAAGATAAAAGGGTGATGATTATACTTCAATTTGATATAAAGATGTTTGTTCTGTGCCAAATAGAACCAGATATATGATCAATTAATTACACATACCCCTTACAGAAGTGTCGGCCATCTTGGATTTTGGCGGCCATCTTGAAATGACCGTATTTCTCGTGGCCAGGAATCATTTTTGAATGTGTGTCATGTAAAGAACATATGGTGAAAATTTCATGCTTGTATCATCAACTGAAGTATTTTCTCACTTAGCAGCTCCACTAAAAAGGGAACAACTTGCACCAGGATATGAAAGTAATCGGGCTTGTCAAAGTTACTGACTAAACGTTTTCCTCTGAGTATATTTTTGAGAGTAAGATACTCTAATTGAAAGTTTAGTGAAATAGATATACATATGATTTGCTACCCGTTTTTATTTAATTATTTTATTTATTTGATTGTTTTGCAATGAGACTTATTGTGGCTTATCATTAAAATCATTAAAGCTACACAGTGAGTAAATCTGTTTTCTATGAATGGTGTAAGCATGCAAATGTGCATTAAGCACTGGTGTCTTGCCTCTTCATGAGCACAAACTCAAAGAAACAACCAAAATACATTACACTCTTTGGTATGCATGCCATGATGCCATATCATTTTGTGTTTCTGTTAAATAAATGCAATAAACAATGTCAGCTGTGTCACAAGAAAACCTGTATTTAGGAGTTTCTAGTCAGGTATGGCACAATTTGCCTGTATATTCCCAGAAGGCTAGACTTTAAGATTTACTATACTATGTAGCATGAAAATATAGGCCACCTCATGAGAGAACCAACAAACTGCATTTGCGAAAACAAAGATGCAGATCGCGGCCCCCGTGGCCGAGCGGTTAAGAGCGCTGTTTTTAAATCACTCGATCATCTCACAGACACGCGCGTTCGAGCCCCGCACTGGCCACATGTGAGACAAGACAAGTTCTGCTTGCGGGTGTGCCAGGTGGTTCTCCCGTTTTCGCCCACCTACCGTTTTCGCCTACCTTGGTTTTCGCTACACAGATAGTGCTATTCCTGAGTGTGGTCGGGTGGGAATATGGGCATTTGGGCCCAGGAGAAATAGATTGGCTGCTTGTGTCTCCAGATTACCGACCAACCATTCGGTTACTGGTTAACAGGTCCAGCCTGAGCCTGCCTAGGAAAAGTGGTTAAGTCTAACCATCAATACATAGCCTGAAACACATTTTGAATGTCATCACATCCTAACGCTGGGTTTGTTTTGGGGGGGATAAGGTCATCCATGGGTATTTTTGCTCTCCCTTTTAGACCATTGAAAAGCAATATTATTCTTTTAGCCTTCTTTTCTGTAGCGATTCCCATTTTACTTTTTAAGGATGTCAGTCATACTACCTTTTTCATATGTATAGTTCCTAGTTACAAACCTAGCCTCACGCTTTTGCACTTTCTTCAAATCATCTATCAGACCTTCATAATAAGGGTCCCAAACTGAGCTACCATTTTCAAGAATAGGTCTCACCAGACCTTTATAGGGAGCTTCTCTCACATCTTGGGGGCAAGAAAACAGATTTCGTCTCACAAAACCAAGGGTCCTATTGGCTCTGGTGCACACATTGCTGATGTGAGTATTCCATTTTAAATCCTTAGTTATTGTTACACCAAGATATTTGATACTTTCAACATTTTCCAACACAGTACCCTAAAGCTTGTAAGAAGTCTGAATTTTACTAGTGCGTTTATTCGTCAGCTGCATCATGCTGCATTTGACGGGTTGGAATCTCATACCCCATTTCCGGGCCCAACTACCTAATCGATCAATATCCTTCTGAAGTTTCACTGTATCCTCCACATTCTTAATTTCACGATAACAGACAATCATCAGCAAAGAGTCTGATTTCCGATTCAATATCTGAGGTGATATCATTTATATGCAACGAAAACAACAAGGGGCCAAGAACGGTGCCCTGTGGGACATCATATACAACAGGAGCCCAGTCTGATTTAACGCCATAAAGCACAACTCTTTGTTGTCTATAGCAAAGGAAGGCATCAATCCATTTAATTGTCTTCCCGCCAATTCCATAACTGAACAATTTGCTATCAGTCAAAACCTTGTTTTCAAAATCCAAGATAAATGTATCAACCTGACCTTGATTGTCTAAGATTTTGCCCAATCACCAATCACTGTAGCTAACTAGGTTTCACAACTATGTGATTTCCTGAATGCAAGTTGCCTGTCTGACAAAAGCTTATGATGATCCAAATGAGACATGATATTAGAACACACTACATGTTCCAGAAGTTTGCAGGGTACGCATGTCAAGGAAACTGGACGATAGTTGCAAGCAAGAGACCTGTCAGCCTTTTTGAACACGGGACAAATGTTTGCTAAAGACCATCCTTTGGGGATTTCACCCGAGTCTATTGACTGTTGAAAAAGATGTGCATAAACAGGACCTAGCTCAGATGCCAATTCCTTAAGGACTCTAGGATGAAGCTCATCACGGCCTAAAGCTTTCGACGGGTTCAAACCTTTGAGAAGTTTTGTTACACCTTCATTAGATACCACTATGTCTTCCATGAACGGGGCTTTTCTATTCAAAAGAGGGACCTGGCTATGTTCAGTTTTTGTGAACACATCCGTAAACTGACCATTACATTCACCAGCCTTTTCAAACTCTGATTCAGCAAGACCACTCCTATTTCGCTTTTTCAAAGGGGGGATGCCTTGAACATCTTTTTTTCTGACTATTTATGTACCGATAAAAATCTCTTGGATTAGCCTTAACATCACCAACCAAGTTATTAGCTCACCTGAGCCGTTAGGCGCACAAGGTGAGCTTATAGGATGACATGATCCGGCGTCCGTCGTCCACAATGTTATTCAAGGATTTCTCCTCTGAAACCACTTGGCCAATCAAAGCCAAATTGTATATGAAGCATCTATGGGAAGGGGGAACCAATATGTTTATAAATAATCTAGGTGTTTTTTTTCCGGTTTGGCGGGCTAAAGTGACGCGTGTCATTTTTTAGTGTCCCGTTTTTTTTCCGCGGTTATCGGTAGGTTTGGTGGCGAGGTGTTGTTTTTTCAGTCGGTAGGTATTCCTTTTTTCCTCTTTTCTATTTATGTGTACATGTACGTATGTGACTTCCAGTGAAATTAGCGAATTAGTGTGAAAAAAAAAAAAAAAACACAAGTGGGCGACATTGAAGCATTGAAGCGTATGTGGGTGGGGTAAACCCAAATCTCAAAATGACAACTGTACAAGGAGAAATTCAAGTAGGAATTAAGAAAATAGAACCCCTGTTTCTGATAAACAGTGATGTTGATCAAAATGACAAATATCTAGACAACATATGAAATATGTACAGCTGTAAATGAGGTCGTTTGCAATGCAGACCTTATAAACGGAGCTCAGCGTATTGGAGGGCTGTGGCGGATTTATTTTAATGATGATACAGCAAGAGCACAGGTATTATGTACTGGAATAAGTCTGAGAGACACACAAATCACCCTCACCCTTTTCTATACCCAGATCATGAGCTGGTAGAATCCACTAGGTTATACATTAGAAACATACCCTTGTCATACGACAATAGTGTTATCCTAAACTCCCTAAAAACATGGGAGTAGATATGCTAGGTCCTCTCAAATGTTTGAGGCATCCTTGTACCACAAGGAACAAAAACAATCTCAGAAAGAAATTGAATGTGGGAACTGTAAAGAGAAAGGCCATCTCCGAAAAGACTGCACAAATGAAGCTGTCTGTTATGAGTGCCTCAAGCCTGGTCATAAGAGAGGCAGTCCCCTTTGTGAAGGTTTCACGGAGGCTTTAGGTGGCGATGATAAGAACATGGAGAATGAAGATGAAAGTAAAAATGAGGGAAGTGAGAATGAAAATGGAAAGGAAGAAGAGGAAGAAGAAGAAGAGAATGATGATGATGATGATGATGATGATGATGATGATGTTGATGATACGGGTAAAAAGGAAGGTAAAGCGGAAATGAAAGAGGGTGAAACTGAGTTGAGTGGTGCACAAAAAGCAAAACAAGACTTTTTGGCTAAAATGTGGAAAGCGGCTGCGCAAGGGCCTGCAAGTACACCCAAGTAAAGTCGAGCGGCTAGTCCAGCTAGAGTGCGTAAAGTAGATGAAATAACACCCGAGAAACAACAAAATGGTTCAAAAAAAAAATCAAAAAAAGATAAAAAAGCAAACAAATAAATAAAATTTCTATAATTACATAATGGACCAAAAAATTATGTACTTTTTTCATTAAATACTAGGGGTTTAAGAGAAAAGAAAAAAAGGGAACACTTATTTTATTGGCTCAAAGAAAGAAATGCTAGTTTTAGTTTTCTACAAGAAACATACTGGACTAATGACTTGTTAACACAACTGGAAAAAGAGTGGGGAGGGAAAATAATTTTAAATCCAGGAACAACACATAGCAAGGGAACTGCCATTCTTTTTAACACTAACAAATACACAGAATTCCTTAATTACCATAAAAGTGAGGATGGAAGAATAATTTTGATTAATATTAAAATAGAAGACAAAATAATATGCCTTATAAACACTTATGCACCAAACAATCCTAATGAAAGGAAAAGTTTCTTCCTGAAATTAAACAAATGGATCTCAAGATTTGCACACAACAAAGAAGAAATTATTTTAGGAGGAGATATGAATTATACTGAACCAAATAAGATAGATAGAAAAGACAAAGAGAACACAAAAGATGTCAGTACAAATGCATACAAAACATTATTAGAAAACCACAGTCTACATGATATTTGGAGGGAAATGCACCCTGATAAAATACAATTTACATATCTAGAAAAAAGTCGACTAGATAAATTCCTAATATCTAATGAATGCATGAATTATTCACAAAATACACACATCTTTCATGCAGGTATAAAAACAGATCATAAATGTATTAGCATGTCAATAAACTTTAGCCCAAATAAAAAGGGGCCGGGTAGGTGGAAATTAAATACAAGCATCTTGAACGACAATACATACATACGCCAAATTAAAGAATTAATAAAGAGCACTTCGCAAGAGTACAACTTCCTGTGCAAACAAATGCAATGGGAAATATGTAAAATTAAAATACGAGAAAACTCAATCATTTACTGTAAAAAAAGACAGGCTGTCAAGAGAAATATTATGAAAGAAATAGAACAAAAACTTAAGGAGAAAGAAGAAGAACTTATAAATAGTAATTATAACCACAAAATCATATTAGAAAAAGATATATTATTACAGAAACTACATGAACATGTTGAAGAAAAAAAGTATGGGTGCAAAAATAAGAAGCAGGGCAAAATGGTTTGAACAAGGGGAAAAAAGTACAAAATATTTTTATAGCCTTGAAAAGAAAAACTACTCAGATAATACAATCAAACAGCTAAAAACAGAAAATGGCACAAATGTGACAAGTAACAAAGAAATTCTGCAAGAACAATTTGCTTACTATAAAAAATTATATCAAGAGAACTCTATACCAGATGAAAATATTGCTAACTACCTCGATAAAGTAAAAATAACCAATTCTGTAAATGATAATGAAGCACTACTACTAGAAGGAGAAATCACAGAGCAAGAATGTCTCTTTGCAATAAAAAACATGAAAACAAATAAGTCACCAGGCTCTGATGGTATACCTGCAGAATTTTATGCCAGCTTCTGGACAGATATAAAACACTTATTATTGGGATCACTAAACGCAGCTTATCAAAAAGGAGAACTTTCACCAACACAAAAAAGAGGAATATTAAATCTTATTTTTAAGAAGAATGATAAGACACTTCTCTCAAATTGGCGTCCCATCACATTATTAAACACAGATTACAAAATATTAGCACATGTGCTAGCAAACAGGCTTAAAAAAGTAATTCCAAAGCTTGTGAACACAGATCAGTCAGGATATATCAAAGGTCGAAATATTTGTTACAACATCAGATTAATTCAAGATGTAATCGACTACTTTGAAGAAAACAACAAAGAATGTGCTGTTGTGTTTGTGGACTTTCAAAAAACTTTTGACACAGTTAGCCATAATTTTCTGTCACAAGTATTAACAAAATTCAATTTTGGGGAATCCTTCAAGAAATGGGTCAATGTTATCTATACAAATGCAGAATCATGCACAACTAACAATGGGTGGACCTCCAAACCATTTCATGTTAAAAAAGGTATCAGACAGGGATGCCCATTAAGCGCTCTTTTATTTCTGCTTGTCGTCGAAATACTAGCCGTCAAAATAAGAGAGAATACACAGTGGGGTTTAAATATAGATATAAACGGCAATAAAAATGTAATCCAGATATCTCAACTTGCAGATGACACAACCTTATTCTTTGAAAGTGAAGAGGCAATAAAACAAGGTTTAAAAATCATTGAAGACTTTGGCGAAGTCTCTGGTTTAAAACTTAACAAAGAAAAAGCAGAGGGGCTCTGGCTTGGTAGGGGAACAAATAGGAAAGATAATTTTGCAGGCATTAACTGGCAGAAGAATACGGTTAAAGCATTAGGAGTACATTTTGGGTATGATAAAAAACAAACAGAACTGCTCAACTGGGAGGAAAAAATCGCAAAGATAAAAGCATGCTTAAAATGTTGGAACTTTAGAGACTTGTCACTGCAAGGACGTGTACAGGTTATCAAAACATTAGCCTTAGCAAAAGTTGTCTACTTATGTGCTTCAATACATGTCCCAGAATGGGTTATAAAAGAAATAAATAAAGAGTTTTTCACTTTTTTATGGAAATATAAAAGGGATAAAATAGCAAGGAAAGTGCTAATAAATGATATTTCAAATGGTGGGCTGAATATGATTGACTTCAAAACCTTCTGCATCGCAATGAAAGCTGTCTGGGCTTGCAGACTAATCAAATGTAAACAAGAAACTTGGAGTATAATACCCAAAAAACACTTAGATAATATAGGCATCAAACAAATTTTATGCATGAACATAGAGCATGATAAACAAATACCAATTAAACTACCCATATTTTATAAGGAGGTAATATACAGTTGGTACTTGAGTGGTGGAGGCAATAAAACACCTAAAAGTACTAACGACATAAGAAGCCAGCACATATGGGGAAATCGTTTCATCCAATCAAAGGGGAAGACTCTATTCTTTAAAGCATGGAAAGATAGTAATATAAACTTCATTGATGACCTATTAGATAAAAACGGCAATTTCCTTTCGGGTACTAAAATATTAGATAAGCTTAAAGTTAAAACTAACTGGATTGCAGAATATAAAACCTTATTAAGGTCAATACCATTAATTTGGAAAGAAAAACTATCAACAGCTAATATGGAAGTTAAAGTCAAAAAGCAATTACAGCCGTTTCTGCAAAATGAAGGCAAAATATCATATCATCTACCCCTAAAAGCAAAAGACTATTACAATATTTTAACTAAGAAAATAAAGAAAAGAACACATAATGAAAAGTATTGGAATAACATCTTCCCAGATCATCCATTATGGGAAAAAGTATACATTGCAAGAATAAAACAGCAACCAATAAAGAAGCTTGCGGACTTTAACTATAAGTTAATACACAGAATATTACCAAACCAAGAAAATCTTTGTTACTGGAAAATATCCAACTCAAACAAATGTCGGTTTGGATGTGAAGCTATAGAGAACTATGACCACCTGTTTATCAACTGCCCAAGATTATCAGAACTTAAGCTCAAGGTAGAGCAAATCTTGCAACAACTTGGAATATCAGTCAAACTAACTCTAAAAACGCTAATATTTGGCTACAAAACAGTATATCCAGCATATAATCATCTAAACAGACTCTTAACACATATTTTCTATGCTATTTTCAAATTCTGGGTTAAAAATGAACCCAATATAGAAATAATACATTGGATATTCTGTGAACTCGACTACTGGAAACGAGTATACATACATACCAAGATAAACATTGATTTACTTAACAAATTTCTAGACAAATGGTAAGCGTCAATTTAGATCAAATATAACAAAAAAATTATTTGTTATATACAACATTACATGTAGCAGGCTGTACTCGTTAATGATGCACGGAACACTAGCATATGTGGCACACAGAAAGAAATTCTTCTAAAAGAACAGAAAGTCCAACTGATATACCACAATGTAGTATTCATACTTCTCATCACACAGAAGCTCAATTTTTCTGCCATTCAAACACTTCATATCGATACACTATATTCCCATAAACCATAGATGAATCAATCTTCTTTCTTCCCCAAAAAATGCTAGCGTCACTGTGGTCACTTCTTGTAACTTCAATATATGCAGTTACCATTTTCTGACATTCCTATTCTTCACCTAAAAAAAATGTTAGTCAAGTATGAGTTCCGCAATACATAGACTATTATCATTTATAGAAACATTTTTGATACTGAAAAAATACTTTGTACATGAACCTAGAGAGGTAGGCTCTGCACACAATGTTCGACAAACAAACAAAAAAAGTCTTGGCATGACAAGTTATATATGAGGATTGTTGATGGAAGAAAAAAAAAAAAAAAAAAAAAAAAAAAAAAAAAAAAAAAACTACCGGTACTTTATGTACGAACCCGGCGAAGGCTAGGTTTCTACATATAACAACACCGTGTTCGAAGTCCGTTGATAGCGAGCCTCTTTACGGATGTGTACTTAATAGGTAGAACTGTACATAAATATGTATAAATGAGTTATAAAAATCAACCTAAACAACAAGATCATCACTGTGGTCATTACCTTATGATCAAACTAGTGAGAGCCAAGGTCTTCAGAATCGATACGATTATAGCGAGCCTCTAAGTCTCAACTTCATCTGATGGGTACCCACATCGTACTGCGTGACTCATCTGTTATAATATCATGAAGTCATTCTGAAAATAATTTACAAAAACTGCAAATTTATGAAAACTGCATGTATTGTAGTATTGGATTCATAAATAATAAATCAAATGAATATTGAAAATGTGACTGACGCACGTCTAGTACCGAAATTATTACCAATTAATAAGATGTTCATAAATACAAAATGCCTGTGTCCCTTCTTGCCTTTCGTTTCGCCAAGGAGATGAAATTTACAGACATAACTTTTGAGCTAAGACACTAAGACCAATTTCCGAAGGTATGATCTTGCTGTTAAGTAAGAAAGTACCGCTCACGGATAGGTCCATAAATGCTCACAAACTTCAATGTATATATTCAATTAACGCTCTGAATTCCAGTTCCACTTTCATTACTTACTTCTGACTTATCATATATGTTACTAACACCGCTTCATTTGTATGTCTTACCATTATAAGTCCTTCAGGGGCGCGGCTGAAGGTGAAGATTACTAATACTTCATTGTAACAACTAACATAGTCAAAATGAATGTATTAACAAGTTATTCATTCTATGTGTGTATATGTGATGTTTATGTGTTTCGCCGATCTTTCTTCTACCTGATACCTGATACATACATACATACATGTACACGTAGAAAGCCCACTTCTTAAAACTTTAATATATAATATTATATATGTAACACCCCCCCCCCACCAAAAAAAAATAAATAAATAAAAAAAAAATAAAATAAATAAATAAATAAAAAATGAATATACAAATAAAATACATAAATATTATGAGTAAATAAAATAAATAGAGAAACTGTTAACAAACTACATCTAGACGTAACTTGTACATTATTGAAATTACTAAACTACAACAACAAAAATCATTCATACTTAAAAAAATAATGTAAAATTATAACGCATTAAGTATGCAAATATGAAGTACCTACTCCAGATGTGTCTCGGGTTAACTCTCAAATGCACTAGAGTGAGCGGGTGTAATCCCTGTGATTAGAAAAGTAGCTTACTCGAAACACATCTGGAGCCTGCCTTTTTTGTTTTCTATTTCAGATCAAGTTGACAACACAAAAGGAAAGACAAAGAACAGAGAAAATGGATAAGAAAAATATTTCATCTTAATAAATTCTTTAAAAATCATGATATAATAAATATTAAATTTAATGCTTTTTGACTGCAAAAAAAAAAAAAAAAATTCGGCTGACGACAAAGACTGACAGAAGGAAAGACAAAGAACAGAGAAAATGGATAAGAAAAATATTTCTTCTACATAAATTCCTTTAAAACTAATGATAAAATACACACACACACACACACACACACAAATAAAAATAAATCTATGTAACTAATGCCATGATCTAAATAAAAAGCACAACACAATCGGATCTCAAAGTCAAAGCAATCATATCATTGAAAACTATTATAATGTTGTTTAAAAAATGGATTTTTTTTTTTTTTTTTTTTTTTTTCTTACCAACCCTTCTTTTCTGTTATAGGATTCCTGGCCATCCAAAGTCAATAAAGCTACCACCAGCAGATCAAAAGCAGCAGAGAACCATCGTTTGTAGTATCAACTCTTTAATCTTTTCACATTTCAAACAACACGCGCAATTTCGAAACTCCACCAAATGACATCAAGACTCCATGACACAACCAACATTTTCGTAAACACATTTTGAATGCACAGAAAATAGATTACTCCAGAAGCTAGACATTATATAAACATACGCAGCTAATATCAATATATTCCATAAGCTCAATATTATGCCACTGAATCGAACCGAAATACAACACACAAATGTTTTTTTAATTCCATGATTTGCACGAAAAACAACACGTGAATGAGAATGACGTCATGACAGCTTAGTCGGCTCCTTTCAAGTTATTTTTTTTTACACTAAAATGCGAAATTGTTATATTAACCGGTACCGTTGAATCACTAAATATTCTAAATTCCGCCGGTGTAAGCAGAACACCACGCAAAAAATACACCGAATAAGACCCTCCCTGGAGACTGGCAAAGCGGGTAGACAAACCAGTGCATAGACACTCGTCAATCTCCTCGTTTTTGCCAGCTCTTGGGAGTGTTTTTCCGGTATAATTTTCCCCCACTAAATTAAGACATGTATATTGATATCTATTTCTGCTTTTTTTTTTCCGATAACAACCAGTACAAGAGACTATCTTAAATCTTTTTGTGTCCATTATGATAATTATGTGTAAATATTTTGGAAAAAAAAAAATAAAATAAAATAAAATAAATAATCTAGGTCGTATGACCAAGATGGCCGCCATACCCATAAATAGTAAAAACCCTTCAAAATTCTTCTCCGGAACCACTGGGCCGATTTCAACTTTACATGATGCATCAGGGACTGAAGGACTACAATGTGTTTATAAATCATTACCTTTGGATGACCTTGACCGATTTTACGGCAAGGTCAACATAGGTCGCCCATGCATTAGATTGGGGAAATTTGTTAAACTGTCATTTGAAAGGAGAAACTTGCAGAAAATGTGCAAATGGACTGACGATATTTGATTCTGAAAACAATTTGGACCTCGGGTTGGTCTGCCACCACCCCGGGGCAATATACATGTATATTACAAAAAATATTCAAATATCTTCTCTGAAACCACTTGGCCAATCAAAGCAAAATTTTATAGGAAGCATCCATGGGAAGGGGGAATCAATGTTTTTATAAATAACTCAGGTCACATTATCAAGATGGCCGCCATGCTCATATATGGTAAAACCCTTTAAAATTCTTCTCCGGAATCACTGGACCGATTTCATTGAAACTTGGCATGAAGCATCGGGGACTGGAGTACTACAATGTGTTTATAAATCATGACCTATTTTAAGGCAAGGTCAACTTAGGTCGTCCATGCATTTGAATGTGGAAAAGTAGGAAATGCCATTTTATGGCAGAAAACTTGCTAGGAATGAGCAAATCGACAGAAGATTTATGCTTATGATAATATTTTGGGCCCAGGGGGTTGTCTGCCCCTGCCCTGGGGCTCTATACATGACCAAAATGTTCAAACATCTACTCTAAAACCACTTGGACAATCAAAGCCAGACTTTATGTTGAGCATCCCCAGGAAGAGTAAAAAAAGGAAAGTTTGTGTAACTGGTCAAGGTCACATGACCAAGATGGCTACCATGGCTATAAATAGCAAAAACCTATAAAAAGTCTTCAGAACCAGAAGGCCTATGATTTTGAAACTTGTAATGAAGCATCTGGGAACAGAGCTCTACAAAGTTTGTATAAATCATGACCCGGGGATGACCTTGACCTATTTTTTGGCAAGGTCAACTTAGGTCGCCCATGCATTTGAATGGGGAAAATTGTTAAAATGTTGTTTGAAGGGCAAAAACTTGCAGTTAATTGGCAGATGGACCTAATTGTCAGGATTTGAAAAGATATTGACTCCAGGGGTTATTCTGACCCTGCCCTCGGGTTATATTCATGCATATTACCGTTGTCGTCAAACAAGTTCATAAGTATATATCTCAGGTCTCAGGTGAGCGTTTACAGGACCATTGGTCCTCTTGTTTACATACAACTCATGCTGTTTTCTGATATACAACTCATGCTGTTTTCTGATATCTGCTTTGATTTCTCTTCTCAAAGTTTCAATTTTTGTTCTAAATTATGCACTCCCAGTTTTCTTCGCTTTAGCGTGAGTTGCATTTTTTCTGCAAAGCTTTCATCTTTTTTTTTTTTTTTTTTTTTTTTATTTTTTTATTCAGTTTAACGTCCCTTTCAAGATTATTTCAGCTCATATGAGACGGGCCAATGAGTAGGTTGGGCGAAAACGGGAGAAACCCGAGAAAAACCACCTGACACACCCGCAAGCAGAACTTGGCTTGTCTCACATGTGGCCAGAGCGGGGCTCGAACCCACACCAGACACAGCGGTAAGATGATCGAATGGTTAAGTGCGATAATGAAATATCAGCGCTCTTAACCACTCGGCCACGGGGGCCGCCCAAAAAAAGCTTTCATCTTATTTCAGGAGTTAACCATGGGACTGAGGAAACAGGGCGACTAGTCTTTGATGGGATATGTTTATCCGATGTGATCAAATTAAAGTTTTCTTGAACAGACCGTGTGCCAGAGTAACCGTTGAATAGTTCTCCTTTGCAAATTTAAGGGCATCAGCTTTCATAGATTCATAATCACTTTTCTGATATTTATACACCTTTCTGTTAGGTTTCTTGATGGGGGGAATAACTATTTTCAAAGTTCCAGAGACAATGTCATGATCACTAAGCCTGTCGGGGGGAATGAATATCAACAAATTGTCCGGGAAGTGAAGTGATAATGTGTTTTGTCCTCTTGTGGGGAAGTGCACTACCTGTTCCAATTCATGGTCACTAATGAGTTCCATCAACTTTGCACCTTCAGACATGCTCAATGAAAATTCTTGTTTGTTGAGTCTATCTGGCCAAACAATATCTCTGAAGTTAAAATCACCCACGACATGGGCCGAGGGGGTTTGTTTCCTTTATGTAACGTTTTAACCTTTTCAAGTTGGTTATTGAATAACTCATGTTCCTCTATCTTACCATCTGGTGGTCGATACCAACTTGCCACAAAATGGGAAGTAGCAAATACCTTTACCCAAACTGATTCAGAGCCGTTTTCCAATTCAGTGATCGGCATATGAGGAATATCTTTGTGTTTGAGTAACATCACGCCACCGCCGTCAAGAGTTCTATCTTTTCTATACACATTGTAAGGACAAGTTTCTGGGAACAATTCTGAAGTTGATATATTGCTGTCAGTTTTAGTTTCTTGAATTGCAACAATCTGAGGTTGATGGAGATCAAGAAATGCCAACAACTCAAGTTTTTTACCTCAAATACTATTGATATTTATGCTTAGAATTCCAGCATTGCAAAAAAAATAATTATAGCAAAACATATCAAATTCAGCTCTAGATGAAAAGAACAAATACCCGGTAATGACGGATCCCTTGCAGCGGTACAGTTGTATGCATGAATGAATACAAAACTAAAAAACGAAAGTAGAAGTAAACCGTTCAAAACAGCTGTATGATAAAAACCGGGACTAACACTGCAGCTCGTCTCATAGATGCAGCCACATGGCTCCCCTAAAACATGTTAATTTACTTTTTTTTACTAAATAACATACATAAAACAACTGTACATAAATCCTGGTCACGGCACCAAATAAAACTGTGGCTCCTTGACGGGGAATTAACCCTCGAGAAGTAGTACTAACTTATGAATCGGACGTACTTGATGCTGTCTACACGTTTGCCCTTACTGTTTAAAAAAGAGGTTCCAACCATAAGTTTCGTTTTTCGCACCAGCCCATCATTATCAACATTTACTTCAACAACGCGCCCCATATGCCACTGATTTGGTGGAGTGTTTTCCTCGTTAATGAGGACTATATCTCTTATTCGCATGTTTTGACGCACACCAGACCACTTGCTTCTTCTCTGCAGATTTTGAAGGAACTCTTAAAACTGGTTGGCAAGATACTATACTCTGCGCCACCTTTTCCGCGAGTACAAGTCAAGTTGCTGAAATTCACCAGGAGGTGGCAACAAAATTTCAGATTTCATAGTAAGCAAGTGATTTGGTGTGAGGGGTTCTGGTAATAGTGGGTCATTTAAATTATCTGCTGTCAACGGCCGGCTATAAATGATGCATGTAGTCTCGCACGTGAATGTCCTGATTGACTCATCGTCGACTTGTGTGCCGCACTAACAGAGTGTTTAATATGCTGCGCACCGACCTTTTCTGCCGTTCCCAAACCCCACCCATGTGGCTAGCTGAAGGAACATTCATCTTACATTGAAAGTCATAGCCTTTGTTCTGTAGGAATTGGGTAACGCTAGACATATCCATTTCCCCCACGGGCGCCCTCAGTTCTCTGGCAGCCCCTAAAAATCTGTACCTCGATCTGACCTTAATTGACGTATGGGCCCCCTGATGGAAAGGAATCGGCGCAAGGCATTGATAAATGAATATGTGTCAAGAGAATTTGCAGTTTCTAAGTGAACTGCCTTACAGGACAGGCATGTAAAGAGTACGCCGTAGCGTTTCACTTCTTTTCGACCCTCCTTTATGACTCATGGTCCATAATAGTCGACAGCACTGTAAACGAAAGGAGAAGCCTCTAACCTATCCTGGGGTAAATCAGACATTTTCTGCCCTTGGACTGAGCTTCGTAATCTTCTGCAATGAACACATTTGGAGATCCAAAAACAACAGCTGAACTGCAACCTATAATCCAGAAACCCTTGGATCGAATAGTGGTCAAGGTCAAACCACGATCCTGATGTTCACAAGCTTCATGACAATGCCTGAATATGAGCTCTGTTACATGTGACTTCCTTGGCAAAATGACGATGTTTAACGTCCGAAGGAAAATTGCTCAAACGCAAACGACCACCAACCCTAATGAAACCATCACTATCGAGAAACGGGCCAAGTTTGTATAACCGTGAATTCCGTTTTAGGGTGTTCTTAGGCACTTAGCAGCTGTTCAGACTGCCTTTGCTCAAGTGAATATAGTTCCTCTTCAAAGTGTACCCTCTCTACGTGTTTAATGATCTCTTTCTCAGCTTTCGGGAGATTCTCAACCTTAATACATCTACTTGTAGTGTCGTGTTGCGTTGATCGTTTCAGAAGTTTGTCCTTTACTTTCAAACATCTAGCAATAGCTCATTTAGCTCGTTGCCAATCCGAGAAACCATCTAATCTCTGCAGAACAGATGTGTGTTTTGACGCGTCGTGTGTCAGAGTATTCAAGACTCTAGCCTTTTGAACCTCTGATCATCCAATGGCAGCTTAGAATCTATAGATGCTTCTTCTGGCTGGTAAGGGTCATTCTTCCACAAGAATTCTGGTCCAGATAACCATGTTGAACTGTTTATCAAATCTTGTACATTGGCACCTCGCGAAGCGATGTCTGCACGATTTTTACCGAAATGTACTGCCACTGCTCAGGGCCTATGTGATTCCGGATTTGCTGAACACGATTCTCGACAAACACGTGTAATCGACGAGCTTCATTCCCAATATATCCAAGTACAATAGTTCTGTCTGTCCAAAACCACTCTTTAACAGTGGGGTATTCAAGTTCTTTCTGCAATAACACACTAATCTTTGTAGATAGCAAAGCTGCTACAAGTTCCAAGCGTAGTATGGTTACTGGCTTTAATGGAGCTACTCTTGCTTTTCCCATCAGCAAAGAACAATGAACTTGATGGTTTTCATCTATAAGGCGAATGTATGTACACTGCCCGTAACCAGTGCTACTGGCATCGGAAAAATGATGAGGTTCTTCTAGTTCCACTTGTTAGAACTGACTAGGTTTCACACATCTTGGACTTTTCAACAATCTAAGTGACGTAAATCTAAGATCCTCTTCGGCCCGTATCGGACCCAGATTAGAATAGGCCGGTCGCTCCCTCATGCGGAACCGTAAAACCCGGTCAAAAGAGGTGCCACCTGTTTGCCGTGGGTGGATACCCGTAAGCCGGAGAAGAGGATCCTGGAGGTTGCGGGACAGGCCAGAGATCTTCATCTGTCTCAACACGCCTCTTTGGCCTCGGATTCGGTGTAAACGGGAGGCCGTGGAGGCTCGACACGGTCAATCGGCTGCCATGCCTTGCCCTGAGATCTCTTCTTCCTTCTAACTTCCTCAGAATCGAATGATACGCAACCGTGTTCCAAATTTCTTCATTTAATCATCCTTTTCCCTATATCTAAGAAGGCGGTGGTTTAAGGGTCAATCGACGGGCTTGTTTTTCGGTATTTCTGGGTTACTTGGGTCTAGGTTGAGAGGCAGGGTGGGTACAACGTCTGGATGTTAGTTCGGTTTTCTTTATTAGACATCTGACTTAATATTCAGTTGTTGTTAAAGCTTGGGTAGTCTGAAGTACTTTGGAATCTTGCACGGCGAGTATGACGGGTATGTAGCTTTGGCGCTGGAAACTGGAGAGCCGTTTCCGTATAGCGTCCCCTTGTAGGGCTCCAAGGAGGGTGAAGCGCATAGCCGTCGAGACTTAAAACTGAAAATATGGCTTCCTCAAATAACAAACGACAACGACCGGATTCCGACGATGATACAGACGCTTCGACACTGTTTAGAGCACAAGACACTTTTCCAAAGTTTTTACTCATTGAATCAACTACTAAAGAAACGCCAGTCACGTCACTGTCACCATTTGTGATAGAAAAGCAGATAGAAAGCATGATAGGTACGCCAAAATCCGTCAAGAAATTAAAAAATGGAATGTTGCTTGTGGAAACAACACGAAAAATGCAAACGGACATCTTATTGAAAAACAAAAAAGTTCTTTAACCTATCAGTAGAAGTGAAACCGCACAAATCTTTGAATTCTTCGAAAGGCATCATCAGAGACAGAAACCTCAAAGGAGAGTCAGAACAGAACATCCTAGAATATTTAGAAAATCAAGGTGTAACGGCAGTTAAACGTTTTACCGTTAAAAAAGGACAGGAAACCATTAACACCAATACTTTGCTTCTTACTTTCAACTCAGTCGTCCCACCAAAAGCTGTCAAAATTTTCTATCAAATTGTACCTGTTGACATATACATACCTAACCCTTTGAGATGTTTTAACTGTCAGAAGTTTGGACACCATGAAGATAAGTGTCCAGTTGACCCCGGGTCAGTCTGTGAAAGATGTGGCATGGGTGACCATGACCATCATACAAATCATTGCAAAAACCCGATCAAATGTGTCAACTGTGGCGGAGGACATCTATCTAGGTCCAATGAATGCGAAACATGGAAGAAAGAAAAAGAAATAATGCGCCTAAAGGTAACACAGAACTTAACCTATATTGAAGCCAGAAAACAAATTGAACAGAAGCCTGAGTTCAGTTTTTCACAAGTAGTTAAATATTTTGCTGCAAAGCCAGAAACGAAAACAACTGCCACACAATACAGTGACGAAGACTGCAAAATCACTGAGAGTTCAAAAGTTCTGATTGCTAGAAAGCCAAACAAAGCAATCAGTCCTCAAAATCAGAAATCAACATCAGATCAAGCAACCGTAAACGCAAAAACAAATAAACCTAATCAACCGAGTACAAACGCAAAACCACATTCTGCATCTAGTAGGGTGCAGAAGGGATCAGATGATCCCGTCCAACAGTATAACAAATTTGGAGCTCTGGCTAATGACGATGCCATGGAGATGGACGAGGTTGCCTCGCGCCCTGGTTCCCGTGGCCATCGTCCTCGGTCACCAATCAAGGCTCCAAAGTAGAAGTTTCCAGTCTACATTTAAACAAAAGGTCCCGCATTTAAATCTCCTCTCTAAATTATTTAATGGGTAGCAAATATAAAATAATACAATGGAACTGTCGAGGTGTAAAACCACGTTTTGAAGAACTACTACTTCTTTTGTCACTACTTAGACCTTCTGTTTTCTGTCTTCAAGAAACTTTCCTCAAACCTAATGACACGTTTACTTTGAAAGGCTTTAATGTTTACAATCACATTCACTTGGATTGTCTAAGAGCATCTGGTGGAAGCTCTTTACTTGTCCATTCAACATTACCACAACGTCAAATTAAACTTAAAACGGATCTACAAGCGGTAGCTGTTTCTGTTACACTCGAGAAAGAGATAACTTTCTGCTCCCTCTTATCTTTTAAGATCTGAACATTTTGCGGCCCCCGTGGCCGAGTGGTTAAGGTCGCTGACTTCAGTGCTCTTGATCATTCGATCATCTCACCGATGTGGGTTCGCGCCTCGCTCGGAGCACGAGTCACATGTGGGACAAGCCAAGTTCTGCTTGCGGGTGTGTCAGGTGGTTTTTCCCCGGGTACTCCGGTTTTCGCCCCACCTACCGATTGATCCGTCTCGATATGAGTGAAAAAGCTTGAAAGGGACGTAAAACTGAATCAAAAAAAAAAAAAAAAAAAAAAAATGAACAACTTTGTTCTTTACTTCAACAACTTCCTTCACCCTATATGTTGGTAGGTGACTTCAATGGTCACAATATGCTTTGGGGTTGTAATGACAATGATCCCAGAGGAGAATTAATCGAGGATTTCATCACGAAAAAAAACGACATTTGTTTGATGAATGATAAATCTAACACTTATCTAGATTCTGGCAAAGGCACTTTCTCATCCCTTGATCTTTCACTCTGTCACCCCTCTCTCTATCTTGACTATGACTGGTCTGTTTGTGAAGATCAACGTGGATCTGACCACATTCCAATTTTGATTGAAAGCGTTCAGACTCATGATGAAGCCCATAATCCCAAATGGAAATTGATTAAAGCAGATTGGGATTCATTTCATACTTTATGTAATGAGTCCCTTACTGATACTTTTCATTCTGATTCTTTTGATCCTATAACTGACTTCACCTCTTCTTTAATAAATATATCTGAGAAATGTATCCCCAAAACCTCGACAAACCCAAAGAAAAGTAACCCATGGTATAACGACGACTGTAAAGAAGCAATCAAACAACGGAAAGACTTTTTGTCGAAGTTCTGCAAGTTCCCAACGCATGTAAATTTAAATAATTATAGGAATTCTAGAGCAAAAGCCCGTCGGGCTATAAAGTCTGCAAAACGCAAATCATGGAGAACATACGTATCGAATTTGAATTACAAAACACCAACTAAAAAGTTTGGGACATGGTCATGAAAATATCCGGTAAATCTAAATCTGCTTCTTATCACCATCTTCATTACAATTTCAACAATGCGAACGAAACAGCTTCCACAAAACAAGACATAGCAGATACTTTGGCATCACAATTTTGTTCAAATTCCTCAACCAGTCATTATTCGAAGGAATTTCAAAAATACAAGAAAGAACAGGAAAAGACTAAGTAGGAAAAGTCCTCAAATAATGAAGAATATAATACTCCATTTAATTTAGATGAACTAAAAGACGCCATCAGTAAAGCCCATGATACAGCAACAGGTCCCGACGAAGTTCACTATCAAATGTTAAAACATCTTCCACCAAAATCACTTCAAGCTCTCTTAGATATATTTAATGATATGTGGGAAACTGGAAAGTTTCCCGAAAGTTGGGAACTAGCCACTATAATACCAATTCCTAAACCGGGAAAAGACCATGCAGAACCTAACAGCTATAGACCGATAGCACTTACAAGTTGTCTTTGCAAAACTTTAGAGAGAATGATAAATGTAAGACTTGTATGGTACTTAGAAAGTAATAATCTTATATCTCCTGTTCAGTCGGGCTTCCGTTCTGAACGAAGTACCAACGACAATTTAGTAAGACTGGAAACCTTTATTCGTGATGCCTTTGTTGCAAAGGAGCATGTTGTTGCTGTGTTTCTCGACTTGGAAAAAGCTTATGATACCACCTGGAGACATGGTATTATGCGAGATCTACATGATCTCGGAATACGAGGCAGATTAGCTACATTTATTGAAAATTTCCTTGCGGATCGCTGGATCCAGGTTCGTGTTGGATCGACTTTATCCGAAAAGTTTGATCAAGCACAGGGTGTCCCACAAGGGAGCATCTTGTCTACAATATTGTTCAATATTAAGATAAATAGCATAATGGACTGCTTGGATCCCAAAACAGATGGATCATTATATGTAGATGATTTCTGTATGTGTTACAGGTCAAAAAGTATGAGAACTATCGAAAGGCACTTACAGCAGTGCATTAACAGAATAGAAAACTGGGCCTCACATAATGGTTTCAAATTTTCCAAGTCGAAAACACAATGTGTACATTTCTGTCAACTACGGAAAGTACACAACGATCCCGAACTCTATTTATATGGTTCTCTTATTCCAGTAGTTTAAGATTTTAAATTTCTTGGAGTTCTTTTTGATCGTAAACTTTCTTTCATACCACATATCAAGTACTTAAAAGCCAAATGCCTAAAAGCATTAAACTTACTGAAAGTATTATCACACACAGACTGGGGTGCTGATCGCACTGTCCTTCTACAGCTATACCGTTCCCTCATTCGTTCAAAATTAGATTATGGATCCATCGTGTATGGATCGGCAAGACCATCATATATCAGTTCTCTTGATACAGTTCACCACCAAGGCCTAAGATTAGCTCTAGGTGCTTTTCGAACATCACCTGTACAAAGCCTCTATGTTGAGGCTGAAGAGCCATCTCTATATTTACGACGAGAGAAACTTGCCCTACAATACGCCATTAGAATTGCGGCTAATCCATCAAATCCAGTTCATAAGGTGTCTTTTCCGCCATATATTTCTGAAGAGGTGGTACAGCTTTATGAAAGAAAACGAAATGTCATCCGGTCCTTTGGTTTACGAGTTGCACCACTTTTAGAATCAGCAAACATCCAAAAAGATAAAATAGAAGAGCATTTTGTTTCCGAAATACCACCATGGTGCATTAGAAAACCAGAAATTAATTTGACTCTACATTCATGGAAAAAATCCGAATCAAATCCACACCTTCTAAGAGAAAGTTTTCATCAACTACAATCTCAATTTATCGACTATCAATGTATTTATACTGATGAATCAAAAGAAGAAAACAAAGTTGGTTGTGCTACTTTTACAAACGGCAATTGCAAAATGTTACGCTTACCTGATGGTTCTTCAATTTTCACAGCGGAAGCTAAAGCTATAGACTTAGCTTTAGACTTCATAAATGAGTGTAACTCAAAGGACAAATTCATTATATTTTCTGACTCTATGTCAGTTCTACAGGCCTTAAACCATACGTCATCAAAAAAACCCTCAAATTCAAAAACTATTAATAAAACACCATACCATCTCAGAAGTGAAAACAATTATTTATTGCTGGGTTCCCAGTCATATAGGGCCCGTACCGGACCCGGATTAGAATAGGCCGGTCGCTCCCTCATGCGGAACCGTAAAACCCGGTCAAAAGAGGTGCCACCTGTTTGCCGTGGGTGGATACCCGTAAGCCGGAGAAGAGGATCCTGGAGGTTGAGGGACAGGCCAGTTATCTTCACCTTCATTTATCATCCTTTTCCCTGTATCTCAGAAGGCGGTGGTTTAAGGGTCAATCGACGGGCTTGTTTTTCGGTATTTCTGGGTTACTTGGGTCTAGGTTGAGAGGCAGGGTGGGTACAACGTCTGAATGTTATTTCGGTTTTCTTTATTAGACATCTGACTTAATATTCAGTTGTTGTTAAAGCTTGGGTAGTCTGAAGTACTTTGGAATCTTGCACGGCGAGTATGACGGGTATGTAGCTTTGGCGCTGGAAACTGGAGAGCCGTTTCCGTATAGCGTCCCCTTGTAGGGCTCCAAGGAGGGTGAAGCGCATAGCCGTCGAGACTTAAAACTAAAAATATGGCTACTTCAAACAACAAACGACAACGACCGGACTCCGACGATGATATTAATCCTTCAACACTCTTTCGAGCTGTAGAAACCTTTCCGAAATTCATTGTTATTGAATCAACAAACAAAGAGAAACCAATAACGTCACTGTCGCCATTCGTCATCGAAAAACAAATCGAAGCGACTATAGGCACTCCTAAATCTGTAAAAAAGTTAAAAAATGGTACACTGCTTGTAGAGACAACACGAAAAACTCAAACTGAAAATCTTATGAAACTAAAACAATTTTTCAACTTGCCTGTGGAAGTTACCATACATAAAACGCTAAACTCTTCAAAAGGAATCATCAGGGATAGAAATTTGAAAGGAGAATCAGAGGAGAACATCAAAGAATATTTAGAAACTCAGGGTGTTACAGCGGTCAAAAGATTTAAAGTTAAAAAAGGTCATGAATACGTCGAAACCAACACGCTACTTCTAACATTCAACACAGTTGTTCCACCAAAGACAGTTAAGATCTTTTATCAAATTATTAATGTTGAGCTGTACGTTCCAAACACTCTCCGATGTTTCAACTGCCAGAAATTTGGACATCATGAAGACAAGTGTCCAGTTGACCCCGGATCGGTTTGTGAACGTTGTGGAATGGGAGATCATGATCATCATACCAACCACTGCAAAAACCCTACAAAATGTGTGAATTGTGGCGGAGAACATCTGTCAAGGTCAAACGAATGTGCCACCTGGAAAAAAGAAAAAGAAATTATGAAATAGAAAGTCACGAACAATTTGACTTACCCTGAAGCTAGAAAACTGTTGGAACAAAAACCCGAATTTAATTTCTCACAAGTTGTGAATTCATTGGCAGCAAAGCCTGAAACAAAAACGACTTCTACTCAGTGGAGTGCCGAAGACTGTAAAATAACAGAAAGTTCAAAGGTGATCATTCCAAGGAAGGTTTCCCAGATAAGAACTAATACACAACAAAATCAGAAGTTAACAAATAGTCAAGCAAAATCAAACCAACCGAGTACGAACCCCAAACCACAAAAACCACAATCTGCATCCAATAGGATGCAGAAGGGATCAGATGATCCCGTTCAACAACATAACAGATTTGGAGCCCTGGCGGAGGACGATGCCATGGAAATAAATGAGGCCGCCGTGCGCCCAGCCCGTGGACATCGTCCTCTGTCGCCAATCAAAGCTCCAAAGTAAAAGTTTCCAGTCTACATTTAAACAAAAGGTCAAATAATTGAACCTCCTCTCCAAATATTTCAATGGGTAGCAAATATAAAATAATACAATGGAACTGCCGAGGTGTAAAACCACGTTTTGAAGAACTACTACTTCTTTTGTCACTACTTAGACCTTCTGTTTTCTGTCTTCAAGAAACTTTCCTTAAACCTAATGACACGTTTACTTTCAAAAGTTTTAATGTTTATAATCACATACATTCGGATTGTCTCAGAGCTTCTGGTGGAAGCTCTTTACTAGTCCATTCATCTTTACCACAACGTCAAATCAAACTTAAAACAGATCTACAAGCGGTAGCTGTTTCTATTACACTTGATAAAGAGATCACTTTCTGCTCTATCTATATTCCTCCCTCATATTCTTTAAGATCTGAACAACTGACTTCTTTACTTCAACAACTTCCCTCACCCTATATGTTAGTAGGCGACTTCAATGGCCACAATGTTCTTTGGGGTAGTAATTACAATGATCCCAGAGGAGAATTAATTGAGGATTTCATCACGGAAAACGACATTTGTCTGATGAATGACAAATCTAACACTTATTTAGATTCCGGTAAAGGCACATTCTCATCTCTTGATCTTTCACTCTGTCATCCCTCTCTCTATTTAGACTATGACTGGTCTGTTTGTGAAGATCAACATGGATCTGACCACTTTCCTATTTTGATTGAAAGTGTTCAGACTCATGGTGAAGATCATAATCCCAAATGGAAATTACATAAAGCTGATTGGGATTTATTTAATAACTTATGTAATGAGTCCCTAACTGATACTTCTCTCTCTGATTCTTCTGATCCTATAACTGATTTCACCTCTTCTCTTATAGCTATATCTGAGAAATGTATCCCCAAAACCTTGACAAACCCAAAGAAAAGTAACCCCTGGTATAACGACGATTGTAAAGAAGCTATCAAACAACGAAAAGACACTTTGTCGAAGTTCTGCAAGTTCCCAACGCATGTAAATTTAAATACTTACAGAAATTCTAGAGCAAAAGCCCGTCGGACTATTAAGTCTGCAAAACGCAAATCATGGAGAACATATGTTTCTAATTTGAATTATAAAACACCGACTAAAAAGGTTTGGGACATGGTTAGGAAAATATCCGGTAAATCTAAATCTGCTACTTATCACCATCTTAATTACAATTTCAACAATGCGAACGAAACAGCTTCCACAAAACAAGATATAGCAGATACTTTGGCATCACAATTTTGTTCAAATTCCTCAACCAGCCATTACTCGGAGGAATTTCAAAAATACAAGAAACAACAGGAAAAAACTAAGTTAAACTTTAAGTCCTCAAATAATGAAGAATATAATACTCTTTTTAATTTAGATGAATTAAAAGACGCCATCAGTAAAGCCCATGATACAGCAACAGGTCCCGACGAAGTTCACTATCAAATGCTAAAACATCTTCCACCAAAATCACTTCAAGCTCTATTAGATATTTTTAATGATATGTGGGAAACTGGAACGTTTCCCGAAAGCTGGGAGCTAGCCACTGTAATACCAATTCCTAAACCTGGAAAGGACCATGCAGAACCTAACAGTTATAGACCGATAACACTTACAAGTTGTCTTTGCAAAACCTTGGAGAGAATGATAAATGTAAGACTTGTTTGGTACTTAGAATGTAATAACCTAATATCTCCTGTTCAGTCGGGCTTCCGTTCTGAACGAAGTACCAACGACAATTTAGTAAGACTGGAAACCTTTATTCGTGATGCCTTTGTTGCAAAGGAACATGTTGTTGCTGTGTTTTTCGACTTGGAAAAAGCTTATGATACCACCTGGAGACATGGTATTATGCGAGATCTACATGATCTCGGAATACGAGGCAGATTAGCTACATTTATTGAAAATTTCCTTGCGGATCGCTGGATCCAGGTTCGTGTTGGATCGACTTTATCCGAAAAGTTTGATCAAGCACAGGGTGTCCCACAAGGGAGCATCTTGTCTACAATATTGTTCAATATTAAGATAAATAGCATAATGGACTGCTTGGATCCCAAAACAGATGGATCATTATATGTAGATGATTTCTGTATGTGTTACAGGTCAAAAAGTATGAGAACTATCGAAAGGCACTTACAGCAGTGCATTAACAGAATAGAAAACTGGGCCTCACATAATGGTTTCAAATTTTCCAAGTCGAAAACTCAATGTGTACATTTCTGTCAACTACGGAAAGTACACAACGATCCCGAACTTTATTTATATGGTTCTCTTATTCCAGTAGTTGAAGATTTTAAATTTCTTGGAGTTCTTTTTGATCGTAAACTTTCTTTCATTCCACATATCAAGTACTTAAAAGCCAAATGCCTGAAAGCTTTGAACTTACTGAAAGTATTATCACACACAGACTGGGGAGCTGATCGCACTGTTCTTCTCCAGCTATACCGTTCCCTCATTCGTTCAAAATTAGATTATGGATCCATCGTATATGGATCGGCAAGACCATCATATATCAGTTCTCTTGACACAGTGCATCATCAAGGCCTAAGATTAGCTCTGGTTGCTTTTCGAACATCACCTGTACAAAGCCTCTATGTTGAGGCTGAAGAGCCATCTCTATATTTACGACGAGAGAAACTTGCCCTACAGTACGCCATTAGAATTGCTGCTAATCCATCAAATCCAGTTCATAAGGTGTCTTTTCCGCCATATATTTCTGAAGAAGTCGTACAGCTTTACGAAAGTAAACCAAAGGCTATCCGGTCCTTTGGTTTACGGGTTGCACCACTTTTAGAATCAGCAAACATCCAAAAAGATAAAATAGAAGAACATTTTGTTTCCGAAATACCATCATGGTGCATTAGAAAACCAGAAGTTAATTTGACTCTACATACAGGGAAAAAATCCGACTCAAATCCACACCTTCTAAAAGAAAGTTTTCATCAACTACAATCTCAATTTATTGACTATCAATGTATTTATACTGATGGTTCAAAAGAAGAAAACAAAGTTGGTTGTGCTACTTTTACAAACGGCAATTGCAAAACATTACGTTAACCGGATGGCTCTTCAATTTTCACAGCGGAAGCTAAAGCTATAGACTTAGCTTTAGACTTCATAAATGAAAGTAACTTAAAGGACAAATTTATTTTTTTTTCTGACTCTATGTCAGTTCTACAGGCCTTAAACCATACATCATCCAAAAACCCTCAAATACAAAAACTATTAATAAAACATCATACCATCTCGGAATTGAAAACAATTATCTTTTGCTGGGTTCCCAGTCATATATGTATATATGGAAATGAGAAAGTTGATAAGAACGCTAAAGAATCGTTAAATCTAGAAGAAACCGTTTTTAAAATTCCTTATGTCAATTTTAAACCTTTTATTAACGAGTACATCTCTGCCAAATGGCAAACAATCTGGAACGGAGCGAAGTTTGATAAATTGAGGGAAGTCGAACCGATCGTTAAACGACCAAAAGCAATTCATAAACTTTCGAGACGAGAAGAAATCGTTTTTTGCTCGTCTCCGAATTGGTCATACAAGAATAACACATTCCCACTTATTAAAGCGAGAAGATGAACCTAAATGCATTGGCTGTGATACACCATTCACAGTTAAACACTTTCTTTTAGAATGCACTGACTTTGCAGCAGAGCGAATTTCTTGGTTTCAAGTGTTACGTGCCAGGCGTAACTAGAAGATTAAGGAAACCAACAAGTTGGTTAGCCAGCAACAAGCTTTGTTTAAAATTTAACAAATTTATTTAGAAGTGATTTAACCAGTAATTACATGTGAAACAATCAAAAGCATATATACAATCAAACAAAAATGAATGTACAATACCTTTCAAGATGTTAATTCCCTTAAAGAATGTCTGAATGTCCCTCAGAATTTTTTAACACAAGTCTGTATCAGTTTCTGATCCCAAGAATTAAAGTTTGTTTCAAAATAGCACTATGTCCCAATCCAGAATCGAATATCACAAAGTAATCCAAGAATAAGTTTAAATTCCAGTAAGATAGATTTTGACTTCTTAATAGTAACAGTACCCAAAGATTGTCCTTATGAAAATTTGTAGCCCTTATATAGCACTGAGGAACATTCAGGATTCTTCCAGCAAATTCTATGATATCATATACTAAAAATAACAAGTTGTTTACCAAAATTTAATGTTTTGGAATATTCTAGAGAGGCCATTATCCTTCCAGAAAATTCCACAATATTCTTTTGACATAAAAAAAAAGATTTTTCTAGAAGATTCTACATCTCTGGTTCTTCCAGATTTTTCCGGACTCCTCCGTCAAAGAACAATTTGAAATTTCTAGAAAATTCTGAAGTAAACAACCTGTTTATGTCCAATATCTGGGACACTAAAAGTAAATAATTGCTAAGGACAACAAGTAAACATCATATGTATAACATCACACTTTCCCGGGCATACTCCCTTGGGAAGTTTACCAGTACTGAATGCACATCTTTCAACGAGTAACTGTCATACATAACACTTCCCCTCTTCAAAGAAAAGAAAGTTTTATAAAATAAAGCTTTCTTTTGCAATACTGGATAATTGTATACAATATGTTTAGCAAAATTTGTGCAAAACTAATCAAATACAACAGCACAAAGCTGGACATCAGCATTGTAGAGGCACTTCAGCTCTGCTTAGGGTGTCTGGAATGATATTATCTCTTCCTCGGATATGTCTGATGTCAAGATTGTGCTCTTGCAACATGAGACTCCACCTGAGTAAACGCTGGTTCTTGTTTTTCATTTTATGTATGAAAGTCAGTGGATTGTGGTCACTGAAGACAACAATTGGTGCATGTGAAGAAGCTAAGTAAACTTCAAAGTGCTGAAGCGCAAGGATTAGAGATAGGCATTCTTTCTCTATGGTAGAGTAATTTCTCTGATGCTTGTTAAACTTTTTGGAAAAATAACAAACAGGATGGTCAACACCATTGTCATCTTCTTGCAACAATACACTGCCTGCACCAACATCACTGGCATCTACAGCCAACTTGAACTCTTTGTCAAAACTTGGTGCTAAGAGAACCGGAGCACCTCTAAGTATGGCCTTGAGCTTATCAAATGACTTCTGGCAGTCATCTGTCCAAACATACTTGGCCTTCTTACCAAGCAAGTTTGTCAGAGGCTCAGCTATAGCCGAGAAGTTGTTGCAGAATTTCCTGTAATATCCAGCCAAACCCAGAAAGCGCATCAGTTGTCTTTTGCTAGTAGGTACAGGAAAATCTGAGATAGCCTCAACTTTAGCTTCTACAGGTTTTACCTGACCTTGACCTACAATGTGTCCAAGAAATGTCAAGTTTGCATGGCAAAATTCACTTTTTGCCAAGTTCACAGTTAGTTTAGCATCACTTAGCCGGTCAAAGAATGTATAGATTGTCTGCAAGTGTTGTTGCCACTCCTCACTGAAGATAATAGCGTCGTCGATATAGGCTTTACAGCCATCCAGATTGGAAATCAAACTGTTGACCAGCCGCTGAAAAGTCGCAGGCGAGTTCTTCATTCCAAATGGCATGACTTTATACTGGTACAGTCCATCTGGTGTAACAAATGCCGAGATCTCCTTTGCTCTGTCCGTGAGGGGTATCTGCCAAAATCCCTTTAGCAGATCGAACTTTGTAACATACTTGGCATGTCCAATATTATCAATGCAGTCATCGATTCGTGGGATGGGAAAAGTGTCTGTTTTAGTGACAGAATTGACTTTTCGATAGTCTGTGCACATTCTAAATGTCCCGTCTGGCTTTGGTACAAGAATACAAGGAGAACTCCATTCACTTTGGCTGGGTTCAATGAAATCATTGTCCAGCAAATATTGAACTTCTTCCCTGAGATATTGCTGTTTTACAGGGTTCATTCTGTAAGGATGTTGCTTTACAGGTTTTGAACCTTCAATAATGTCAACATCATGATAGATTTTGTCAGTTCTGGATGGAATGTCCGGAAATAAGTGCTCATATTCGAGAACTAACTGTTTCAGTTCAAGTCTTTTGTCTGAATCAAGGTGAGACAGTTTCTGATCAAGATTCTGTAGTATGTCAGAATTCTGGAGTTTCGATGACGAGGGATCAGATTTCTCCAAGTTGAAGTCCTCAGAGTCCATTTGATTTTGTTCATGAGGGACAGAATTAACTATATTTACTGATGAAATAACAGAACTATCCCTATCAATATACTTCTTGAGCATATTAATGTGACATAGCTGTTTTTGCTTGCGCCTCCCAGGAGTGTTAACAATGTAATTCACGTCACTTAACTTTTTATCAACAGTATACGGGCCATAATATCTAGCGAGTAAAGGTCTGCCAGGAATGGGCAAGAGAGCAAGTACCTTGTCTCCAGGTTCAAAATTTCTGTCTTTAGCATTTTCATCATAACGAATCTTCATTTTGCTTTGAGCAGATTTGAGATTGGACCGAGCTGCATCACAGGCCTTTGATAGTCTGTTTTTGAAATCAGACACATACTGAAGTAAGTTCAAAGAACTGTCATCATCTGAGAGAAATTTCTCTTTTAGAAGTTTTAACGGTCCACGTACAGTGTGCCCAAAAACAAGCTCAAATGGGCTGAACCCCAGAGACTCTTGTACAGATTCTCTTACAGCAAATAGAAGCAAGTGTATGCCTTCATCCCAATCTTTTTCAGTGTCAAAGCAGTAAGATCTGATCATGTTTTTCAAAGTTTGATGGAATCTTTCTAAGGCACCTTGGCTTTCAGGGTGGTAAGCCGATGACTTGTATTGCTTAATTCCAAGTTCGTACATGACTTGCTGAAAAATTCCTGACATAAAATTTGAGCCCTGGTCTGACTGGATAGATTTTGGGAGGCCTACAAATGTGAAGAACTTCACAAGTGCATTAACTATTGTTTTAGCCTTGATATTTCTGAGTGGGATAGCTTCAGGAAAGCGAGTTGAAGCACACATTATGGTCAGAAGATATTCACAACCTTTCTTTGTTTTGGGTAAGGGACCTACACAATCAATAATCACTCTGCTGAAAGGTTCATCAAAGGCAGGAATGGGCTGTAACTGAGCTTTAGGAATAGTCTGATTGGGTTTTCCTACCATCTGACAAGTGTGGCAGGATTTGCAGTGTTGAGATACATCAGATTTTATTCCTGGCCAGTAGAAATGATTTAGAATCTTGTGATAGGTCTTATTTACACCTAAATGGCCTGACATTGGAGTTTCATGGGCCAAGTTTAAGATTTCAGGGCGATAAACCCTAGGGATCACAATTTGGTGGTTAACAGTCCACTCATCTTCTGCTGAGACATCTGGAGGACGCCATTTTCGCATTATTATGCAATTTTTGACATAATAGCAAACAGGGACCTGGGATATTTCTTTTTCATCTAAAGCCCTTTCAAATAAAGGCGAGATCTCAGAATCACTGTGTTGTTCTTTACAAAGCTGTGACCTTGACAGCTGGTCATGACCTTGGTCATTTGAGTTGGAAGGTGAAAGGTCATTTTCTGACCCCGACCTTGGATTGCTAGGGTCAGTCTGAATATCAGACTGACTAGAGGAAAGAGATGTTGAAATCTCTTTATTAAAGGACTGACCTATCAAAGTGTCAATTAAATTTATGTCCTGCATCCCATCATATAATTTGGCTTTCTTAGCCATTGCCCTAGTAACAGCACAAGAAGGGTAAAGGTCAGGAATTTCCTGCTCAATGAGATCAGGCGGTTGATCAACACATGGTGTGCTGGTCAAAAGTGGGTTTACCACAACCTTATCTCCTGCCAAATCATTGCCTAACAGCAAATGAATACCTTTAAAAGGTAGATAAGGTCTAATACCTACAGCCACGGGACCTGTTACTAAGTCAGAGGACAAATAGATATTATGGAGGGGTACGTTAACAAATCCACACTCTACGCCCTGGATAAGGACACTTGTCCCAGAAGAAGACTTCTCGGAAAATGGCAAGGTATCTGCCAAGATAAGGGATTGAGAAGCTCCGGTATCTCATAAGATTTTGATAGGGGTAGACTGGGCAGAGTCACTGTTAAGTGACACAAAACCATCTGATAAGAATGGTTCATAAATCTCCATAATAGAATCCTCAGAGACTGACTCTTTACAAGTTCTGGTCAGTATAGGGTTTTCTTCCTGGATACAAGACTGTGGTTTAGCCTTTAAGGAGGTGAGACCTGTCGGTTTAGCACTATCTAGATTTTCTCTTTCTTTCTTTCGTTTCAGTGCCAAACATTCAGAAATAATGTGGCCAGTTTTCTTACAATAATTACAAATTGGCTGGGATAAGGGATTTTGTCCTTTGTTTTCACTAGAAAATTTGGGTTTTGGACTGGAATTGTCAGTTGGATTACTGGGATTGGCTTTGGGACCGGACTGAGGGAAATATGGTTTTGACTGAGGGGTAATTTGCTTTGATTGAGGGTTATATGGTTTCCTAGGATATGGCTTGTTGACAAATGAAGCCTTATGAGTCAAAGCATAGTCATCAGCTAAACGTGCTGCTGTTTCCAAGTTTTCAACTTCTCTTTCGTTCAAGAAAGCCTTAACATCAGAATTTATGCACCGTTTGAATTCTTCAACAAGCATGAGCTGCCTTAGCTTTGCATGATCAGAACCTACTTTCTTTGAAGAACACCATCTATCAAATAGTTGCTCTTTTGTTCTAGCAAACTCAACATGAGTCTGGTCATGTTCTTTTTTACAGTCTCTAAATTTCTGCCTGTATGCCTCAGGGACCAACTCATAAGCCTTAAGAATAAGTTCCTTTACTGTATCATAATCTGAGCTTTGCTCAAGAGAAAGCTGAGTGTAAATATCTCGAGCTTTACCAATTACAACACTTTGCAAAAGCAAGGTCCAGTGCTCTTTTGGCCATTTCAAGTTTTCTGCCACCTTCTCAAAATGTAAAAAATATTTGTCAACCTCTTTTTCTTGAAATGGAGGAACGAGACGAATGTGTTTCGTGACATCAAATACCATACTAGTGGCCAAAGGCAAAGATTTTGATTTAGATTTGCCTTGTAACTCAAGCTCTTTCATTTTTAACTCAAATTGTAACTTTTCCTTTTCAATTTCAAGCCGTTCTTTTTCAATTTCAAGCTTTTCTGCTCTTTCTAACTTTTCTCGTTCCATTTCCCTTTGTTTTTCCTTCTCTCGTTCTTCCATTTCTAGTCTTAATTTCTCAAGTTCTAATTTTTCTCTATGCATTCTATCTTCTCGTTCTATAGTTTCTAACCTTATTCTCTCTTCTCGCTCCTCTTTCTCCCTTCTTATTCTCTCCTCTTGATCTAATCTTAATTTTTCTAATGTAATTTGATTTTTTATTTCAATTTCTCTCAGCTGCAAGTCAGTCTGAGTGACTAGAATCTTAGAGGTAGCCGAGGAATCAAAAATTTCCTCGTCAACAAAAAACTGAATCAAAATGTTCTTAATTTCATGTTTTAACATGGAAGTCTTGATATTTGACAACCCATAATGATCAGCTATGTCTAAGAGGTCACTCTTTTTGGCCTTATCTAACAGCTCCTGAGAAGGCGCAGCAATAAAGTCACTTAGTTTGAATGACATGGTTGCTTTTTGCTGGCTTTAGCTATTTAAACAGCAAACAGTGAAGATACTTTAGAATTTTAAATAAATTTGGTGCACAAGAAATTTCAATCCCGGACTCGAGCCCCCAATTCTGTTACGTGCCAGGCGTAACTAGAAGATTAAGGAAACCAACAAGTTGGTTAGCCAGCAACAAGCTTTGTTTAAAATTTAACAAATTTATTTAGAAGTGATTTAACCAGTAATTACATGTGAAACAATCAAAAGCATATATACAATCAAACAAAAATGAATGTACAATACCTTTCAAGATGTTAATTCCCTTAAAGAATGTCTGAATGTCCCTCAGAATTTTTTAACACAAGTCTGTATCAGTTTCTGATCCCAAGAATTAAAGTTTGTTTCAAAATAGCACTATGTCCCAATCCAGAATCGAATATCACAAAGTAATCCAAGAATAAGTTTAAATTCCAGTAAGATAGATTTTGACTTCTTAATAGTAACAGTACCCAAAGATTGTCCTTATGAAAATTTGTAGCCCTTATATAGCACTGAGGAGCATTCAGGATTCTTCCAGCAAATTCTATGATATCATATACTAAAAATAACAAGTTGTTTACCAAAATTTAATGTTTTGGAATATTCTAGAGAGGCCATTATCCTTCCAGAAAATTCCACAATATTCTTTTGACATAAAAAAAAGATTTTTCTAGAAGATTCTACATCTCTGGTTCTTCCAGATTTTTCCGGACTCCTCCGTCAAAGAACAATTTGAAATTTCTAGAAAATTCTGAAGTAAACAACCTGTTTATGTCCAATATCTGGGACACTAAAAGTAAATAATTGCTAAGGACAACAAGTAAACATCATATGTATAACATCACACTTTCCCGGGCATACTCCCTTGGGAAGTTTACCAGTACTGAATGCACATCTTTCAACAAGTAACTGTCATACATAACACAAGCTAATAACTTGAAAGAATTGTTCAAAGATGTACCCGTTGGAAAGATTTTATCATTTCTTAGACAAGTAAATCTGTTTTATAAAATATAATTTTTAAATCACCAATCTTATTATTTCATATATCGTTTCTTTACAACGACATTTATATCTTACTTAGTGTTACTTTTTAATACGAGTTCAATATATTTTAACGTTTTACCTTGTTAGACGCTAATGACCCATCAGGGTTGATGCGTCGTTAAACAACAAACAAACAAACAAACCAGTCATATAGGTATATATGGAAATGAGAAAGTTGGTAAGAACGCTAAAGAATCGTTAAATCTAGAACAAACTGTTTTCAAAATTCCTTATGTCAATTTTAAACCTTTTATTAACGAGTACACCTCTGATAAATGGCAAACAATCTGGAACGGAGCAAACTTTGATAAATTAAGGGAAGTTGAACCGATCGTTAAACGACCAAAAGTAATTCATAAACTTTCGAGACGAGAAGAAATCGTTCTTGCTCGTCTCCGAATCGGCCATACAAGAATAACACATTCCCACTTATTAAAGCGAGAAGATCAACCCAAATGTATTGGCTGTGATACACCATTTACAGTTAAACACTTTCTTTTGGAATGTACTGACTTTGCTGCGGAGCGAGTTTCCTGTTTTCAAGCTAATAACTTGAGAGAATTGTTTAAAGATGTACCCGTTGGAAACATTTTATCATTTCTTAGACAAATAAATCTGTTTTATAAATTGTAAATTTTAACCATCAATGTTATTATTTCATATATCGTTTCTTTACAACGACATTTATATCTTACTAAACGTTACATTGTAATATGATTTCAATATATTTTTATCGTTTTGCCTTGTTAGACGCTAATGACCCATCAGGGTTGATGCGTCGTTAAACAACAAACAAACAAACAAAATAAGATCCTCTTCTGCCATCTTTGCTTTAAGTGGTCTGGAAGTGGAGAGTTCCAATCTGCATTCTCTCTACAAATAACTTGTAAAATCTGTTTTCCTTTCAACCAGGAACTCAAGAGGATCATACACCGAATTTAGTGTAGATAGTATACCACGTCTCGTCAGTGGTCGTTCACTCAAAGTTAGATGGAATTGGAATGAGTCTGATTCAGCACACCACTGTATGCCGAGCGTCTTTTCAACTGGAATGGCATCATTCATCAGATCAAGATCTTTAAGCCCATTTGCCAAGTCTTCTGGAGGAATGCTGTCCAGAACTTCCTTTGAACTTGACAAAAATTTGTGAAGACGGATACCGCCCTTGAGCACAATTTCTTGCTCCTATCAAACATCTCAATGGCGTCTTCAACTGTTGCAACACATTTGAGGCCATCATCAACATAAAAAATCCCCTTTGATGTAGTTAGCAACAACAGATCCAAATTCACTCTCGTTGTCAGAGGCCACTTGCCTTAGAGCGAAGTTGGCACATCCTGGTGACGAGACTCACCCAAACAAATGGACGCACAGCCGATATTCCAATCACCATTTTTCCACCATAGAAATCTTAAGTAGTTCCCGTCTTTGGCAATGACTCTAAATTGATGGAACATTCGCTCAATGTCACAGATAAATGCGATCGGCTCCTTTGCCATTGACTTGTTGTTAGGTAGTGCGGGTCTGCCTGCTTTAAACGGTAGTGGCATTTCATAATGGCCATCTTCTAAATGAATCTCATTCTGTAAGAGGCTCAGAAACTTGCAGTCTTCCAAAGGCATGACTCTGCCACCAGCTTCCATCTCGCTGAAATCAAGCTCCATCATTGCGGCTACGTCAGTCGGCTTGATAGCTTCTTTGATCTTTGCCTGAAGAGAGACTAGAGTTCTTTCTGGAAGACTAGGGTCTTTGCACAAATGAGGTGGAACCTGACAAGATAGAATTCTATGGCAAACTTAAATATCGTGAGTCTCACCTTCTTCCACGATACCCAATATACCCCATCCGAAATCTGTGAGTTCAGCGTTAGGACCCTTTGTGTCTGGTGCTATTTCTTCTCTTGGTATCAAAGCCTGCGCGCAGTTGTACCAAATTAAAAGTCCAATTTCGCAATCCATCAAAGGCATTAGCTCATTTGCTATATGTAATTAACTGGACAAGGAATGTGGGACCTATTGGCAGGCATAATCTTTCTGGAGTATGCAGTCGGAAGCTGTATCTTCGCTGTCAAATTAAAACCCTTAACTGATAGACCCTTTATCTCAAAGTCTTTACTACCACATTTTCAGCTGTCATAGAAAGCATCAGATCAACCTCTACCCCTGTAAGTCCCAACGCACTACAGGTGTCTTCCAGTATAAACGTTGTATCTGATTGGGAATCCAACAAGGCATATACCAGTCTTTCTGTTCCTGGGCAATCAGCATGAGACAAATACACCGGTAATATCATTGAACAGATCTGGCATTCTGTTGAATGACTCGCAAAAAGAGGTTCCAAGCATCGCAGACGCAGTTCTGTCAACAATTGATTGATTTCCCACAATTTCTTTCACAGAGATGTTTTCACTTGTGGACTGTTTTGGAATCTTATCTCCATGTAATGAGATTGGGTGCTGTTTTACACTCTCGGCACCGTTTCTTCTGCCTACATTGTTTGGAGACATGATTGGAACCTAAACAGCCATAACACAGCTGTTTTTCACGCACAAATTTTCTGTCTTCTATTGATTTAGACAGAAGCTGTTTACAATCATCAATATCATGATCTTTGAGACACAAAGCACATTTCCGTTTTTTTTTTTTTTGCTTTGGCATCTGGTCATTATTTGCTTCTGTCAGAAGAGAGTGACCCTTCAAGGTAGGCCCTCTATTGAGCCTGGCATGACCACCTGGTTTATTCGTGTGAGTCTTATCTTGTTTAACAGCATTAAGTGATGTCACAAGATCATACGCAATCCTAGCTTCTCTTTCTACATAGAGCATATTCCTTGAAAGGCGGGAACATAAATTCCTTGAAAGGCGGGAACTTCTTTTCCTAATACTGAGCTACAAACCTTTTCCAGCAATAAACCATCCATTCAGGATTTATGTGTAGCAACTTCCTGTTCTCTCTATCATAATCTAGACAACTAAGACCCGAGATACTATCCATAGCTGTGAAACACTGTTTCAGAAAATCAGAAAACTTCCTTAGTCCAAAATTGTCTCTTGACTTGTGTACCAGGCTGTAATTTTGGCCCAAAACAGGCACACAATATCAAAACAATGTCAAGGGGTTCGACTGAATCCCGGGTTCGATCGAACCCCCCTCTTGACCCAAATTATTTTATTTTCATGTGAAATTTCATGAGATTTTGTGTGAAATTAGGCAAACGAGCCCCCCCCCCCCCCCATTTCTACATTTGAACCCCCTCTTTAGAAATCATGGATCCGCCTCTGCAAGTGCTTGTTTAATACGAAGGGCGTTCAAAAAGTTCGCGGAAAAGTGCCATCATATCCTTATTTTGTAAACCAGCTGAATTTAACTCGTATACTTATATAGACAAACATAATTTGTACTTATACAGCAAATTTTGCTGCTCTGGCATGAATACAACGGTAACAGTGGTTGCTATGGAAACCGTACATCACGACTACCGGCCCACTTTTGTTCAATTTTACAAAAAGTCGATGTTTAATGATGACGTTGCATTTGATAGTTAACCCGCTATTTTCACCAAACTTTGTATGAGTAAAGTTCAATTTTGGCGGTAAGCACATGACGTCATATAAATGTTTGACGTCATTTAGGCGTAAAGCGGCCATATTGTTTAGTGAGTATGCCTAAAATGCGCATGGAGCAACGGTCTTCAATATGGTATGTGTTTAAAACTGATTTTGAAAGAAAGAAACACTGCTAAGAGAAGAAAGCGCATATGGCGACCAGGAAATAAATTACTGTAATGTGTCAAAATTCTGTTGTTTGTTTGACATAATAGATATTGTTCAACTGAAATAAACTACTGCCAGTCTGTTTCTGACGTCAATGCCATCTCTAGCCTCTAACTGTCTATCGCCCAGGTCGCTGATCTGGGGCTTATCAACATCCTCTTCCTGATTCCCAAACTGGATGGCAATATTATGCAACACTGCACATGCCAGTATAATGCGACACCCCTTCACGGGGGCAGACCTCATCTCTGCCTGGAGACACTGAAATCGTTTCTTCCATCTGTCGCATTAAACCCCTCCTCACAAACCTTGATATCAAAGAATACAAATGTAGGCCGACGAGTGTCAGAAGCATAATCATGCATTTATCTTGTTTTGATTATCCAAGTGATTATCTTTGTGGCGATTTTCGTTTATGTCTTATTTACTGAAACATGTTTATTTATTTATTTATTTGTAGAAGCTTTACCTGGATGCACAATCAGCCCATCTATTTTTTTAGACCACGATCGTCGGGGGCTCATATTCCCACCCGACCATCCTTTCAATCTCAAGGCGGCCATAGTGGCCAAGTGGTTGAGAGCACTGATATTTCATTACCGCACTTAACCATTCGATCATCTCACCGATGTGTCTAAATTCAAACAACGGATAACTAACTAAATGAGAAACACTGCAGAAGCTGGGTACCTATAAAGCTGGTTTAAGCCCGCCAGTAAGTTTATATTACTGATCGTTCCAAGGCGATACTTCTGTGGTGATTCTTATTGTTTTTTGTCTTGGTGTTTAAAATTGTTTATGCTGTTGGCGCCTTATGTATGTTATCATATTTAAGTTAAGTTTAGGTAACTGAGTGGCCACCTGTTTGGGAAAAAGCTGATCATTCGGTTTACGATATGTTTTCATGGTATAAGTACCTGATCGTTAATTTATTTTTCCCACCTCGGTTTTTGGAGTGGGAATCATTTTCTGAATTCGCCTTTTTTCTGGTCGTTGCCTACTTGTAACTTTTTACTATTCCTCTTCTTTAGCAATCTTATGTGGTTGTATAGCTCGGTTTGTGTTGGACCTGTTCAGAAACCTCTTTGTTGGTTTTCGCATCAGGCTCATGTGTTCTGATGAGCTGTGCAGTTACGCATATGTAAGAAGCAGATTTTTTCATGACGGGGCTCATGTAAAGTAATACTAACAATTTTTAATACAATGATCTTCATCAATAAAAAGCGCATTGATAGCCGTCTTATTTGATAAGTTTATCAGCATGGATATGTTCTCCCAATAATGATTCTGGGCTCGTGAATAGGATATCACATTTGCTATTGGACACATCCTCCTTTCATTGGCGAGTTTCCTTCTGTATTTGTCATCATATCTTGAGGCGGCCCCCGTGGCCGAGTGGTTAAGAGCGCTAATATTCCATTACCGCACTTAACCATTCGATCATCTCACCGCCATGACTGGTGTGGGTTCGAGCAAAGCTGGCCACATGTGAGACAAGCCAAGTTCTGCTTGCGGGTGTGTCAGGTGTTTTTTCTCGGGGTTCTCCAGTTTTCTCCTCACCTACTGATTGGCCCGTCTCATATGAGCTGAAATACGAGGGATCATCAAAAATTAAGTGGACTTTTCCCATAACTTGACAACAATTCCGGCGAACATATTCAAATTTCAGCTGGTAATAAACTTGCATATCTCCACTAGATTCTGAAAGTTTGGTTAATATAAAATGTTTTATTAGCAGTTGGTGATGATTTTTCTTACCCCACCCTCCCCATGGTGGAGCACGTCAGAAATGACGTTAAGTTTGGCACTGCAGTATCGCATTTCTTTTGCGTTTTCTTCAAAACGGTTTTGCAGATCACAGCCAAACGTGTCATGTGTCTTAATAAATCCATAACAAAACAATTTATGCTTGCTCAAAAATTACGGTGGTCCGGTTGTGCACCTACTTTGTTTTGCTTTTTTCAAAATGTTTAAGCGATGTCTGAATTGCATGCAACACAAATCAACCGGCAATATTGTAAAAATTCCCATTTGAAACTAATCCTAATTTCGTAATTTGCCGGTAAAACTTCAATGTCCTTCGATAAAGCATTACAAATGAAACATTTTGTGCACGTTTGAACAAATAGGACCCCAAATAAATATCGAACTTCATATCCGTCACTTAAAATGTTCTAACGTCTAAATTATAATGTTAAAAGTCAGCATCCTTATGTCCAGTCCAAATTTATTTTCAAATCAAGGCAATACATTAAAAAATTTATATAGATTTGTAATTTAAACCATGTCCCAATAGTTAAATAATCTTTTAACATACTTTGAGTAGTAAAACTGTAAAAATCAATAGCCCTAAAAAGCACATTTTGTGGTTCAAAATCAGTGTTTTTGCGTCGACGTCACTGACGTCATCGGAGTGCTCCATGGTGGCGAAAGTGGGTGTTTTCATTTCACAATAACTTTGTAACGGATGAAGGAATTGTGATGAAATTTTGCACACTGCTGCATATTACATGGGTCCATGTGGATTGAAAGTTTGAGTGGAATCGAGTCATATAATCATAAGTTATCAGAAAAGTCCACGTAATTTTTGATGATCCCACGTAATCTTGAAAGGGACGTTAAACTGAATAAAAAAAATCACATCTTGAATGTATGCTGCTTTAACACCCTTTTCGGTAAACTGTGAAGCCTGGTACTGCATTAAGTGCAACAAGAGGAGATAAAACAATAACTGTTGAGTGTTCATCTTGAGCACACTTCAGATTTTTGAACACAAATGGCGCTACTTCAAGTCAGACTTTTGCCACTGCCTGTTGGGGAACAAAATAGTAAACACTTTCCATTTAAATCTGCCTCAACTACAAGTTTTTGATAAGGTCATATGACTGTATAGCATAATGTATACAGATAATTTTGAATAGCTGCATCCATTATGTAAACCACGATTTATATGGAAAAAAGTCTCAAATGTATGTTTCATTATATTTCATTTCCTTATAGATATTTAGTGAAACAATGGTCTACTATTTTATATTTTTTACTACTCGTGTAATAAATGTGAAAATAATCCACGTATCTACTTAGCCAGTAAAACTGAAAGTCTCTGGTTTTATCACTTTGTCATATTTCTCTCTTGATCCTAAATCAGATATGGGACATTAGCAGCAGTCATGCTGAACATCTGTTTACACTAACTACAGCTATTTATATACTAGACGAAGAGGTATAACAGGTGGTCTTAATGAGGTGTCTGCGAAATTTCATAGACAGTCATTCCCAAATTTCACCTATGTTCTAAGCATATGAAGAGAGTAAACTCATTATTGCAAGAATGTTAGTGGAGGTTATAGAACATGATACATGTACTATAGTGTATATAGACGATATTCAACAAAGGACGGGAGCCAGTCAAATCGGCGACATGTACAGATGAAAGATTTACCTGACCAATTATCCGCAAAGATTAAATTGCTGGCCGTCCAAGAATTGCTATAGATAATGCCCTAACAACATACACATCTTTTACTCTGTAATATCTGTTTCCATAGAACCCTGAAATTTTCCGAGTACATCCAGTTTCGAATTGCCCGTCCGCACAGGACTTTTTTAGAATTCACAAGCTTTACGCTCGGAAAGCGTTGCAAGTCTTTTCTGAAATCACCGTGACGTCAGCGCCGATATCCACTTGAAACTTCACGTCCATTCAGCCGACCGAACGCGTGTGAGCAACGGTTTCGTCTCCACTGAGCCGATACTCTGGTCTGACTCGTGACACTGGACTGGGCCCAAAAATCCCTGCCCGTCGTCGCTGCTATCCGCGTTTATCTTGTTCACGATGGATTTAGATAAGCAAAATTTTGCCCAGTGGCCTTTTACTGAGCATTTATGACATTTTGAGTCCTTCGCCGGACACTTGTCTCTGGGATGATTTTCTCGACCACAGCGTTTGAATTTCACTAAACTTGCTTATTTATTTACAATTTTGTTCATCTTAGCCCATTTCGTTCTGGTTTTCACAGCGTCCACCGATTCAAGACTTTGACCCCTTACTGTAGACTGCTTATTCTTTACTGCCTCGCTTTGTCTAGCATGCGCTAAAGCTTTCTCCAACGTTAGTTAAACATTTAGCTGGAGCTTTTCAGATAGTCTAGATTTTCACATCCCTACTACGAGCCTGTCTCTGATTAAATCATTCTTCAAGGCTCAAAATAGTAGTTTTTTGCCAATTTGTTCAAACTTGTTACGAATTCGCCTTCGCACTGTACTCTTTGGTTAAAGTGCACCTTTTCGAATATATTGTTCATGTTTGGAACAATATTTTAAGTCCCGTTTCAGTGTCATACACATGTTTTTGCTCTGCCGTTATACTGTCTAGAATGTCATCGGCCTCACTCCCAATACAGTAAATGAACGAATTTACTTGTAACTCCTGTGGTTGGTCAACTAGGTTTGACGCTATTCTGAAACGTCCATTTTCCCATTCATGAGGCTTGGTGAAGTCAATCTTCTCGGGTGCACGAACTGATAGGATTCTCATTTTAATTAATTTCCAGTTTAACTGTTTTTGTTGTGTTTATGTATTATTCCAAATTCAGTTACCGCTGCCACAATGTTATATTAGTAAATAATAAATAATTGGGTTCATTTAAACAGGAGCAATAGAATCATATGTATATATTTATTGACAAGAAAACATCTATTCACTCAGGCGTCTAAACAGACATTACGAAACATCTCCTTTTGCACAAAGTATTCCATAATTCAGCTTATTTTGATTATATATTTGTGCATTAATTACACTTGTCTATAAATTCATGTATTGTGTGTATTACCTCATCGATTCGACGATAACATATACCCACAATTTATGATTAAACATATTCCAACAATGTATAATTTTATCAACTTTTATTAAAAGTGATAATTTTATACCTACCCTGATTTCCCTCATTTTTACTATACGAAAAGTATAGTTTTTACTATACGAAAAGTATAGTAAGGTGCAAATCTGGGGTAACTTTCATACGCAGAAGTTTTCATAATGAACCATCATGAGCTCTTAAAGTATTTAAGAGGCAACCTGCAGATAATGATATCAATGATATTCCAAGATGGATTGCTACTACCGTGACAGACGGTCAAGTATTTTGGTTCTCATGAAATATACTCATCAAAAGAAGTTTTGCACCATTTAGATTTTTTTTTCATATTTCTAAGTGACATTTTGACTTACAAATTTTAAACCTACCTGTTTGAATTTGCACAGTATGAAAGATTTTGATAATGTGTATGATGAGACCAAAAATGTTGCGGAAACGATTTTAAGAAAACTTGAAACTTCCCATTTTCTAAAAATACTGAAAATCGAAAATAAAATCCACCAAAAATGCCACAGCGTTAAGAACACATTTTTTTTTTCAAATCTACATACAAGAAAAATCATTTTTTTTTTTTATTTTTTTGCTTAAAATGGTTGCCTTCAGTATCTCGAGTGAGGATGTGAAGCGAATTCGGGTTTGGAAGCCCAGAAATAAAGATGTGCGCTTTGTGCTGCATCCCAAATTTTGGTGTTTTCAAAAACATGCATTTTTGCACATTTTAACAATCTTTTCAAGAAAAATTATTGCTTTGTTGTTCACGAAGTCCGGTCCTTTAAGATGGTATTAAGTTTTAAAATTTTATTTGAAAAACATCTATTATAAACAGTATTTTAAAATGAGATAAAATATTATCTGGTGCAAAACTTCTTTTGATGAGTATATATGGCACTGTCAGTCAGTCAATAATACTACACTTACTTAAAGCGTTTTGCTTATGATTGCAATTGCAGTGTACTTAGTGGAGAATCAATTACTGTGTAATTGTTAATGGTGATTAAGGTATGTAGGGCGCGCATCCCTAGGTAGCTCGATTTGGACATAAGACTCGTCAAAAGATCTTGAAAGTCCATGAAGTATCACATGGAAGGTGAATTAGTACGAAACAATTGCAAGTTTTCCGTTACACTTCGGTTGCACGCACAGTATTAAAGTATTTGTACCTTTACACTCTGATGATCTATTCACGTGCTACTAAGCAGTCTGATGCCAAATCGAGCTATAAATGTAGCAATGTATGTCACGTCGGTACATTGTTATATTCTAGGTGTTTGTTGCCGTGTCGAATTATACTGGTATTCAAATTATTCAGACAACTATTATCTAAGAATAAATTATGAAACATTAGATAGAGTAAAGTTTAATGTTATTAATATCATATAACCACAGTTGTCGCAATGCATAACAGCACGCTTCTCACCATAACCATAAAACGTCAAGGCATGGCCCAACATACTAATCACAGCATTTGGTCCGTGCAGTTGGGTACAATCAAGACCTATGTTTTGAACAGAGAAGCACAGAACTGTTATAAGAGAACGCGCATCTATTATTTTTTATGATCGCGCCAGACTCACTTTACAGGTTAACCGTTATAAGCCTGACTGACACGCCTGTTCCTTTTGGTCAAATACATTCATTATTTTAACGGTAAATATGTGATGCGAGTCTACGACCATAACAGAAGTTGATGCATTTACTTTTAGGTGATTTTGATGGCTGACATTTTATGGTGGTTTATCTTTTTTTTCGTGTGTTAGTTTTTTGTGTTAGATTTTCTACATGTAATGTGTAAACATTTACCTACCTATACTTTGGTCCTTGTCTATAAGATTGTTCAACTCCTGGGAACTGCCGACTAACCGCACACCAATGAGTTGCACCTTTCTGAGGGAGAGGAAGAATAATGGCCCCATCTTCCTGCAGATGCGGCAGGTTGTTGTAGGCCAAACTGACCACTGTAGCTCACCAGGAAGTATACACAATACTTAATCTCTATATTTGAGAGCATAATCTGTTGCCATGGATTCTTGTTACCTTCCCAGTCAAGTTAATACGTGTTGTAAGATTAGTCAGTGAATATTTACCAATATCATATGAGCCTCCGCATGGGAAAACCAACAATCTGCATAGGCAAAAACAAAGGCGCAGATCAGCTTCGCAGTAACTGCGAAGCTGATCAGCGCCTTTGTTTTCGCTACACAGATAGTACAGTTCTTCTACTTTCTAAATCCAAAATTACCAGCCTCTAACCATCTTCTATGACTGTACAGCCCCATTTGTGTCAGACCTGGTCGGAACCCAAATTGTTGGTTTTCTCACGCACAGGCTCATATATAAACCGAAACGACTGACACTGGTGACACATTTTTATTTTGAAATTCAGAGCCATATGGTTTTATTGTCCTGTCACCCCACAACATTTTCTGCTAATTAACTCCTGTTTCTCGCAAGACTCCAATAATGTACATTTCGTTTTCATCTTTATTTATTTCTCTAATAACAGTTAATTAACTCCTGTTTCTCGCAAGACTCCCATAATGTACATTTCGTTTTCATCTTTATTTATTACTCTAATAACAGTTAAAATATGGAGATAGGGCGTAAAAATGGTCCAAAATATTCAGTGTGTTCATAAATGTTACTAGAGTAACGTTTGTAACTATGACAGTAACATCTGTAACTCTATTGTAATGGCTTATCAATTCAAAGACGTTTAAAAGAAAATTGTATATAAAGAAAGTGAAAGAGTCTTGTAACAATTGTAACTCTAATGTAAACATACCGAAACATGGACGTATATCGACGTTAAGAAGTTATTTTCTATCCTCTGGCGCCTGTTTCTGTGTAACATCGTAATTTCTATTTTCAATTTACCTAGGCTAGACATCACTGTTGAAACTCTTCAAACGCACAGTCTGACTCACCTGTTAGAATACAGAAAAATAGGTCCTGATCTAAAGATGACACGTTTACTTTCACCTTCGCTCGTGGCACAAGCTAACCTCTCACCGGACAAATAATTATTCCTGAACTTGATCACATCAAACTTCAAAGATGACACGTTGACCTTTTGATCTTGCTCGTGGAAAACATGCAGAACTGTTGCTTGTTAAAGATAAATTGATAGAAGCCACCGCTTTAAATATTATCGCTTCGGTCCTTTGTTACTGTGACAAACCGAACTGTTTTAAAATGATAATGTTATAATTTAATGTCAAATTTAAATTTAATAAAGTTTTTATTTCAAATGTAAAGGAGAGGGAACGAATTCTGTTCTGCGTTGATGGAGTTGAGGCAATTTCCGTCGCTTTCTAGTGACGACGCCTGTCGGGTTAAAGTGCCCCGCCCGAGGACGTCGGTTCATTAAATTGATGGAGAAGGTGACAACACCATCAACGAGAACTAATATTTGTTCAAACACATCATTAATCTAAGTCTGCAAAACTGTCAAATCCGTAAAGTTTCCAACATAACATTATCTGGTAATAATTTTGGCTTATGATTCAATGTATACATATAAATCGCGTGAACGGCTCTGTATATAATTAATTAATTAGTTTTGAATACGTTAATATAGCCCTGAATTAAACATGTATATGTCCGAAATAACCCATCAATAGCCCTGAATTAAACCTGGTGTCCAAAATAACCCATTTAATGGCCCACGTCGAACAAACCCCACTCAACCAACATAAAAAATAACTAACCGAAAAATCGTCAGTGGGAATCTTTTTTCAGATTGCGCCTTTTCCTGATCTTTGCCTACTTGTACATTTTCAGATATTTTATTTTGTCACCCCAATACATTTAATATACATTACCGCCAGCTAGCCCAATAAGTATTTAATATCTCGATTTAGTGTTGAACAACTGTCCACAAATAAGTATACATCTTTGTGCTACAATTTAGTACCATAGCTACATAATTAGTTCCACGATTGTACCAATATATATGTGCCAAGTGTTACCGCAATAATGAATATATAATTTGCAGTATTTCATGCTACCTACTAAAATTTAGTTCAAGTTTGTACCAATATATATACATATATCGTATGTACTGAAAAAGTAAGGCAATATTTATTACAAAAGAAAGTCGCATTATTACAATACGTATAGAATTATTCACGTGAAAACATAAATTCAAAATTAATCACTTGTGTAAATAAATTCATTGTATATATATTCTTCAAAATGATGTGTAAAAAAACATGGGGTCGGTGAAGGGGAGGAGGAGCCGACAACCGACGGGGAGGAGGAGCCGACAAAAAATATTGAAAGAGGAGCAACAAAGAAAAGAAAAAGAGAAGAGAGTATTAGAAGAGGAAAAACAGAGAAAAGAAGAGGCGAGACGACAGGAAGAAGCAAGACAGAGAAAAGAAGAGGAAAGAAAGCTGGAAGAAGAAATCAGACAAGGGGAGGAGATCAGGCTAGTTCAAGGAAGACAGAAAAAAGGAGAAAAGAGGATGAGAAAAGACAGGAAGAAGACAGACAGAAAAAGGAAGAGGAGAGAAGACTAGAAGAAGCAAAGCAGAGGAAAGAAGACTGGAAGACAGCTAAAAGATGAGGCCAAGAGACTGGCAGAAGACAGGAAAGAAAAGATTCAAAACAAGCAGGAGAGAAGCAGAAGAGACAAGATGAAATTAGGCAGGAAAGGGAAGAAGAAGAAATGAAGAGAGAGAAAGAGACAAAAGCAGGAACGGAAAAGAAAAAAAAGAGAGGAACAGAGAATGGAAGAAGCAAGACAGGAAGAAGAAAATCAAAGAGAGGAAATAGATGAGGATCTGGAACCCCATGTTACAACAGCCGATGTGCAGGCCCAGATTAGGGAGAGAGCAGCAGAGCATTACTCTAGGTGTTGGTGGTCTCCATTTTGCCACCACACGCCAGACTTTTCTAAGAGTACCAAACTCAATATTTCACAACATGATTAATGAGGTAAATTACCATTATTTTATTGACCGAGATAATGGCCACTTCCGATATATATTAAATTATCTAAGTTCGGACGGAAACTTGGACATTGCAACCCTACCCCGTGAAAATAGGTACTTAACTGAACTGAGAACTTAATGTATTTATTATCACCTCCCTGGGCTAAAGGAACTCGTTTCCAAACGATTAGAACTGTACCACACTCTTGGTATCGCCTTCTAAATTCTCTAAAAACTGTGTATACCTACCAGGAGTGAGGTGACTGTTTCGTAAACGGATTCAGATGATGTTTGAGCAGGGAAGGAATGTTCCAAATCCAGACTGAAATGCAACTTGTAGAGTGAAACACCAATCTACAACGATTACCATAAGATGCCGTGTTTAAAATTTATCAGTTCTAATTATCTAAATTGAAAATCTAAAAGAACAGAGACTACTTAAAGATAGAAGGCTATGGAATATCGACCAAGACAACGATTTTGGAATAAGTCTAAGTTAGTTTAGTTAGAGAATCAATTTACTTGTATTAAACTGAATTTTTTGCACTACAAATTTTGCTAAAATATTTGTATTGATTTAAAAAAAAATCTGCTGAAGGCATTGCGCTTCTTTTAAATTCACAGTCAGACTTCATAATATACTGTAACTCCAAAGTCTCTGTATGTCTAAGAAATCGTCTAGTCTGTCTGGATTGGTCATCTCAGTCTCTCGGTACATAAATCTGTAAAATGTCTCAAAGTTAAAACTTTTTGTCTCGAACAAGAAAAGTTTCAAAGTATCATGTTAAAAACTATCATTTTGTCTGTATGTTGTCTCAAGTAAATAACGTCAATATAAGGTCCAGATTTAAGTTTAATCAAACTTATAATTTACCCGTTCAAAGTACTGTAAATAGTATCAATGTATACTCATTTTTGGAAATTCTGTTCAGGATTTATTGACTCTACTGTCTTTGAAAGAACAATGAAGTGCTGATCAGCATACACAAATGTGTGGCTTACCTGAGCTTGTATTGTTTTGTCAACCTTAAATAGGTTTTCTTGTGATCTGGCTGCGGTGTGGTTTGAGTTGCTCAATCGTGACTATATGCCATCATTTTTAAATTGATACTTGCGCCGTTAATTTTGTCATATTTCAAAATGTTAACTTTGACGGGCAACCACCTTTGTTGTGAAGGTACTAGATGACAATTAATGTCACTGACAGAAAATATGGCTCTGTAAAAATTAGTTATGTCCTGTGCAGAGCTGATCAGTGCTATCTGCATTTGTTGTTACTTACGCATTCGACTGAAGTTATGACAATTACCAGTTGGCATTGGTTTTGCTTGTCCATTGCGTGTTCTAGTCTGTCAATGGTTAACAGATGGTTGATGTAAAGACATACAAGTTTGTGCATTTTCGGCAAATTTGGGGTATTTTTCATCCACAGGCCTGATATAATGTTACTACAGCTGGTTCTAATCTGTTTGACGCAAACCGAAAATAGTTTTGTCAGTGCCTAGTGCTGTATGGAAGCAGAGGGTGGAGAATGAGACAAATTTGCCTGTGAGACCTTGATTGCAATTGCAAGGGATCCACCTTGTCTGATACGAACAATGTTAATTATTATAAACACTTATTGTTGTTCTTGTTTGTCTAAGGATATTAAGCAAGCTGAATCATCTGGATCCCTGCAAAAAGTCTAAATTGTATGATCTAATGAGTACCAACCAAGGTCGTGATTATTCTGGTTTTTTTATTCATACTTTGCATGCTGGGTAAATGACTGCAATCTAATGTTTCAACTGTCTGGGAGTACCTCAAGGTGATACTTACCTGCTCTGGACTTTATGAACTGTATGAGTGCCGATCGGTGAGGTATCGCCTGAGGACGACAACTTGCAGCATCTTAGAAAATTGCCGTCATATGCGCTCTTCAAATCTTTTACATGCGTTAATTTTTTTAATTGATTTTATGAAATAATATGTACAGAACCAATTTGAAGATGAATTCTTTTAAGCCAACTTCACTATTGTACTGAGAAATAATTTGTTGGCAACCCAATTTAACCGTAAATACTGTAAGAGTTCATTTTATTGACATATGGTACAACCAAATGTTTTGCAATCTAGAATCAATATGTTAGTTGTAATTGCTGTTAGATTATTATTGATGTGCTGGCTGCTCATCTCATTGGGAATAAGTAGTTGTTTTTCGAGTCAAATGGCATAAATGTCTGGTATGTGTATTGACGTGATTTTGGTGGCTATAGGCCCGGCATACATCTAGATTTTTGTCTTTTGATACGGGAGGTATATACATATCTCAAACTCGATATTATCTAGTCTTGTTCGAGTTTGAGACTTGATGATGTGGAAAAACCTTACAGGTTTGGCCTCGAGGTTAGGTCAAGTTCTATGAGACTTTTATCTCATCAGGTGAGATCGGGCATGCAACAACTAAGTGAGATGGGATTTGGTTTTCTGCATTTTTGAGTCTGACGAATTAATTGTGCCATGCCGTGTTTGTATATTGATGAATGAGAAAATGTGTACATGTTAAAGTAAAAGAACCTAATGTCATTAATGCCACTGTTACTGACATAAAATGCAGCAATTTTGATAACTTTTCATGTCTGTTACAAAAACCAAATTATTCTCACTGCTTTCTGTAAGCTTAAAAAAAGTAGTTTCTTTTGTGACACAATATTAAGTTGACTTTAAATTAATTTGTCATCCAGTTTGTAATCAATTGGATTGAATATGGATGTACATTCCAAATTAATTTTTCAATTAATTAATCTATCATTGTCCATTTGGTTTAAAATTAATAAACTAAATTTATAAAGGTATATCGCTTTTGAACATACTGAGCAGTGTAAAACTTAAACATTCATGTGTTTGTTCTTTTGTCAGAAAATATTTTTTGAACTTGTACTGTATCAATTGCATTGCAATACTTCGGGGGTTAAAAGTAACAGCCATTAGCCATGTGACCGCATTTCAATTACCAACCTTTAAATCTTCGAAATTTCTTTGTATGGAAATTTTTCAGTTTGGATGCTTACCTTACGCTCTTCACGGGGGTCATGTCGTATGAAAGATTTGTTTGCTTGTTTGTTTGTTGTTTAACGACGCATCAACCCTGATGGGTCATTAGCGTCTAACAAGGTAAAAACGTTAAAATATATTGAACTCGTACTAAAAAGTAATACTTAATAAAATATAAATGTTGTTGTAAAGAAACGATATATGAAATAATAAGATTGGTGATTAAAAATTATATTTTACAAAACAGATTTACTTGTCTAAGAAATGATAAAATCTTTCCAACGGGTATATCTTTGAACAATTCTTTCAAGTTATTAGCTTGAAAATAAGAAATTCGCTCTGCTGCAAAGTCAGTGCATTCTAAAAGAAAGTGTTTAATTGTAAGTGGGGCTAATGTTACGGAACTGGGCTAATGTCTTTTGCTTTCTTGGTTTTTCGACTGTCGAACTTAGGTTCACGTCGATCGAACGTGTTTTCGTAACGATGTGCCAACTTTGATTATAAAATTTAATAACTGAAACGAGTTACTGGGCGCTCTCATGGTGTGGTCGTATACATTTACCTGTAAAAAATGATAATTTCATCCCTTTTTGGCGGCTTTGTGCCGCTGTATTCTAAGTAATATTTCACATCTCGACTCGCACCTTTCAACCGGCAACTCTCGTTTTTTTTTTCCTTGTCAATGAAACCGCAACGTCGGACTGGACGATTCGCACCTTTGGCTACGGAAACGGCCGAACTTGCAACCTTTCCTGCCCGAGTGTAACCTTTGATGACGTCACGAGGGGCACATGGGCCTGGACTATATAAGCGACGACACCCCTGGGGCCTCTGTCACTAATCGAAAAACTTCTGTATATATGAAGCCTGAATACACCTTTCCTCCAACCTTTGCAACTTAACAACATGCCAGGAAAGAGCAAGGGTCTAGGGCCTGACCAGCTCTCATAATCACGTTACGTGTTTAGTTAGCTCTTCCTGCACCTTTCCACCTTTGAAAGGTGCTTTGTTTACAGTTTGTTATGAAAGGTTGGTGCCTTGTTCTTCTATTAAGGCTTAGCTTAAACTTTAAGGGACTTCTTGTATCTTGTATTGTCTTGTATATATTCTGACTTTAAAGGTACACCTGGTTTAACCAGTAAATCCTTCTGAAATTAGGGAACCGTTACAAATATGTATTTTCTTGTGCATCTTCCGAAGTATTTATAGGGTTTAAGGGCCAGCACATTAATAATTTATTGAATACTCATCAGTGAACCTTAACTTGCTTAGTTTTCAAAGTAGTTTACTTTATTAATAGAGCGCTAGGTAGAAACTAAAACTAATCTGTGAGTCCTGTTACGAGGACCGAATAACTAACTAAATGTTATGAACCACTGCAGAAGCTGAGGGTGAGGTTATGGCCATGTAAAACCGGTTTAAGCCCGCCAGTAACTTTGTGTTACTGATCGTTCCAAGTCGATACTTCTGTGGTGGTTCTTTTTGTTTTATGTCTTGGTGTTTAAAACATTTTTTGTGCTGTTGGCGCCTTTTGTATGTTTTCATATTTTTAGTTAAGGTAACTGAGTGGTCACCTATTGGGAAAATAGCTGCTCATTCGGCTTACGATATGTTTCATGGTATAAGTACCTGATTGTTAGTTTGGTTTTTTCCCACCTCGGTTTTTGGAGTGGGAATCTTTTTCTGATTGCGCCTTTTCCTGATCTTTGCCTACTTGTACCTTTTGATTCATCAGGATGTTTATCATGATTTATTTGTTTGTTCATGATGATTCATTTACTAGTTAGAGATTCACCGCGAGGACCGAAGAACTAACTAAATGTTATGAACCACTGCAGAAGCTGAGGGTGATGTTACGGCCGTGTAAAATCGATTTAAACCCGCCAGTAACTTTGTGTTACTGATCGTTCCAAGTCGATACTTCTGTGGTGGTTCTTTTTGTTTTATGTCTTGGTGTTTAAAATATTTTTGTGCTGTTGGCGCCTTATGTATGTTTGCATATTTTTAGTTAAGTTAAGGTAACTGAGTGGCCACGTATTGGGAAAATAGCTGCTCATTCGGCTTACGAAATGTTTTCATGGTATAAGTACCTGATTGTTAGTTTGGTTTTTTCCCACCTTGGTTTTTGGAGTGGGAGTCTTTTTCTGATTGCGCCTTTTCCTGATCTTTGCCTACTTGTACTTTTTTTCTTGTTCATTCAACATCCACATGCATTGATGCCAGTCCAGGTCGAATCCACAAATTTTGTAACGCCACCTTTGGAATCCTGACAAGTACGCCTGGGCGAGGTGGTCCCGTTACAATACATAGTCGGGGCCATCATACATTTTACAGTTACATCGACAAGTTGGCTGCCATAGTTGTTTTGAAAAAAAAATGCCATCGACTGATCAACTGACAAAACCTTTTGAATCAGAAAATTGTTGAAGAATTGCCATACAAATCTAAGTTTACTATAATCAGAACCATTGGATGGATACTTTATTATTGATTATTAATTTTCTGTTCTCAAAGAATGAGAAGAATTCCTTATATTTCATTGCAATTTCCACGACTCTATATGAGCTTAGCTGGTGTTGGGATGTTTAACCCCAAATCAAACATTTCAGTTCATTAAATTTCTATTTCTTTTCAGAAATTTTGTTTGTTTGTTTGTTTGTTTGTTGTTTAACGACGCATCAACCCTGATGGGTCATTAGCGTCTAACAAGGTAAAACGATAAAAATATATTGAAATCATATTAAAATGTAACGTTTAGTAAGATATAAATGTCGTTGTAAAGAAACGATATATGAAATAATAACATTGATGGTAAAAATTTATAATTTATAAAAGAGATTTATTTGTCTAAGAAATGATAAAATGTTTCCAACGGGTACATCTTTAAACAATTCTCTCAAGTTATTAGCTTGAAAACAGGAAACTCGCTCCGCAGCAAAGTCAGTGCATTCCAAAAGAAAGTGTTTAACTGTAAATGGTGTATCACAGCCAATGAATTTGGGTTGATCTTCTCGCTTTAATAAGTGGGAATGTGTTATTCTTGTATGGCCGATTCGGAGACGAGCAAGAACGATTTCTTCTCGTCTCGAAAGTTTATGGATTACTTCTGGTCGTTTAACGATCGGTTCAACTTCCCTTAATTTATCAAAGTTCGCTCCGTTCCAGACTGTTTGCCATTTATCAGAGATCAGAGATGTACTCGTTAATAAAAGGTTTAAAATTGACATAAGGAATTTTGAAAACAGTTTGTTCTAGATTTAACGTTTCTTTAGCGTTCTTATCAACTTTCTCATTTCCATATATACCTATATGACTGGGAACCCAGCAATAAATAATTGTTTACACTTCTGAGATGGTATGGTGTTTTAGGAATAATTTTTGAATTTGAGGGTTTTTTGATGACGTATGGTTTAAGGCCTGTAGAACTGACATAGAGTCAGAAAATATAATGAATTTGTCCTTTGAGTTACACTCATTTATGAAGTCTAAAGCTAAGTCTATAGCTTTAGCTTCCGCTGTGAAAATTGAAGAACCATCAGGTAAGCGTAATGTTGTGCAATTGCCGTTTGTAAAAGTAGCACAACCAACTTTGTTTTCTTCTTTTGAACCATCAGTATAAATACATTGATAGTCGATAAATTGAGATTGTAGTTGATGAAAACTTTCTCTTAGAAGGTGTGTATTTGATTCGGATTTTTTCCCTGAATGTAGAGTCAAATTAATTTCTGGTTTTCTAATGCACCATGGTGGTATTTCGGAAACAAAATGTTCTTCTATTTTATCTTTTTGGATGTTTGTTGATTCTAAAAGTGGTGCAACTCGTAAACCAAAGGACCGTATTCAGTATTCAGCTTCAGTATCCTGACATATCCGATGACCAGCTGGACGTGAAAGTACTGATCGTTCCAAGGCGATACTTCTGTGGTGGTTCTTTTTGTTTTATGTCTTGATGTTTACACTTCTAGTGCTGTTGGCGCCTTATGTACCTTTACATATTTTAGTTAAGTTTAGGTAACTGAGTGACCACCTATTGGGAAAATAGCTGCTCATTCGGCTTACGATATGTTTTAATGGTATAAGTACCTGATTGTTAATTTAGTTGTTTTCCCACCTCGGTTTTTGGAGTGGGAATCTTTGTCTGATTGCGCCTTTTCCTGATCTTTGCATACGTGTACCTTTTTGTAGATGGGGCTTTGTGATACATGGTGGTAAAGACGACTTTTGTAGACTGGTAGTGTTAATGAGAGTGGCTACCAACAACAGATCTGAAACCATGACGGAGGGCTTCATGAGGGGCTGCAGTTTGTATGGTGTACCATCACGTGTGCGATCGGACCATGGTCCATCATCACAGGACGTAGCGTCCACAACCAGCAAATTGAGAGATTGTGGAGATTTGTACCAGTCATGCACTGGTGTTTTCCATAGGTTGTTTCAGTATATGGAAACGACTGGTCAACTTGACACTTCCAGTGATATTCACGTGTGCACACTACACTATGTGTTTGTGCCTAGGATCCAGAGGGCTCAGTTTTGCAATGCATGGAACAATCACAGACTGAGGATAGAATCTGGGAGATCCCCGAGGCAGTTGTATCTCAGGGGATCATAGAGCAAGTTGCTGAAGTCAACTGGGGTAATGATGACTTGTTCTATGAGCCCCCTGCTGAGCCAGTGCAAGAGGCATAGGAGGAGTAGGGTGTAGATGTCGAGGCTCCTGTCCCAGAACCTGAAGTGGACATTCCTGGACTCGCCATCTTCACTAGGACTCTAGCCTTCGTGCAACAGCACTGAAGTCTGTGGTTGTCCCAATGTATTGGAATTGAAGAATACCACAAAAAGGGTGATAGGGATCACTCCCATTTAAATCCCATATAGGAATATTTTGAAAGCCCATACCATTCTAACTAGTGATCAGACTAATTTGGTTTTCACCAACCAACTTCAGACTGAATGGAAATCATTTGCTTCAAAAACATTTTTTTTTTTTTTTTTTTTTTTTTTTTTTTTTTTTTTTTTTTTTTTTTTTTGTAAAAGATGCTGATTTTTGGGGCAAAAGTGCATTTTTGACATGAATTCACATAATTTGATGTTTTAAATATCTCTTGGATATCAAAGAAACTGTTTTGTGGTGAACTGGTCGGCTGAGACACAATCAGGGTTGCCTTTTGTGTTGCACTTGAGGCAAAAAAGTAACCTCTTTGTATTTTCATTTTTCTTGGTTTATAATAACGTATGACCTATCAGGTTTACATTCCAGTAATAATTCTTTTGGCTCTCGAGTTTTTCAAATTTCATCATAGTGGGCAATGGGAATAGTTCAGAAAAGGAGCTTCAAGCCAGTGTTTTGGGCTGCTTAAATAAGAGCATATGCAGCCTAGATAAGTGATTGTTCCATGCTGCAGTTAATTTAATACAATGTAACATGTGTGGTTGCATATGAAAAATTGAAGGAAACCTTGACTGCAACACACATTTTATTTCTAGGGTGTCTCTTAACATGGGGCTACGGACTCTACAGGCCATAGAAAAAATTAATTGTGCTATATCTTCTGTCCTTAATAATTTCTGGAGATATCATTTTGATGGGTTGTACTAGACCACAGTCTGAAAAACAATCAGGCCATATCATCTCATTTAATAGGAACCTTATCTTTTAATCTCATTTCAAACCTAGGGGCTACGGACTCTACATAAAAATGACTATTTTTTGAAAATCATTGCTCTTCTCTGAGAAGTTAATTTCAATTTTTGTTGATTCTAATCTGTCATTTGGCTTCATCAAGAAAGACTAAATACAAAATAAAACTATTTAAAGCATTTGTCCAATTATTTCAACATGTGAACTGTAAACACCATGAAAATCTTAAAAATACTACAAATGAACAGTTTCACTTCATACTCCATATTTTCATTAATTTTAGTCCAAATGCAAAGCCGTAAAAAGTATATTACAGGGGACATATGTCTCCTTAGCTCTAGAGCCATATGCAACATATTTCATTCATGAACATTAAAGCAAACATGTTTACAAAACACCCAAAATAAAAGTGCAACATCATAACATGTGAAAAAACATTGTTTTTTTTAGCATATAATCTCTCCCTGACGCAAAATATTGTACAAGAAAGTGTCTTTCTTTTATCCATTTATTAAGTGCAAGCCTAGTCGGCGACATCTTGTCAAAGCAATATTTCGAATGTTTCAACGTGACTAACTGTTGCTAGCCGCTACCTTGAATTCCGGTTCCGCTCAACGCAAAAAAAAAATCTATCAATGTACATTAGAATAGAATCGAGCAGAGCATTTTTACCACCTTCCGAAAACGCGCGTAAGGCGCAAACAGCCTAAAATTCAACACCAAATCATAAAACATTAAGAACCACCACAGAAGTATCGCCTTCGAACGACCAGTAATTTAAAACTACTGGTGGCCCCGACATAAAGCTATTCATTTTAGTTGGTTGGGGCCGGAGCTTCTTGTCTGTTGCTTGGCCCACCGGATTCAACGGGTGTTTTCTTTTGCTTCGTGTTTCAGTAAGTTATTCGGTGCGCAGGGATCTCCATCGTCGGACAGCTTACTGAATTTGTTGACCCATCGAGGTGATTATCATGATTTATTCGTTTGTGCTTGATGATTCATTGACAAGCTAGAAATTCACCACGAGGGCCGAACAACTAACTAAATGTGAACCACTGCAGAAGATGAGAATGAGGTTAGGCGCCTGTGAAACTGGTTTAAGCCCCCCAATTATTTATAACTGACCGTTCCAAGGCGGTACTGCTCTTATGGTTCAAAATTCACCAAGTTATTCCAATTATGTGTTTCATGTTGCATCACTTGTGGCCACCCGAATACCGATTGGCTGTTCACTTAGCACCCTGCATTTACTTGTTCTGTCCACGCTAGCACTGTGACAACCTTACCTTCAACAGCTGCTCACCCTGCTTTCCGTTATAAACATTTTACGTTGGTATCTATGTATGTTTTCTTAATATATTTTTTTCTTATTTCTTGTTTATATTTGTGTATAACAGAACCACTGCAGCAGCTGAGGGCGAGGTTAGGCGCCTATAAAACTGGTTTAAGCCCCCCAGTTATTTTGTATCACTGATCGTTCCAAGGCGATACTTCTGTTGTGGTTCTAATTGTTTTGTGTTTTGGAGTCGAATTTTTGTGCTGTTTGAGCATTATGTACGTTTTCATATTTTAGTTCAGTTCGGGTAACTGAGTGACCGCCTAATGGGGGATAGCTGCTCACTCGGCTTACGGTATGTTTTCATGGTATTAAGGTACAAGTAGGCAAAGATCAGGAAAAGGCGCAACCAGAAAAAGATTCCCACTCCAAAAACCGAGGCCTAAGTGTCATTTTAGTTTTTAACCACCCCTCGGTTAATGGAGTGGGAATTTCTTTCTGATTGCGTCATTTCCTGATCATTGCCTACTTGTACCTTAATAGTTTTACATGACCAGAACCTCACCCACTCAGCCTCTTCCTGTTTTTAACAACATTTAGTTACTTGTTCTGTCCTAGTGGCGAATCTCTAAATAGTCAATGAATCATCAAGGAAAACACAGATATCATGTAACCACCATGATGACTCAAAAACGAGGACTCGCAGATTCAGTAAGCTACCCGACGATGTAGATCTCTGTGCATTGTTGCGTATCACACCAAAGCTTATGTCATATTTGGACGTATCAAGTGTGTTACTACGATCAAACATTACAGTTTATAAGGTGGTGAAAGAAAAGACTCACTCAGATAGATTCAAGACAATTCATAAACTCACGTCTTCTCACCGCTGTGTCTGGTGCGGGTTTGAACCCCGCGCGCTCTGGCCACATGTGAGATAAGCCAAATTCTGCTTGCGGGTGTGCCAGGAGGTTTTTCTCGGGGTTCTCCCGTTTTCGCCCACCTACTGATTGGTCCATCTTATATGAGCTGAAATAATCTTGAAAGGGACGTAAAACTTAATTAAAAAATTAAAATAAACTCACACCAGAAGAACTAAAGGTGTTAAGACAAACCGCGCCGAGTACATCATCGGGCAATATTCACAATCAAATGCAAATGGTTACATACAACGCCAACGAAGAGCACTGCAGATGCTATCAGACAACTCATAACATCTAAAGCTGATGGAAAGGAAAGGGCAAAGGAAAGCAAACTCTGAATCCACCATCTCAACATAGTCAAAGTGACAATCACAACGATAAAAGGAACAACGGCAGTTGCAACTGTTCGATGGACAAACTGGTGACACAGTAGCCGCAGTTGAAGCCAAGCTGAAAATGTTCAAGGAAAAGGTCACGCCTACCAAATGGGTAGAAGAACATTTGAGGCCAAGCTGAAAATGTTCAAGGAAAAGGTCACGCCTACCAAATGGGTAGAAGAACATTTGAGGCCAAGCTGAAAATGTTCAAGGGAAAGGTCATGCCTACCAAATGGGTAGAAGAACATAATAAAAAAGTGGTACATGTAATGACAATAATACAAATTACACTGAAAATGATCAGGACGGTGAAGGAGATTTTGTTGTGCGTCGCACCAGAAAAAGGACTTTCGTAATTGAAAGCGATGATGAAAACACTAATAAAGAAAATCATCAAAGGAAAAAGTTAAGGTGACAAAGCGAATATCCTTAAGAAGCGCAAGTTATATGTTCATCAAGAAGTGTCAAAGCAGTTAATATGTAACAACCAATATGCTAAGAGAGTTAGTAGTATAATGCGAGCAAATACGCGTAAAAGGACACAAACATAATCGGCTGAAGGAACGTAAAACAAAGTGAAAAAATCCAAACTGACAACACACGAAGGAAAGTTAGTCGTGAAATGAAATTCATTTCGCCGAATAACGATATTAAAAAGTTCACAAATAAGTGCCTCGCAAACAGATAATAGATAACATAATTGTAAGATATTTTGAAGAACATCATGTTGCCCACCACTGTTGCAAATTATCATAAGGCATTGGATTATTTGTTTACAATAGCAAATAAAGATCCCAATTTCAAGTTACAAAAGGCTTATATTCATGCCAAAGTGAAAAACACTTCATAACTCCGTTGATGGGATCAAGAAAGGGACACATAACGACAAACCTAACCGACATGTAGAAAGAAGGGATTAGGGACATTTATGTTGACATGAAGGAAACAGAAGTTAATTTTTTGAACATTTTCAAAAATTTGGACAGAGATAGGAAAACGGCTGATCCCATTATCATCAGTCATGTCGATATTATCAATACTCAATTGACAGTTTTTTAGCTAAAATCAACAGAACAATTGCAAAGTAGACTAAATCAGAGTTGTGCTGTAGAGTAAACAGTAGTTTGAAACATATGCAGGTTGAAAGACGAAGACAGTGTTTCTTAAATGAAAAAGTTCAAATTGCTGTATATCAAAACGAGTTGTTTTAATACAAAATAGTTGTTTCAGTCTATCCAAAAGGTGTCAAGGGAAAATTTCCGGTTGCTACAAAAATGTTCAGACCTGCATATAACAGTGTATCGTTGGCCTACAATTATCTACCCGATGTCACTGTGACTTATGAGCTTCATCATAAGTTCTTCCAACTTCCAGGGCAAACATATTTTGGGTATGCAAAAAACAGGGGTCAGCTAAATATCTCAAAGTCCACATCGCAGTTCGACAGTCGATCAGCCGTAGTATGTCCGGGCTGCCGCTTCGAGGACAAAACTTTCAGGCGGGTGTCAAACCTGAAGTTTCATTATACTAAGCGCCACCCTGGTGGTAACCTCCCAGATGAAATCTTTACAGAGGCCAATAACTTTTAGATGGCAGTCTACCCAGAGGATGTCATGAGAGTGATCAAGCAAAACAGCGCGGTCGCCCGAAAGACCATTATAACCATGTTGGGAAAATCAACCTCCCACAGAAACGACAGCAAATGTGACTGGTGCGATTGTTGGGTCATGGAAAAAGAGGGTTTCACGCCTGTAGAACATGATGCCGGTGCGGCACCTGATTACAGCCAACTCCTTTAAACAGCAATATTACCACCAAGAAAATCAAAACCTGTCCCTTCCAAGTCTCAGCCCACTCCCTAGCACCTTAAGTCTCCACTGTGGCCGCGCATTTGTTCATTTCCAAAACTCCACCCTTCACGCCAGACTACATGGATAACATTGGGCCACCTTTTAGTCCAGAGTTGGAGATTGCTCCCTGAAGTCTGCATGAGGGAATTGACTTACGTTATTGGGCTACCAAAGTGCAAAAGTAAAACCTCAATAAGAACAGACAGCTGCTTCGCCCAAAGTGCACAAGTAAAACCTCAAAAAGAACAGACAGCTGCTTTTGGATAACATCTTACACTTTCCCAAATTATTAAACTAACATACATTTATTGACTCGACAAACTCCCCTAAGAATTCATTGCCAGAGAGTTGAAAACTGAAGGTGAACACAATAGTTCACTGGTTTCACTGTGAATGTCATAAAATTTCACAGTGAACGAATCGGTGGCCCGAGAATAGAGGTAGAGATAGACGAATAAAAAAAGATAAGCTTCACCGGTATCTGATCTGAAAGAAGACAAAAAGAACAATTAAAAGTTTCCAGCTATGTCTATATCCAGCTATGGTCGTTGCCTCCATTTTATGGGACTTTTAGCCAAAAGTAGGATGTAATTACTTCAAAAGTGCTTCAAGTATAACCACAAAAGGAAAATACGAATTATATGCATGGATGGTTTGAAGTTATGGATGGTTTGACATCAAACCATTTTTTCTGGGCAGGTCGCGTATAAACTTTGGCTGGCGGCACAAGCAGCCCAGCTATTTCTTTAGGCCCAAATGGGATGGGGGCATACTTCCACCCTTATAAGGCCCCAACGGGATAGGGCCCATATTACCCGACCACCCTTTGCTCACCTGAGCCGAAGGCTCAAAAGGTGAGCTTATAGGATGGCCATGTTCCGTCGGCCGTCGTCCACGACACGTCGAATACTGTATTAAAGTTTCATGCTATCAAATTCGAAATCCTCGTCTTAACCTTGATTTTATCACCAAAAGAAACTGTTTTCAATGAACCGAAAGTTGTGAAAAACGACCAGAAATTTCAACTGAGGGTAAGCTTTAAGAGAGTCACATTTATGTTAACTAACATTATTTAATCGAAATAGGGATATCATTTACCGAAAATGCCGAATTTCGAAAGAGCTTGTTATTTTTCATAAAACGCATTTTTAAAAATCCCAGCAATTTTTTTCTTTTAATGAAATTCAAAGAATTTTGCGTTTTTATGATTTGCTGGACCACAATAATTATACACGAAGCAAAATAGTATTTAATTATTCTCTCACTTGTAATTTTTGGAGAAAAATGTTGATTTCACAAGTTTTCACCTAAAAATTACACCCGCTTTCAAATCGCAACGAAACTCAGTTGTACAACTCTCATATGAATGGCAAATCCTTAGAATCACTTAGACTTTGAAAATATACTTACTCGAAAAAATAAAAATCAAAACTTTGCGTTTCTTTTTGTACTGAGTATATATTATAATCAAAACACTAATAATTTAAGAAACAATTTCTATTCGTGTTTTATATCCAAGAGGATTTAGTTGAACATGAGTGGGGAGACTTAATGAGCATGAGTTGTCTGTTTTGTATGTTAAACGCACAAATCAGCATTATTAAAAACACTTTGTGCAAACGGAAATGGTTCCGTAATGTCTCGGCTGAGCGTTCTCAGGACCAAATTATGCAATGGTCCTGTGGTATTAAAAGGGCACCATTTATTTGGTGAAATATTTTTGCAGGACCAATTTGACATCAGTTTAGGGGAAAAAACTGGCAGCAAATTGAAAATGGAAACTTCCTTTTCTGACAAGTCCGCATATAACAGGTAATTTAAATGTTGTTTATTGCTGTCCATTTCATCTATTGTCCTCGATTTCAGGACAGAATGTAACCTGGTGCATTGACGTTACAGCTCCATGAGAAATTCTGTTCATATTACAAACAGGAAGACGACTTAAATTACAACAGCGAAAACTCAGAAATTGATGGGATAGAACATAAACCTACCTTGGGACAAGGCCTTTTGTAGATTTAAAAGAAAAGGAAGGGAAAAAGTAAATCAAGTGCAGGATGACAACCAATTTGAAAAATAAAATCATAATCTGTGCAATGAATGCCAAAATATACATACATTATGATTTCAAAACATCAAAATCTAATGAGTTACATAAATATGTATGTGAACACGTTATGAAATAGTGGCACGATCAAGCAGTCATACGGAATAGCTACACATTGTAAAAAAATAATCGCAAAATCACTGGTGACAAAAAGGAAGCTGATAACGAAGACAAAGCCAGCCACATTCTTTGTTTATTTATACAAGAGCAATTAACTCAAGAGAAAAAAAAGTTGAAAGTAGTGTTATGCTCTGATTTCTTTAGTTTTCCATTTTGTGCTGCATGTTCTTGACTGCAGTATCAAATAAAGGTCACATGACTGTTAGAATGCCTCTTCAAATGGTTGAAACTGGAGAATTCTGGAGAAAGCGTTGAATGGTTAGTAGACTGGACGTGGTATATGGCGGGAAGAATTTCTGATTACAGGGCCATTCATAAACACACTAGAGGTTCTAAGACATAATTGTCTCGCGAGCTTCTTTAAGATGAATCTATCAGAAAACTTGTGAAACCCTACTAGTGATGGATGTTTAAGTAAAAAATATAGTGTAACCATTGCAAGGGAGGCAGGATATGTATATATAAATGAAGCTTATCTTCCATGTTAAAATCCTCGTAGAATGCTGAAATCAACTACTGAAGTGTGTAAAGTCATATTCAGTAGCAGTCTAGTAGATATGTACAAAAAGAACCTCGACCCATAAATTTTAACTACTAAAAGTATAAATGGATGGAAAAAGAGATGTACAAAAAGAGCATCGACCCCTAAATCCTTAACTCCTAAGAAGAAAAAATAGCTGGAGTATTTACAAAGAAGGTACAAGCAGGCAACGATCAGGAAAAGGCGCTATCAGAGATTCCCACTGGGAAAAAACTAAATTAACAATCAGGTACTTATACCATGAAAACATATCGTAAGCTGAATGAGTATCTTTTTTTTTCTGAAAAGGTGGCCACTCAGTTACCTACACTTAACTAAAATATGAAAACATACATAAGGTGAAAACAGCACAAAACATTTTAACACCAAGACATAAAACCATAAGAACAATCACAGAAGTATCGCCTTGGAACGATCAGTAATAAAATTTACTGGCGGGCTTGAATCGATTTTACAGGTACCTAACCTCACCCTCAGCTTCTGCAGTGGTTCACAACATTTAGTTAGTTGTTCGGACCTTGTGGTGAATCTCCAACTAGTCCATGAATCATCAAGAACCAACTGATAACTCATGATAACCATCATAATGAATCAAAAACGAGGACTCACAGATTCAGTAAGCTGCCCGACGATGGAGATCCCTGGGCGCCAAATAACTTACTAACTCCGGAGCAAAAGAAAACCACCAGTTGAACCCCGGTGTTCAAGCAACAGACATGAAGCTCCGGTCCCAACCAACTGAAATGAATAGCTTTCCAAAAAGAATCTCGACCCATAAATCCGGTAACTCCATGATTGTTCAATCTGTAATGTATACATGGTAAAGTAAGAATAGAGGGACCAGGAATCGATGCAATAAGATTTAAAGTCCCAACATAAACACCAGGTAGGAAAGAAAATACATAAAACACAGGACCAGTGTGTTCACTTTATGGCTTACTTATACTATATTCAGAAGACTAAGCTCACCATAGTGCTGGCTAATATCCAGGAAGCGCAGGATTTTTCGTATGTCTCCGGGGCATCATTGCTGAAAATAATTTTTAATAGTTCTACGCTTTGTTCAATGAAAACTCTGCTGTTGGAAATGAAGTTTAATACTAATTTTATGATTCAATGTTAATTAACTGTGTCAGCTTTGAATGTTACGAAAATTCCCCAGTTTTGGTGTTTACGTCGGTAATTTTCCCAACCAGAAAGGCCCTAGGGCCCCTTTATAAAAATGCCCATAAATCGTAAAACAAAACAAATATAATGTAAAAGTCGGTAGTGCAATCAGTAGCTGGGCTACGATTCCATTTAGATGGTCAGACTATGTAACGGCAGTTGACTGTATAAAAGGATACCGGATTTTATATGCATTAGTAAAAATTATCGATCGTTCGTTGACTGTTCGCTAGATCAGAACATTTGCGTCAGCTCAACTTTTTAAGGGAGAAATCATTTTTAATGCTTCAAAACAAAAGGTTCGCCAAACATATTGACACGTAATCTTGTAATTTAGTCAATCCATGTGTGTTTCAATATTGTTTGTGTGATATAATGTTTTTTGAACATGTTGTTTAACCTTTTTGATCATTCATAAGTGATATTTTACTGAAATGCGGAACACAGTCATTGGAGGATCCCTTTTTTGTTGGCGCTGAGATATTTCTGCGTTAAATGCTGGTCTAGTCGCTGTTAGACAGTATTTTTAATAACTGGCCAAGGAGGTAATTATGGCTATGCATAGTTTTACGCATTTTGGTGAAATTTGACTTATGATACTTTTGAAGGGTTATTTGCACAGTCTTCGTGCTTTTGTAAATCACTGACATTGCTTAGCTAAAACATGTTCTTTGTTTGTCTCATTTTAGTTTTCACAGTCAAATTAGTATCTTCGTTGGATATTAAAAACCAGTCGAAACCCAAGGCCATCACGTCATTTCTAGTCTTCAACCCCTCATCCCGGGACCATCGGTCACAGTGAAAACTCCGGTACTCCATGAGCGGTCGTCGACTAAGAAAGAACATTCTGCCTCCAGTAACCAGTTCGGGCGAAACTCTAGTGTGGAAACCCATCGTGCTGAGTGATAGCAAGGGACGTTATTTGAAGTTGTGTACAGATTTTTCTGTACAACCAGAAAAGTACATTCTTTGGCTATATAAATCTGGTGCTTCTTCAGAGGAACGCTACCAGAGACTTAATGGTATAATCGAGAAACAGCTTAAACGGTGGCGTCGAGTGGCATTAATTATATTTACGGGAACCTGTGACCTTACTAATAAGCAAGGGCGATTTATAAACTTGAGGCCTGATGATCCCGTAGCCAGCCTAAAGGGCACTTATCTGCAAAGAAACTCTCCCAAAAGTTCCCTAGAAAGCGGGATCCAAAAAGACTTAAAATTCTAAACATTAATTTTAGATCTGTTGTCAATAAAGTACAGGAGTTCCATTGTCTCGTGGACACTGAAAAGCCAGATATTATAGTTGGGACTGAATCATGGCTGTCCCCGGACATACGTAATAGTGAAGTATTTCCCCCTGGCTATGTGGCCTTCCGTGCTGACCGCAGGTCTAAGGCGTTTCGCAGTGGTGGGGTTTTCATTTTGGTCCGTGAAAGTTTCAGAGTCACGGAGCAACCTGAATTCAGTACCGGCTGTGAACTAATATGGGTCAAACTGGAGGTCACTGGCTCCCATCCACTTTACATTGGTGCTTATTATAAACCCAAAGAGGACGACCTGAATAGTTTGACTGAGTTGCGCAAATCTCTTGAGCAAGTCGGTCAGAAGAATGGAAATATCTGGCTTTTGGGTGACTTCATCCTGCCTGGACTGACCTGGACTGACAATATCCCATTATTCAAATCAAATCCATCTTGTAAATCAGTCTATGACTTTTTCTTAGACCTGATTAATGACGTCGGACTGTGCCAAATGGTGACACAACCAACTCGCCTTGACAACACCCTGGACCTTTTCCTTACTTCCAACCCAACCCTGATACAGAGAGTGGAAACCCTGCCTGGCCTGGGTGACCACGATGTGGTCTTGGCTGAAGGGCTTATAAAACCAGTTTTTCAAAAACAAAAACCCCGCAAAGTCCACTTGTTTGCGAAGGCCGACTGGGCTAGACTCAAATCTTTAATGTCAGCTTTTCAAGAAAGGTTCCTTTCAAGCCATACTGGTAAGTCTGTGGAAGAGCTGTAGACCTCCTTTACTGGTGCTCTGGATGCTGCTATGCAGAAGTGCATACCTACTAAGCTACTTAGCTGTAAAGAATCACTCCCCTGGGTCACACAAGAAATTAAGCGTCTGATCAGAAAACGTGACAGGTTGCACGCTGCATACAAGGCATCTGGAGATCCAGGGAAGAGGAAAAGCTTCCTGGCCCTTCGCCAACAAATAAAACGGAAAATAAAGAAGTCATACCAGTCCCACCTTGAAGGTCTTCTCGGTCTCGGCAACAGTGATCAGTCATGTGACAGGAAGAAATTATTTTCTTTCCTGAAAAACTCAAGACAGGATCAACAGGGCCCCACCCCACTGTTACACAATGGCAAATTGACCAATGACATCACAGACCAATGTAATGTCCATAACCAACAATTTCAGTCGGTTTTTACCCCCAGGTCTCCGCTGACCTTATCAAGATTGGCCCAGATGAAGTTGCAGAATATGGTCGACGATTGCAATGTGAGCCCTGATGTAATACCCCCGAATTTCAAAAACCCAAACAAAACCATGCCACAAATTGAACTCTCTCTGAACGGTATATTGAAACTTTTGAATAAACTGAAACCCGGAAAGGCTGCTGGTCCTGACAGAATTAGACCACTTATCCTGAAGGAGTTGAGGGTCGAATTAGCCCCCATCATAAAAGTAATATTTGAAAGATCCCTAGAGACAGGCACACTCCCGACGGAATGGTGTAAAGCTAATGTCACACCTATATACAAGAAAGGAGATAAATCACTGGCATCCAACTATCGACCCATATCCCTTACTTGCATTCTGTGTAAGGTCCTGGAACACATTCTTGCCTCCAACATCGTAAGACACCTTGACGAGCGGGGACTCATGTATGATCTCCAACATGGCTTTCGAGAGAAGAGGTCATGTGAGACCTAGCTCGTCATGTTGGTAGAGGACCTTGCTAGGAATGCTAGTGATGGAAGACAGACTGACCTAATCTTGTTGGACTTCTCCAAGGCATCGACAAGGTTAATCACTCAAAACTTATATGGAAACTGCATAACTATGGAATTAGATCTGATGTACTGAGCTGGATACGTGCTTTCCTTGGTGACCGTGCTCAGCAGGTCGTTGTTGGGGGTGAGGAGTCTGATACAGTCCCTGTAACATCAGGGGTGCCCCAGGGTTCTGTCCTGGGACCTATCCTGTTCCTTATCTACATAAACGACCTGCCAGACAAAGTTAAATCCCAAGTGCGTTTATTCGCCGATGATACCGCAATGTATCTCACCATGGAGGGTGCGAATGACAGCTCAGTACTTCAACAGGATTTGGACAGACTGTGTGGTAGTCTGACTGGGACATGGAGTTCAACCCCTCCAAGTGCCAGGTAGTGCAGGTGACAGGCTCTAAAAAACCCATCAGTGCGGCCTATAGATTGCATGATGTGGTCCTGGAGACTGTTACCTGTGCTAGATATCTGCGGGTTGATATCTCCAGCAATCTGTCCTGGGGCTCTCACATAGACAGAATTACAGGCACTGCCAACAAAACTCTCGGCTTTATCAAAAGAAACATTAAGACAAAGATGTCAGGTGTAAGAGAGGCTGCGTATACTACCTTGGTCCGGCCGCAGCTGGATTATGCAGCAGCCATATGGGACCCCAACCATAAAGATAAGACTAAACAGATTGAGGCAGTCCAACGACGGTTAGACTGTTTGCAACTTTGACAGGACTAGTGTTTCGGCCATGGTTGAAACTTTGGGTTGACGAACTCTAGAGCAAAGACGTGCAGACGCACGGCTTTGCCTTTTCTACAAGATAATAAACAATCTTGTAGCTGTGCCCCTCCCCGACTATGTCCAGCCAAACACTCGCCCATCCAGACGCGGTAATTCTATGACATTTTGCCAACTGTACACCCCAACAGACTACTATAAGAACTCTTTTTCCCCCTCGTAATTGTGCAGTGGAATGCGCTTCCAGAAGAGGTTGTTAGCTCCCCAAGCCTTGACATATTCAAGGCAGCAGTTGGCAAGCTGCAACATTCCAAACCTTAGATCCCAAGTATAGTTTGTTTTTAACCTGCTTTTAGCTATTCTTAACTATTTTAACCTATCATCTATCATCCTCTCACTATCACACTCTTTTCCCTCACTGTCACACTTTTTTTAGCTTTTAGCCTCATCCTATTAACATACTTGAGACTTTTTCGACAGCGCAACATGCCTAGAATGTCCGCGAGGGCGTATGGCATTATGTAAAGAAAGAAAGAAAGAAAGAAAGATTCGTGATTTATGTCTTCGCTATAGTAATGTGAAAGTTTCTTTTCTTCACGTACCGTATTATTCTATAGAGAAATGGAACGGGATAAAAGGTCACCCCAATCCGTCTTCTTTCAAGGAAGCTGATAAAATCCTGACATACTACATTGATTGTATTAATGACTTTATCACAGACCTTAACACTGACCTCGGAACGTACTCCCCATCATTCAATGAGGACATTCGTCGCAGTAGGAAAAGTGTAAGAGGGAAACAAAGATACTCTATAAACTTTAAGTCCCTTCCAGACGGCATCCATCCGGACAAAATGCTCGCCAAGTCATGGCTTAAGTCCCTGAGCAGAAAAGTGGAAAGAGACTGCACAAATTGATGTTTTTCTCATCGCTGATTTGTGTTGCAAACGTTTGTGAACTTCTATATTAGGAAGTAACATCTGCGTGTAGGTCGGGAAAGCCCAACCACATGCTTTAGAACTGTATCTGCCAAACACACTCTCATTATTTGATGTTTTCAAATTTGTGAGAGAACACAGTCAAGACACTTTGGTATTTTCTAGGCAGGAAAAGCCCAGTCACAAAATCCTGAGGTCTTTTGACTGAGCTATATATTGTTATTTCTATAGTCACTTCAAGATTATAAACACTCATAAGTCATAATTTTTAATGAGTCTGGATCCGCAGCTACTGTTCGTGAGGCTGATGCTGATAAAACAGCAACAAATCTAGTGCGCCGTAGTTCTAGAGAATTCAGATTAACTGAAAAAGGTTTAGAGTATCAGATATAGTTAGGGGCAACCAATTTAGGGATAATGTCTCAAAATGGCGTAGCAGTGTTGGCAAAATGGCCAAATTACTGTCCGATGAAACTGACATTTCAGTTATGAGTTTTAACAGGGATTCTCTAGAGGAGAGAATGTATGAGGTTCTTGCTGCATTTGGTCGCTTGAGGGATTTGCTAAGTGAGGACGCTCCTCAGCTTTCTGTTTTTTTTCTGAAATATTAGCTAATTTAGAAGAAGAAAATCAGAAAATTATGTGCAAAATAGGGGAAAGAATTTCTGAGAAACAGCAAGATAACTCAGAAATTATGTCGCGGGCCTCTTCTCGTTCACACCGGAGTAGCAGATCAGGGCGATCTAAAATGTCAAATCGCAGTCAACATTCAGATGTTGCGGCAGAAGCAGCTGCGCTTAGGGCTAAGCTGAAATATATTGACGCTGAAGCGCGAACTAAAGCAGAATTAGAAAAATTAACCACCATGCGTAAGCTTGAAATGGCGCAGGCGAAACTTGGGGCCTTTGAAGAGGGCATTTGTAGGTCATTACATGATTTTCACATGGGCATACCTGAAAGGGTTGATAGAGCAGAATATACTTAGGGCTATGTACAATCCTTTGCTAATGGCCCACAAAGGGAACCAGTCAGACATATGGAAATATTACAACCCATTTCCCATGTAGAGTCCCAGGGCCCTGTCCCACCATTAATGAACCCTGATGCTAAGGAATTTGTATCCACAATACCCAAGCAGGTTGATATAAGGGAGCCACCCATTCCAGTGATTCCTCCAGAAACTTTGGTTGCTAAGGAAACGCCTGAGCTTAGTTACCCTAAATCTGATTTGGCAGAAAATGAAACTGGTGCTAAAGATAGCCAAAAGGAGTTGCTTGAGCTTACCAAAAGTTTGGCAGAACAAGCTTGTTTGAGCAGATTTCCTCCCCATGAACCTTCTGTCTTTGATGGGGACCCGCTAAAGTATCCTGTTTGGAAGGCTGCTTTTCATACCCTTATTGAACAAAAGCACATTCCCCCTTCAGAGAAAATCCATTACTTGCGAAAGTACTTGTCTGGTCCGGTAAGGGAAGTCGTTGAAAATTTCTTTCTACTGACCTCTGATGATGCTTACGATGAGGCCAAAAGGTTGTTGGAAGAGCGTTATGGTGACCCATTTGTCATTGGTAGTGCATTTCGGGATCGGTTGGAAAAATGGCCCAAAATTCAGGCAAAAGATAGTTATGGTCTGAGACGATTTTCTGATTTTTTTGAAACAATGTCTTACTGCCATGAGTAGTGTGAAGGGTCTTAGTGTCTTGAATGATGACCGAGAAAACCGGAAAATGTTGATGATAGTCCCAGAGTGGCTAGTAAACAGATGGAACGGATTCGTTTCGCAGAGGAAGGAGAAGAACAAAGAGTTTCCTCCCTTCAAGGAATTTGTTAGCTTTGTCGAAAAGGGGGCAAAGATCGCGTGCGACCCGGTCACTTCTCTACACTCTCTGAAGCCAGACAGTGGTCAGAACAACACAGGTAAACCCTTTGGAAGACCTCCCTTAAAAGGGCGCACACTGCTGACAGAAACCACTACCAGTTCTAGACCAACAACAGGCATTAAAGAAGAAAAGAGAAAATGTACTCTCTGTCAGAAAACAAATCATGACTTGAATAAGTGTTTCCAGTTCTTAGCAAAATCATTAGAAGATAGGAAAGCATTTGCTCGTCAGAAGGAACTCTGTTTTGGATGTCTAGGCACTGGGCATATATCTAAGAAGTGTAAGCAGAGAAAAAGGTGTGAAAAATGTAGTAAACAACACCCTACTTCCCTTCATGGAGATAGCAGTCGGCCAGATAATGAAGCTACATCTAGCAAGGAAGTTCATAATGAAGCTAGTAGTAATCAGCATGCTTCAGTGTTATGTGGGGTTGCTATTTCAAATTGTGTCAGTAGTTGTCTGATGAGCTCTATGATTCTACCAGTATATTTGTCCCATGAAGGTGCTCCAGAATCTGAACGACTTGCGTACGCGTTGCTTGACTCACAGTCAGACACCTCTTTTATTTTAGAGGACACTTGCAACTCTATGGGTCTAAATGGCACAGAGGTTGATTTGATGTTATCTACCATGCATGCGGAGAACAAGAGAGTGAAAAGTTCCAAAATCAAATGCCTGTCTGTGAGAGGTTTCAATTCGTCTACCAAGATACAACTGCCTGTCATGTACTCGAGACAAATAATGCCAGCCAATAGGCTACACATTCCGACACCAGAAATTGCAAGAAGACTGCCCCATTTGCAACCATTAGCTGATGAACTTTTACCATTACAGAACTGTGAAATTGGGCTACTTATTGGTTATAATTGTGCCAGGGAGCTAACACCAAGAAATGTGATTGCTCCTGATGATGATGGCCCATATGCACAAAGAACTGACCTTGGTTGGGGGATAGTTGGTGTAGTCGAAGGAGGCGATGATCATGTTGACGCGATAGGATATAGCCACAACATTTTGGTACATCAAGTTCCACCTAGGTTAAGTAGAAACTTTAATCGTCCAGATAAGGTATTTTTAACACTTCAGACAAAAGTGAAAGAAGTGATTAAACCATGTGACGTACCTAGGATGATGGAGCTCGAGTTTACTGAAGATAAACTTGAAAGAACCCATTTGTCGTATGAAGACATTAAATTCATGGATAAAATGAAAGAGAGCATCCATAAAAATGATGGCCACTATGAAATGCCACTCCCATTCAAGCAGGAGAGACCGTTCCTTCAGAACAACAAGAGTGTGGCACTTCAACGCCTGAGACATCTCCGCAAGAAGTTGGAAGCAGACGGAAAGTACAGAGAGCATTATTTTGCCTTTATGAAAGACATTATAGCCAAGGGTCATGCAGAGAAAGTGCCGGATTCAGAACTGGATGAAGATTGTGTATGGTATCTACCACACCATGGTATCTATCACCCAAAGAAAAGGGACAAAATTCGGGTAGTGTTTGACTGCAGTGCAAAATTCAACGGAACATCTTTAAATGATATCCTCTTACAAGGGCCTGACCTGACCAACACGTTGGTAGGTGTATTAAATAGATTCAGGAAAGAACCTGTTGCCTTCATATGTGACATAGAGCAAATGTTTCACCAGTTCCGAGTCGTTTCAAAGGACAGAAATTATTTACGATTTCTCTGGTGGGAGAAAAGTGAGATAGACAAAGAGCCAGAAGAATTTAGAATGTGTGTTCATTTGTTCGGCGCTGTTTCCTCACCAGGATGTGCTAATTATGCATTGAAACAGGTGGCCACTGACAATGAAGTAGAATTTGGGTCTACTGTTGCAGACTTAATAAGAAGAGACTTCTATGTAGACGACGGCTTGAAATCCGTGCCCACAGCCGAAGATGCCATCGAGTTGATAGATAAAAGCAGGAAAATGTGTTCTAAAGGAGGCATTAATTTGCACAAGTTTCTTTCCAACTCAAAGGAAGTTCTAGATCATATTCCCATGGAAGACCTTGCAAAAGGAATCAAGGACTTGGATTTAGTAAATGATACCCTTCCTGTGGAAAGAGCGTTAGGTATCCAGTGGTGCACAGAAAGTGACACATTCCAGTTTAATCCTTCATTGATGGAACGACCACTTACAAGACGTGGCATTCTCTCTACCCTGAATTCAGTCTATGATCCTCTAGGATTTCTTGCGCCAGTATTGCTCACTGGTAAACAAATTCTACAACAGATGTGCAAAGAAAATGCAGATTGGGACGATCCACTTCCTGACATTTTGAAATTGAAATGGCAGAATTGGATAAAGGATCTCTTGAAGCTAGAGAAGTTGAAAATTCAGAGATGTGTCAAAAGGTACAAGTAGGCAAAGATCAGGAAAAGGCGCAATCAGAAAAAGATTCCCACTCCAAAAACCGAGGTGGGAAAAAACCAAACTAACAATCAGGTACTTATACCATGAAACATATCGTAAGCCGAATGAGCAGCTATTTTCCCAATAGGTGGCCACTCAGTTACCTTAACTTAACTAAAAATATGAAAACATACATAAGGCGCCAACAGCACAAAAAATTTATACACCAAGACATAAAACAAAAAGAACCACCACAGAAGTATCGACTTGGAACGATCAGTAACACAAAGTTACTGGCGGGCTTAAACCGGTTTTACATGGCCATAACCTCACCCTCAGCTTCTGCAGTGGTTCATAACATTAAGTTAGTTATTCGGTCCTCGTGGTGAATCTCTAACTAGTCAATGAATCATCAAGAACAAACAAATAAATCATGATAAACATCCTGATGAATCAAAAACCAGGACTCACAGACTGAGTAAGCTGCCCGACGATGGAGATCCCTGGGCGCCGAATAACCTACTAACTCCGGAGCAAAAGAAAACACCAGTTGGACCCCGGCGGGCCAAGCAACAGACAAGAAGCTCCGGCCCCAACCAACTAAAATGAATAGCTTTATGTCGGGGCCATCATAGAGTCTGACGCCCGACCCACCGGCGTGCAATTAAAGAAGGCAGCATAGTTATCAACCATGATTGGGTTAAAAACTAAGCATGCAGACTGTCGCATAACATTCAAGTTATAACCTATACGTCTGTAACGTGTTATGATTTTTCTGAACTGAAAAGAAAAATCATTAATTCCTTTAAGTTTCTTAAATTTGTAAACCAAGTCACCATAAAATTCAGGTTCCGAAAGGCCCTCACTTAAAAGCGTCTTTAACCCAACATTATATTTGGAAATCAATTCATAGTGTCTACGATAAAATTTAGAAAATGTTTTTCAAAGTTTATGATACCGATAGCCCTGTTGTCAAGCCTGTTGACTTTGGAGATGTCCAAACTGTTGAACTTCACCATTTCTCAGACGCCAGTACAACAGGCTATGGTCAATGCTCATACTTGCGTCTCTTCAATGATCGTGGCGATGTTCATTGTACTCTGTTAATGGGAAAAGCTAGAGTTACCCCTCTTAAACAGGTCACAGTCCCTCGTTTGGAATTGGTAGCAGCTTTACTGTCTGTCAAAATCAGTGCATTGCTTAGGAAGGAACTTGAATACGAAAGCATAACGGACTACTTCTGGGCAGATAGTGGCATTGTGCTTAGTTATATCTCAAATGACGCACGTAGATTTCACATCTTTGTGGCAAATCGCGTTCAGCAGATTAGAAACCACTGTGAGCCTGCTCAATGGCGACACGTTGTCTCAAGTGAGAACCCTGCGGATATGGCCTCTCGAGGTATATCAGTTCAAGAGCTAGTTGAAAATCCAAAATGGCTGTCAGGACCTGATTTTCTGTGGAAGAATACAGACATACAGAATGAGGAAGACTGTGTTAAAGCACTACCTAAGAATGACCCAGAACTGAAAAGAGTACATGCTTTTCAGACGAAGGCTGAAGAACAGAGTTCAATTCTAGAAAATCTAGAATACTTCTCAGACTGGCAACGAGCTAAAGGGGCTATTGCTAGGTGTTTAAAACTAAAGGACAAACTTCTGAAACAATCAAGTGAAGACGACACTCCAAGCAGGTGTATTAAGACTGACAATCTCCAGAAGGCAGAGAAGGAGATTATTAAGCACTTACAGGGAGCGCATTTTGAAGAGGAACTACACATTCTTCAACAAAGGCAGTCTGGACAGCTCGGAAATGCGACTTCAGTGTCTAAGAGCAAATCCTTAAAGCGGAATTCTAGGTTGTATAAACTTGACCCGTTTCTCGAGAGTGATGGTATTCTCAGGGTTGGTGGTCGTTTGCGTTTGAGCAATTTTCCTTCGGACATTGAACATCCAGTCATTTTACCAAGGAAGTCCCATGTGACAGAGCTCATAATCAAGCATTTTCATGAAGCATGTGAACATCAGGGTCGTGGTTTGACCTTGAACACAATTCGGTCGAACGGTTTCTGGATTATAGGTTACAGCTCAGCTGTTGCTTTCTGGATTACCAAATGTGTGCCCTGTAGAAAGTTACGAAGTGCGGTTCAAGGGCAGAAAATGTCTGATTTACCCCAGGATAGGTGAGAGGCTACTTCTCCTTTCGATTACAGTGCTGTCGACTATTTTGGTCCATGGGTCATAAAGGAGGGGCGAAAAGAGGTGAAGCGTTACGGTGTGCTCTTTACATGCCTGTCCTGTAGGGCAGTTCACTTAGAAATTACTAACTCACTTGACACGGATTCATTCATCAATACCTTGCGACGATTCCTTTCCATCCGGGGGCCCATACGTCAATTAAGGTCAGACCAGGGTACTAATTTTGTAGGTGCTGCGCGGGAATTCAGGGAGGGCATATGTAGTCTAGATGTTCCCCGAATTACACAGTATTTGCAGAAGCAGGGGTGTGATTTTGATTTCAAAATGAATGTCCCTTCGGCGAGTCATATGGGAGGGGTATGGGAGCGCCAAATTAGGTCTGTACGCAGCGTATTAAATACCCTTCTTGATCAGTCTGGGTCACAACTGGATGATGAATCTTTAAGAACATTCACCTGCGAAGCTGCCGCAATCATCAATAGTCGCCCATAAACTGTTGAGAACCTGAATGATCCTCTGTCTCCAGAGCCTCTGAGCCCTAATCACCTTTTGACTTTAAAGTCGAAAATTCTACTACCTCCGCCGGGAGAATTTCAGCGTCCTGATCTGTACTCTAGGAAAAGATGGCGTAGGGTTCAATTTCTTGCGAATGAGTTCTGGACCAGATGGAATAAGGAATACTTGCAAAACCTACAGACTCGCAACAAATGGTCCAATACAAGTCGAAACATAGATGTAGGTGATATAGTTTTGATCAGAGATGATAACATACCTAGGAACGTATGGCAAATGGGCAGGGTAGTAGAAACCTACCCTGATGTTGACAAATTGGTCCGAAAGGTCAAATTGCAAGTAGGTTCCACTTCACTCGGTAACGATGGCAAACAAACCGAACCCGTTCGGTATCTTGAGCGTCCAATTCATAAATTGGTACTTTTATTTGAAAGTAAAAACTCGGGATAATTCCCCATCGAGGAGCCAGAATTTTATTTATCTTACACCACAATGTAATTTTGGTGCCGTGACCAGGATTAAGTTTTAATGTTTTGACAATATCATTGTTCTTGTTTGTTTGATGTGTATATTAAGAAGTTTGATATTGTAAAATGAGAGCACTCATTTTAGGGGAGCCATGTAACGGCAGTTGACGGTATAAAAGGATACCGGATTTTATATGCATTAATAAAAATTATCGATCGTTCGTTGACTGTTCGCTAGATCAGAACATTTGCGTCAGCTCAACTTTTTAAGGGAGAAATCATTTTAATGCTTCAAAACAAAAGGTTCGCCAAACATATTGACACGTAATCTTGTAATTGAGTCAATCCATGTGTGTTTCAATATTGTTTGTGTGATATAATGTGTTTTGAACAAGTTGTGTAACCTTTTTGATCATTTATAAGTGATATTTTACTGAAATGCGGAACACAGTCATTGGAGGATCCCTTTTTTGGCGCAATTTGCAACGCTTGGCAAATTCTGCAAAGTTGACTAAATATCTGAGATATTTCTGCGTTAAATGCTGGTCTAGTCGCTGTTAGACAGTATTTTAATAACTGGCCAAGGAGGTAATTATGGCTATGCATAGTTTTACGCATTTTGGTGAAATTTGACTTATAAATGATACTTTTGAAGGGTTATTTGCACAGTCTTCGTGCTTTTGTAAATCACTGACATTGCTTAGCTAAAACATGTTCTTTGTTTGTCTCATTTTAGTTTTCACGGTCAAATTAGTATCTTCGTTGGATATTAAAAACCAGTCGAAACCCAAGGCCATCACGTCATTTCTAGTCTTCAACCCCTCATCCCGGGACCATCGGTTACAGACTATATTCTGGTACGAGTCGTTGGAAGCTCCCATTTCATGGGACTTTTACCCAACATGAGGATGTCACGACATTCAAAATGTGCTTCAAAAATATAACCACCGGAGCAAATCAATAAGGCTCGTTTGTATGGATGGTTTGACTAAACCACTTTTCCTGGGCAGGCTCAGGCTTGAGCGGTTAATTAGTAATCAGATGGTCGGTCAGTAATTAAAAGCTTAGCCTGGAGACACAAGCAGTCCATTTACTTCTCATAGGCCACAATGGACGGGAGCCTGGACAGGCTGGAGTTATAATGGAAATACTCATGTTGGGAACAAATATTGAGCCTGTGCGTGAGAAAACCGACAATTTGCATGGGCGAAAACAAAGACGCAGATCAGCTTCGCGGTAACCGCGAAGCTGATCAGCGTCTTTGTTTTCGCTACACGGATAGTACATTTCCTCCTCTACTTATTCCCAAATTTCCAAGATTCAGGGTTTCTTCTGTGACTGTACAGGCTGGTTTGTGTCGGACCTGGTCTGAAACCCAAATTGTTGGTTTTCTCATGCACAGGCTCATATCCGAAATGACAAAAATGAATGGAGCATGCAAATAAAGCGGTATTTGCACTTTTGTAACGAAGACGATTCCGACGTCCAGCGTGCAAACGATAATCTTTACAATATTCGGTACATGTTGGACAATATCAATTCAATTGATAAAACGGAATATTCACTCCATGTATATGTCAGTGTTGATGAGTCAATGGTGCCTTACATCGGTAGATTTGCATTTAAAAAGTACAGGAAAGATAAATTATATAAATTCGGCGTGACAGTTTGGATGCTGGCAAACTCAGTTTCTTCCTACTGTTGGAACTATCTTGCATAACAGTGATTTAAAATTAAGAAAAATATAACATTCTTAAATTCTCAAATAAACTTTGAAGGGGCTTTTCAACTGAATTTTGTTCAGGGATGAACTATTATGTTACATGTATATGCTTTATACATTCCATTACGTTGCTAAATTGCAAACGTTGCTTGCTAAATTGCAAAGCAACTATTTTCTCACATGATCATATGCATTGGATATCCTTCTGTTAACTCTGTTCAAGTATATTTGGCAGGTCAGTTAATTTCTAATATAGATGTTCATTCATAAAATATTCGTTTTGGGCTTTTTAAGCAATATTTGTATCTTATTTTATCATTACGTTTCCCAGTGGTAAAAATTTCACGTCAGTAACGTCTATTTCAAGATTGTTTTAGCTCATATGAGATGGGCCAATCAGTAGGTGGGGCGAAAACGACAGGACCCGAAGAGAAACCACCTGACACACCCGGAAGCGGGACTTGGTTTTGTTTGTTTGTGTCCCAGTCAACAATTTTTCAGTCATGTCGGGGCGGAGCCAATTCTTCCTGGGTTTAACCAGTATTGTAGGGATTTAATGTGTCTTGCTCAAAGACACAACATGATGACGCCTCTTGGGATCGAACCCATGGCCACTCGACACTACCACTACGCCACCGCAATCTAGGCAGGACTTGGCTTCTCACTTGTACCCCGTGTGGGACTGGAACCCACACTTGACACAGCGTTGAGATTATCGAATGGTTAAGCGTAGGCATGAAATACTAGCGCTCTTCAGGTATGGGAATTTGTTAAAACGACAAGTTATATGTCCTTCTAAACATTATTTGTCGTTTGACAGATATGCCAATCTGTCAAATGACAAAAAAAGAGGTCCGTGATTCAATTCCACGCGTGAAAACCCGCTACATGGAACCGTCAAGAGAAGACGCAGAAAAGGTAGTTGTTTCTATGTATCTTTTAATGGTTGTTACCACCTCATTTTGTTTATCTTGTGTCACGTGGCACGATAAATGGACTGTGTCTGTTTTTTTCAACGTTTATTCCTTCCTTAAACTAAATTCACCACACGGCGTGTGTTGATTTATGGTTGACTGGGACACGTGTTATGGAGGATTTTTTTTGTAATCGATGACGGCGAGTCATCTCGATCTTGAAACTGGCCCTGAGGCAACTCATCCTTTAATGCCGAGTCAAGTCGGTCTTTTATTTCATAATAGGTTTCATAATATCTTGTCAAATATGGATATGATTTCATACTTCAGTATCATTTTCATCAGCATCTGAATTTAGTTTAAAGTGTGTGTGTGTGTGTGTGTAATCTCAATCGATTGGCTAAAATATGTGTTGTTGTTACAAGCAGAACAGTGTGTAGTGGAGCACCACCAGCGGCCAAGTGTGAGCCTACTGGATCCATGACTTCAAGCGAGTCAAGCAGTTTAACCATAGCAACAGGCAAGCTGACCGTGTCAACTTCTTCTTCAACAGTGACATCAGAGGCCAGCAGGACTCTTGCTGCGCCCACAACAACTAGCAATGCTGTAAGTATCCGTCAATAGAAAAGACGAAAAAATGCCACTAAGACTTTTGAATCCTCCACAACGTTACATTTGCACATTGTAGCACATGCGCAGTAACCGAGTTCATTACCCGAAATTGCGCAATATAGCCCATACTATCTCCCTTTGAATGTTTTATTGCTTCCAAAGGAGCAAACCTTTATATTTTATTCTATAAAGATGTAATAAAGGGAGATAGGTCATCGCCAACAAATTTTGTACTAATGCTTCTAAGGCCATTGAATCCTCCTTAATGTTTATCTCCATGTGCATGTGTGCCAGCTAATTCACCAAATTGTGTGTGTGTGGTTGTGTGTGTGTGTGTGTGAGTATGTAAGCACGTTCTACTGAGGACACCAACTTCTAATAACAGCAACAACTGAGGACTTCGGTGTCAATTGAGGACGGCTCATTTGACAAAAAATCTCTAACCCCTCAAAATGCTTAATTCTTCGTAAAACATATAAAAACAAACAAATAATATTTGTCCTTATTAGGAGGTCTTGCTCCGGTGTGTCACTTGTCTATACACTCGACTCCAAAAAAATCGAAACCATGGTTTAGAGATTATTACACACGCGTGTTTCCATTTGGCGCCTGACTCCGTGACCTTCATATCCTACACACTAATGTAAGGTATTTTATTTGTAATATTTTAGAATAATCATCGTTAAATGTTTAAAAGACTGTTTCTAAAAGCTATATTTTATCAAAAACTGTATGCCATATGAAAATAAGGCATACCTTTGTTTTGAATTTTACATTGCAAAAGAAGTTCATTTACTTATTTTGACTTCAAGGACTCTTGATACCAATTTTCATGGATAAATAAACCAGCCATTTTTAAAATATGTTCAAATATAGACGCAAATTAAGCCATCTTTTTGCATACAATTTACCTCGCCTTTCCAAGCTATATTTTCAAGATATTCAATTTCAAAGATTTAATCCAAAAAACCCAAAATCCAAATTTACACATTATATCATGGTTCTGAAGCATGCAATAGCCAAAAATTTGTTTGTCAAGCATAACCAAATTAATTCCATCAGAAATTGTGTGCATTAAATTGCGTTTTCACCAAAAAAATTATCTTGATATCTAAAAAAATAATTTTTAAACAATCATTTGAATGGGTAAGAATATACTTATAGGCTTCAAAAATCAGCTTAACATAGGTTAGGGTGTAGTTTCCTAAATGCTATTTTCAAAATATATTGCTTCCATGCTCCTTTTCTTGTAAACAATAATTTTATGACATTATCATGTAAACATAATGAAAAAAGAAGACTAGAAACTGATCTATTACACCTACTTTCTCTTCTGTGCTTTACTAAATAATTTTGTCAATTTCACCAAGATAAGAAAAGATAACTAATGCATCTTTTACAATACTTGGCAGTCCAAACCCATAAAAATCGCTTAGTTTTCGTTTTGTTGGCATTTTTGGGTACATTATTCTACCTATGCTCATAATATGCCTTGACATGTGCTCAATCTCATACGGGTGGATGCCAGGTCTGTAAATGACCCAGGGTCACAGAACTAGGTCATAGGTCAAATGAGTGCAAAATTGCAAAAATTTGTAAAAATAAAAATAAACATTATTATTTTGGAAAATCATGGAGTGATTTTAGAAAACTTGTACTCATGTTATTCATTGACATGTGTCCAAAGACATAGGGGTGGATATCAAGACTGTAAATGCTCCTGGGTGACAGAATTAGTCAAAAGTCAAATGAGTGCAAAATAACACCCGTTACAACAATCAAGTAATTTGCATATCAAACATGGACTGACTTAAAGCAACATGTGCACATTTTATTCATTTACAATTGCTTAAACTCATACGGGAATATTCCAAGTTTGTTACTGCCTCTGGGTCACAGAATTAGGTCAAAGGTCATATGAGTGCAAAAATATCAAAACCTGCAATGATTACTGAATAATGCATTTCTATCACAAAATCATGACATTGGTTAAAGAAAGTTTCCCAAAGCATTTGTAGTACATCTCTGAGATGATTTAAGGCTGGTCTAGAAAATAATGCATGTCAGCCATTGTGGTCAAAGGTCATCAATTCAAAACAGGGTATACCCTGAAAATGCATTCACAATTTTAGTTACTTGAACGTTTCAATTGTAAAAGTAGCTGACAGAGATAGGAGGTATTGCTGTGCTTGTTTGGCATTGATAGTTTTAAGTCTGAAATACAAATCTGGACTATCGATCACTATAGTCATTTGTTCTTGCAGGTCTATTTGTGCCCCATCGCACTGTTTCGATTAGGATGAAAGTGTAACAAAACCAGACTAAATTATCAGAACAAGCATGCTTCACTATTACCCACAAAATAAATTTTCTTAAGCTAAACTACTTTTATAAAGATTATACCATAGTATGTTTATTTCATTTCTACATGATGTGATCCTGTCCTTAGTGAATGTAATTGCATCAACGCATTGACCCCCCACCCCACCCACCGCAAGAAAACAGACAAGCAAAACGAAAAAACAAATCATACGAATGCATTGAACCTGATTAAATCAATGTGTCTTCAAACCTCCTTTATAGTTTAGGGTTGAAAATATTAACTAATATTTCCAATATAAACAATTGAATTATCGTATGTGGTTTTGCCAGAGTGTATACACCAATTTTCCTTCTTATTTTAAATCAAAGAGAGGCAATCTCCAAATCTTTAAATTTTTGATATGTTATTTCTCTAGACTGGGGCTGAATTTTGCTGAGAGTTTTTCGGATTATTGTCACTAGCAACAACTTCTTTTGCACAACGCTATAAATAAAAGGTAGTTGCAGAAATGATGTATTGCGAATAAGGCCAATGACTGTATCAAAGTGTTTAACTTGGGTAGTGTCTTATCAAATTAAGAAAGAAAGAATCCTTGCAAATTCAGCAAGAAGGAACAGCTAAGGCCATGAGCAGGATAAATAGCTACGGGGCTAGTCAAAGTTGATAACAATGCCAAAACTATCCTCTGAGTATAGTTGCACTCAGTATAAGCCGAGGTAAGCAAAGAGTGAATAAAATGATATTTTTAACCTCATTTACACCATGCTTGAGAGCTATGGTAAAATATGCAAATAAGAAACTTGGTACTTCTAATACGAGCAAAGATAGCACGCATAAGTGCAATAAACCACTCTTTGTGGTTGCAGTGGTGAGATGATAACAATTGTCATGCCACAATTGCTTAGCCCATGCTATTCCTAGGCCAAGTCTCGGGACAAGGAAGTAATGTGACACTGTGTGTCATAGATATGATACGCTGGTATAATTTATGAGAGCCAGGATGAAATTTACATATAAGAAACTCAATACTTTGAGACACAAGTAAATCTTGCATATATATGTGTGCAGTACTCCCCACTTGGTAAATAAAAATGACTTTTCATTGACAGGATTTTTTGTTAGTACGGCTCATATTGCATAAATAGTGTACTGACAATATGTTTAGCTTTTATATCATAGAATGAGCAGCGACCTCAGTAAAGCTACACTAGACATTAGTTTGGATCTGCAGTGACGTTTCAATTTTATCTGTCTCAACCCCAAACATTCACAAATTTATATACTTCATAAGTAAAATATAAATGCAAGTCGTCTCATCAAATGATAAAACGCAGCAGCTGAGCTTAATCAATGAAGAAATGTTTTTTTTTTTTTTTTTTTTTTTTTTTTTTTTTTTTTTTTTTTTTTTGATAATCACGCAATAACATACATATTATGACTTTATACCATACTCTATTTTCGATTGTGTAAAATTCCCAAAGTTACTATAAGATACCTTAATGAATGGATGTATGTACAAATGTCGTAGTCAAAACTAGCATCTCATTGCCAGCACAACCAAACCAATTTCTCTACCAGTGCAAGACATCTCTACATAATCAGTCTCCACAAAAACGTAAAGATCTTTCATGTCGAAAGGCTTTAAATTCACGAAAATGTTTTGCTCTTCCAATTACACTCTGATCACTCTGCTGACAAACCATATCACGTGAGCGTAAGCAAAGCCTAATTGCGGAGTCACGTCAATGTCAGCCAATGTCGTTGTTTGTTTGCTCATGTTGTCGTGACGTCGGTCGCATATTGGCCTTAAGCTCGAAAATTTAGCGTTTGGGCTGTTCCGAAATTTCGGTAAGTCTGATTTAATGTCAAATAAGCAGACAATTAGCAACAGTTTTTTGGAACTAAACGACACATACTTGATTGATAATAAAAAATGTAAATATAAGTACTGAAATTCAGATGTTTAGCTTTCACTAGATGATGAAAAACAGCAGTTTTAATGTCTTCGAGAGGCCCTTCGGGCTTCACAAACATCAAAACAGCCTGAATTTCAATCGATTTATATTTATCAGTAATATACTGTTTATTGATCTGGCAGTTTGGAAGTATAGTAAGCTTGACGACTAAACTACTGAAGAGAATATGCCCTAAACAAAGTTGCTTGCGATGAAATCAAGATTACTTATATGTCCTCCATACGTAAGGTAATACAATTTTACCAATACATATTTAATTATGGCCGTTGTGGCAGCCATCTTGACCACCATCATTGTGCAATAAGTAAAAAAATAAAGCATTAGTATCAATCTGACTCATTTGAAATAACTCTGATTACCATGAATACTCTTATTTTCAGTCATCACTTTTCTCAGGGTCAAAATTAGAAAACAGCATGAAAAATGATTATTTTTCCTTACATGAGATTGAACCTGAAGTACATAAATCAATATCATTTATAAACACACACTGATGACGATCAACACCATAAAGTATCAAATGTTTATTGGTTTAACAAAACTGATCAATTACAATATGAGAAAGTACAATAGATGTTTATGAAGATTTTTAGATGAGGGTAAGTTACGTGTACATCTATCAACTTTTATAGCATTCTCTTGTTTTTGACAGCCATATTGAACACCATCTTGAAATGATAAAAACTACAAAATAAAACGGAAGTCTCAAGAAGTACCTAAAAGAACTTTATCCTCATCAGAATACCACTGACACTGATGTTTATACAGACAATTGTAAAATAGTATGAAAATAAGCATTTTTGCACTCAAGTGACCTTTGACCTAAATCTGCATCTTTTTGTTGTAACAATTGTTGCTGATTAAAACTCACAAATGTATTAGATGTAATTTAGGGGTTATTTTGACAAATAAATTGAAAATATTACATAAGCTATTGCTGATATGTTGAAATATATGAAATTTTGCCCTTAGTTGACCTTTGACCTTTTTTGGGACTCCGGGGCATTTTCAGACTTGGCATCCACCCTAGCGTGTATTGTTACACATCAAGGAACACATTTAGCATGGATGCCAAAATGTACTCAAAAATGCCAACAGAAAAATATTTTGATGGCTTGGGAGGCCAACTACAAATTGGGTTGTCTTTTTTATTGGTATTTAGAGTCCTTAAATAATCTTCAAAAAACCTTGATGTTTTTCCTAGAATAGGTCAATCTTATTGCAGGTCATAATGTTGAAGAGAAATAGGGAAAGAAGGACACCGGGGTCAGTTCAGCCCTCTGAAAATAAAGAGAATGAAGATTTCGAGATCAAATTTATTGACAAAAGTATAGGTATTTTTTTTAAATATTTTTGTATTCATACTTGATTTCACTAGGCACTAGTTCAGGACCATCAAATGCGCACATAAAGGTCCAAATACTTAGGACAGAAAAAATACAGAAGTTTTCCTTATAAACTAGCAAGATATTTACGAAAATTTATGGTTAACAATTTCAATTCCTGAAAAAAATTTCTGGGCGTGTCTGGAGATTTTGGGAAGTACTTTGCTTTTGGCAAATTATGCACTAGTCATTTGTAACCACGCCCCCCACCCCCCTCAAGCCCGGGGAATAGCGGAGACTTTGACTTTTGGTCCAGCAAATCCCCCCTAAAACCCCCGCCCTTCGGGGACAGCAGGTTGGTAAAACCACGGCTAATATCCCCTGCTGTCAGCACTGCCCTCTTTGTCTGTATAATGCAAACCCCGGGTTGGGGTAGTTCCCTCGCACTGCCATGGCTAAGCTTTGGTCAAAATCCTGCTTATTTCCAAGGCTATCCCCCACCCTCCCCTGGGCCTGGGGGGTGCCGTGATTACAAATGATTGGTGCATTACGGTATCAATAGATGAGTCAAAACAAATATTTTTCAAGAGAAAAATGCACTCTGTCCAGCGTGGCATCTAAAGTTGTCTTTTCTTGGGATTTTCCAAAATCATACTTCCTGTTTGGCGCCATGTAACATAAATTGTGCTGGTGTGCCATAAAACTCAACTGACTTCTAATGCATTGCAACCAGGGACAAGTTTCATCTTAAAATGATGGCTCGTGTTCTTGCAGGAAATGGTGTTTTCACCAAGCGACACATCAGCGGTGGTGAATTGTTGATAGAGTACAGAGGTGATCTGAGAAAAACAAAGACCTTGGATTCGGAAAATGTTGTGTTTGTGTATTTTTTTCACACACCAACAAGAATCCTATTGGTATGTTCAGTTCTTAATGTTGTTTCTGTAGCTGATTTATTAGCTCACCTGTCAATTTGTGACCAGGTGAAGTTTTGTGGTCAAAATTTGTCCGTACATCTTCATCAACAAAAAAATTGGCTTGATGGCGTTCTAGCGACTTCATTTTTGCTTTGGTTTTAAAAATAATTGGTATACCTATTCATCTCAATGGCCTATAGTTTCCTATTTAAAACAGGTCATGCCCGAAAAAGGTCAAGGTCACTGTGACTTTGGAAATAGTCAGAAATGGACTTTTTTTTTGGCTTGGTGGAGCTCTAGTGACTTCATTTTTCTTTGATTTTAAAACTAATTGGTATATTGCTTAATGTCAATGGCCTACAGGTTTCTATTTAAAATGGGTCAAGTTTTACCAAGGTCAAGGTCACAGCAACATTGGAAATAGGCAAAAATGGCTTGCTGGCACTCTACGGCTCTAGCGACTTTATTTTTGCCTTGATTTTAAAAATATTTTCTATACAGCTTCACCTTAATGGTCTACCAGATTCTTTTTAAAATGGATCGTGTTTGCCAAAGATCAGTGTGACCTTGGAAAATGTCAAAAATGGTGACTTGGTTTACAAATTAAAGAAACTTAAAGGAATAAATGATTTTTCTCTTCAGTTCGGAAAAATCATATCACGTTACAGACGTATAGGTTATAACTTGAATGTTATGCGACAGTCTGCATGCTTAGTTTTTAACCCAATCATGGTTGATAACTATGCTGCCTTCTTTAATTGCACGCCGGTGGGTCGGGCGTCAGACTCTATGATGGACCCGACTTAAAGCTATTCATTTTAGTTGGTTGGGGCCGGAGCTTCTTGTCTGTTGCTTGGCCCACCGGGGTCCAACTGGTGTTTTTCTTTTGCTCCGGAGTTAGTAGGTTATTCGGCGCCCAGGGATCTCCATCGTCGGGCAGCTTACTCAATCTGTGAGTCCTGGTTTTTGATTCATCAGGATGTTTATCATGATTTATTTGTTTGTTCTTGATGATTCATTGACTAGTTAGAGATTCACCACGAGGACCGAAGAACTAACTAAATGTTGTGAACCACTGCAGAAGCTGAGGGTGAGGTTAGGTACCTGTAAAACCGGTTTAAGCCCGCCAGTAACTTTGTGTTACTGATCGTTCCAAGTCGATACTTCTGTAGTGGTTCTTTTTGTTTTATGTCTTGGTGTTTAAAATTTTTGTGCTGTTGGCGCCTTATGTATGTTTTCATATTTTTAGTTAAGTTAAGGTAACTGAGTGGCCACCTATTGGGAAAATAGCTGCTCATTCGGCTTACGATATGTTTCATGGTATAAGTACCTGATTGTTAGTTTGGTTTTTTCCCACCTCGGTTTTTGGAGTGGGAATCTTTTTCTGATTGCGCCTTTTCCTGATCTTTGCCTACTTGTACCTTTTTTCTGCTTGTTGACGCACTGATCTTTGGCAGACAAAAAAAAATTAGTCAGGTGAGCGATCGTTGCCCTTGGGCTACTTGTTTAAAAATTATTGACCTCAGCTTTTTATGAAAGCAGTACAAACCTAGTAAATTGACAACAGCAAAAATAATAGTGATAGAATCTACATACATTTGTAGTATAAACTTGCTTTAGTAATTCTAATGCTGGTTCTCTATAAATTGTTCATAGAGGCTATATAAATAATGCAATTAAAATAATAAGATAATGTCACTTTCTTTTCTGTAGTTCAGTCTGTCATTAAGACCATTTCTTAATTTCATACGGTAACATATGTAACAACCTGCATCCAAGATGTCACCATGGTCATCAGTTAAATGCTTATTAGTCATTTCAGAACCACAAAGATTGGCATTTTGAAATTTAAGGAAATCTCACAAATTGTAAACATGTGTTCCTTTCATTATAGATCGACAAGATTGAACCGATACTAATCATTCTTTGGCGACGATCATACTGTATGATTTAATAGAAACGGTATCGCTTTCTGATCCTGATCAGCTACAAATTTTCAAAATTTGCGTGGATGGAAAAAAAGATAAATCCTTGCTCAACAGGAGAGATAAATCTATGGGGGCACGAGGACAGCCCAACATTCAATAATAGGAAAACTACGTACACCTCTGAAATGAATCATTTTTAGGACCTTCAAGCATATTTGCAAAAATTGATAAATTTCGGTCACACATCTATCTCGGCAATAAGCGAGCAGGATATGGAATTGGTCAAAGAGGCATGCAAAACATCGGTAACTATTTTGAGCAAAGACTTAAGACAATTGAAAGTTAAAAACGAAATGTTTTTACAGAAACTATTGAGTAAAGTTGAATGTGATTGGCGAAGCAGTAGTTACTGCATGGTAATAAGTTCCTTAAGAACTCGTATTTACATGGTAGAGAACTGTGTAGACGATTTAGTGTATTGAAGGCCTATGCAAGTACGCAGCAGTCTTGAATTAAGTGCCTCACCTGACTTCCAGTGGCTCGAGTGTTTTCTTTCAACACTCCCCGAGGGACCTAGCGAATGTTAACGAATGACAAAATCATTTTTGATCGCTATTATAGTATGCACTATATTTTACAGCCTCATCACATTTTCATACGCGTAACAGTTTTCACGATTATGCTTGTTTCGAGCGGACTTCGGTTACTTATATTTAGCACGTGTTTTGCGTTGCACCAGGTAAAGAGCATAAATAAAACAATGCATTAACAGCATGTGCGCGCGAGAATTGCTATATCAATATAATGGATGTTTATATCGTGTGACACGGGTATTTTTGCAATTATATCGGTTTATCACGGTCCATAACAACTTTTGCAGAACAGCTGACGGGTGAAACTGTGCTGAACCGTCGAACCACATCGAGTTTAAATGCGCAAGTTACTTTCCATCAACAACAAATCGCCGTACTGTTAGCTAGCAAGTCGCCGTCCATATTTTTAGTTGACTGTTCTAAGTCGCCGTACTCGAGGTACCTGACATTATTACACGTTTTTATACAATTTAGCGTATGTTTGGTGACAGTTACTACTTTTATATTTGCAGCAGTTTTATATCGTCTTATATCTGACAATGGCTTGAAATTTATCAACACCAAATGCATGATAAACGATCAAATTTCGAAACAGTCATATATTTTCGCGGGTACCAGGTCGCTCGTTTTCCAATAAAAACACCACTTAAAATCGATTTCATACCATGGTCGCATGGCATTTTAATCATTAATATGTTAAAATAATATCATTATTCTCTTTGATTGGTATCATCACGATAGGACATAGAAATAAATCATTTTCTTACCCTCGACATGATTGTCCGCCATTCAACTGGTACCAAGTCTAGGAGTCGATGATACACGGTGGGTGTTAATATCTCATCAATTATAAAGCCTACAATCATCAACCCTTGCATATGGCTTCTCCTCGATGTCCCGACTCGACACCCACATTGATCTAGTGACCGTGACATATATTTCTTGCGCTAGTGACTATGTCATTTTTAAAGCCAACCCTTAATATCTCATCAACTATAAAGCCTACAACCATCAAACCTTGCATATGGCTTCTCCCTGCATCTACAGGCAAGGTCAAGGTCACGGGTCATAAATTTTAACAAATTTAGTGGCAAAGCACAAGTCACGCGAGCTACGCTGTCCTGCGACAACTCTTATTACTTAATATGGTCGAATTGCTGACTTTCTTGTTGGGCTCTTGTTTAGTTTAGTGAATTATCATATTGATGAAGCAGTGGTAATGCTCTCCTTCCCGCCTAGTATCTTTGGGTCGAGGAGTTTGGCTTTATTTGCAGTAACATTTGTAATACATGTGTTAGCCAGTATTGATCTTGGTTTATTTTTTATTCTGATCCGTTTTTGGTAGTCGCTGGTGCATTTTCGCTATACTGATATATATGGTAATCTGGCTGTCCCAGTGATAATGGTTTTAGTTAATGATAATTATAATCGCTGTATTTCCGGTGTATGTGGTTGGGATTTTGGCTTGGTTTTATCAAAAGTTTTTGTTGCACGTGTTCGCCAGTTGAACGCTATTTTTGTTTTTATTTAATTTTTTTCTTTATGATTTCGAGAATGTCCCCAGGAGAATTGGTTTTCGGCGTTGTGCCTGGTAAAATCGTTAAGTTGTGTCCCAGATAGAGTGATTTGTTTTCATCATACTTGTCCCCTGTTGGAACGATAATCGGTGTCCCAGAAAAAAGTGGGTTATCTTCATCATACTACTGTTCATTGTGCCAACCTCTCTGTGTCGTACTCGTTCCCTTTCGTTCCTGTTGAAACCTAGCCGGATGGCTACCTTGTTGGGAAATGGCTAGTCATTCTGCTCTTCGAGTGTGTTGTGAGAAAATGTTTTGTTGTGTTTTATGAATTTTCTTTCCCACCCGCTGTCAATGTTGGGATTTTAAATTTACTTACATCGATTCCTGGTCCCTCTATTCTTACTTTTCATGTAGAAGTAGATGTGTGCACAGTATAGTTAACGTAACAACTACGAGATGCAACAAAAACTTCTCCAGTAGAAAACCTTCAGTCTTATTTATCACCCCTGCGACTCTTTAACCACGTCGTTTCAGTGAAAACTTCTTTGATTCTCATTCCAATGAGTGAAACAAGACTTTCAAAGAATATTGGCAAGACAGATAACTGGTCTAACTCAATATTTAGACAATTGCTCCTTAACCATGTCTTAATAGCAGACAGCAAAGCCAGTTACGTGAAAAAATGTGTAAATCCGAATAAGAGTCCTGAGAACAGTATTATGTGGTGTCATAAGAACGGTTCATCAGCCTTTAGTCGATACTTGTGGTTTAAACAGAATCTCAAATCTGATATTCATCAGTTCGGAGCCATATCGGTATATATATATACCGATATGTAACCACTTTTAACCCACATAACCCCGAAATTTATCCTGACATTAAGCAATTTAAATCAATATTGCACAGGAATAATGAGCTACACGAAGTTTTTAAGAATAAAGTTTTTCTTAAAAGCAAACGGCAGCCACCAAACTTAAAACGTCTTTTAACAAAGGCTAAATTTACAAATAATATTGACAACGGTTATCAATGCCAAGTAACAAAATGTAAGGAGCCGCGATGCGGTCTTTGTAAATTTATAACAGAAGGATCATCAACATATTTTAAAGATAAAGTATTCACAGTAAAGGACAACATGTCTTGTAAGGCAAAAAATGTCATTTACGTAATACAGTGCAGAGGCTGCAATGAACAGTATATAGGCGAAACAGTAAATTTGAGAAACCGCGTAACACTTCATAATCAACATATAAAACACGCGGCATTAAGGAAAATACCTGTGAGCCAACACATTGCTGAGTGCTCTGACCAGGACCCAAAATACTTTATATTCCCCTTTTATCAAATGAAAACAGAAAGTATTATAAAACGAAAAGAAAAGGAGAAGTATTTCATTCGAACATTTTCACCTAAACTGAACTCTTTACATTGATATTTAATATTTTTGTGTATAGTTTTGAGACATATGACGTACATTGTATTTACGACGTTTTCAAACAAACAATTCGTTACATGCAATGTATTTAACGGAAGGAAGTATTTGACGTTACGTTACGTCGTGTCGCTTGACAACAGGACGCCATTTTACTTTCATTACGATCATATGTTTTAAAAGGCTTTGAAAATTGATATTTATCATGAAACCGGTCAGCCATACGAAATAAAAAAATTGTGCATTCTAAAGAACTTTTTATTTCCTATATATATATATATATATATATATATATATATATATATATATATATATATATATATATATATATATATATATATATATATATATATATATGGACGGGAACATGCGACTTAACCACCAAGCGTAAAATAACAATCAGGAAACCTGGTCGAAGTACAAGTTGTGAATAGCCGCTTTATCGAGTTAAGGAGTGACAATTCTGTTAATATGTTGAAGAGACATTTTCTTCTTATTAAAATAAAGATAAAACAGATCCTCTAAGAGTAAAGAACATATTAATGAGAAAGGGGATGGGCCATACCGCGGTTTCGGCTACGAAAGACTTCTTCAAGGGAAGAATGTCAAGCTGACATTCTATACCTACCTGTATACTGTATACAGCTTTGGAACCAAATTAAAGGCCATCAGGTCTCAGCTACAAGTCTGATGACAAGAAACTTACGGGTAATGTTGAGGAAGTGAACAGGATTATACAAGAACTGAACGGCGAATTAGATACCTCTTCACCGAAGTTAAACCAAAACCTAAATTGAAGTAAAAAAATTGAAGTAAAAAAGACGGAATAAGACTGCCAGATACTCCTGGAACTTTGGCCTTTATAGTGATGGCATTCATTATCCCAAGAATAAACTGGCCAAATCATGACTGAAGATGGTGCATAAGAAACAGAAGCCTGTAGAGTCTTTGAAAAAGCACCACGCAGGAAAGATTAAGGTGGAGTTTCTTTCCGATCATTCAAAAGGGCACAGGCTATGTCTGTCAGAAATAGTTGGCCTCCCAAGCACCCAAAATATTTTTCTGTTGGAATTTTTGAGTACATTTTGGCATCCATGCTAAATGTGTTCCTTGATGTGTAACAATACACGCAAGGGCTGATGCCAAGTCTGAAAATGCCCCGGAGTCCCAAAAGTAGGTCAAAGGTCAACTAAGTGCAAAATTTCATATATTTCAACATATCAGCAATATCTTGTGTAATATGTTCAATTTATTTATCAAAATTACCCTTAAATTACATCCAATACATTTGTGAGGCTTAATCAGCAACAATTGTTACAACAAAATGATGCAGATTTAGGTCAAGGGTCACTTTAGTGCAAACATACTAATTTTCATGCCCTTTTACACCTGTCTGTATAAACATCAGTGTCAGTGGTATTCTGATGGGGATTAAGTTCATTTAGGTACTTCTTGAGACTATTGTTTGATAGTTTTTATCATTTCAAGATGGTGTTCAATAAGGCTGCCACAACAAGAGAATGCTTTAACAGTTGATACATGTACAAGTAACTTGCCTTCATCTGAAAATCTTCATACACGTCCAATTTTACTTTCTTATATTGTAATTGATCAGTTTTGTTATTTTTTTTTCTTTAAATTCAGTTTTACGTCCCTTTCAAGATTATTTCAGCTCATATGAGGCGGGTCAATCAGTAGGTGGGGCGAAAGCCGGTAAACCCCGAGAAAAACCACACCCGCAAGCAGAACTTGGCTTGTCTCACATGTGGCCAGAGCGGGGTTCGAACCCACACCAGACACAGCGGTGAGATGATCGAGTGATTAAGAAACAGCGCTCTTAACCACTGGGCCACGGGGCCCGCCCAGTTTTGTTAAACTAAGAAACATATGATACATTAATGGCGTTCTCAGATGGCGTTGAATCTACTTAAGGTTCAATGTCATGTCAGGACAAAGTTATTAATTTTTTATGTTGGTTTCAAATTTTGACACTGAGAAAAGTGATGATTGAAAATAAGAGTATTAATGGTAATCAGAGGCATTTCAAAATTATCATGCTACAAAACACCCATCAACAAAACAAACACCAGCTGTTCTGTTGTACGGACGGGAAACAAATATCAAATTACAGAGTTCACCTGTTAGCACAAAAAGCCAATGAGAGCCACGTCAAGGCAAAACATGCTGACAAAAACGCTAAGTAAATGAAAATATATGCAGAGCGCGTCTGTCACGATAAATTTTGATGAAATGTACATCTGCCAGCGTCCATAACAAGTACACAGGTATCTGCCAGAGTCGGAGGGCATTAATGTAATGCCGTACGACACTTAAGCTGCAGAAAGTGCTGTCCTTTTGTAATAGGGAGTGATACTAAGTGTTATCAAGGCCATGATAGATGGAACAACACCAGAGAAGCTTCAAGATGATTTTAATGAGTGATGATCAATTCTGGTCAACCTATAAGATATAGAAAATATATATCTCAATAAACAATAAATGAGATACAGTAGAGAAAAACTTTACTGTAAACTACAAACAAAGATGGCGAAGTGCAATAAGCGATTACTATGGTTTTTGGAATTACAATAGAAATCGAACACTGGATACAGTCACCTAATTTTAAAAACATTAGTTGACCGAAGGGACCATACAACATTGTTTGTTGACGCTTCTACCTGCTACACTTTACAACACGACAAGTTTTTTTCTATTGTAAAATGCACTCTCAATTGAGTAGGCAAGGGTCGAGTTTAATACACCGCTACAATGTACAAATTTATTGCGTGCTTTCGTAGTTCTTACCAATGGTAAAAATGGTACCATTGGTGGACAAATTCCGTTCAGGGTTTTACCAATGGTATAATGCAGACAAACTGCAGAATGGGTAAATCTACCAACGCGGGAAAAGTCATGTGATTCAATATGGTTATTGAATTTCGTAAATAAGCACAATTTTTGTCATCGATGCAAATGTCAGTTTTATAAATAACACAATATACAGTAAGAAAATAAAACAGACAAAAACGAGCGAAGTGTATTGATCAATGTGATAAAAATACCACCATGTGATCTACCAATGGTACCATTGGCAGCAGAAAAACGTTCAGGGATTCTGGTTACCATTGGTTAAAATGGTATCATTGGTAGATTTGCAGATTTTACCATTGGAAAAACCCCGAACGTAGCCATTGTCTCAATAGCTACGTGCCGGAAAAATAACTAAACACCGGGGTTAATACTGCTATATACCTTTGTTTAGCAGGCGTTTTAAATATCTAATCTTATGTTTATATCGTAGGGTCAAAGGTCGTCGAAGCGAATGTTAAATAGTACATAATAATAATAGCGAGGTCAGTGCTATTTATAACTTGCAATTTTGTATCTGCCTCCATCTTAACCTGCATGTGTTTGCAGATAAATAAATAATCAGCAACGTGAACTTTTTACAAAAAGAAGTTTGAAGTTAAAAGATTCCTGGTCTATTTCATAATTGTAATATCTCGGGAATTAACTCATAAATAAGTCGTTCTACTGTTTAGTTTTACTGTTTTATTTTATAGAATATACTTTTCTATTGTTCATCCAAAACTAAAACCAAATTCAACTCAAAATAATTATATCAACAATTTTAGATGTTATATTTCCAAAGTTCAGTTTGATGTTTATAACTAATGCAATTGATGGAGCTAAAGCAATGATAGAACTAAAGCATTCAAAGTGATATTCTTACTCTCTTTTATCAACTTTTACAAGCTCTTTCATACCCCATTCATTCCACAAATAAGGCTATTATACTTCCTTCTTGCACCCACACTTCATACATTAATACAAATATGGTTACTACGCTTCCTCTTCAAACATACTCACCCCACATGTATCATCCTATAAGGCAAACACACTTCCTAGCATCACATTCACACAGAAATAATTAGAACAATTCTGAAATATCAATCTTCCTGCTTTACATATATGGACGAAGAGTTTCCTGTTAAAACCACAAAAACATGTGAAACATTTCAAGAGTAAATGAAAATCAGATTAGGATCAAGATAAGTATTGCATATCCTGTGAAGGAGTGTGGGGGAGAGTGAGAACAAATGTTAAAGATTAAACCACAGGTGAATGATAGAAATTAAGTATTAAAAAAACAATATAACAATATATTGCCAATATATTACATCCCCCGCAGAAAAAAACTACAAAAAAACAACCAAAATAGTTACTACCATTGAATTTAAAAAGAAGAAAATATTTAAAAAAAAAAAAAAAAAGATCACCAGAGGAAAAAAAAATACTACACTCTCACACAGTCCATTTTCTATAGATAATAAAAATAAAATAATTGACAGAAATCATGTATCTTTACTATCTCAACCATACATTTAAAATTAAAATAAAACAAACATCATAGAAAAATATCCCAATAATGAACAGTATAACATATGCATAATAATTTGCAGTCACATTAATGATAACTAAATGAACAATTAAACATATTCATATATTCATGTAAATTCCAATAGATCAACTGAAAAACAAAATATTACCAACAACAAATTTATCAAGAAACAAGAAAATAGCAATGACGTCATGAAATATATATAGGTATATACCAAACATGTAATGCATGCATAATACGAAAACACAGAATTGATACAGAAACTCATCAGTAAAACTGATGAAATGCAGTTACCATCATTTAAAATAATATTCAACTGTCTTTGATTCAAATGAACGATCAATTCTGCACACAACAGTCCTCGTCTGCACTGAGTTCATATTCCTGAATCAAAACTTTTCAGTTATTGAGCCGCATCGTGAGAAAACCGGATTTTTGCCTAGGCGAAAACAAAGGCGCAGATCAGCTTCGCGGTAACCGCGAAGCTGATCAGCGCCTTTGTTTTCGCTACTCGGATAGTACAATTCCTCTTCTACTTAAATCCGAAATTTCAAGCTTCTAGCTCTTTTCTGAGCTTGTACAGGCCGGTTTGTGTCGGACCTGGTCGGAAACCCCGAAGACCGGTTTTCTCGCGTCGAGGCTCTATTCATCTCAGAACTTCACAGGTCAGTGACAGCAAGTAATAACAATATTCCACATGTGTAAACACTTCTCCCATAGCAATATCTCAGCATCACTGATTGTAATCTATTTAACCCCATTTCAACCTACTATTCAGCATAGTAAAATTAACCTTGAAACACCCAGTGGAAGCCTTAAATTCCTTCAAAAGTTTCTGGGAATTTTGCGGGGTTAGCAATTAAAATATGCAGGAAAATAGTGTAACATGTAATCTCAATTACTCTAAATTCAAAATCACAGGGGGAGGTTTCTGTTTAACTTGTCCTTTAGCCTTACTGTTCAGACAAGAGAAAGGGACCCAAATTGCAGATTCTGCAGGTTCCCCCTTTAACTGCACTAAGTACTCTGTCTGATCCTTATTTGGTCGTTGACCAAGGAATTTCTTGACCTTATGGAATCCCCTATTGTCCTTAAATCCATCTTCCGAGGAAATTACCTCTTCAGGGTTTAAACCAAAGCCATATCGGTCAGGTGCTTTATGAGTACGGGATGACTGTCTCAAATTTGGTACCACATAGTCAACTGTTTGCTCATCCGATGTCGGGGTATGTTGATTTGACATTGTCTGTCCGTCTAAAACCACATTTTGCATATCCTGCACATGATCTGGCTCATCAGTCTGCTGACCATTTTCACAAGTGGCCACGCGACTCATGAAATATGGTGCAGGCTGAGGTCCTCGGACATAAGCAATCTTCAGACGATTTAGATAAACTGCTGTTTTCAAACACACGCCTGTATCAGGGTTGCGTAAAACTGCCATGTGCGAACTGCTAAATCTGTCCAAGACATATGATCCAACATAATTGTGCTTTAACTTCTGTCCCACCCCCTACTGTTTCTGTCAAAAGGAAAACATAGTCACCTGGAGTAGCATTTAATGGATTTATCTTCGCATTTGCTCTGGCTAGCATTGTTTCCTGCGATTTCATCACATTATTTCTAACCTCGGTGCGAATGACACCTAGTTTTTCTGCATGTTTCCGAACATACGTCCTTGCATCAACTGGTATTGTGTCAAAGTCCGTCGGTCTTGCGGCTGTCAACGGGAAATGAGGTCTGTGGCCAAACACAATTTCGTGAGGGGAGAACCCTGTTGATGCATTAACTGACTGATTGAAAGAAAATGTGATGCTTGGCAAAACATCTATCCAGTTGTTGCATTTGCCATTCACATATGGAGTCAGTCGTTCAGCTTATGTTTTGAGAGATCTTTCACACATACCCAAACATGAGTGAACAAATGAAGGTGTGAATTCTTGCTGAATATGCAGTTGGCGACATACCTCTTTCATGCATTTGCTAATGTTCTCAGATCCCATGTCGGATATCAATGTTTGACACACACCATATTTGGTAAAAACCTGGGTTAACGCAGAAGCAACAGAAATTGTCTCCTTATTTGCTAATGGAATGGTGACAAGTAACGGCTAAACATATCAATACAGGTCAACACATAGGTGAGACCTTGACCAGAAGGTGGAAGGGGACCAAAGAGATCTATCTGCCAAACTTGAAATGGCTCTTTAGGTTGAGGGTATGCAGTTATACCAGACTTCTGGATTTGATAGAGTGGACCTTCAAAAGGGCATTAAAAAACTATGGTTCACTTTATTTGGCATGTAATGACAGAAAGGCTTTTTTCACTTCCTCTGACCAAAGTCGGTATACCCTTTGGTCATGTCAGAATGTGTGCGACGCCTTATCCTATCTCCTTGATAATATTTATATTAGATTTGGGACCAAGTTATACAGACAAATTGTTGGAATTCCGATGGGTACAAATTGCGCACCTCTCGTAGCTGATTTATTTTTATACTGCTACGAAAGAGATTTCATGGATTCTCTTAACCATGATAATCAAGCTGATGTTATCGAGGCTTTTAATTCCACATCTAGGTACCTCGATGACCTTTTGAGCATTGACAACCCTTATTTTGAAGGTATGGTCAATCAAATTTATCCACCTGAACTTCAGTTGAACAAAGCTAATATCTCAGATACCGAAGCCCCCTTTTTAGATCTACATCTTTCTGTTGCAAATGGATTTGTTTCTTCTAAAATTTATGATAAGCGCGATGACTTTGATTTTGATATAGTAAATTTTCCTTTTTTGGATGGTGACGTTCCTCGTCGTGCTTCTTATGGTGTATACATTTCGCAACTTATTAGGTTTGCTAGAGTCTGCAATCATGTTACAGACTTCAACGCTCGAAATAAATGTTTAACGGCAAAACTTCTCCAACAGGGCTATCGGTATCATAAACTTCGAAAAACCTTTTCTAAATTTTATCGTAGACACTATGAATTGATTTCCAAATATAATGTTGGGTTAAAGACACTTTTAAGTGAGGGCCTTTCGGAACCTGAATTTTATGGTGACTTGGTTTACAAATTAAAGAAACTTAAAGGAATAAATGATTTTTCTCTTCAGTTCGGAAAAATCATAACACGTTACAGACGTATAGGTTATAACTTGAATGTTATGCGACAGTCTGCATGCTTAGTTTTTAACCCAATCATGGTTGATAACTATGCTGCCTTCTTTAATTGCACGCCGGTGGGTCGGGCGTCAGACTCTATGATGGCCCCGACTTAAAGCTATTCATTTTAGTTGGTTGGGGCCGGAGCTTCTTGTCTGTTGCTTGGCCCACCGGGGTCCAACTGGTGTTTTTCTTTTGCTCCGGAGTTAGTAGGTTATTCGGCGCCCAGGGATCTCCATCGTCGGGCAGCTTACTCAATCTGTGAGTCCTGGTTTTTGATTCATCAGGATGTTTATCATGATTTATTTGTTTGTTCTTGATGATTCATTGACTAGTTAGAGATTCACCACGAGGACCGAAGAACTAACTAAATGTTGTGAACCACTGCAGAAGCTGAGGGTGAGGTTAGGTACCTGTAAAACCGGTTTAAGCCCGCCAGTAACTTTGTGTTACTGATCGTTCCAAGTCGATACTTCTGTAGTGGTTCTTTTTGTTTTATGTCTTGGTGTTTAAAATTTTTTGTGCTGTTGGCGCCTTATGTATGTTTTCATATTTTTAGTTAAGTTAAGGTAACTGAGTGGCCACCTATTGGGAAAATAGCTGCTCATTCGGCTTACGATATGTTTCATGGTATAAGTACCTGATTGTTAGTTTGGTTTTTTCCCACCTCGGATTTTGGAGTGGGGATCTTTTTCTGATTGCGCCTTTTCCTGATCTTTGCCTACTTGTACCTTTTTGTATGATACTTGGTTGTTTTACGTTTCTGGCAGTCTTGGCATGATCGTACATAGTTAGTAATGATTGGACCCATACGTTGAAAGAAGTAATGTTCTTTCACCCTGTCCAGTGTGTCTGTAATCCCTGCGTGTCCACTCATTGGGGAGTCATGATATAGTTGAACTACAGTTTTAACCATCGTATCAGGCAATACAAGCTGATAGTGATCAAGATGTTTTGTACGCTTCGACTTTGCTACACGAGAATGCCACAGAAGTCCGTAAATCAACGCATAATCACCTGATTCAAGCAAAATTCGTCTTGCCCTTTTCTGACCTTTTGACAAGATGCCACTTTCTAGATATTTGATCAACTCATGTAACTGAGAATCAAGTCTTTGTAATTCCTTTGTTTTCTCAGGACTAAAATCAAACTTAGTAAATAATTCTACTTTCTTCACCTCGTCCTCAAGAAAACTTGATTGTGAAGTTTCACTCTCCAATAAAGAGGACTCATTCGCAGAATTATTACTTTCTTGACTTAACTGCCCTATCGGTGAGTCAGTCTGTCCAGTCTGATCATGATCTACAATTACCGAATTGTCACCAGAATGCTGTATCTGGTCGGTCATTTCGTCCGTCTGCAAACTTGTGTTGTTAGGACGTTTGGTGCTCATGGTTGCCTGTTTACATTTTCTATTTTTCCCTATTAACCTATGCTTTGTCCGCCCTTGGGAGTCAATAATTTCTAAGTCAGCATCATACTCACTATCAGATTGTAAACCGATCCATGAGTCGCGTGGCAATGTTACGTGATTTACAACCTGTACTCCTTGAACTGTCTGTGTAGGTGAAAGGAATTCCTGAAGTGTGCCACCTCCAGGTAATTTAATTTCTCCTGTATTTTCAGGTACATATGGGAAATAGGGATCTTTCTCATCTGGACTGGAGAAAGAAGGGTCATGTTGGGTGTGGGCTCTTGAAAGAGCATCAGGGACGGTCATTACTTCGGCCTTCTTGTACCGTATTTCATAAGTGAATGATTGCAATATCGCCAGCCATCTCTCATAAATTGCTCCTTTAAGATTTTTCTAGAAACAATGGTTTCAAAGCCTGGTGATCACATTCTACAATGAATTTACGGCCCCTCAAGTATGATGCACAGTCAAGAATGCTTGTTACCATGCCTAACAATTCTAATTTGGTCGGTCCGTATGATTGTTGCCATTTGGAAAGGGACTTTGAACCAAATCGTACGACGCGCGATACCTCAGAATCATTCTCAGATGGATGTTTTTGATATAACATGTAACAAATGCCCTTACTTGAACTATCTACAGCAAGATAGAATGGGAGATCATATCGAGGAAATGCCAATGCTTCAGAATTGAGCAATACTTCTTTAAGTTTTTCAAATGCGGTCTGATGTTGCGCTTGCCACACAAACTTTTCTCCTTGACGTAGCAATTTGTACAATGGGTTTGCGACTGCACTATACCGAGGAATGTACTTTTTGAACCAATTCATAAGTCCTAGGTAGCGTTTTAGAGCTTTAACATTCTTTGGAACAGGGTACTCTGAAATGCTTTTCAGTCGGTCAGACGGTGGTTTCATTCCATTCTTAGAAATTTCATGTCCCAAAAAAAACACACTTTCGTTGTGCAAAGCTGCATTTATTTTTGCGAAAATTTGAGTCCTGCTTGGCGCAGCCTATCAAACACTTCTTGCAAATCGCGGATATGTTCATCAAACGTTTCTGAGAGAACGAGAATGTCATCAAGATAGCATAGAACACTTTTGTAGGACAATCCAGACAGCAATTTGTCCATAAGAAATCGAAAACTATTTGGACTCGTTTTCAAACCTTGTGGTAAACGTTTAAATTTATACGTCCCAAAGCAAGTATTGAATGCGGTGAACCGTGAACTGTCGGGTGAAATACCCATTTGAAAATACCTACTGCTGAGGTCAAGGCCACTTAAGTAATTTGGCGTTTAATGTGTAAAAGATTCCGTCAGTTCCTCAACGCTTGGTATCGCATAGCAAACCTCCTGCGTTTGTGAATTCAAATATCGGAAATCAACACAAAACCTAAACATAGACAAGCTAGCTACAGGGGTACCTGGTTCGATTCCTGGTTTCGGCTTATTGCGCTTGGACACCCAATACAATTGGACTTGAGATAGGAATGTCGTCTTCTTCGCTTACAGTTGAGATTATGCCTTGTCGTAACAGTTCGTCCAAATGATGTCTTAACACTTCTCGTTTGTCTGGGGCCAATTTATAAGGTCTTTGATGTTTGGGAATGGCTTCAGGTTTTAGATGGATTTGATGTTAACTACACGTGTCAGGCCTAAGTCGAGATTATCAGGTGTAACAAACAAATCTCTATTGTCCAACAGTAACTGTGTTATTCTTTCTTGCTCATCCTTGGACCATTCATTCATTTGTAAGTCAAAATTGGACGAAAATTCGTAACTGCTCTGCTTTTTCCTGTCATTGGTCTGAAAACTGGCTTGAGCACAAGCAGGAGACACACCAGGGGATGATTTTTCAGGCTCAGCGCTATGAATCTGACATGCTTCAGCAAGTACTTGAAATCGACCAATGGGTTTGCCTTTATGAATAGTAAGAGGATTAGGGGTAGGATTTAAGATTTTAATAGGTACCATTGAATTAGTAGACACAACCCCTATTGACCTTGCAACAAGCAGTTCCTGTTTATGAACATAAACACTTCCTGAACATATGCCTTGGTAACCCGTTTGGAGATGTTTTGGAACTTTACCCCATAATATATATTCAGAATTTGCTGGAATGATAGTGCGTTTCCTTGCCCAAACTTTGCATGTACCAGATGTAACAGACTGATTGGAAAAGTCAAGCGTCAAACCATGTTTTGTCATGTAGTTGGCCCCCAAAAATTAGAGGATGAGACGTGTCTTCTAAAATGTACACTTCCATTGAGTGTTTCTGATCTTGAATCTGCCCATAAATTGTTGCGCACCCAGTTATATGAATTTCTTGGTTATTCGCCAAAACAATATTGCCATCTGAAATCGGCAGCAATCTTGATTTGGCCCTGTCGGACAGAAAATCATATAACTTCTTAGACATCAAATTTATTGATGAGCCTGAATCAAGCATAGCTGAGACATTACAGTTGGGAAACTGTGCATGCACATATCACTTACAGTCTCAGAATCCTCACAGTCCACACAAGTAGTCACTGATGTTTGTCTCTCTGGCGATGGGCTTCTGTGCCGCTCGCTTACTGACCTCCCAAGGGAACGCCCCCTCTCATCCTTGGGTTCCTCAAGTTTCCCTGGTTCTGCTTGCAGTCTGTTGAGGTATGTCCAAACTGGGAACATTTATTACATAAAGCATTTGGGTCTGCTGGTTTCACCTGCCCCCAGTTACACACACGTTTTATGTGTCCCTGTGCTTTGCACGAAAAGCATGATCGTTTCCTACCCTGAATCACAGTATTATCCGTTGCACATACTTTAGATTCACCACACTGCACATTTATCAAAGAATCTAGTTTGGAGCACAGAGTTTGAACTGACTTCTCAAGTGCACTTATTCTAGAGTCACTGGAGTTTGGAGCTGCAGCTGCCACAGTTACCGTATTATGAGCAGGTAAAGGGGATGCTCTGTACCCATACGCCTCCCCCATCTTGGCTGATGTCAATGCTGCGTTGATATCGTTAGGGTTCTTGGCTCTCACGAAAAACGCCAGCTGCGATGGTAATCCCTGGATGAATTTTAGGAGAAGTTCCTGATCGGATTTACCCAGTTTCCTCCCCTTTTCAAGAATGTGGCTATAGTAGTCCTCTATATGCTGTTGTGGTAGAAGGTTCAAATTGGTAAACTGCTGTTTCAACAAGGAGCACTGGCGTATTGTTTTCCGCACAGTATTTTATTTCAAAGGCAGCCACTAGATTGTCCCAATCTGCCTTTTCGTCAGCATCCAGACAGCTGTACCATGTCTGGGCTGGGCCACTCAAATGAAGCTGAAAAGCCGCCACTTTGCGTCCCTCGGTATCACTTATTCTTGAAATTTTACAATAGGCTTCAAAGTCTGATATGAAGCGTTCCGCATCCTCTGTGGGATACCCCGAAAAGTGCCGTAATGGAATCCTGGCACTGGGTTCCTGAGTTTGGCCCCGATCTGGATTCACAGCGATGTGTTGATTGTCTGTGGTCTCAGATGGTGCCCGTGAAAATGACCACATGATTGTATTTTGCGTATAGTACTGTATAAATTAAGTCCAATTAAGATTCTCCACCATGTAATATCTCGGGAATTAACTCATAATAAGTCGTTCTACTGTTTAGTTTTACTGTTTTATTTTATAGAATATACTTTTCTATTGTTCATCCAAAACTAAAACCAAATTCAACTCAAAATAATTATATCAACAATTTTAGATGTTATATTTCCAAAGTTCAGTTTGATGTTAATAACTAATGCAATTGATGGAACTAAAGCAATGATAGAACTAAAGCATTCAAAGTGATATTCTTACTCTCTTTTATCAACTTTTACAAGCTCTTTCATACCCCATTCATTCCACAAATAAGGCTATTATACTTCCTTCTTGCACCCACACTTCATACATTAATACAAATATGGTTACTACGCTTCCTCTTCAAACATACTCACCCACATGTATCATCCTATAAGGCAAACACACTTCCTAGCATCACATTCACACAGAAGTTATAATTAGAACAATTCTGAAATATCAATCTTCCTGCTTTACATATATGGACGAAGAGTTTCCTGTTTAAACCACAAAAACATGTGATACATTTCAAGAGTAAATGAAAATCAGATTAGAATCAAGTATTGCATATCCTGTGAAGGAGTATGGGGGAGAGTGAGAACAAATGTTAAAGATTAAACCACAGGTAAATGATAGAAATTAAGTATTTAAAAAAAACAATATAACAATATATTGCCAATATATTACATAATAAAAAAAAACTTTCCGGTATTTTATCCCGAAAATGGCCGCTCCATTGACAGTTTCATGCAATGGGGATTCCCAAATAAATGCTTGTATAAAAACGAAAACGAAAGCAAACGTCATGAAATTTGCCAAAATGAGGCTTAGAGGTTCCTCAAGGGACATATGTAAAAAGAAATCCGGAAATTTTTTATTGTCTGCTTCACAATTTCTTCAGTAATTTATTTGCAATCTTACGGGGCGTTACAATAAAAAAACGTTAGAGTGCTTCTGACTTCTTCAGGTGAATTAGAAGGCATCGGCCATCATACTTTTGAGAGAGCAAAAGGGTATTTTATAGAACAGTCGCGCTTTACGGCGATATTTCCCTAAACAGACCCCCTAAAGATGATTTGCAAGAGTAAAATTAGCGGCAGATCCGAATTTTCCGCATGAAAAGGTACAAGTAGGCAAAGATCAGGAAAAGGCGCAATCAGAAAGAGATTCCCAGTCCAAAAACCGAGGTGGGAAAAAAACAAACTAACAATCAGGCACTTATACCATGAAACATATCGTAAGCCGAATGAGCAGCTATTTTCCCAATAGGTGGCCACTCAGTTACCTTAACCTAATTAAAAATATGAAAACATACATGAGGCGCCAACAGCACAAAAAAAAATTAACACCAAGACATAAAACAAAAAGAACCACCACAGAAGTATCGCCTTGGAACGATCAGTAACACAAAGTTACTGGCGGGCTTAAACCGATTTTACAGGATCCTAACCTCGCCCTCAGCCTCCGCAGTGGTTCATTTATACACAGATATAAACATGGAATAAGGTAAATTATGATAAGAAAATATATGATATAGGTACCAACATGTAACATGAAACATTCATTTCTGGTTGGCGAGAAAAAAGCGCAAATATTCTATATCGTTTATTTATTGATTTGCAAGTGTACCCGGCTTGACAGCTATAAATAATATTTGATTTAGTTAATTCAATGACTTCTTTACGATTTGACGCTTCGATTTTCTTGTTTCCTCAGGTATTCGGCACATAATTAGCTGTATACAGTGCCAATATAAAAGACTCCGTTTGGATGGAAACTGGTGCCCGTGATTCCGCTGAAAAAATACAACTTTTTTATATATTTTAAGTGTGCTAATAGCTTCTGATGAGGCTGTTTCCTACGTGGGACAAACACAGCCTAATCAGAAGCTAATAAACATTCTTAATTCCTAATAGTGAATAATGGTTTTAGAAAAAACTTTCAAAAGTACATGCTGTTTAGTTATTAATTGTTGTAGAAATGCTGTTATCCGTGTATATTTTGAAATTTAAACATTCACTTTCACCAGTTTGAACAATTTGGTCATCCACCACTCTCAACAGTCTGAATTTTATGATCCACATAAACAGGTATATTGTCAAAATCGAGAGTATTTGCAGTTATCAATGATGTGACAGTGCTAAGCTGTTCTGTTTGATGTACTTGTTAAATAATCTTGACAATATATCTTTCAAGTAATCAACATGATTTTATGACAGGGAATTCCCATAGAGGGTGTTGTAGGAATTTGCAATAAACTTTATAAATAACTGGTATATATTTTAAAAACATACATGAGGCACTAGTGGTGGTGCATTTTTGCTCCAGGTAAAACTTTGTTTATTGGATTTTTATAATATGCATGTAACTCAATAAAGATATATTAGCTAATGGGTAAGATTGATCATATCTCGGCTAAGGTGAGCCAAAACGGAGGTAACGTCCCGACATGACCATATCTTTTGACTGTGACCACAAACCACAATTCAAACAATGAATCATATTCCACTAAATTCTCTATCCTTCTTTACAAAGACATGACAGAATATATGCTATAAAATGTATGCATTCATAAGCGTCATAACAAAATCCTCGAGTTATTACTTATATCAGTTCATAACCTTACAAAACGAAGTAGTACCTAATAAGGGCTATGTACACGTTTATATTACTATACTAAAGTGTCGAAGTTATATCAATGCAAACTTTTGCATTCATGTATTCCAAAGCCTATTGAGACAAAATTGACTGACTATAACTCAATGTTGTTGGTATGTTTTAAGCCCTCGGGGGAAATAACGTTTGCATTTTGATTGTAGTCATCACGCCCGGAAAATCTTGATCTGCTCTGGTCGATACAGAAAATGTTTTATCGACCTTTTTCATCGTGATACTGCCCTTGTTCGCAATCTGGACAACTGCTCTGCGCTTTATCAGATTGATATGTTCCCACTGTGCATGGTTAAGTCATGTGTTCGTCCCTCCGGTTCAGCACGACTACACACGGTCACCACGTAGTCTGTCCTTGTGTTTTTTTAATAGTGTTCAATTGCATTGTATCTTCTTCCCACTCAAGCAAACTTCCAGTACGCATCTTCGTGTAAAGATGTACTTCAATTCTTCGATCTACAACTTTCACAATAAACTCGTCTAATTCCCTATCTTAAAGCAAATGGTTTTTCGTCCGTCCGTTTTAGCACAACTCAACACGATCACCTCGCAATTGTTCTTTCAGGTGTTCTATAAGTTGTTCAATTGCATTGCATCTTCTAACAACTCCAAGAATCTTCTAGTTCACATCTGTGTATAAAGATGTACTGGAATTCTTTGATCTACAATTTTAATTACAGTAAAAGCATTTAACTTCCGATCTTAGAACACACGATTTTTCGTCCATCCGTTTAGCACAACTCAACGATCACCTCGTAATTTTTCTTTCAGGTCTTCTTGAAATTGTTCAGTTGCATTACACTACATAGTCGCCACTTTGAAGTCATTTCAGGAAGTGGTTTTCAAGTGGGTATTGACATCATCGTCACGCGACGATGAGTCACGCGGTGAGTCATAAAGTGGTCAAGTACCGACGCCACGTCGGAGCCAATCAACGTCGGGCGTCGTTTGAGTCATCGACATCGCGCGACCGTGAGTCATACCCTTCCCACGCCACTTTAGAATAACGGTTATTGTGAAAACGTCCAATGAAAATTGACGCTAGTGGTAGCCATTCGCACGAGATTAATATGACTCACCAACGTTAAGTACCTGAGCCACTTGAAAGGATACAACCTGTATATAAGAAGAGGCGCCCGCCCAGTACAGCATTGGTCGCCATTGTTTATCAGACAAGGAGACTCACGACTGAACATTGTAATTTTGTGTTCGTTATTTTTGTTTGAAAGGAATAAGATAGAACCGGGTAAGCCTTTTTACTTGATAGGTGCTAAGTATTCTCCGTCCCCTGAATTATGCGTTATTACGAGCGAGAGAGAATTAAAATCAACCATACTCATAGTTTACTGTTTGATCTGAATATCAATATATCTATAAAATGAATAATTGATGGCTCTAATTATTTTTCCTTCAAAACGAAAAAAAAACCTCTTAACTTTTAATAATTCTGATTTTACACTCATGCCTGAATGTAGTTAGCATGCAGTGTATTCTAGGACATTTTATGCAACATCGACACACATTTGTTTTAATTTGTATTAAACTGTCACGAATTATTTTATTCAAGAATTTCTTCTAATTTTCTATCTGTTTCTCCATTTTCATAATTTCGTTTTTGGCTTCTTTCTGATACGATATAAAAATGAACTAAATTTTTAAGGGAGGGAAGGGGTGGGGGTTGGTCGGTTTGGGTGGGGTATGGTAGGATCTGTGTGATTACCTGCCAAAATTATTAATATTTTTCGGAATTAGCATTTTAGGTAGTTAATTATTGGTAATCCTTATCTGTGAGATTACCAATGTCAAAATGAGCTTAAGCTGTACTGAAGAAACAAAATATGTACAGAATTATTATAATATAAGATATTCTAATGCAACTGTTTAACTATTGAGATTCTCGAAAACCACGTTTTTTACCGTAATAGAAAATAAAAAAAAAGTATTGAAATCCAAATGATTTTTTCGAGTTGAACGCTTTTGAGAAACCGATACTTTCATTGTGAATGGTCTGAAAATAAAAATAAAGATAAAAAAATGTCCTTTAACAGGCGATCTATCATATACTGTGATAGATATGTTTGCCACATTTTCTTCAAAACGTTGCTCTGCATCCCTCTGTGTCATGTGTTCAACAGATTGAAAATAATTTGAGTGGTTGTTGCTTTGCATCCCTCTGCGTCAGGTGTCCAACAGATAGATCATTATTTGAGGGTGTATCAAAAATGTTCTATACAATTATCGATGTCTGTATGCACAAGAGGTTTAGATCTTTTAGTTGTTCCTTTATGTTATAGTGGCACCGGCTTCCCTCAAGCACCAATTATGAACTAGACAGAATATTTCCGTCTGTATTCCGTTAGACCTCTCCATACCGACGGAAATGACATGTATTGAGCCCTTGGTCGAAAAGGAAAAATCATCGAAGACGCCAAATAAATTGAAAATTATGTTATATCTTTTCTGACTGATAGGACTTAGTTTTTACATAGTCTAGATGTAAGTTTTTACATAGTCTAGATGGAAAGATACGCAGACTCATAAAATACATCATGTTTTCTGTGGAAAATATCACATGCGTCTATAAATAGATAAGGGGAGACTACTGAAGAATATAGGACACTAAGTAGAAAATTGATTGCTTTTTGCAAATTTATTGGAATTCTGCAGGCTTACCAGATGTTTATAAAAAGATTTTTGCATTTTCTAACGAAGCATAAGAAAAATGTTAATAATTCTCACCAAATAAAGCAGCTATAAGCTTCTTACGAAATCTATAATCTGTTCAACCATAGTTTGAAGGCAACTAATGCTAAGCTGTCACGAGAGAGGAGCGAGGTCACGAAGTGTAGCGGAGTGCAGGTTAGCCAGCTGATCTAATTATGAACCAGACAGCTTCATTGGGCACTGTACAACATAAATTTTACCAGAAAACGAATGTGCGGCCAGTCCGCAAACTGTTATCCGCATTTTGGTCTCGGATTTTCACATTCAGTAGTTTCGTTCCATCACTCGTTTCTGGTTCCGAAATACTCACAATCTTGCCAGCCACATTGACCTTTTCTGCAAGAAGGCTTTCCATGTCCTCTAGTAGTGTAAGATTTAGAGGGCACTGTTCAGCAGGTCCCACCTCTTTTTTCTGTTATTTTGGTATTTTTGTGAAAACCAATTGCACGTTTGTTTGCCTTGGAATATATTTTCCCTTGCAATATTATTTCAGATCACGAGTGTCACGGACTAGCTTCAAATAATTACAAAGCCAGAGGATATTATGGTTTATTACGAATGATAAGTCATATATCGAATGACCAGGGGTACTTGCTTCCTGCGTTCAGATAATCAACAACTTGATGGATGGTTCAATTTACTGAAAATTTTAATTTTGATGGATTTTTTTAATGAAAATATTTACAGCGAAGTAATTGAAGTTAGACGTATAAGAAGAAGAAAAGAAATAACAAAAAATTATATATGTAAAACAAACACTTCCATTGTTTGAGTCTCTGACTGTCCGAAAACTCTCCTAACCTCCCATTTGTTATTGTCCCATACTTCCGGTTTCTGAACTTCTATTTACGCAACTGCCGTGTTTTATCTCTCACAGCTCCGAGGACATTATGACAGCTCCACGGACTTTGACGGTATGTAACAAAACAGTTCCTAAGGGCTAAACTGTGTATACTACAGCAGGTCCCAAATGTCCCGACAGGGCCTACAAAAAGTATCAGTGTCTTAACAACATAATAACTGATGACATCGCAATTTATCAGAATGAAATTTCCTGCAGATATGTACGTCACCACACAAAATTGCAAATAATCTCCCACAATGCCGTAGCCCAGGAACTGTACCAGTTTATTCGCCAGAATGCTTATATCACACGCAGAATTATAAAACTACAGTATCTACACTGAAACATTTATTCGTATGACTGTAAGATACATTTAAACCACATATGCCGTTAACTAATCAATGTTTCTCCACAAAACGACATCACAAGCTTATCTTCCGACATGTACTGCCAATTCATGACCAACTCATGAAAGCCATTTCCAAAAAATGAAGCTTGTGAGGTTTCTTAAATGTCATCAATAATTTCGACAATAGTCTACAATTGATGACGTCACTAACGTCAAATCTAAGCGTTACGTCACTATGACGTAAAACTTAAAATCTGAACATTTCATTTTTACAGCTTTGTTCAGAATCAAAACCACACTTCATTCACGATGCAATTAAATTCTTAAAATATTGCAAATGAAATACAAATTGACAACCTTAAAACAAATTCAGCAGTCAAATTACACCGAAAACATTTCAGTGCAATGCGTATTTTCAAATGATACATTTATTTTACTCACCGACGTTGCTGATCTTTGTCTTCGATGACCAACACATTTACGTTTAAGCCTTTGTAACACAGTATCATATGTCGATGTGCAATGACCAAATGTGTCAATACATTTCAACGCCTCACCGCTTAAATACTGCCTTAATTAAAGAAGTTTGTATTCATTCCTTGCCGGGGCTTTGTCAATACAGGCCATGAAAGCTGCTTTCTATGAATCATATTTTGTTTTATCACAATTGATCATTGGGATGGACACCCTTTTCATTGGTTTTTAGTTTCTAGGTGATGTCAATTCATACCGCGATTCAGACAAATTATCAGAATCAACCAACAAGTGATCCTCTGAAATGTTCGAAGCTTCACTTCGAGAACTCCTATTTTCGCCTAAATAAAATATAAAAGTTTGATCCTTTCGAAACAGTAAACGTTCAAAGGGAGGTAATTGGGCCAGATTGCACAATTTCGGGTACTGAACCCTCGTCAGTGACCCATTATAAACTAGAGACGATAGCCAGACAAATATACTGCGATTTCAAAAATTTTATACAAGTGTTGTCTAAATCAAAGACACATGCCTAAACGGGGTCTAAAATTGAAAAAAAAAAGTTTAGAAGATGGCTCTAAACGTAAAATAGTTTGCTACTCTGAACATTCTTACTGATCTCAAAGGACCTTAAGAAATAATATAATCTGCACTATGGATGATGTACGGGGAGATTTTTTAGGGCCGCCACACGGCACAACGCCAGCTGCAGTAATCGTAAATAAAATATAAAAGTTTGATCCTTTCGAAGCAGTAAACGTTCAAAGGGAGGTAATTGGGCCAGATTGCGCAATTTCGGGTACTGAACCCTCGTCAAATACTCTTGAACTCGGTTAACAGTGTCAGCATACTCATTTCTAATGTTTCCATTTCCTGTGCAATTTGATGCAATCCCGCATTTTCACCTATCTGACAGTTCTTGAAAACCATTCAGGGCAGTTTCCATTTCCGAATCCAATTTATCGTTTGTGTATTTAATGGAGGAAAGAACAGTTCAAGAATTAGATTCATCAAAGGTCGGATACAGGTGTTGCAACAAAACATTCTTGTGTATAGTTAATGTTTCATTTCTTCTTTAATTATTTATTTTTAACTTATCAATGTTTGGAAACTGTCTGTCCGACCCAAAAGGCCTGTCCGAATCAAGGTGCGATCAAAACGACCGCTTTCGTCCTTCTCTTATTGTTATCGATCTTACAGAACATATCTCTGCTATGAATGTTTCGATGCTGATTAGAATGAATATGATATTACGTTTCCGTCAATTATAATGATAACCTTTGTTAATTTTCAGTTTGTGTCTTGTGAATCAAGTTTTTCCACGGATTTCCAGGGTGATTGTAGCAATAATTGGCTGCTTGAGAAGATTGAAGACTTCTTCTACCTCTTGTGGTTCCGTCAGTGTCGAACCTGGTCTGAGATTCGTGTAGGTGGTTTTTAATGCTGCAGTAAACACTTTAGACTTTTTTGAATTCTCTGCCCCGACCAGTCGGATGCTAAGTGTGGCTGTCCGTCCGTCCCCATTTGCATTGTGGAAAGTCCCAAAAACGAGTTTCTTCAAATAGCATGTGCTCTTTAATCATGCTACATACTTCTTAACATTCCCAATCGAAATCCAAATGCACTGTATCCCCAACCGATTTCTGGCATCTATCGGTTAATATGTCGGTATTTCGTCTTCAGTATCACTGGCATCATCCATGCTGTCACCAACAAGCTGGAAAACTAGAAAGAATTTTCAGAGGAAAACATATGTCCCCCCTCTCTGCTCCAACCCACTTTTAATTTTGTAAATATATACCAACAGACATTTTAAATTAAAACCAATATATACCGACAGACATTTTAAAATATCACATGTTTCAGCTTTCCATATTTATAAAGTTTGAAGTTTCACGAAATTTACCCATCTACAATCCCAAACCTATCCTTGCCGGTATTAACTAATATGCAAAGCTTGAAGAAAATCGGTAAAAAAACTACTGAAGTTAGAGAGCGGAAACGAAAAAAATGCAATTTTTAACCTCAATCAAGGGCCATAACTCTAAGGTCATTTGACAAAATTTACCCATCTACAATCCCAAACCACTCCTTGCCGGTATCAACTCATATGCAAAGTTTGAAGAAAATCGGTCAAAAACTACTCAAGTTAGAGATGCTGTCCAAAAGACTTAATGGAATGGGAATTTCTTTCTGATTGCGTCATTTCCTGATCATTGCCTATTTGTACTTTTTCAGTACAATGAGACTTCAACAACTGACTCTTTATTCACAGTTTCTCGATGAAAAATTGACATTTTTTGAAAACGTTCAACTTGGATTGAAGATTTGTGAATGCTAGAAGATGATGTCATTTAAAGGCATCTTCTAAAAACCTTGAGCCAGTTGTATTGACAAAGACATCTCTCTTATTGAACGAGTTTTGCATTAAATTTCTGACACAAGACACAAAACAACTCTTCGCCTTCAAGGAAAGTAAGCCACCAGTAACTGTTTAGTTGGCTACGATTGAATTTCTTTGGGAGATGCCGCATTTTCTGAATAAGGCTTATATCCGAACAAAATTTCTTCTGGCATAAATATTTATTATACCACCGGCATTTATGCTGACGGGTATATAGTTTTCGCTTTTCCGTCCGTATGTTCGTTAGTTAGTTAGTTCGTAATTCCGGAACGTTCGTAGAATTTACGTCAACGTTTTGGTTAAAGTTTCTCTAGTGGGGTATATCTCATGAATAATGATCAGAAATAGGTACAAGTAAGCAATGATCAGGAAATGGCACAATCAGAAAGACACACCCAATCCATAAACCATGCGTATTTGGACCATAAATACCATGTAGGGTTGTTTTGTTTCAACGAGTTTGGCCCCCAGGGCCCATGCCCAGAGGTGGGGCTAGAGTTACAAAAAATAGGTCACTTTGAAAATGTGCTATTTGCATAGTTTTTTCTTCTTATCTTGACAAATACGAGTGGAATGTATTCCTATGTGGTTCATAGATACCCTTTAGGGTTGAATTTTATTCCATGGCACCAAACTCCAAGGGAGGGGCTAGAGGTCAAAATCTAGGACACATTTATATAACATGATAGTTACCAACATAAATATTCTGTAGGTCTATTGGAGAACTCAGCAATCTGATGTACTATTTTCTGAGCAAATCAGGAAAACATGTCCGTGCAATAAATAGCCCCTTAAACCCAAAATTTATATAGTAAAACTATGGTATGCAGGGATGTACGTTTTTCTTATTTTTATCCAAAACATACATTGTGGGTTCTAACGCAGAACCGCCTCGGCGAGGAGGTTCTCGAGGCGGTTCTAACGTGTACGCACGATCTATGTCTAGAGCAAAAATAAGAAAAATATCCCATATTTCTAATGGAATTTTCAATTTTTACAGCTTAAAAAGGCTAGAATGCATTTTAGCGGGCGGCGCCCCGCCATCTTGCTTTTACTCGCCGCGCATGCCCGATCGGTTGCTACGCTGAATGTAAACAATGGCCGCCATTTTGTTTTTTGCGACGAAGCGATGCGAAACAAATTGGGAATTCAGCGAAATAGCGCCCCCATCTCACGACATTATCTACAATTAAGACAAAACTCTAACCTTATTATACGTCAAAATCATTAAAGCTGTCGTTTAGAGAACTGATTGGGACTAATGGGGTCTGAATTGGCCTGAGAACTTCCCTTCTTTTGACAGGATAAACCCGTTTTATAAGTCCAAGGAATTCCAGAAATTTGTCCTCGCTGCTGTTAAAGTATTTTTTCTCATACAGTATTCACTGAAGAAGGATTCGTACGAGGCCTTTTGGGTTCCAGATCGTGGTAGGCTGTTTTTTAAGGCATGCCATGTGCTTTCAATGGTGTTGGTGCATGCTCCACTGTATTTGTTAACGAATTCTACACTATGGTTTACTGTCTGGTGTGTATATCCTTCTTTAGAGAGACTTGAGTAAGCCTTCCAGCAGTCACTTATGATAGTAGTGTCAGGCAGAACAAACTCTTTAATTATTGGTATGAGAGTTTCTGCACTCCTGTCCTCAACAATCCTGAAAAAACTCCGACTTTCTGTTTCTATTTCCCCAAACACCCAAACTCCTTCGCCCCTTTTCCCTCTGTTGTACTTTCTTTTACCAAACTTGGACTCATCTGTCTCCACTGTCTTACCCAGACCTCCTGTCTTCTCGCAGTCATTCTCTAAGATCTCCGAACACACTTCCCTTGCAAAATTGAACCAATCTGTCGTTGTATGATCACTCCCCAGTTTTAATTCATGTTGTACAAGTTCAGCAGGATATCTATAAACCCAGTAATATGTCAGCTTAATTATCTGTGACAGAGAGCGGTGAGATTTTGCAAACCAAGAGTCTTGTCTTATTGAATCTTCTTACCACACTTTTTGTTAGAGCATCTTCAGCTTAATCCATCCTGACTAAAACTCTTATCTTGTCTTAAATACACTGATCCTTTGAAGCATTTATTGCAAATACCACTATAATCCCCTAATAATTCATTATCATTCAGAAATTTTCTCAAAATTTCGTGTTTTTTTTTTAAATTTCATACACATTCTCAAAATTCATTGTTTTACTACGATCTACTACTTTGTTTACATTTCGCCAGCGTTCTAATTTTAAATAACCAATGAAAGCGCACGCTGTTAAGTACAGAGGTCACTTTGTAAACTCAGTCAATCAAAATTCTCGAAACAAAATGGCGATCGAAGCATGCGTAGCAACGTCACTACTCGGGAATATTCATTAATTACTTCTTAATGGGTGGTTGTTTTTATTTCAAATTCTAGATTAAGTTAATATTTTTATTAATGTTAATAAAAATATTCATGTAATTGTTCACGCTGTATTCATTTTTGAGGTTATTTTTGCGTTTTTAACGCGTTTTGCGGCTGCCGCGCGCTCTTCTTATATAGAGAGAGAATTCCATGAATTCACGTGCTCTTTACCGTATATTTAGCGCCCGCTAAAATGCATTAATTCCCTTAAAAATAACCTGATATTGCATGGGCAAGTTTTCGTAATGAGATACAGAAATTCGGCGTTCGTTCCCCTATTCTTTTCTATTAATTAAATATCAACACATTCACCCAGGGCAATGTGGAAGTGTTCATCATCATCCATGTAAAGGGTTGGAATCCACGTTTTAATTTCGAATGAGCAAGACAAAAATAGGATATTTGGTAGGAAAAGGTACAAGTAGGCGCAAAGATCTGGAAAAGGCGCAATCAGAGAAAGATTCCCACTCCAAAAACCGAGGTGGGAAAAAAACCAAAGTAACAATCAGGTACTTATAGCATAAAAAACATTTCGTAAGCCGAATGAGCAGCTATTTTCCCAATAGGGCGCCAACAGCATAAAATAATTTAAACACCAAGACATGAAACAAAAAGAACCACCACAGAAGTATCGACTTGGAGTTCATTTACTGGGGTCATTACCAAAATGTGTATTACTGTTTGATTTTTGTGTAACTGCGACTAAGAGTTGGCCACAGAAGAGGGTGGGGAAATACGAAATGACCAGGTGCCGTCAAAACTACACCGCTATCCAGTATTCAGATGGTCGGACAGTTGTTTAGAAGCTTTGTCCCGAGGCACAAGTATCCCATCTATTTCTCCTAGCCAAAATATTGATTTTGAAATAAAGCAACATGTAAGATAAATGCACTGTCACTTAAAGTGCAGGATAGCATTAATGAACGATTATGGAAAATAAATAGTTTCCACCAAAGAAAATTGTACATGTACATAATAATGTCCACTTTTTATGCCAGTGTTGTCTTTTTTCGGGGTAATTGTGAACCCAATCTTTTGTGGTAGATTTTTTATGATGTCATTTTCTACCTCTTTATTGTTAAGAGATAAAGGCTTTATCTTTCATGATTTCTCCCAACTTGAGATTTGAAAATGGTCAGAGTTTTGATGTCACTATCTTCTCCTACTTGCACAGCGACGTCACATACTACAGCAAGCTTTTGTTCGTCTTCATACTTTGTTGCACATTTTGGGCATGAGTTTTTGTCATTTAGTTTGACACTGTAGCAGGCCTGTCGATTGCAGCACTTATAGACGTTCATTCTGCTGATTCCGATTACTTCTCCCTCTTCTTCGTGTCTAGAAGCTATGCCTTTGACTCTGGGAATTGCATCTGGTGGCAGCATCTGAAATAAGAATTTCCCAAAGAATATATTGCTTTGTTTATACCAATTAATTGAACAAAAATTATTTACTCTGAAAAGTTTGATGCAATTTGAACTTAGACATTTTTCGGGCATTTTGACAATGAAAGTGAATGGACAATGGGTACCTTGTGTGCGCAATTTCTCCTACAGTTTCATGCCAATTCATTTAAAACTTTACATGTGTTATGAGCATGGTCTGAAGATATGCATGTGGTTTGGATATAATCTTTGGATTATTTTTTGGAAAATTTGAACTTAGTCATTTTTTCGGGCGTTTCAGTGAATGGATAGAGGGTACCTTGTATGCGGGCATTTTAGTGAATGGATAGAGGGTACCTTGTGTGCGTAACTCCTCCTACAATTTAATACCGATACTTTTGAAACTTTGCAGACATTGTGACCATGCTTTGAAGATATGCATGTGGTTGGGATATACTCCTCAGATTAATTTTTGTGACTTTTTTACAATTTGAACTTAGTCATTTTTTGGACATTTTTACATCTTGAAAGTAACTTACCAGTTGGGGGCATAGTGTTTCATAAACACATTTTCTAGTTATGATTCCTATCAGTTTCAGACAGCTTTGCAAACCAGATATTAAAGAAAACAATTTTACAAGTATGTTTTTTTTTTTTAAATTTTACCTACTACTATAGATGTTTTCTACAAGTGGTTGGAATCAGAAGTCAAGAATACAATAGCTCTTTACTATCAATGTCATATATTTTTATGATACCTACTTAATATTGGTTTTCAACAGTTGCATTTCTGGAACCAAACTTGTAAATGAGAGTTAAAAATGGCTTATTGTACACCATAGATATGTGTTATACATACCTCCACTTTGGAAGCTGTTTCCCATGTGTTTTTGGTTGAGGAAAACGCTTGGTTCCTATAGAAAAACTTTAGGGTATTTACCAAATCAGTCTCTCGTTATCTACCACTTATTGTCGCTCGATTTATTTTGAGCCGATTGCTATATATATAATAGGTGGGTTTAAAAACAAATTGTCTACAGTTCCCACATCCAAAAACAAAATGCAAAAATTTCAAAGCAATTTTCAACAACTTCTGTTTCTACAATCTCTACCCCATGTTTGTCAACTGTCACTAATACATACTATTGCACATTCATTAACATATAAACATAAATATACTATATACTGTCAATATCCTACGTCTGATCTACCACGTGTAACTCGTATAACAAATTCGTTATTTTCTCCGATTTTCTATCCGTTCTTCAGGCCCTAAACCATACAATTTCCAAGAACCAACAAATACAAAATATATTGCTGAAACATCGTACCATTTCTGAATTTAAAACTATTGTGTATTGCTGGGTTCCCAGTCATGTAGTAATATATGGTAACGAGCAAGTCGACACGAAAGCAAAAAAATCACTGAGCCTAGAACAAACAGATTTTGAAGTTCCTTTTGTAAATTTTAAACCTTTTATCAACGAGTATGTCTTTAACGAATGGCAATCAATTTGGAGCAGAGCAGATGACAATAAATTAAAAGAAATTGAACCTCATGTAAAACGACCAAGATTAATTCATAAACTTTCGAGACGGGAAGAAATTATTCTTTCTCGTCTTCGAATTGGTCATACGCGATTGACACATTCATATTTACTTAAATGAGAAGATAAACCTCAATGTATTGGATGTGCCACACAATTAACTGTCGAGCACTTTCTGCTTGAATGCATTGATTTTATAGATGTACGTCGTTCCTGCTTTCAAAGTAACAATTTGAAAGATTTGTTCAAAGATGTATCTGTTGAACGCATTTTGTCATTTTTAAAACGAACTAACCTTTTTAACAAAATATAAATTTTTAACACAAATCATATTTATATCTTCCTCCATTTATATCATTTCAACTTAATCACAATATCTTTATGCTAGCGGAATAATTATTTATAACTTTGATAATCAAACTCTTACCATATCTTCTGCTTTTTCTCTGAACTAAATCATGCATTTTACTATTGTTAGACGCTAATGACCCATTAGGGTTGACGCGTCGTTAAACATCAATCTATCAATCAATCAATGATCTACCACGGTTACTGCGCGAAGGGTCGCTGCAGCTGCTGCTACGTGGCGGTCGCCTTGTGCCGCATTTACCACTTGAACCATCCATACTACGCGAAGGGCCGCTGCGGCTGCTGTCGTAACGGTTGTGTTTGATTTCCAGCTTGTACCAGGTGAAGTGCTGTCGGAGTCCGTATAGCATTTCCCAAAAGTCTCGTCTGACGGGCAGAATGATTATGAACCCTGAAATTAGTCTGATTGCTGAACACAGGTAGAGACATAACGTCATTTGGAGTACTCACATTCCATATTATTTTAGGATAATGACCAATATTTTGACAATGGCCAAAATGATCATGTGATAATGAAATGGTTGAACATTGCTAATGCAAACGTTAATATTTTGATCGTCGATGAACATAATATATAGGTAGGTAAATTTGGGAACAAAATCTATAGATAGCTTCATGCTACTTCAACATTTTATCATATATAAATCTTAGGGCTTCTCTGTAGGGTAAAAAGGTACAAGTAGGCAAAGATCAGGAAAAAAGATTCCCACTCCAAAAACCGAGGTGGGAAACATATCGTAAGCCGCATGAGCAGCTATTTTCCCAATAGGTGGCCACTCAGTTACCTTAACTTAAAATATGAAAACATACATAAGGCGCCAACAGCACAATTTTTTTTAAACACCCAGACATGAAACAAAAATAACCACCACAGAAGTATCGATTTGGAACGATCAGTAACACAAAGTTACTGGCGGGCTTCAACCGGTTTTACAGGTACCTAACCTCACCCTCAGCTTCTGCAGTGGTTCATAACATTTAGTTAGTTAATGTACCAGGGAATGGAAGACATCACGAAAATATGTCCGTGTAATGCATTTCAGTAAATGCTGCATTTTTGGAAAAACTGAAAAAGATGGGTATTATGGGATTTACCTGTTCATCATATCTGACTCCCTTGAGAGTTTCTGATGGATGGAACCTAGCTTGGTTGCATCGCACGTCTTTATCAATCAGTTGAAAAGATTCTAATTCTGGGGCTTGTTCTCTGAGGATGTCGAATTCGCAGTGGTTACAGCGGTCTATCTTGATAATTCTCCCTCCGATCAGAACCACTTTTAACCTGTACCATTACGAAAACATGCCCATGCAATAAACAGAGAATTTTTGAGCTTTAAAAATTGAAAATTTTAAGCTGAAAAATGTTGATATTTCCTTAGTTTTGCTCAAAACGTAGATTGGCGGACGCGGTTCTCACGAGTACCCACAATCTATGTTTTGGAGCAAAAATAAGAAAAATAGGTATACCCCTGCATACCCCAGTTTTGCTATATAAAAGTGGGGTTCAGGGGGGTATAAATTACCCGGACATGTTTTCGTGATGTCTTCCATTCCCTGGTACATGTATTTGCATGTAAGAAGGTCATCATCGTAACTACATGTTTGATCATTGATTTCGCTTTTAGCATCGATGGCTAAAGTTTTACGGCAACGTCAACATAGGCCACCAATGCACATGAATTGGGGGAAAACTGTCCTTTAAAGTGATACAGGCAATAGGACTGAATATTAATGATTCTAAAAAACAGTGGACCCAAGGGGCTCATATGCCCCCATCTCGGTTCAATGTATAGGTATATTACCACAATATTCAGACATCTTCTCTGCAACCGCTTGGCCAAACAAAACCAATTTTATGTGATGCATCTATAGGATGGGGGAACCAATGTGTAAATAAATAATCAAGGTCACTTGAGCAAGATGGCCGCCGTGCCCATTTATGATAAAATCCTTCAAACATCTTCCCCGGAACTGGTCTACCGATTTCAACGAAACTTGGCATGAAGCATCGATACATGTACAATGTATAGATAAATCATGATCATCTGATCACCTTGACGTATTTAACGGCAAGGTCAACATGGGTCCCCCATGCATTTGAATGGGTAAGACTGTTAAAATGGCATTTAAAGGGACAAAAGTGCAGAGAATTGGCAAATGGACAGGATTTTGATAATTCTGAAACAAAATGGCCAGAGGGCTTCATCTGCCCCTTTACTTGGTCTAGTTTCAAAAATGTTCAGTCGTGTTTATTGGTATATACAGCAGATCTCAGGTGAGCGGTTACAGGACCATTGGTCCTTTGGTATGAATAAATGAACGAATGAATAAATAATAAATAAATAATAAATAAAATATAATGGTTTGATCCTTTGGAAGCAGTAAAACATTCAAAGGGAGATAGTATGGACTATATTGCGCAAAACGCAAGTCTGTCTGTCTTCCGACACAATCCTGGGTCATATCAGTTGCTGGTAACAATGCACTTTAATTTGAGAAACGTCCACTGCAAACATAACAAGACACACAACAATATATCGTCAACATATTTATCATGTATTTGGACAAGACACGAGATTTACGTCTCTTTGAGCATTGTTATGAGAAATTCTGAGTTATGCAAACTACTGGCACATATTGGACTGCGCACTCGCAGGATCTGATCTGCACATTTTGCTTTGACTGCCTTGAAAATTTATATCTTGTATCTAGTCCTTGCTGCTAAGCAGGCTAGTTTGTGACGGACTTGGTCGTTAACAAAGTAATTTCGCGACAATGCTCCGAATAAAAGTTCATCATAATCAAACGAAAATAACTGAATCCTGATGCAACACATGTATCACACGAACCTCGTTATGAGTAAATCTTATGCTTTGCAAAATCAATGGCACAGATCAGTTTATGCATTCGCTCGATCTGATGGGCGCATTTGTCTTTCACCTCACCTATAATCTATCTTTAAGTTCTTAACAACGGCTAGTTCCTGTCATTTAGTTGAACAGGTTGGCCTTGTACTTAACTAAGTAAAAAACTCGAAAACAGATTATCGCTTGACAAAGCTTGTTTATTGCTCAGGTTTAAGTTCGTCATCACCGACCGCAAAGTCACGGAGTCACTTGTGCCCCTTCTCCTTGGTGACTTGTATACTTCACGCAGGACGTATGCCATTGGGGCTGGTCCCTAGTAGATAACACCTCACTAACCTACTAAGGGATTGGCCGTCGATGTTTAGATTCTGACCTTCACAATGATCACGGTAGCAGTACTGGCCACTAACACGTCAACTCCGATGACGATGAGCACATTGCTGTAGCTTATGGTAGCTGCAACTTATAGAAACGAAAATATTTTAATGACACATTTTGTATTGCATTTCTCTCTTACGACTCTGAGCAGGCATATCAGATAAGAAAGCCAAGGTAAGTGTATTTCTTACAGGTAGAGGCCTCTGAAATTATTATTATTTAAATGTTACGAAAATAATAATGTTTTGGTTCAAGTTCTGGTGTATCTAGTCGGTGCTGCTAAGCAGGCTAGCTTGCGTCGGACTAGGTCGCAAACCGAGTTATCTCTCTCCGAATAAAAGCTCATACATTTGTAAACGTACTGGTAGCAATCCAGTGGGGTGGGGTCGTAGCGTTATAATAAAAATCATCGTCGTCGTCGTATTGGTAGCCTTTGTCATCGTCGTCATCTCTGTCTACAGGGTTTGCAGATTTCGGTTTTGTTTCATGTGCCGAAACAGAAAAAGGACTATGGTAGCTTTTTGATTCGAACGTACGTGAGTCATTTTATGATCACCAGTTTGCTATGGTCCCGTGGTTCTAACACTTCCACCACATCCATACCATCGAAACCTGGAACCGCTACGCTTCAGCTGACGCACCAAAACCCTGTCAATCACCGGGCAGGAACACACATCCAGGGCCGTTTCCTTAGGGCCACCTTTTTCCTCCCCCAACACAAAACATTAACACTAGAATAAAATACAATAATAACTCTTTGACAATCCAAGAGAAAATGACGAATGACCAAACGGTCACGTAAATTTCTATGTGAAAGTCACGTGAGTTGGTGCATTCCTTTGAGTTTTCAGCACCCGGGGACTGGCTTGGCCGAAACACGTGGCGGCGGCATTAGCTTTGAAGTTAAACGAGCACAATTCGAGACAAATTATCAGTTATGTAACTTCTATTCAGCATAGATTCTACTAAATGTTCAAGTATTATTGTTTTTATTATTGTTGGTTCTTCTCTAATTATTCAACAATTGAAGAGAGAGAGAGAGAGATTTACCAATTTAATTGGATGGGCCATGACTATCCATCCTTTTTCAGTAATTACAATTTTGCACCCAAAACAAGCTTCCCCGTTTGCATCCAAAATGCTTCAATTTTTACATCCAAAATGATAAAGATATAATACGGCAGATTATGTTTTTTTACTTAAAATATACGTTTACGTTATATGGATACTTGTTAGAACACGGTCATTAACTCGCTGATTTATATTTAACGAAAGAAGATAAATATATACACAAAGCAAATTTAATGCTCTATATACCTGCAAAAACTCATGACGCAAAGGGACAGCCTTGGTTGATTCTTCATTTCTTCCGGCTTCTCTGGTACCTACAATACAATACAATACAATACAATACAATAAAATAAAATACAATAACTTTATTGTTCAATCTCAAAACACATACATGAGACATTAGCAATTTTTAACAAAATATCAACAAAGACATGCGGAGAGAGGGAGAGAGAGATAGGGTACCTTGAACGACGTGCTGGTGGATGGCGCAAAGAAGCTCAGCATCGTCGGCCCGGCCGCCGCCTGCTGCTGCTGTTCATCCTCCTGCAGTTGTCGTCTGATATCCCGGACCCCCCTCCACAGCCTCGATCCGTTCCTGGAAACCAGACAGGTTCTCCGCAACGAAGCCCATCACTGCCTCCATTCGGGGGTCCTCGTCTTCATCATCGTCCATCTCCTCTTCAAAGAGATCCTTGTCCCGATCATCTTTGACACCCCAGCGTCGCTCGCAGTGTGGCGACCTGTGTATTTGCACAAACTTTCTCAAAGCATAATACCCTTACCACCCCACTGGCTGGCCATTTCAAGCATTGCGATGAACTGTTACTGTTACTGAGAATAGAAAATACGTCTTATCACTTCGCTGTCTTCGAATAAAAAAAAAAAAAAAAAAGAAAGAAACAAACAAAAAAAAGCCAATTGTCCCGACCCCCTTTGACACCCCAGCGTCGCTCGCAGTGTGGCGACCTGAGTATTTGCACAAACTTTCTCAAAGCATAATACCCTTACCACCCCACTGTCGGCTGCGTGGCTGGCCATTTCAAGCATTGCGATGAACTGTTACTGTTACTGAGAATAGAAAATACGTCTTATCACTTCGCTGTCTTCGCAGAACGACCAGATTAAGCGAATTTCGCTTTATATTCTCCACGGGGAATGTACTTCTCCACGGTCGCCCTGTCCCTCCTTGGCATCTTGTACAACAAACTTGGTACCAGCGGAAAGCTGAGTGCAAGCCTTTTCCACTGACATGCATGATTTGACCAGCGATTGCGAATCGTGGACGTAGAGCGCGATAGATGGGTTGGTAACGCATCCGATGTCATCTGCTTGGGTCCTTCAAAAGAAATTGCTTCTGGGTCCTTCAATTCACTTTTAAGTACATACATAGTCTTCATCATGTTTGCACATTGACTGCGACAAACATTATTCATGAATTCCTCTGTAATGCTCTGTAATGTTGTCTAACATCTTTCGAAGTCTCTCGGGGGTGCCATTGCAGTTCTTCATGGCATAATAGTCGAACAGCAGCGACGGGGCGCGAGAATATCTTCAAACATTTATAATCATGGGAAACTTTCGAAATTTTTGTTGTTGTTTTTTTTTTCTCGAATCGACAAACAATCACCTCTCTTTCCACAATTCAAAGTCGTGTTGTGATAGCTTTGCAAAGCTAAAAATATTCAAAGTGACTTTGCAACATATCGTCACATCTTTTTATCGCTACAAAACATCGATTCAAGCCCCAAATGCATCGCAATTTATCATCAAAAATTGGAAATGGTTGTCGAAATAAAGATCCACTTTGATTGTAAATATCTCAGTGTGTTAAATTGCTCCTACTGGCTCACCTATGTCACTTAAAAATTCAGGATATCTGCTTTCCATCGATACCAAGGGTTCTGGGCCAGGCTCTGGGGACAAATTATTTTCCAGTATTTACCAAAGGACCTCTCTAAAAAAAATGGAACTTTTTTCAACATGGCAACAAGAGTCAAGCATTGAACCAAAAAAGCTCAACAAACCAGCCTTTTGCATACAGTCATTCCTTCCTACAAACAGAAAGGCCATAAAGCAAAACACTTGTGAGCTATTTAAAATGATGTGTTACCTTATTTGGTTGACTTGAATCAAAATGTACAACGCGTTTGATGTTTAAAACACTAAATCGAAACACAGACACAGCTCCATATTTTGTTTTGAAGTCGCTGACCATGATGACGTAATCAATAAATTTTGCGTCACAGGTTCAGCGGTATCGGTTTCGTATATGCTTGCATAAAAGTTAGTAATCATTAAGTTTACAAATCAATACTTAAACGGATTGTATTTACAAGGTGAATGCCCGCTAAAACGCATGAAGACTAACTAGTCAATTACATGCCCTTCACGTGCACGGGCACCTGCCCGAGGCACCTGTTAATTGACAAATCAAGTGGGAGGATGGGTTGTTTGAAAAATATGTTGGGGATACAGTGTTCAAACATTAAAAGATCACAGATCCGAATCAAATCAAATACGTTTGTCAAATCTAAATAGAAAGAAATGGAAATGAGAAAGTTGATAAGAACGCTAAAGAATCGTTAAATCTAGAAGAAACCGTTTTTAAAATTCCTTATGTCAATTTTAAACCTTTTATTATATTAACGAGTACATCTCTGACAAATGGCAAACAATCTGGAACGGAGCGAAATTTGATAAATTGAGGGAAGTCGAACCGATCGTTAAACGACCAAAAGCAATTCATAAACTTTCGAGACGAGAAGAAATCGTTCTCGCTTGTCTCCGAATTGGTCATACAAGAATAACACATTCCCACTTATTAAAGCGAGAAGATGAACCTAAATGCATTGGCTGTGATACACCATTCACAGTTAAACACTTTCTTTTAGAATGCACTGACTTTGCAGCAGAGCGAATTTTTTGTTTTCAAGCTAATAACTTAAAAGAATTGTTCAAAGATGTACCCGTTGGAAAGATTTTATCATTTCTTAGACAAGTAAATCTGTTTTATAAAATATAATTTTTAAATCACCAATCTTATTATTTCATATATCGTTTCTTTACAACGACATTTATATCTTACTTAGTGTTACTTTTTAATACGAGTTCAATATATTTTAACGTTTTACCTTGTTAGACGCTAATGACCCATCAGGGTTGATGCGTCGTTAAACAACAAACAAACAAACAAAACAAAGAAAGAAATGTTATATAAGGGGCTATTGAAAGGTAATTTTGAAAATGATATAGCATCAGGTTTGGATTTCCCCAGACAATTCGAAGGGACCCCCTCCTCCCACCACCATACGATCTCCACTTATAGTCTGCGGAGACCATACGATCTCTCCGTGCGGTTTTAGCGATCTCGACACCCCATTTTATCGGTCAGAAATATAAACATTACCAAAAACACGCCCATGCAATATACAGATTTTCTTTTTCATTTGTAAAAAATGAAAATTCATCGGAAAAGTTTTGATATTTTTCTTACTTTTCCTCAAAACATAGATTGTGGGTACTCGTTAGAATCGCCTCGGCGAACGAGTACCAGCAATCTAGTTTTTTTAGCATACCCCAGTTTTACTATATAAAAATGGGGTTTAAGGGGGTATTGTTATCCTGATGAATTCCAGTGGATGGGGATGGAGGTGGGGGGGGGGCTTAAAACGATTTTACATGCACCTGACCTCACCCTTAGCTTCTGGGGTTGTTAGCGGCTAGTTGTTCAATCTTTTAAAGAAAGCTCATTGCCAGGGTGACGATCTTATGTTCTATAATATCAGCCTAATTGATCGGCAAAATAATCAATTATGCCACCATCGCGATTAAATCTTATCCATACGGGACAAGCTTAATACACAACTTTGCGATATTCATTTTATCTATGTGCTTTAATTTTGCTTAAAAGTTACACAGACTGACCCGGGGTCAACTGGGCACTTATCTTCGTAGTGTCCGAACTTCTGACAGTTAAAACATCTCAAAGGGATGTAAATGTCAACAGCTACAATTTGATAGAAAATTTTGACTGCTTTAGGTGGGACAACCGAGTTGAAGGTAAGAAGTAATGTTTTGGTGTTGATGATTTCCTGTCCTTTTTTTAACGGTAAAACGTTTTACTGCCGTTACGCCTTGGCTTTCTTAATATTTCAGAATGTTCTTTTCTGACTCTCCTTTGAGGTTTTGTCTATGATGATGCAAAGAATTTAGAGATTTGTGCGGTTTCACTTCTACTGATAGGTTAAAGAACTTTTTGGTTTTCAATAGAATATACGTTTGCTTTTTTTGTGTTGTTTCCACAAGCAACATTCCATTTTTTAATTTCTTGACACAGTTAATAGTTGATTCAATGAGTAGAAACTTTGGAAAAGTGTCCTGTGCTCTAAACATTGTCGAAGCGTCTATATCATCGTCGAGTCCGGTCGTTGTCGTTTGTAATTTGAGGAAGCCATATTTTCATTTTTAAGTCTCGACGGCTATGCGCTTCACCCTCCTTGAAGCCCTACAAGGGGACGCTATACGGAGACGGCTCTCCAGTTTCCAGCGCCAAAGCTACATACCAGTCATCCTCGCCATGCAAGATTCCAAAGTACTTCAGACCACCCAAGCTTAACAACAACTGAATATTAAGTCAGATGTCTGATGAAGAAAACCGAAATAATATTCAGACGCTGTACCCACCCTGCCTCTCTGCCGAGACCCAAGTAACCAAGCAGCCCTATTTCGCAAATGCTAATGGCCAAAACTGAAATATTGGTTTGCAGAGAAGTAGTGCATTTTGGTATCAATTCGTAACAACATGCGTCTCTCTGTTGAGACATGGTAGAGTGCTTGGACACAATGCTTAACGCTTTTCACTCTCCCTTTGTAGCAAGTTCCGTTTAACAAGCAGTCCTTATATGTTTAATGTTGTTCAATGCAGGGACAAACCTTTCATTGCTGAAATTTAGCCGCAATCTGTCTTTTTAGAAAAAACGACAAACCCACAGCTTCCATACACATTTGATTGGAATGCTGTAGTTTCATCTTCATTGGTATTGACCGTTGTCATTTTGCAGAGGGTGCCCATCTTCCAGACACGAAAAATCAAATTTGTGACTTTGTTTCCTAAGAACAGACTCAACTGTTGCTCCGCTTTCAGGGTCACCTATATGTACCAAGCAGTTATCAGTGTCAGACATTATGAGTCGGACATTAAAGTCTTTAAAGCCCCCAAGCAGCGTACCATAAAGAACTCGTATATGCATTTTTGGCAAACTCAAGGACGCTGTACTCAACAGCTATGGGTTTATTGAGTTTCATCGTCTCTTTATACAGTTGTACGGCCTCTAGGTTCGACCCGAACAACCATATAGCCTGGAAAGAGGGCTTGTTGACCAACCGACGGAGCTCGACAGTTGACTCGACCATTTTCTCATAGATTCATTGCTTCACATTCTCAATGCTTGTGCCAAACACGTTATTGGCAACGCTTTTGTAAAGCATTTTTTTTTCAAATCTCTTGCAGCTTTGTGTCTCTTGTCCGTCGTAAACTTCATAAAATCATGCAACCAAAGAGGCAGACAAAATGAAAGTACATTATACACGTGCTCTAGGACTAGTCCGTTGCTAATGTAACATTCAAAGAATTCAAAGAGTAGTGCACTGTGTAGCGTTTCTTGTCAATCAATTTGAGACACAGCTTCTTTGTTGGTCGCAGTTTCATGTTGCTCGTGGCAGCCAGCTGTCTGGTGTACTCCGACACGTCTTCTTCACCGACTTCTATGTCTCTAGGAACATGGAAAACTGACCGAACAACTCGTGTAATAATCGTTTTAGCATGTTAAAAAATAACAAAGGTACAAGTAGGCAAAGATCAGCAAGGATTCCCAACCCAAAAACCGAGGTGAGAAAAAAACTTAATTAATAATATGAAGACATATCGTAAGCTGAATGAGCAGCTACAGTGTATTTTGCCAATAACTCTCTGGAATTTGTCACTTTCACTTTTTTCCGTTTTTAATTCTAAAATAAGACTTTTCAATAATTTTGTCACCGTTGGTCACTTTGCTTTTCCCATAGGTTCTCCATGTATACCCATCTGCGCGCCAGTCGTCCTTATTTTGACTTTGTTGTCTAGCACTGAATAGGAACATACTGCCTCCCTTTGGTTGATACGGTAGGAACGTTGAAAGTTTATTTGAATCTGGATTGTCCAACATTTCCGCAGCTTCAGAATGTTTAAGTTTCACATCACATGTTGTATATATAACGGCTGTAAAGTCTTCTTCTAGGCCATCCTCACTATCACTGGTGTTGCTACCACCACCTCCTGTCAGCAGAGTTCTCGACTGTACACTAACAGGTTCCATGGCCTCGTACTCGTAGTCATCGTCGTCAACATCTTCACCTTCATCATCGTTGATCGATAGCATCTGAAACCTGTTGTTTGAAGTTGCCGATTCCCACCATGGAGTCAACGCTTCTAGTGGGATTGATTTGCGTCTGAACGTCTTCACTCTCGGCACCGGCGCAGGGCGGACAGTCGTCGACTTAGTGGTCGGGATCACCCTTTCGTGTTCTCTCTTCTTCAGAACGGGCGTAGGGCGGACAGTCGTCGTCTTAGTCGTCGGGATTACCCTCTCCTGTTCTCTCTTCTTCAGAACGGGCATAGGGCGGACAGTCGACTTAGTGGTCGGGATCAGCCTCTCGTATTCTCTCTACATCACCACCGGCACAGGGCAGACAGTCGTCGGCATTGTCGTCGGCATCAGTCTCTGAATTTCCACTTCAATTCGTTTAACAAGTGTTTCTGTACCCATGAAACTTAGATGAAGACCATCTCTGCTCAGCATGCGTCGTTGTACACTCCCGTCTATCCAAAAGTCTTGGTTATTATCTAGAAACCGAATATCAGGATAACACCCTAATCTAGAAACCCTTAAACAACGCGTCGTTTACCACTCTTTACGTCGAATTAATCTCATTCAGCATCTCATTCTTGAGCTTTTTCCCGAACTCGCTTGTAGCCCGTTGTAATACCGACGAAAAGATCACGTTGGCCCTAAAATTCAGAACGGGAAAGCATTAACTTAGAGCATTGAATCATATGGTAGAATTTTATTTATGTCGTGTGGCGGCCCTAAAAAGTTTTATATGTACGTACTATTATCAAGCTGTACTGTCTGTAATTTAATCATCCCGTTGGACCTCGATAAATTATCTTAAATCAGCATTATTCAAAGCTGCATTTCATAATCGCATGAAATATTCTTAATTTATACAACATCTACACGGGATGGCATTTTCTTTCTTTATTTTCAAAGTAGCAAATGCATGGTTCTCATAATCTCCATAATAATGCAAATTATATAAATGGTAAAGTGAGATTATATATGTTATCAAAGATACATGCACATTCATACCTGCATGCTACTGTATTTATACGACACGTAAACAATGTAACATTTGCTACTGTTGGCCGACACAATTAATAAAAATAATTGTTAGATCCTTTGGAAGCAGTAAAACATTCAAAGCGAGAAGATGGGCCATATTGTACAATTTCGGGTAATGAACCTTCATCAGTGACCCTTTACAAAACTGGCAGTGAAAGCCAGACATTTTTGCTGCAATTTCAATAATTTACATCTGTGTAGTCTAAATAAACGACTCATAATCCCAAAGGGGCCAAATAATCAAAATACAGTTAAGAAGATGATTCTTAACGAACAATATATTTGATATACACCGAATATATTAACTGATCCCAAAGGATCAAAAGACAAATATAATCTGCACTATGGATGATGTACGGGGAGACTTTTTAGGGCCGCCACACGGCACAACACCAGCTGCAGTAATAGCAAATAAAAATAATTGTTAGATCCTTTGGAAGCAGTTAAACATTCAAAGCGAGAAGATGGGCCATATTGTACAATTTCGGGTAATGAACCTTCATCAGTGACCCTTTACAAAACTGGCAGTGAAAGCCAGACATTTTTGCTGCAATTTCAATAATTTACATCTAACAATATAACGTTTGCTTCTGTTGACCGATACACGTCATTAATTAAGGTGTGAATGATCACGGAAGGTGTTATCTGGCACGTGCCCTGTAAAACTCAGTGCTTTTAATGGCACATTTGTTAATATGTGTCGGAGATTATGAAATTAAACTTAGATGGTGCTGTTTCAAGACTTATTGAGCTGGTTTCTCAAGAATATTATATAAATGGTTAAATGACATTAAAGTATGCATTTATACATATGCATGTTATTAAAAATGAGTGTACATTCATATCTGCTTGCTCTTGTATATATACGACACAATAAACAATGTTACATTTGCTACTGTTGAGCACATTAGATAGCCACATTATTCAAGATTGCAATAGATAAGCACTTAGGTAATATGCGACACACGTTATGAATTAAGGTGTGAATTATCACGGAAGGTGTTAATTGGCACGTGCCCTGTAATACTCCTAATGACATTTGTTAGTATGTGCCGGAGATTATGAAATTAAAATTAGATGATGCAGTTTCAAGACTTATTTAGCTGTTTTTAAGAATATTATTTAAATGGTAAAATGATATTAAGTATGCATTTATACCTGCTATTAAAGATGAGTGTACATTCATATCTGCTTGCTACTGTATATATACTACACAATAAACAATGTTACATTTGCTACTGTTGAGCACATTAGATAGCCACATTATTCAAGATTGCAATAGATAAGCACTTAGGTAATATGCGACACACGTTATGAATTAGTGTGAATGATCACGGAAGGTGTTAATTGGCACGTGCCCTGTAATACTCCTAATGACACATTTGTTAGTATGTGCCGGAGATTATGAAATTAAAATTAGATGGTGCAGTTTCAAGACTTATTTAGCTGTTTTTAAGAATATTATTTAAATGGTAAAATGATATTAAGTATGCATTTATACCTGCTATTAAAGATGAGTGTACATTCATATCTGCTTGCTACTGTATATATACGACACAATAAACAATGTTACATTTGCTACTGTTGAGCACATTAGATAGCCACATTATTCAAGATTGCAATAGATAAGCACTGAGGTAATACGCGACACACGTGCATTATCACGGAAGGTGTTCACTGACAGTGCTCCTAATGGGCAGAGACCAGTAAATGAAACGCTGCCTGCGATTGGTCCGAAGTGTGGGCAGATCTACCGCGGTAAATTTAAGATGTAACGCTACCTACCATTGGTCATAAATGCGTATCTTTCAGATGTCCTTTGTCACATGATAGTATAATCTTTCTTGAATATTTTGCAACATTGATCTATTTAATCAGCTGCTGTTTGCCGTGCAATGGCCAAATTGCGGATGTAGTGATTTTCGAATAATCATGTTTTCATTGTTGAGAAATTTTGGGGTGTCCCTAAAAAGCGAAAAGTACCGTCCTTGGATGCTGGCTGACCCCCTATTTTTTGCTGTACTTGTACACGGCCTGGGGCGATCTCTCGTCTGCTGAATGTGTCGGGGTCCACTATAAGCTGTGAAGCATATGAATGAGTCTTGTTTTGGGGCAAATTACAATGGGAGTCTATGGGAACGATAATTATAGGTCTCTGCCCTAATGACACATTTGTTAATATGTGCCGAAATTATGAAATTGTACATGCAGTTTTTTATTATTTCTTTCATTCAGTATTTATTTGGCATTAAACATTTTAACATGCTAACAGTTTGCTATAGCAAGGCAATTTATGTCCAAAAATCACCATTTTCTACACCTTATGATGTTGCACTTTTATTTTGGTTGTTTTCTAAGCAGGTTTGCTGTTCTGTTAAGTAAGGTCCAATATTCATGTAATATTAAATGTAGATAAAAATTAACAAAGAAATGGCTTTGTAAGTGAAACTGTACTTTTGTCCCATTACCCACTATGGTGAAATTTGAAAACACATGAGAACCAAAGGACTTATCACTGGAATATAAACCTGATATGTCATAACTTATTATAAAAAAAGACAAATGAAGAAACAAAGATGTTCATTTTTGTCTCATATCACGAAAACATGTCCGTGACATGTATACCCCCTTGAACCCGACTTTTATATAGTAAAAGGGGGGTATGCAGGGGTATACCTATTTTTCTTATTTTGGCTTCAAAACATACATTGTGGGTTCTCGTCAGAACCACCCACAATCTATGTTTTGAAGCAAAAATAAGAAGAATATTTAACATTTTCAGCTAAAAAAAAAAAAACAATTTTCAAAGCTCAAAAAATCTCTGATTTATTGCACTGGCAAGTTTTCGTAATGAAGTGCAACACAAATAGCAACCCTGACCGTGACTCAGCCGTAATGGCTTTTCCGATGTGTTTGATGATGAATTAATTCAGCATGATAGTGTGATGTCTGGTGGATCAAATAATGGAAGCGTATAATTATAGTACATGCAAAATGTGTACCTCGGGGACCGAACAACTAAATGTTGTCAACCACTGCAGAAGTTGAGGGTGAGGTTAGGTGCCAGTAAAACCGGTTTAAGCCACCCCCCCCCAGTAATTTTATATTACTGATCGTTCCAAGGCGATACTTCTTAATTATTTTTATTTGCTATTACTGCAGCTGGTGTTGTGCCGTGTGGCGGCCCTAAAAAAACTCCCCGTACATCATCCATAGTGCAGGCTATCTTTTCTTTTTGGTCCTTTGAGATCAGCGAGGATATTCAGAACTCTAGAAATTTATTATCGGTTAAGATTCATTTTCTAACCAATGTTTAATATACTTGGCCCCATTTAGATAATACTAGTCTTTGTATCGACTACCCTGTTGAAAGTTGCAAATTTTCAGTAATTCTCTTTGGCTCCATGTTGCCAAATCTAAAGGGTCACTGACGAGACTTCAATAGTCGAAACCGCGGTATGGCCCATCCCCTTACTTATTAATGTGTTCACTGCTCTTAAAGGATCTCAGTTTTAATTTTTATTTTCTGTTGTGGTTTTAATTGTTTTGTGTTTTGGAGTCTAATTTTTGTGCTGCTTGAGCCTTATGTACGTTTTCATATTTTTTAGTTCAGTTCGGGTAGCTGAGTGGCCGCCTATTGGGGAATAGCTACTTGCTCGGCTTACCACATTATTTCATGGTATAAGTACTTAAGTGTCATTTTAGTTTTTCCCACCCCTCGGTTTATCCATTTGTACTTTTTTTGAATGAACCTTTTGCCTTTTGATTGTCTCCGTTAGGTGGCATAAACTTCACATGAATCATGAGGCTCCGTCGCAGCCGCTTTTCTCGTGCTATATTTGATTCACGTGCGCTACCAGCGGAGACCATTGGGGTATAAAAGAATCAAATTTTATTTGTTCGAGACACGACAACAGATTCGGATCAATAATTTTGTGATATTAATTTTGGAATAAAATTTAGTCGTAAGCTGTTATTTATTTTCGTGTGCGTCACTTTTTTTGTATGTCGTAGACAAAGTTGGCATAAAATGATCTCCGCGATATCATCACCACTTGTAAAAAGGTACAAGTAGGCAAAGATCAGGAAAAGGCGCAATCAGAAAAAGATTCCCACTCCAAAAACCGAGGTGGGAAAAAACCAAACTAACAATCAGGTACATATACCATGAAACATATCGTAAGCCGAATGAGCAGCTATTTTCCCAATAGGTGGCCACTCAGTTACCTTAACTTAACTAAAAATATGAAAACATACATAAAGCGCCAACAGCACAAAAAATTTTAAACACCAAGACATAAAACAAAAAGAACCACTACAGAAGTATCGACTTGGAACGATCAGTAACACAAAGTTACTGGCGGGCTTAAACCGGTTTTACAGGTACCTAACCTCACCCTCAGCTTCTGCAGTGGTTCACAACATTTAGTTAGTTCTTCGGTCCTCGTGGTGAATCTCTAACTAGTCAATGAATCATCAAGAACAAACAAATAAATCATGATAAACATCCTGATGAATCAAAAACCAGGACTCACAGATTGAGTAAGCTGCCCGACGATGGAGATCCCTGGGCGCCGAATAACCTACTAACTCCGGAGCAAAAGAAAAACACCAGTTGGACCCCGGTGGGCCAAGCAACAGACAAGAAGCTCCGGCCCCAACCAACTAAAATGAATAGCTTTAAGTCGGGGCCATCATAGAGTCTGACGCCCGACCCACCGGCGTGCAATTAAAGAAGGCAGCATAGTTATCAACCATGATTGGGTTAAAAACTAAGCATGCAGACTGTCGCATAACATTCAAGTTATAACCTATACGTCTGTAACGTGATATGATTTTTCCGAACTGAAGAGAAAAATCATTTATTCCTTTAAGTTTCTTTAATTTGTAAACCAAGTCACCATAAAATTCAGGTTCCGAAAGGCCCTCACTTAAAAGTGTCTTTAACCCAACATTATATTTGGAAATCAATTCATAGTGTCTACGATAAAATTTAGAAAAGGTTTTTCGAAGTTTATGATACCGATAGCCCTGTTGGAGAAGTTTTGCCGTTAAACATTTATTTCGAGCGTTGAAGTCTGTAACATGATTGCAGACTCTAGCAAACCTAATAAGTTGCGAAATGTATACACCATAAGAAGCACGACGAGGAACGTCACCATCCAAAAAAGGAAAATTTACTATATCAAAATCAAAGTCATCGCGCTTATCATAAATTTTAGAAGAAACAAATCCATTTGCAACAGAAAGATGTAGATCTAAAAAGGGGGCTTCGGTATCTGAGATATTAGCTTTGTTCAACTGAAGTTCAGGTGGATAAATTTGATTGACCATACCTTCAAAATAAGGGTTGTCAATGTTCAAAAGGTCATCGAGGTACCTAGATGTGGAATTAAAAGCCTCGATAACATCAGCTTGATTATCATGGTTAAGAGAATCCATGAAATCTCTTTCGTAGCAGTATAAAAATAAATCAGCTACGAGAGGTGCGCAATTTGTACCCATCGGAATTCCAACAATTTGTCTGTATAACTTGGTCCCAAATCTAATATAAATATTATCAAGGAGATAGGATAAGGCGTCGCACACATTCTGACATGACCAAAGGGTATACCGACTTTGGTCAGAGGAAGTGAAAAAAGCCTTTCTGTCATTACATGCCAAATAAAGTGAACCATAGTTTTTTAATGCCCTTTTGAAGGTCCACTCTATCAAATCCAGAAGTTTTTCTTTAATTAGATTATGTGGTAATGTTGTATACAGAGTAGAAAAATCATATGTGGACAAGCTTGTCGCACGGAACCCTCTACACTTCAATTTACTGAGCACCTCACCAGAATTTTTTATTGACCAAAACCAATTTTTATTTGAAGTTTCATACACTGTCTCACAGTATCTTATAACATGAGATTTGATAGCTGTAAGACAAGAAGTTAATAATTTAGAAAGTTCAGTGGTAGTGCAAGAGCTAGAATTTGCAATAAATCTAGCTTTGTATGGTCTTTCGTGAAGCTTAGGTAACCAATACATCGTAGGAAGTTTGTCTTGGCCTTCATTGACACAAACAGAAAACTTAACAGGTAAATCGTTTAAATGGGCATTTACTACAGACACCTCATCAGTATCTGTCTCCAGATAAGCCCTGGTACCATCAAGCTCCTGTTTTAAGGTGTTAACGTAGTGAAGTCTACAAACGACAACAACATTGTTTGCGGCTTTATCTGCCGGAACCAAGACATACTTTCTATGAAATTCTTGGATACCCTGCTTCAAATGCCTAAATGACGATTTGGGTTTAGGAGGTAAAAGATTAGTATTTTGTGAATAAAACTTAATACGTTTATCCACGATAGTGAAGATACTTCTTTTCCATTCTTTAAGAGCATTATCCTCAACACCCTCTCGTTTACACCATCGATTACCGAAATCATTTAATGCAGATGCAATCTCCTCTCTACATTGTAAACCTTTCTCTTACTTCACTAGAAACATAAAACCATTGATCCCCAGTTATAGGACTATGCATAAAACATCTACATCACGCATTTGCTGCATTTCGAATGTTTTTAAGAAGCGTTGTTTCTTCTTTTAATCAAGGATGAGCATCTGTACTTTTGTTGGCTTGAAAATCAACTGGTATTTTGCCTACGTGGTGTTTTTAGGAAGAGATGATGACTTTTCTTCACATGGGGAGGGGAATACCGTATCTGTTTGTTTCTTTTCATGGCCCCATGGGAGACGGGTGCTACTGTTTCCGGGGATAATACAGTATACTAGAAATGTTCGACAAAGACATTATGCGCGCTTTTTCCACTCTCTTGATCATAAATTAAAGCATAACGAATGGTGAGATGAACACGTATCCAAACTCGTATCCATATAATGTTGTGTTTCCTAAGTCGATTCCCTAAAGCGTTGCGTTTCCAAATTTGAATCCATAAAATGTTGCGTTTCCTAACTCGAATCCATAAAATGTTGCGTTTCGGAGTCTAGAGACAAATCACAAACTTCGCTGTTGCAAGCTACATCGAAATTGACGATTCCAAAGTCCATTGTATATGTTTTTACTTCAGTTACAAAACATCTAGGGGTTCAGAACGAATATTTGTCTTTCAATAATTTATTGCATGAATACCTGTGTCACACGACATTAACAGCCGTTTGTCAATGAAAACGAAGCCATGTATTAAAAGTGCAAGTCACGCACGCACGTGCTGTTAATATATGGGCCACAACGTGAGAAAATATATCTTTGGACATTGTTTTTAGAATTATAAAACAATGTTACTTTGAATGTATAATGTTTCTCGAGTCTGTTAGTCTTTATTTGACCAAAATATTCCAGTTGTATTGTGAGCTTATACCAGATTACTATATGAACCCTTAAACAGTCATTTCATTGCAGCATGTTGTCGGCAAATCAGCATCTTGCTGTCCTAAGCTATGTTCCCTCCCCCAACCTAGGAATCGTTTGCTGAAAATGTAAAAACAGCACACCTCCAGGCATATGTTTGGAAACAAGCCACAGAATCAGATGCTCCTGAAATGCAGCCTGTTGACTTTGGATGGAAAAAAGGTACCAGTAGGCAAAGATCAGGAAAAGGTGCAATGAAAATAAGATATCCACTCCAAAAACCGAGGTGGGAAAAAAACAAACCAACAATCAGGTACTGATACCAAGAAAACATTTCGTCGTAAGCCGAATGAGCAGTTATTATCCCAATAGGTGGCCACTCAGTTACCTTAACTTAACTAAAAATATGAAAACACATAAAACAAAAATGACTTTGGATGGAAAAAAGGTACACGTGGGCAAAGATCAGGAAAAGGTGCAATCAAAATAAGATATCCACTCCAAAAACCGAGGTGGGAAAAAAACAAACCAGCGATCAGGTACTGATACCAAGAAAACATTTCGTCGTAAGCCGAATGAGCAGTTATTATCCCAATAGGTGGCCACTCAGTTACCTTAACTTAACTAAAAATATGAAAACACACATAAAACAAAAAGAACCACCACAGAAGTATCGACTTGGAACGATCAGTAACACACAGTTACTGGCGGGCTTAAATAGATTTTACATGGCCATAACCTCAGCCTCAGCTTCTGCAGTGGTTCATAACATTAAGCTAGTTCTTCGGTCCTCGTGGTGAATCTCTTAACTAGTCAATGAATCACCAAGAACAAACAAATCAGGATAAACATCCTGATGAATCAAAAACCAGGACTCACAGATTCAGTAAGCTGCCCGACGATGGAGATCCCTGGGCGCCGAATAACTTACTAACTCCGGAGCAAAAGAAAAACATCAGTTGGACCCCGGTGGGCCAAGCAACAGACAAGAAGCTCCCGCCCCTACCAACTAAAATGAATAGCTTTAGGTCGGGGCCATCAGAGTCTGACGCCCGACCCACCGGCGTGCAATTAAAGAAGGCAGCATAGTAAAAAATGAATGAAAAATGATGATCTCAAGTCGCTTATCCCTGTCATGCTACCTACAAATGTTGCACTTGCTCCACCAGAGGAGGTACAGCTGACCACGTTTTTAACGTCAGTTTTCAGGACAATGACGTTTGTAGTGTTTGTATGTTTAAATTTTTCATTACTCAAATAATAACTTTAATAATCTAGTCCAACAAAGAGTATTAGATTCTAGGAAAATATTGTGCACTCAACGTAAAATTGTTTAACTTATACACAAAATATTGTTTGAAGGTACCATTTCGCACGCTGTGGCCCATATAATATATACCATATATTCAGATAGAATGTTGGCTAAAACATCCTTACTCCCTTAAAAAAAATGAGACATTCCCCCTACCACCGACATTGCCCACAGCTTGAATAATTGGTAAGGGGAGGAGGGTGGCAGCACATTTGCGCACATTTTTGAAAGAATGTGGTTCATTTGCGCACACAATTTTCCCAGATAAACGTTTTCATTTGCGCACACAATTTCCCCAGGTAAATGTTACATTTGCGCACATCAAATTTTCTCCGGTAAATGGTATGTTTGCGCTGGCGGGTCTGTAAAGACAAGCCAAATGGAACATTTTAAAACAAATCCTTTTATATGAAGGTTTTAGATTCAGAAAAGAAAGAGACAGTAAGACGGTACACTTGTGGTGATGCATAAAGATAACTTGCAAACCCAGCTAAATGATACAATGATTGTTTGAGGGAGATTCGAACATGACCACGTGGAAGAAGAGTCCAGGGCTGCGACTCCTGAAACTCTTCACACCCAGGCCGGTGATCAGGGGTAACAATGATGATACTTTATTTGTCGTACCTTGATTTAATAAAATACCAGCAGCTGGCCAAGGAATAGGCGTAAAAACGTGCGCAAATGTAACAGTAAAACTGTGCGCAAATGATATACATTTCTGTGTGCAAATGAAAACTGTGCGCAAACGAAATTTTTGAAAAATGTGCGCAAATGTAATAGCACCGGGAGGAGCAGTGTGAAAAATTTTATAATTTCACACCGTCATGCACAGTTCAAAAAAAGAGCATCCATTACGATGGTTTGGGAAGACACCAGTCAGTCTAGATGCAACTTTTATCCATTTTATCATTAAAATCACCTTTGGGGTTAGTACAAAGTTCAAACGTGGAAGAACAGTCTAATTCTTGGACATTTTATTGTGATTTTTTTTTTATAAAAAAGCTTTTTAAGCGGAAGGCGTTTCAAACTTTAAAATCTACAGATCTACTGAATGGGGGGGTCTTTCAGATATCACTAGTTTTAGTTTTTCATGGAAGTAGGATTTTTATTTAAGTTCTTCAGAAAACTCAGAAAAATGTTTTCATCAACCCTACATAATGTTGTAGATAGACATCCATAATTCAGATGCCATTTTCAAGTATCAATGGATTACAAAAGCACATGTACTCCCTCATGGCTTAATTTTAACACCTGTATGACCATAGCTGTTGACTGTGACATAAAGCAACAAATCAAACTGACAAACTTTATTTTGTTATCTTAATGATGTTAAATATTTCCACTTGAAATGCACATGTAGCTACTTTTGATACAAATTTTACTGCTAGACAATTTAAGTGTATAGAGCTCATTTTCAACCGGGCAGGTCTCGTTTAAAGTGAAATGTGTGGGCAATTCAATTTTCTCTTTTCAGATGGGGGATGGTGATACATGGGGGCATTGATGGCTACAGCAGACTCATTGCGTACATGAATGTCAACACCAACAACCGGGCGAAGACTGTTTTTGCCGGCTACAGAACGCTATGGTGTACCTTCACGTGTTTGTTGTAATCATGGAGTGGAGTGGAGAATCTGGATGTGGCAGCTTTCTGGATGTGGCCCACCGGGGTTCAACTGGTGTTTTTTTTTTTTTGTCCATGACAACAGTATATCTGTCACATGATATATTGCTAGCGCAATTACAGTGTCATAATGATATTTTTGGCCTGAATGTTGATTGATTGATTGATTGATTGATGTTTAACGACGCGTCAACCCTAATGGGTCATTAGCGTCTAACAATTGTAAAATGCATAATTTAGTTCAGAGAATGTTTTCCGTACATACGGCAACATGATATACTTCATGAATACTTCATTAATATACATGTATCTGTGACATCTCTGCAAATTAGAAAATTGATTTGTTAGTGTTATTTGAATTTTCAGATTGAATAATGCTGTATTGATTCAAGCGTTTAAATTGTGTGTTTTCTTATTACAAAAAAATAGTAAAATTTGATGATACATTAAATTACGTCTGTACCTCAATAAAATAAAATAGATACTACGTTGCTGAGAAGTTGATAGTAAGAATTTTCACCCTTCGCAAATGATTATCGACCTCGGCTGCGACTTGGTCGATTGTCATTTTCTCAGGATGAAAATTCTTACTCAGCCTCTCAGCAATGTAGTAATTATATATTATTTTCCAGAGTGACACTTTATTTGTTCAAATATTTGCTATGACGTGTACATCGCCGAGTTTTGTTTGTTTGTTGTTTAACGACGCATCAACCCTGATGGGTCATTAGCGTCTAACGAGGTAAAACGTTAAAATATATTGAACTCGTATTAAAAAGTAACACTAAGTAAGATATAGAAAACCCAGTTAGAAAACTGGGGTTGCCGTCACTAGAATATAGACGTGAAAGAGCTGACCTAGTAGAAGTTTATAAAATAATGCACAACATTGACAAAATTGACAAAGACAAGCTGTTCGCTTTTCCAACTTACACTGTGACAAGGGGACATCAACTTAAATTAGCTAAGAAACAGCATAGGCTAAAAATCAGATCCAACAGACTCTTGGAACGCTTTACCCGAACATGTAGTCATGGCACCCTCCCTGAACTGCTTCAAATCACGGTTAAATGTGTTATGGAAAAACCACCCGTATAAGTTTAATCCCTGGTGCTACAGTCCCGGACCAAAACCAAGAGACTACTACAAGAATGCACCTACAGAGGCTGTCTAGCCTGATATTGGTGTCGAGGATATGTGAGTTATATGTGAGTTATATAAATGTCGTTGTAAAGAAACGATATATGAAATAATAAGATTGGTGATTTAAAAATTAAATCATCGCCGAGTTTAACTGAAACTAGTCCCTAAAATCGTCAAGAAGACTTTAAAATGATGTAGACACTATGCGCAAAAAACAAATGCGCACATCTTGTTCACTTCACACGACTTAGGGATAGATTTATGTTTCCGCCCGCGCATGAGCAGTTGCTCAGAAATAGAGTGATTGGCTGTCCGGTCTCATAGCAAATTTTGTATCGGTCTGATTAACACAAAATACGCGCGAGTTTAATCCAATTACGTTTACCTATTACCTTAGAAACATCAATTGTGACCAAACAATCGCTGTCTTCGACATCACTGCTTACCTAATCGTATCGCATTTGTATATCTTTTTAACTTTGTATATCTTTTTAACTGTCTTATTCACTTGAAATGGCTGACCTTTCAATGAAGCTGTCATCCACGCGGACTTTGTCTGTCGTGTGCAATGATCGGGCCTTTGTGGCCAAGATAACGGACAATGGCATGGTAAGGGCGGGGTATCTGGACAAAGCTAATAGCATCAGCGCCATTCGTGACCACAGCCTAGGAACCGTTATTGGTAGATTGTGCTAACGAAGGATTGGGCAAAATGCCTAGGCTTCCTCTGAAAAAAGAAGCTAGACTTCGATGCAGGATTCATTCTGAGGAGCTGAGGTGATTACGGCGCCGCCGAGTCATGGCGGGGGCAATCGAAAACGTTAACGTGGCGGAGGCCAGTGAGAACGTGGAAGAGGTCATTGACCTCACTCAGGATGACATGGAATATTGACTTTCCTAACCATTGGAAATTATTCTAAGAATTATGTGTCAGTAGAATTTTGATGATGCGTTTAGATTAAATTTCTGTGAAAAAAAAGAGTAAAAGTGTGTTTCAGTTGGCTTGAGCGGTTCTATCTCGATTACCATATGAGACTGAAGTGCGATGACATTAGCATGGGAAAGTAGATTTGCAAAGTAAATAAAATATTCGTGGTATGATAAAAATGGATGCTTTGAATTACTATATTAATTTACTGTTGTGCCCCGAAAATATTTAATTAATTGCATCCTGACTTCTTGTACTGTCAGTTTGTCATATTGTCATACATGTGTATACATTGTTTATATTTGCCTGATTTTTATGATTTCTTAATAAAAAATATTGCGTCGCCCAAATAGTGTTTTGTTTTGTAAATTTCACCAATAACTGGTTTTGACACATACTCTCATAGAAAGCTCTGTTAAAAACATTATAAAAAACATTTCATACAATGAATAGGTGCATTTAGTTAAAGTACTAAATATAGCGCCTGGTGAGCCAGTGTAAAACTTGATAGGTTATCTATTTTCTGTGGTACAGAATTCAAAGTCAAACACTTTCATTTAGAATGCACTGGCTAGCGAAAAGCGAATTTCCTTTTTTTTTCAACTTAATAATTTGAAAGATTTGATAAAAGATGCACCCATCGGAAAAAATTTATCATTTGTTGTACAAGTTAATCTTTTTAATAAAATATGCATAGATTTTCAGATCAACAAACAGAATAAAGCATGCCTATTTATTATCGGTTAAGATGAATTTTCTAACCAATGTGTAATATAGTTGATCCCATTTGGATAATACTAGTCCTTGTATCGACTACCCTGTTGAAAGTTGCAAAATTTCAGTATTTCTCTTTGGCTCCATGTTGACAAATCTATAGGGTCACTAACCAGACTTTAATAGTCGAAACCGCGGTATGGCCCATCTCCTTTCTCATTAATATGTTCACTGCTCTTAAAGGATCTGTTTTAATTTGTATTCGCTTTTCTGAGCTGTCTCTGTCAATCAAAAAGCATTACTTGATTTGTGTCTTTGGTTGGTTATTGTTGATGTTGACAACTATCAAGATAAATTATGAATGTTGTAATTGTAGAATTTCTCTTGACATGGAATATGCAAGTTTTTAAGGATCTAAAATCAGGTACATCATGCATTTGTTTTTAAATGTCGCATTCACTATCCAAATGACAAACATTTCCATAGAGACACACATGCATGTATACATTTATATTTCTTTGTTACCGTTTAGGCATTTTTGGTAGTTTCCGATGTTGTCGTTTCCGTCGAAAAGAGTTTCTTGGTGTTCCTGCCTTGCTTTGTGATCATTTGGTTTGGAGGAGTGAATTCGACAGTCTTTTGGAACTATTTGGAATTAATTTTTCAAGAATAGGTGGCAAATACGTTTCAGTAGCATTGAGCCTTGTTGGGGTGGTCTCAATAACCCCTTCCTGTGGCTCATATAGACTTAACATTAGATTTCATAATAGCAAATAGCTTATGATTTGGGCCGCGCCACGTCTTCGGGAGTTTTTCACACATTTTTATTTTTTGATATAGATTGAAAGATATTTCATTTCTAAGACATCTACTCTTTATTTCACTTCAATATCACTTCTACTTCTCGAGATGTTTAGCAAAACGTGACGGTACCCCTCGCGTGTTTAAGGAAAAATTATTTTGACGTTAGCGTCAAAATGACGCTAGTATTTTGACGCTAGAAAACGTCATGTCACTTTTCGCGTTCCTGTAGGGTCAACATGAATCACAACTCTTTTACAGTCTTTGTATATCAACAATTAAACTATAAGGTATATAAAATAAAGAATAAAGACGTTTTTTTTTTTCAAATGAATTAAACTTAATATTTGAATCCTTCGGCAAGAAAATCCATCTGAAAAAAAAATAAGAGAATGATTCAACTGTCATACATGTATGTAGAAAAAAAGGTATTTTGCTATCTTGGTCAAATAAACAAAATCTCATATGAGCCGACACACCAGAAAACCAATAATAGGCATATACCAAAACAAAGATGCAGATCAGCTGAGCAGTAATCGCCCACCTGATCAGTGCCTTTGGATTCGCTATTCGGATAGTACATGTACACCTCATCTTCTACTTAACCCCAAACTTTCAAGCCTCAAACTTGCTTCCGTGACCGTACAAGCCGTTTTATGTTGAAACCTGATTGTTTTCTCATGCACATGCTCATAGAATCCGCCACATGGGAAAACCAACAATCTGCCTAGACGAAAACAAAGGCGCAGATCAGCTTCGCAGTAACTGTGAAGCTGATCAGCGCCTTTGTTTTCGCTACTCGGATAGTACAATTCCTCTACTTTCTAAATCCAAAATTTCCTGTCTCTAGCAATCTTCTGTGCTTGTACAGACTGGTTTTTGTCGGACCTGTTCGGAAACCACATTGTTGGGTTTCCCACGAGGCGGCCCATATATTGAATGATCGAGCTGGCACTTCTGGTTCATTTTCGTCAGCATTGCTGAAACTTACTAAATATAATGCCGCGTTATGCTACGTCATCACTCCTCATGAGGCGCAGGGCATGTCACTGACATAGGGTCTGACAGACTGGTACAGGTACTTCTTGCGATCCCTTGTAAGTCCTGCCGGCTCAATCACCCTTGGTCTGTCTCCAGCCTGGATATTGACATTCTTCTTGAGAATACGTTTTTTTTTTTTAATTTCGGGGCCATTTATATCTGTCTTCACGAACACGAAACCCGGTTGGTTGGCACAAAACATAAAGTGGTGGAATTTCTGTATTCCCTTCAGTGGTATGCTTTTCTGAGATAAAAAAAAATCATTCCAATCTCTCCATAGCCAGTTCTCTTCCCCGTTCTTCTGGACATATGGCACCGCGAAATTAGAAGTAGCACTCTTGTCCACCACATCAATCAACTGCTGCAGCGAGTCTACATCCGACCGACGATATAGTCGCTTGATGTGAGCGAAACCTCCATCAACAAGACATCTGAAAAGGGGATAAACAAGAATGGTTTGTTTGATTTGTGGATTAACGTCCCACCAACAGCTATGGTCATACGGAGACAGAACAAAAAAAACTCTTATCCATTTAAGCTCGCAGTCTTCACATGCTTTTGTACGCTTGCCTTATATTTGTTAATCCATTATTATTATTTTAATTATCATTATTATTATTATTAGATAGGTGAGGGGAGTATACCGTGTATGTCCTGGTACTTGCATCAGTAGGGTGATGTCTTGATGCAAACCAAGCATTGTTCGCCAACTGAGGTACGCCAGCATATACATATTCTTATTCTGCCCTGAGATGTATCAGTCTAGATATTAGTGACTAAAATAGAATAAGTCCCAACCGTCACACTGCTATTAAAACACAAGTATGACTGAATGAAATGTTAGGTAAATATGTGCGCAATGGAAAATATTGCTCACCTTCAAAGATTAGCGTGTTTTAATTTTGATCTGTGTTGCTAGATATTCAGGATATGAGACGTGTTGAGAAAGGTGGGTTGCAAACCTTAATTAAAGCGCATTAAGTAGGACTGCAATGCATTGTATTGTTGTGGAGACTTAATTACTGCGCATCTGCTCATGGTCTATACATGTAGGCTGTATAGGGCATGTCCAACAAAGTAGCAATGTCTAATAGATTTCAGAACCATGTTACACTCTAAGACATGATGTGTGGTATGAGGTATCACGGTCCACCGACGACGATATTGTGACAAGTGAATTATATACTTTTTTTTTCTTCTTCTTCTTCTTCTTCCTCTTCTTTATCTCTCTCTCTCTCTTTGTGTGTCTGTGTGCCTGTGCGTGTTTTACTTTTGCTCAATTAAACATTAAAATTATTATCAGGCAACTCACGTTATAAGAATAAATTACAAATAAAATTTGGAAAAGCTGAAAAATAAATGCTAAATAGTGTTATCTTACCGCCACAATTGTCGCAATGCATAACAGCACCCTTCTCACCATAGAAAATTATGACAATTTTGGTTAGTTAATTGAGATACACGCAGATCCTGAGTATTTTGTATTTGTATTATGACTTGTATTATAACTACCATAATGTCGCCAATTTAATTGGAAGCTGCTACAGGTATGGTAAAACGTAAAAATATATTCGTGTATCACAAGCAGTGAGTTCGTTTCGAAACCATTTACATCTACATGAAATGGGAAACATTTACCTACCTATACTTTGGTCTTCGTCTATTAGATAGTTCATTTGCCTGGAACTGCCGTCTAACCGGACACCAAAGAGCTGCACCTTTCTCAGGGAGAGGAAGAATAAGGGCCCCATTTGTCTATAGTGGTAAGGAACGGAGACTTTGTTGGCTGTTGTCAAAAGTGTAGTGTATTTTCCACAAGTCTGCAGTACATGGTGGAATGCGGCCTTCTGGTCTTTGAGTTGGAATTTCTGATTTCGAATCTATGATGCATTGTTTGTATAAGTCAAGTTCTCTTTGCGCTTTCTGTATATGGTCCTGAAGTTCTGTAGTAGTTCGCATTTTATCCTCCTCAGAAACCGAATCTGTTATCCGTTTACGAATTTGCTCACACTTCTGACAAACATCATCTCGCGGTGACGCAATTTTGATACGGGGTACACATTGTGTCCTTGTCTGCTTAAACGAGGTAATCGGAAGAGGGCGAATACTGTTTTCTTGGCAGGCCTGAAGGTACTCCTTATGTAGTTTGTCTTTCGTTAGAGATGCTGATAGGAAAACTGGAGCGATCCCATCTCTTCCTCTAGATGCAGCAGGTTGTGGAAGGCCAAACTGGTCACTGTAATTCACCAGAAAGTCTACACAGTACTTAATTTCTCTATACTTTAGAGCATGGTGTGGAGATCGTCCTCTGTTGCCATGGACTCGCGGCACCTTCCCATTCAAGTTCATGTGTATTATGAGATTAGTCAATGAATGTTTCCCAATGTCATATAATGTCCCAATGTCCCAAAGACACACTCTTTTGTTTTGAAACTCGTTTCCATATCGCTTTATTTTCCTGTCACCCCGCCATGTGTTCTGCTTGTCAACCCCTATTTCTCTCAATACCCCCATAATGTACATTTCTTTATCATCCTTGTTCATCTCTCTAACTGTTAAAATATGTGACTCCACAACGTCCCTTTCAAACGGCGCCATACAGTTGGTAGAACATTTGCACACAAAGTCACCGTCAACATTAAATTCATCCTCCTCTGTCACATTCGCTGCTGCACCATCCTCCAATTCATCCCCATGCTCATTTTGTAGCATATCATTTATCCGTCCCTCTGTTTCTTCTTCTGTAACTCTAGTGTTGTCTTCCGTCTCCTCTGGCCATTCTTCTAAGTCAGTCCCCGCTTGCTGTTCTTCCTCGATTGTCTCTTCTCTCGTATCCTCCGTCACGTCTCGCCCAAAGTGATCGTCATATATAGCATCCAAGTCCTGTAATACACACAGAAATAATATGTACAGTCTTCTGTGTGTATATGTTTTATTACATGTATTTTTATATATTATAGTGTGGTAAGTAATTAAGGTTACTTTATATCCTATACTATACTTCCATTGTTAATTTAATTATCAATTCATTTATTTATAATGTAATGATATCATATTTAAAAAAAAAATATCGATAAGATTTTAAATGCACAGTTAATGAGCCGACTGAACCCATCCTATATGATGCCCAGGCATCTAATCGGTTAGATGGGCCTTTAATGATATTAAGTTCTTTAACATAATTTTAAAATTTTAATATAGGCTCTATCATTATTTCTTGAGGAGATTGAAAACACATACATTAATTACAAAAGTCTTTTCTCGGATCCCCAAATATTGGATCTAAGAAAAAAAAAATGTAAAAAAAAATATATGATCTTCCCAGAATTGAACTCGCGATCTCCCGCATATGAAGCCGATGCATAATCCATTACGCTAAGACACTCACTGACAGAATAAGGCGATGTAAGGAAGTACTTAAGGATGTTCGCTGCCAATGAAAAAGTATTCAAACTTTTTTTCTAACCACTCTTTTTTGATTCCAAAATACAACACAAGACATTTGAAAACAAAATAAATATAGGGTAGTGTGCATTTTTTCAAGCTACAGGCCTCTGAATGAGACCTCTGAGCACCATGCTTTAAATTTGGTAAAATTAATTTAATTTTTAATTCTTTGAAACATACCTGTCTTGAACAAAAATACACTTAGAATGCTTTCAAAAGTCATAATATTTATGTAACGCAGACTATTTTGGACCAAAAACAGAGAAAAAATTGCAACTTGATGTGGATGACAAAATTTTACGATTCCTTTTCCAACCCTACCCCCATACTTGAAAAGTCGGGAAAAATCAATATTTTTAAATGTGCCAAACCCATATTTGTTGATTCAAACTTTTTCTTGTATTTTCACACAACATAGAACTTGGTAATGTTGTTCGAATAAAAGAAAGAAATATATAGGGTAGTGAGCATATAAGAGAGAGCCAACAACTTGAAAATCGCCATTTTCAGCCTTTCTTCGGCTGTTTTGTTTCTAAAAGCCAATTTCATAAAACCACCTAAAATTTTAAAACCCGCACACCAAAGACACAACGAATGACTTAGAAGACCATGTACACATATATTGCTGCTAAAATTAACATCGAACTAGTGCAATTAATTTGAAGATGTGTAATATTCAAGTTTAATCTACCCTACCCCCTAAATTTTACTGTCAACTAAAATTTTCTGAAAAGTTGCAGAAAATGGGGTGAAAAAATGAAGTTTCTTAGATTGACAATTTTTATGGCTCATTCAATGCATATCATCAATATGTATCCAAATATAAAATATTAGGAAAATATCTGCAACCGTTTACGAGATATTCAAGAAAAGAAAAACCGGAAGTTCCGAAATGTCAAATGTTAGCAGCGAACATCCTTAAACTTTGCTGAAGTACTCTAAGCATCATTTTTCCGAATGACAATTTTTTGTTTTACGAATAAGTATATTTGGGGTCTGCGGAACATTTTTGGTGTGTTTTTGTGCTGGTAGTTCACATTTTCTGCTCGGAAACTGAGAGAAATCACGCTCCATTTCATCGGTGGATTTTAATGGCGGATTTGATTTGACAGCCGACAAATGTCACCAAAGTTTGATTGCATCAAACCGAATTAATCATGGACAAATTAAAACAAAATATGTTCGAAACTAAACATCTTACTTCAAATTCATCCATTCTTATCCTTCTTTCATATATCGTTTCCTAGAAAACTGCCTACAATCGTAAACACTTAGTGTTTATAAATATCTCGCCAAACGTCTCGAGTTGGAAATTCCGAAAATATATTTAGAAATACGTCATAGCGCAATTCGACGTCAGACTCCCGAAGACCGGTTTTCTCGCGACGAGGCTCATTTCATAAGGACAAATTCATTATATATAACTACCTCTATGTCAGTTCTACAGGCCTTTAACCATACGTCATCGAAAAACACTCAACTACAAAAACTATTACTAAAACATCACACCATCTCAGAAAGAAAACAATTATTCATTGCTGGGTTCCCATTCATATCGGTATGTATGGCAATGAGAAAATTGATAAGAACGCTAAAGAATCGTTGAATCTTGAAAACAAGTTTTTAAAATTCCTAATGTCAATTTTAACCCTTTTATTAACAAGTGCGTCTCTAACAATTGACAAACAATATAGAACGGAGCGAATAATGATAAGTTGAGAGAAGTTGAACCGATTGTTAAACGATCCCATATACTAAGCACTCGAGACGAGACAAAATCGTCATCCCTCGTCTCTGAATCGGTCATACAAGAATAAAACATTCCGACATAAAGGGAGAAAATCAACCAAAATGCATAGGCTGTCATACACCATTAACAGTCAAACACTTTCTTTTAGAATGCATTGAATTTGCAGAAAAGCGAATTTCTTGTTTTCAAGCTAATAATATGAAAGAATTGTTCAACGATGTACCCGTTGGAAACATTTTTATCATTTCTAAGACAATTTCATATGTTTATATTTTATATAAACTTTTAACAACCATCTTATTTCATATATCGTTTCTTTACAACGACATTTATATCTTACTTAGTGTTACAATTTAATACGATTTCAATATTTTTATCGTTTCACCTTGTTAGACGCTAATTACCCATCAGGGTTGATGCGTCGTTAAACAAACAAACATCTTTGATTACTTTCAATCCAGTGTCGTTTAATTTCACGCTTTCATCGCTTGTAAACCTTCTCTTAATTCACCAGAAACCAGCGATCTCCATCTTTATTTTGTACTATGCTGAAAACATTTACACCAGAAATTTGCTTCATTTCGAAAGCCTTTGAGTTTTTCTTCATTTAACCAAGGATGAGCATCTGTGTTTTTGTTGTGTGGGAAGCAACTGGTATTTTGCCAACATAGTGTTTCTAAGGGAGAGATGATGATTGTTTCTCTTCACGCGGGGAAGGGGGATACCACATCTGTCTGTTTCTCCTCTTGGGAGACGGGCGATACTTTTTCCGGAATCAATGCAGCATGGTAGTCCGATCAACAAATGCATGTCAGAGGTCAAGCGGCATGGTCAAAGTATTTTACCTATACTGTGCAAATATGCTCTCTATTGTACGACATCAACACAAAAGATAGTGAACAGACTTTGTTTCCCTACACTGTTAACGGGTATGAGAAATTCTAGAGCTAGAATATTTTATATCATAACTGAGATAAGAATTTGCAGCATATGAAATTCAAGCATTACTGTTCACAATTTGAGTGAAAGTATTGAATATGAAACATCATAGGAAAATATGATTTTCAGAAATGAACAGTTAGAGTTCTGTTACGATCATTTGGAAAATTACCCAATTAAAGCATGTATGGGTGTACTGTCACATTTATACCATATCCCACTGCCAAGGAACTTGCCCATTGGTATTGAAATAGTCACACGATTCTTCGCGAATTTCCCTTGCATCATAACTTGATCTATTCCCAGCCTGTATGCCAATAGGGTGGATGGATGACATTGGTGTTCTTGTCTCCACTGCCCTGGTGTTACTGCTCCTGTTCGCTCATTCTCCTTGTAAAATACACCAGGAGGGCTGTACTTGGGCTGAGACATTGTCTTGCTCCTAAGAAAATTATGAAATGCACAACAGGCCTGTACAATGACTTCAGCCTTGTCTGGTTCCAATGGAATTGCATGTTTCAGAACACGAAATCTACTGGAAAGGATCCCAAACACAAATTCAACAATACGGCGGGCCCTGGATAGTCTATAAGTAAAAATCATTTTACTTTCATACAATTGTCTCTGTGGAAATGGCTTCATCAGGTATTTCTTCAAGGGAAATGCTTCATCTCCTACTATAACATATGGCAAAGGGCTCCGTATCCCTGGTAGTGGTTTATAATCAGGAAAGTGCATCGATTGTTCCTCTAGTCGTCTGAATAGTGACGAGTTAGCAAAATCACCGCCGTCGCTTATGCGACCATTACACCTAACATCTACATACAGAAATTTATAATTTGCATCAACTACTGCGAATAAAACTATACTGAAAAACTGTAACTATAAAAGTTGGAACCACTTCTCACTAGGCATTTTATTGCGATGTGTTTTCCATTCATTGCACCAACACAACTTGGGAAGTCCCAGTTCTCCATAAAGTCATTGGCGACAGTGTCCCATTCTTCTTTTGTGTTTGGAACCTGCAAAACATAAAATTCCAATAAGTTAATGTCATCTTTTTTGTATTTTACAGGATCCCACACGTACCGATAGTCAGGATAGGGAAATTGATTGCGAGGATGACAGCTTCTTCCATATGTCTGATGAAAGCGAGGAATCAGCATCAGGCGTCAGTAAAAACTCAACACCTTCTGTAATCGTAAAGACTAAGAAACGCCAAGCTGGGGCTGAGGCTATGATGTCAGAGGCTGTTAATTACATGGCTGACATGAGGGCCCGCTTTAAAGAATTTCATAAGGAGAAAGAAGCTCCAGCCAAGAAATCAGAGAATGAATTGTTTGGTGAATATATCACCACAGAGTTGAATAAAATTGCTGATGAGCGTAGTAGGCTTATGATAAAGTACAAGATCCAGTCACTATTTTATTAAATGCAGCTTGGATTGCTCAGTCAACCAACAGCAACACAACCAGGTCTATATGGGAGCCTGCTTATGTTTCCACTTGGTACAATACCTTCAGCTGCACCATAGAACAACACTTCTAACTTCAGAGAAAATGACAGACAAAATTATCAAACATCAAGTGGAATGGGCGATACACAAAATGTGCTTACAGCATTGTAAACTTTGACAGTGACAATTATTCTTCCTTATTGACAATTAATGTGAAAACTTACTTTCAGATATTCTTCTCTTAATGCAGTATATATAGCCGCACATGTTTCTGGTATTATAGCTGACAAGGTACAGACAGGAACTCTGTATAGATACGACATTGAATGATAGCTGTCACCTGAAAGAAAAACAAAATAATTGAATTGACAAATTTGAGAGAAGGGTTCCAAATAAAACTTTAGATTGCGTCCTCTTGCATTAACAGCTTTGCTCACTTCATGACAATTCATTCCGAAATGCACACAATACACATGTAATTGAATCTAGATGTAATGGAATGAGTAAAAGAATAATACAAGACATAGGGCTCAACTGTGATTAATTGTTCATGTTCCCTTATCTGTTGCTGGATACCGTAGCGTCAGAGACAGCCTTTCAGCAGGAGATATGGCATCTCGCATGTTCGAATTCTGTTTCCTTATGAGTGGTGCCACTTTTGACAATAGGTCATCAAAGTCTTCCCGATGCATCCTCACAAAATTGTAATATCCAGAATGGTCTTCTTCAAGTTATTTTACCAGGGAGTGATATGCTCCATGTGTAGCCCTCCTTTCTTCCCACGGGCGAACCCAGCAAGATATGTGTCTCCTTCTCCTTATACGCTGCAACTGCTAATAAGCATGTGCAATAAACGACATGCAAATTGGAACCATGAACATGTCCTAAGTCTCAATTCTTGTGTTTTGCAACACAGACAATTATAAATATCCAGGTAAATGGAGGGAAAATCAGAACATATGTGCTCTCAGCATACTGTGTAAACGGAAAAGCATATGTGCTAAAGCATATATGCTAAAGCATACCATGTAAATAGGCCTTTAGAGATATTCAAGTTTGAAAATGTGAACGGACGCACGGACGGACGGACGCACCCACGGACGCCGGCTCGACTACCATACTATAAACTCACCTTGTGAGCCTTCGGCTCAAGTGAGCTAAAACCCTGATGCAAACACTTTGAACGTTGTTTCATGGCTAATAATAAAATGAATTCTTCAATGAGTCCTGGTTTTTGATTCATCAGGATTTTAATCATGATTTATTTGTTTGTTCTTGATGATTCATTGACTAGTTAGAGATTCACCACGAGGACCGAAGAACTAACTAAATGTTATGAACCACTGCAGAAGCTGAGGGTGAGGTTACGGCCGTTTAAAATCGATTTAAGCCCGCCAGTAACTTTTTGTTACTGATCGTTCCAAGTCGATACTTCTGTGGTGGTTCTTTTTGTTTTATGTCTTGGTATTTAATATTTTTGTGCTGTTGGCGCCTTATGTATGTTATCATATTTTTAGTTAAGTTAAGGTAACTGATTGTCCACCTATTGGGAAAATAGCTGCTCATTCGGCTTACGAAATGTTTTCATGGTATATGTACCTGATTGTTAGTTTGGTTTTTTCCCACCTCGGGTTTTTGGAGTGGGAATCTTTTGCTGACTGCGCCTTTTCCTGATCTTTGCCTACTTGTACCTTTCAATGATATTGATAATGATCAGACATTGATACTTCATAGTTATTCTCCACTAGGTTGATGAACCACAGCAGTCAGATGTGAGCCAGACTGTCGATACGGGTGCTAGAGTACCAGAAAACCAGGTTAGGAAATCAGAAATCATTTTCTAACAAAGATTTTGTTGATTTGCCTCTTCTGTCCCTGTGCAGAGTTATGGTCATGTTTGCATTTTGTCTCAATTTTAATGTGCTTCTAGCCAATGGCGGGATATTAAGACATTCAAAATTTGCTATAAAATATACCACCCAACTTCGACTAATATGTATGGACAGTCTGTCTCAATCAGGACAGGCTTACACCTTCTAAATGGCTGACATTTCTGTGACATACTAGTGTCAGGGCAGGTGTCAAGATTTCTTGATTTGATGGTTCTCTTTGAAAATTCTTACTAGATTCCTTGCATTACTTATAGAAAAAGGCTTTTGAATATATGCCTCTACCTGAGGTGTGGACATTGTTTGAATAGCAGTCTGCTATATGAATAATAAAGGAGGGCTTTTGGGCAATATAAATCAATGGCAATTCCAAAAGTTGAAGCTCAATATGAACATGTTTTAAATTTCATCTGGTGTTATAATGTTCAAACGCACAGTTAGGCTTGTTATTATTATTATTATTATTATTATTATTATTATTATTATTTATTTAGCTTCTTTAACATTTCAGACGTCTGATAGGCATGCATCTATCAGACAAGCGGCCAGAGACAATACGGCAAAGGCGAATGACAGAAGACGTAACCCCGTCAAAAAAGGGAAACATGTAGAGCAGATGAATATTGGGAACTACATTACAATAGCTGTTCCGAAGGAAGACAGGCAGAGGCCTAATCTGCCTCGCCTGCCGGGAATAATTGTAGAAAAGAAAGGGGATGCTAGAGCGTCTTACAAAATTCGGTATATTTTTGTTCTATTAATTTTTTTACATTTTCATTTTTATTTATAATCCTATAACAACTTCAGACTTGTCGCTTATACCCAGATGATGAAAAACTGACTAAACATGGAATATTATACCCAGATGATGAAAAACTGACTAAACATGGAATATTTGATGTGGCCTTTCTAATGGGAGACTATATTTAGTCATTATATCTATGAACCTGTCATGTCTCTATTATACAACACAAAATGAGTGTATATGACTTCATGGTTCCTTCACAACTGATTTAACATTTATACATGTTTCATTATATTTCATGCCCAAAGAATGTGTAGGATTTAGAAAGCTCTTTGGCCCACATATATTGTTGTACACACAAATAAAGGATCTGTCACTTGTGGTCATTTCAGCAAGCCTTCAGGGAGTGTTGTATATTCTGTTTGAAATGACAATTTGTGTAACATGCCTTTTATCATAAGACTGGACATATTTTCAATGAAAATGTACTTTGATGTTTTAGACATTTTCAATGATGTTAGGTTTTCTCACAAACATATTAATTTTCTTGTGGCAGCTGTATGTGGTCATGCCAAAATTTTTAACTTGATGTTGTCGCTTGGATTGACATTACTGACACTGACATTAAAGTACAAAACAGCAAGCTATAACAGGTCTATCATTGTCAGTAAGTAATCATATCTAAATGAGTTGGCTCAAACAGTTTTCAATACTTGTTTATTTCAGATATGAATATGGTGATTTCGATGGATGGTACGGGGCTGATTCAATCCAACTATTCAAGGGGCCACTGCAGCTTGAGGTGGCAGGCTACGAAACGTGTGAGGTGATTACGCTGAGAACAGCCGCTGCAAGACATAGAGGCAGTGAAACGAAGGCTACCAGATGTAACTGTAAAGCTGGCTGTACGTCGAAGCTCTGTGTTTGCAGAAAAAATGCGACAGCTGCACCTCAGCCTGTCATGCTGGCAGACCAGGTATGGAGACCAGTTTATTGTGATATGTTCTTTTTACTTATAAATCAGTATTAAAGCAATTAGCCATTAATTAATTTATCTCTCGGTCATAAGGTAAAGCATATGAATGGTCAGATGAACACTTAGGGTTCTGAACGAATATTTGACTTTCAATTACAAATTTTGTAATCACATTTATTATGTTCACAGATTGAAACATGTACATGTAGTTATACAATGTTACGCAAAACCTTGCCATAGCAAATCTTTATTTCCTTAACAAGGAGTGTCCCTTTAATAAGAGCACCAATCGTGAGCACCTAATATCGAATCAGAACATTTGCTTTTGAATCGTCAGAATCATTGACGATGTAGTGATAAGCATAGCCAATTTCTTCATTTACGTTTAAGATAAAAACAAATGTCAGATGGATGAAGATTAGCTATCAGCCAATCATATTTCAGGATCTGTCCATGACATGTTTGAGCTAACATAAGTGAAGTCATATCTGATGTGATGTTACATTCAGATACTGTACAAGACGTAAAATGTCCCTGTCATTTAAGGCTTTCGTTAAAGGCTATCATGTATACAGAACGAATGCGGTCGACAGAAGGGCTCATGGTTTGGCATGTGCCAAGGCAACCAGTGAAGCTTAATGAGCTGTTTCTACAGTTGTTCGAGATGTATGAAGGGATCTCCATTGAATGGTAGGTCCAGCTATCTCAGTAACGCATTTATCTTTCCATTGGCATAAGAAGCCTGCATGTTGTAGTTGTTAAGCATTAGTCAATAAGCTGAAAATGTTCAATTTTTTAAGCTGAAAAAAATCTCTGTATATTGCATGGGCATGTTTTCGTAATGATTAAATTTGGAAAAAATACATAGTGTCAATACAACCAGTGATGTGCCTTTCAAGAATCTTTCAACTAATAGATAAGCACAGTGCTCATTTGAAAGTTGAATTATCTTGTTCCAGCAAAATTATCGTCCCTGTTAATTCAACTCATGGGCCATTAAACCAAATTGTGCCACATACAATTGTGACACTGATGTTCCTTCTTTGCTGTCTCGGAAGAGAAAGATGGACCCACACTCAGAGGGAAGCACTGTGGAGGAAGAACTTGAGCAGCCTGCAAATGGATCCTTTTTGGATGTTTCGCTCACCTAAGTTGTCTACAACATTCTTTGAACTTTGTGGAGCAATTTTCAAAAGAAAGGATAATCTACAGCGCCTCAAGAGGAAACATTCAGCCGACGAAAAATACACTGCTCGTATTGCAATGCTTATTATACGACCGACGAGCTTCTACAACAACATAAGACGGACCCACGCTCAGAGGGAAGCATTGAGGATGAAGAACTTGAGCATGCTAAATTTAAAATTATTATTGATAAAACAACTAGTTTTTCTTTCCTGAAATACAATTAATTAAAACATGTATATGTCGTGCCATTGTCCTGCCCTCCCCCCATTCAATACCCTACCCTTACTTCTTTCCCTACCCTACCCTTACTCCTATCCCTACACCTAAACTCCTACCAAACACTTAACCTCCTACCCATTACCCTACTCTATCTTTACTCATACTCCTTACCATAACCCACTACTCCTAACCTTACTCTTCCCATACCCTGTCCTAACTCCTATTCCTGTCCATTCTCTACCCAAACTCTTACCCTACCTTACCTACCATTACTGAAACTCCTTACCCTTCTCATCCTTACCCTACCCTACTAAACCCTTCCTTAACTCCTACTCCTTGCCCTTCTCTACCTTCCTCTTACTCAAACTCATTACCCTTCCCTACCTTAATCCTACCATTCTCTTGATTACCCCTAACTTACCCTACTACTATTGATACACTTCTAAAGGGAACAGTTAATACTTTTGATATTGATCACATGCTGTATGGTAATATCAATATGGAACAAGCTCTGCAAGGAAAAATGGAATTATTATCTGAATATCATTAAGGATACTCTTTTCCGAATCCGATACATGTGACAGTCCAATTGTAGAAGCTAGAAAATGCGCCAGACATGAGAAGCTGTGTGTTATAAATAAAAAAGACTACCCCTTCGGGCTCAGAGGAAAGTGCGGATCCTGGCCCGCCAAAGAAAAGGCAATAATCCAAAGTTTCTTTACGTTTATTTGTTACTTTTTCGTAGTTTCTTGAATCAGACGGGTTTTATTTTCTAAACTGTTAACTGTAGGGAGCTTGTACAAGCACCGTGTAAGGGTGCCGTTTCTGCTAACATGTACGTATGTTACGAAAGCCTAAAAACTCCTTGACTTCTCAAATGCTCTACGTCAGTGCAAGGAATTAAGTCCTCGCAACGAATGACACCCTTTGAATAATTGAATTTCATCACGGATACACCTCCGTGTTAACCTTAACCCCGTCAAACCTGCTTTTTACTATATAAGTCCTCGTTTAAATCGGTTTTAACCGTCAATCAAGGAAATGTTACGCCCTCTCGGCGGGCGTAGGGATTTCGATCAAACAAATAGTTCTAATGTTTATCTTTTATTTTGTATTTAATTATTATCGAAAAAAATTCAACAAAGTAAAAAATATTTTAATATATTACACAAATATATTACACAAATTTTATGGTTTCAATAAATAGACTTTGAAACTCGCGACTATAAGCATTTTCCTGCGCGGAAGTATCTGTCACGTGACCTGAATTGTCAGCCAGACAGAATCGATTCAAAATCAGCGAGCGTGTTGGAATGCCTCATTCAAGTTTGGATATGTTTATCGGTTAATTCGTCAGTAAAGTTATTTCGGAACATTATGTTTGTGATAAATTCTTGAGTTGAAGCGGTCGATACCGACGTCAGGTGGGAGACCCCCGCTTTGCCCACGTGAGTGACTCTGAGTCTCGCTTCCTTGTTTCATTCGTCGGCTGGTTCCGAAGATTCGACCGGTGGGTTGGCGAAGACGAGATCCTACCACAGAGAACGGAGTCTTCAGTTGAAGGTAAATTATTTCTCGATTCTGACGACGGGGAACATGATAACGCCGCTTTCCATTGTTATTTTATATTTTAAGGCTGCTTTAACACAAGAGCCACAGTTGGAGCCTGCATGTCCGCCATTATGGGACAGCGCCTGGAAAATCTATCTATGCACGCACTCTATCTAGCTTCTGATACTAACAGTGAGTCGATCAGTTTCTGATCATCACCTCAGACCTGCTCATTGTCTTCTTGCTGTTTTGGACGGCTCATGGAAAAATGATCTTTGCACACTGTTTTGTTTCTGAAATTGTTGCTGTTTATGCTATGATGCTAGCTCTTAGTTTACAGGTATTTATTTTTCAGGGTATTGTGTCGTATTATGAGAAAAAAGGTTCTGCATATTAATATTGATAGACTTTATTTTAAGAGGGTGGCACATTTAGTACAAGACTACTGTATAAACACCATCTTGTCTTGTCTTGTAATAGATTCTGCCAAATTGGCCAAAATTAATAACTTTAATAAGCCTTTGTGTGACAAAACCAACAATTCCGTATTCTGAACAGGTCTGACACAAACCGGGCTGTGCAGCCACAGGAGAGAACCACCAGAGGCTTGAATTTTTGCATTTAAGAAGTTACGGCAAAGCTGATCTGCACCTCTTGTTTTTGCCTATGCAAATTGTTGGCGTCAGTGCCGTTCGTGACAAGAGCCAGGGAATCTGTATTGTAAAGGAGAAGTGACTATTTGGCCTGTTAACGCCTATACTTCAGCAGCCCAGAACACTGTTATTAAGCTCCTGATGGTGATACTTTATGTTGAGGACAATACCTTCATGTCTTGGGAAGATATTCATGCTAAGCTATTTGCATATTTGTCCATTATTTGGTTGAAATCTAAGTTCAAGTGGGGATGGCGGTCTAAATTTCATAAAAACAAAACATCGAAATTATGAGTTTTTTCTGCATGCTTACAATTTTTACTGCTAGTGTTGTTATTTGAGAGTGTGTCACCCACAGATTCATGAAGAAATCATGTAAAAATCTCCAAAATTGTTTAAATTCTTCGCAATATGAAATATTATATGAAAAACTTTTAGGAGGTACCTGTATAGCATTTATAACTTTGAAACATTAGATTACCGTATTTGTTATTTATTTATAAATGAAAGTGGCACAAACTGGAGTTTCAGTTTGATTGATTGATTGATTGATTGATGTTTAACGACGCGTCAACCCTAATGGGTCATTAGCGTCTAACAATTGTAAAATGCATAATTTAGTTCAGAGAAAAAGCAAAACATATGGTGAGAATTATCAAAGTCATAAATATTATTCCGCTAGATGAAAGATACAGTGATTAAAATGAAATGATAGAAATGGAGAAAGGTATAAATATGATTTATGTTAAAAATTTATATTTTGTTAAAAAGGTTAGTTCGTTTTAAAAATGACAAAATGCGTTCAACAGATACATTTTTGAACAAATCTTTCAAACTGTTACTTTGAAAGCAGGAACGACGTACATCTATAAAATCAATGCATTCAAGCAAAAAGTGCTTGACAGTTAATTGTGTGTCACATCCAATACATTGAGGTTTATCTTCTCGTTTAAGTAAATATGAATGTGTCAATCGTGTATGACCAATTCGAAGACGAGAAAGAACAATCTCTTCCCGTCTCGAAAGTTTATGAATTAATCTTGGTCGTTTAACATGAGGTTCAATTTCTTTCAATTTATTGTCATCTGCTCTGCTCCAAATTAATTGCCATTCATTAAAGACATACTCGTTGATAAAAGGTTTAAAATTGATAAAAGGAATTTTAAAATCTGTTTGTTCTAGGCTCAGTGATTCTTTTGCTTTCTTGTCGACTTGCTCGTTACCATATATTCCTACATGACTGGGAACCCAGCAATACACAATAGTTTTAAATTCAGAAATGCTATGATGTTTCAGCAATATATTTTGTATTTGTTGGTTTTTGGACATTGTATGGTTTAGGGCCTGAAGGACTGATAGAGAATCAGAGAAAATAACGAATTTGTTGTACGAGTTACAATTATTAATGAAGTCTAAAGCTAAGTCAATAGCCTTAGCTTCTGCTGTGAAAATTGAAGAACCATCAGGTAGACGTAAAGTTTTGCAAGCGTCTTTGGAATAAGTAGCACAGCCTACTTTGTTATCTTCCTTTGAACCATCAGTATAAATAAAATGATAATCAGAAAATTGTGACTGTAGTTGGTGGAAATTTTCTTTGAGAAAGTGTGGATTTGATTCTGATTTTTTTCCTGTATGAAGTGTCAAATTTACTGTTGGCTTTCTAATGCACCATGGTGGAATTTCAGAAACGGAATGTTTTTCTATATTATCTTGTTTGATTTTTGCTGATGTTAAAAGTGGTGCTACTCGTAAACCAAAAGACCTGATAGCATTTGGTTTACTTTCATAAAGCTGTAAGAGCTCGTCAGAAATATATGGTGGGAAAGTTACCTTATGTGCAGGATTAGAGGGGTTTGCTGCAAGTCTGATGGCATACTGAAGAGTAAGTTTTTCTCGACGCAAATATAGTGATGGTTCTTCTGCCTCAACATAGAGGCTCTCAACAGGTGACGTTCGAAAAGCCCCAAGAGCTAGTCTTAGTCCTTGGTGGTGAACTGTATCAAGCATACTCAGGTATGATTTTCTAGCTGATCCATACACAATGGATCCGTAATCCAACTTCGACCGAATAATTGACCGATATAGCTGCAGAAGGACAGTGCGGTCAGCACCCCAGTCGGTATGCGATAAAACCTTTAGTAAGTTTAATGCTTTTAGACATTTTGCCTTTAAATACTTGATATGCGGTATAAAGGAAAGCTTTCGATCAAATAGAACTCCTAGAAATTTAAAATCTTCAACCACTGGAATAAGAGATCCATATAAGTAAAGTTCAGGATCATCATGTACTTTCCGTAGCTGACAGAAATGTACACATTGTGTTTTCGACTTGGAAAATTTAAAACCATTATGCGAAGCCCACTTTTCTATTCTATTTATACACTGCTGTAAGTGTCTTTCAATAGTTCTCATACTTTTCGATCTATAGCACATGCAAAAGTCATCTACATACAATGATCCATCTGTTTTAGGATCCAAACAGTCCATTATGCTGTTGATCTTGATATTGAATAATGTTGTAGACAGAATGCTCCCTTGTGGGACACCCTGTGCCTGATCAAATTGTTCGGATAAAGTCGATCCAACTCGAACCTGGATCCATCGATCCGCAAGGAAACTTTCTATAAATGTAGCTAATCTGCCTCTAATTCCGAGATCATGGAGATCTCGTAGAATGCCATACCTCCAAGTGGTATCATAAGCTTTTTCCAAGTCGAAAAACACGGCCACCACATGCTCTTTCGCAACAAATGCATCTCGTATGAATGTTTCCAGTCTTACCAAATTGTCATTGGTACATCGTTCAGATCGGAAGCCCGACTGAACAGGTGAAATAAGATTGTTACTTTCTAAGTACCAGACAAGTCTAACATTAATCATTCTCTCTAAGGTTTTACAAAGACAACTTGTAAGTGCTATTGGTCTGTAATTGTTAGGTTCTGTGTGGTCTTTTCCTGGTTTAGGAACTGGTATAACTGTGGCTAGTTCCCAACTTTCGGGAAACTTCCCAGTTTCCCACATATCATTGAATATTTCTAATAGAGCTTGAAATGAGCTAGGAGGAAGATGTTTAAGCATTTGATAGTGAACTTCGTCGGGACCTGTTGCTGTATCATGGGCTTTACTGATAGCATCCTTCAGTTCATCTAAATTAAATGGTGTATTATATTCTTCATTATTAGATGACTTGAAATTTAATTTAATTTTTTCCTGTTCTTTCTTGTATTTTTGAAAATCCTTTGAGTAATGGCTTGTTGATGAATTTGAACAAAATTGTGATGCCAAAGTGTCTGCTATATCTTGCTTTGTTGATGCCAATTCAGATCCGTTGTTAAAATTTGTATTAAGATGTTGATAAGTAGCAGTTTTTGTTTTACCTGATATTTTCCTAACCATATCCCAGACCTTTTTGGTTGGCGTTTTGTAATTTAATTTTGACACATATGTTCTCCATGATTTACGTTTGGCTGATTTAATTGTCCGACGGGCCTTTGCTCTAGAATTCCTATAAGTATTTAAATTTTCATTAGTTGGAAACTTGCAGAACCTAGATAGTGTTTGTTTTCGTTGTTTGATAGCTTCTTTACAATCGTCATTGTACCATGGGTTACTTTTCTTTGGGTTTGTCGAGGTTTTTGGAATGCATTTTTCAGATATACTTATTAAAGAAGAAGTAAAAGTTGCTATAGGATCAGAAGATTTTGAGAGAGAAGTGTTAGTAAGGGATTCATCACATAAAGTATGAAATAAATCCCAATTAGCTTTATTTAGTTTCCATTTAGGATTATGATCTTCATCGTGATTCTGAATGCTTTCAATTATTATCGGAAAGTGATCAGACCCGTGTTGGTCTTCACATACAGACCAATTATATTCAAGATAGAGAGAGGGATGAAAGAGTGAGAGATCAATAGACGAAAAAGTACCTTTTCCAGAATCAAGATAAGTTTTAGATTTATCATTCATTAAGCAGATGTCATTCTGTGTGATAAATTCCTCGATTAACTCTCCTCTGGGGTCATTATCGTTACTACCCCAAAGTAAATTGTGACCATTGAAGTCACCTAATATCATAAAGGGAGAAGGAAGTTGCTTAAGTAAAGAGTTAAGATGTTCAGATCTTAGTTCGAAGGAAGGCGGGATATAGACAGAACAGAAATTAATCTCTTTGTCAAGAGTAACAGAAACAGCTTTAGCTTGTAAATTTGTTTTCAACTTAATTTCACGTTGAGGTAAGGAAGACTTAACTAGAATAGAGCTTCCACCAGAAGCTCTGGCACAATCACAGTGGATGTGATTGTAAACATTAAAGCCTTTGAAAGTAAAGTTGTCGTCAGTTTTCAGAAAAGTTTCTTGTAGACAGAAAACAGAAGGTCCTAGTAGACTTAATAGTAATAGTAATTCTTCATAACGTGGTTTTATGCCTCGACAATTCCACTGTATAATTCTTTGTTTACTTTTGTCCATTAAATAATTTACAGAGAATTAAAAACTTGACCCTTCTTAAATGTAAAAGACTGGAAACTAAGTATTTGGAATTCTTGGAAGATGCACTTTGCGAGGACTAGGAGGAGTGACATCTGCCTCCATGCTAGTTTCTTCAAGGCAGTCATAGTAATTGTCAGTTCTTACGGGGTCATCAGCCCCTTTCGGTACTCTCTCGGACAGAAGCTTCCTTCTATCCTTTGGTGAGAGAGGCTTTGGTGGTGCAGGAGGCTTTCCTCCTGCCGATTGGAGGTTTACCTCCAGTTGGAGGTTTACTTCCTGCAGTTTTGTTGGACGGAGGGTTTTGAGCAGGAGGAGGTTTGCCTCCTGCTTGTGCAGGGGATGCTTTACCTCCTGCAGTCTGGTTGGTACCAGAAGGGGCATCGCCTCCTGGATTTTGGTGTGTTTTAATTTGAACGTCGTATGTTTCATCAGTCTGTGTCATGGCATCTACAAGTTTGACTTGTGTGCCAGCACTTCTTATGATGCTGGCATAGTTTCTGCTTGCAGTCGACGATTGCTGCTCAACGATTTTGCGCGCTTCGAAGAATGAAAGATTTCTGGTATATTTGATTTTAAGGATCTCCTTTTCTTTGTGCCAAGTCAGACAGTCGCGTGAAAAAGTGGGGTGTGGGCCACTGCAGTTGACGCACTTTGCTGTTTTATCACAGTTGCGATCATCACTGCAGTGTTTGTCTTCTCCACAATTTGCACATAATTTTTGCCTGTTACATCTGCTTTCGTGATGGCCGAAAACCTGACAATGGTAACATCGTAGAGGATTTGGTACGTATACCTCCACGTTCACAGATATGTATGCTGCTTTTATTTTCTTTGGCATAATTGGTGTATTGAATGTCAAAACGTAAGTGCTTGTACGTTTAAGGACACCGTTTCTGCGAACTTGAATGTTACGAATGTCTTGAACTCCTTGACTTCTCAAATGATCTAGGATTTCAACGTCAGTGCAAGGACCTAAGTCCTCGCAACGAATGACACCCTTTGAACAATTGAGAGTTTTGTGCAGAGAAATGTTGACGTCAAGGTCAAATAATTTCTTGGTCCGTAGCAGGTTTTCGATATGTTTCTTCTTTTCGACTTCAAGTAGCAGATCGCCCGATTTAAGTTTTTTGATACTCTTCGGTTGACCTGCTAATGATACGATGCATTTCTCAATCACGAAAGGGGATAGATCTGAAACTTTTCTCGATGAGTCTGCCGACTGAACGACTAAGAAGCGCGGTACGTTTAGAGCTGATTGTGACGTTACTTGTGCAGTAGGCTGTCGAGTATCAGAATCCGAAGATCCATCTGACTCTTCAGACCTTTGGCGTTTGTTTGAGTTCTGTGACGATTGATTTTCTGGAACACCCATAATTAAATGGATTAATGATTCATCTCGAATGCTCTCCGCCCTCCTTGGAGCCCTACAAGGGAACACTTAAAATGAGTGGCTTTCCTACTCAAAAGTGTTAGAGATACACAGAGATATACTCGCACAAGCTTGATGCCTACACGATTGACCCGTTGAGCCGCCGCCTTCTAGGAATGATAAAGACAGAAAAAGACGTTGATGGGCATATGGTAGGTATCAGGGACGATACTAAAAGACAAGAAGAGAAAGAAAAAGGTGTTCCTAGGGCTTGGCGCGACAAAGCCGATTGACCATACCCGAGCCCGCATGGCCTCCCGTCTAGTCGAAATCAGGGCCAAAGTGATGTGTTGCATGCCGACCATGTCCGTCAGCACAGCCGACACACTCAATCACCAGGATCCCTTCATCCAAACGACACGGGTCGCAGCTCACGGCAAACGAGCCGCTCCTCTATTCGACCGGGTCTTACGGTTCCGCAAGAGGGGGGCGACCGGCCAATTCTAACCCGGGTCCGGTACGGGACGGAGTTTCAGTTTGGAATTGAGCAAACTCCTTAATTTTTCAAACCTTCACATAGTTTGAAACATGGTTTTATTCAAAGCAATTGTTTGCATTACTTTACATGCAAATATGTAAATACTCTGGCCCAAAATTTTATGATTAATTCTTACAAGATGACCATGGCCAATGTTGCATAACAAATATATACACTTGTCCTATTTTATCTTACACGGCTACCTATCTCCACAATTCAGTATAGCATACATGTATAATCATTGCTTGTCAGTTTGCTACTGTATATTTGAGGTTTAACGTCCCAGTAAACATTTTCAGACATGGCCAGAGGGATACACCACTTCCTGTTATTATGTGAAGCAAATTATGTAGTTTGCTAGATGACACAAGCCAGTGCTAGTGGGGTTCTAACCCAGGACCTCTCGATTCTGAGACCGATGCCGTGCATAATGATGCTGTGAAAAGTTTGACTGATTGATTGATTCTTAACGACCCAGTCAAAAGCTATGGTCATGTCGGAATGCTGCCTCCATTCTATGGGACTTTATCCAAAAGTAGGATGTCATGACATCCACAACAAGCTTCAAATATAACCACCCTACTAAACCCACAAGGCTTAAACCGGTTTAAGCCCCCCAGTTATTTTATAACTGACCGTACCAAGGCGGTACTGCTGTTCTGGTTGTAAAACCGGTTTAAGCCCCCCAGTTATTTTATAACTGACCGTACCAAGGCGGTACTGTTGTTCTGGTTCACACTTATCAAAGTTATTCCAATTACGAGTTTCATGTTGCATGACTTTGTGACCACCCGAATATAATGGCTGTTCACTTAGCCCTCTGCATTTACTTGTTCTGTCCAAGCTAGCACTGTGACCACCTAATACCTTCAATAGCTGTTCACTCTGCTTTCCGTTATTCATGTTAAACGTTGGTATCTATGTTTAGTATTTTCTTAATATGATTTCTTATTTCTTGTTTAACTGAACCACTACAGAAGCTGAGGGTGAGGTTAGGTACCTGTAAAACCGGTTTAAGCCCGCCAGTAACTTTGTGTTACTGATCGTTCCAAGTCGATACTTCTGTAGTGGTTCTTTTTGTTTTATGTCTTGGTGTTTAAAATTTTTTGTGCTGTTGGCGCCTTATGTATGTTTTCATATTTTTAGTTAAGTTAAGGTAACTGAGTGGCCACCTATTGGGAAAATAGCTGCTCATTCGGCTTACGATATGTTTCATGGTATAAGTACCTGATTGTTAGTTTGGTTTTTTCCCACCTCGGTTTTTGGAGTGGGAATCTTTTTCTGATTGCACCTTTTCCTGATCTTTGCCTACTTGTACCTTTTTATGTATGGTTGGTTTGACTCGAGCCACTTTTCCTGGACAGGCTCAGACCTGAGTGGTAAACCAGTAAACAGTTGGTCAGTCAGCAGCGAAGAAGCTTTGCCTGGAGGCACCAGCAGCCCATCTGTTTCTTTGGGCTCCAATGGGCGGGACCCATAGTCCCACCGGACCACTTTTAGAAATCTATCTTGTGGCTATTTGTTAGTGTTGAACTTAAAACCCTGTCCTCTTGACTGATTAAACAAACATAGATAACAACTATGTAGGTTACAGGGCGTGAATATATCAAGGATGTATTTGTACAGTAAGTTTCCAAAATATTGTAACACATATTGCCCAAATCATTTTTTGCCTGTACCCAAATTATAAAAATTGGTTTTGCAGCATCCCGGTTCAACTTATCTGCAGTTAAAATGTTGTACATGATTGCCCTTTTATATTGTTTCAATTTTGATAACTTTATATCTACTAGTTTTGACTGAATGCAAAACTAGGACTGATAATCATATTTGGGCTCTCGTTTTTGGGCTCTAGAGTATCGTTCCCCCCCCTAGAGCCAGCATGCCATTTTCATATATTGTGCGGAAAATGACAACACATTTGCAGGCAAAAGCTTTTGTTGGCTCTCGGGGGGGGGGGACAATACTTTATAAAACTTTTCCTGATTTCTATATATTTCATAACAAAACTGAATGTTCTAACCCAAAATATACATACTGGGTAATCTAAAATGAAATAATAAATTCTTCTATCACACAGCCCCTTATTCAGGGAAGCTAACACGTGAATCAAGAGAACAATGACCAACTTTTATTTTTCCTGAAAACCATAGGCATTTTTAAATGGAAATAGTCACCGATTCTTGTGCCAACGGAAGATTCGACAACATTCCTAGGCTTCCACTGAAAAGGAAGCTGGACATATGACAGTCCAATCATGGAGTCACCTATTTCGGCTCTGGGTTTTTCAGAGGAGCTGAGATGATTACGGCGCCCCTAAAATCGCCGAATCATGACGAAGACAATCCATGAGATATTGGCTTGAGCGATTTAATCGGAATTACCACCTGCGACTTAAGTGCGATGACATTAGAACGGCAAAGTCAATTTAGAAATTAATAAAATATACGAGGGGCGTTCAGAAAGTTTGAACATTTGTCTTGTCGATCATATAATATTCATAGTAAAACAAAAAGAAACACACATATTTTAACTTCAACTTATCCTGTATGAATGCTGTGAAAACCGACATGATGCACTAAGGCATACTTGAAATATGTTCATTTCTAAAAGGTATGCTAAGGGTAACCGAAGCACGAAGTCAAAACGACGTTGCGATAACGTCAAACATTGTTTTAATCAAGTTAGTGATCATCACACATTCTCAGCATAATCACCAACACTATCTACGCATTTCATCTGTCTGTCCATCATATTGTTATACGTTTCCATACGCCAGTTTCCGTTTGTGGTTAAAAAGCATCCTGCGACTATTTTGCAAATGTACTCCGCTGAATCACCGAATTTGCGCAATTCTGAAAGGAACATGATTCCGCTGCCGGTGGTCACGTCTAAGATCGTCATCAATTGATTTTATTCCACTCTTAAAACATGAGTATCATTTGTACATAAATACTGGGCTCCATTGTTCATATTTTTCTTGTTTATTTGAACCGGCTAACTGTTTTTGTTAAAGTTTTATGAAGCAAAAACTGAATTTCATAACCCTTTGGAACGTAACGTAACGACACGGTTTGGCGTCATAGATTTCCCCTACAACACGCGAAATAAAGGATCATATCTTTTTTGTGGAACATCAAATTAATTTGAAATTTTCAGGAAATACTGTTATGTTGTCGAAATATTACATGGCGGTTCCATGCTTTGCTGACGTTCACCAAACAGCCAGAAATTATGTTTATTTCTTAAATACTTTGTTTATAAAACTGATATTTTTCGGACTGCTCCGGGTACCGATGATGACGTTGCCACGACAACCTGTATTTTGCGCTTTCCTAGTCACCTTCCTTTCATTTTTCCAGAATTATTTAAAAATAAGTGGAAGTTCATGCACACCAACTTTCTAGTACATTGATTGAAAATTATGGGAGATATAATAAAAATACACGAACTTTGCGAACACCCTACGTATGTGGGATGCTAAAAATGGATGTTTTTGAGTTACTATAGTAATTTATTGTTGTGAAATACTGTAGTGCCCCACGAATATTAAACAAATTTGTAAACTGACCTCTTGTACTGTCAGTTTGATATTGGTGGTTCGATATTATGTACTTTCTGTGCTGCAGAGGGCATGTGAATAAACGTGAAATGTAGGAATCAACCTTTGGTCTAGATAAAGATGCATCTGGCACTGCGTCTGGTATAAACTTGTCGACGAAGCTAACAAAGAGTACAGGTAATTTGAATTTTATAACAAAAAAAAAAAAAAAAAAAAAAAAAAAAAAAAAAAAAAAAAACAGAATAAAACACGCACAGCAATCTGTTGTGATTTACCTTGGCTGTAATAAGGAATAATAGAAATATTGTTTTGTCTCCATGGTTTGGCTATGAGCCACGGAAACTGTTGTAATGACTCATTACTATGAGCGTCGTGAGACTGCACAGTATGCTTTATTTGGAAAATATAAAATGTGTACCCACTATCACTAAAACACAGCTTAACTATATAATAGAGGTATGTTAAGTAAATCTCATAGATATACATAATGTATAATATATTCATTATATAATTTAGTCATTTCTATGCACTATATATTTTGCAGATCACCTGGTACCCCAGATGATACCGTAGAGGAGCCGAGAATGCAGTCGTAAGAAGGACATGGTTTACTCATATGCCCATTTGGTTCTTTTAAGAAATACCTGTAAAAGTTACAACCTCAATTAGATGCTTCGTTGCAAACACATGGGAACATTTATTGCATCTTAAGGCATGTTCGGTGGCGTTTGGTTGCTTTAATTTGTATCCAGCATCATAACATTTTTTGAGTTGGTTAAAACGTTCATGCAAATTTAATACCCCCGGTAAAATTATAAAGGTTGAAACCTACAAAACGCTTTATTTGTACTAACTAACTACAAGACTTTCAATTTACAAGTAACGATTATTTCTATTCTGCTCAAACTTTGTTTGTTTTGTTTGTTTGTTGTTTAACGACGCATCAACCCTGATGGGTCATTAGCGTCTAACAAGGTAAACGTTAAAACATATTGAACTCGTATTAAAAAGTAACACTAAGTAAGATATAAATGTCGTTGTAAAGAAACGATATATGAAATAATAAGATTGGTGATTTAAAAATTATATTTTATAAAACAGATTTACTTGTCTAAGAAATGATAAAATCTTTCCAACGGGTACATCTTTGAACAATTCTTTCAAGTTATTAGCTTGAAAATAAAAAATTCGCTCTGCTGCAAAGTCAGTGCATTCTAAAAGAAAGTGTTTAACTGTGAATGGTGTATCACAGCCAATGCATTTAGGTTCATCTTCTCGCTTTAATAAGTGGGAATGTGTTATTCTTGTATGACCAATTCGGAGACGAGCAAGAACGATTTCTTCTCGTCTCGAAAGTTTATGAATTGCTTTTGGTCGTCTAACGATCGGTTCCACTTCCCTCAATTTATCAAACTTTGCTCCGTTCCAGATTGTTTGCCATTTGTCAGAGATGTACTCGTTAATAAAAGGTTTAAAATTGACATAAGGAATTTTAAAAACGGTTTCTTCTAGATTTAACGATTCTTTAGCGTTCTTATCAACTTTCTCATTTCCATAAATACCTATATGACTGGGAACCCAGCAATAGATAATTGTTTTCAATTCCGAGATGGTATGTTTTATTAATAGTTTTTGTATTTGAGGGTTTTTGGATGATGTATGGTTTAAGGCCTGTAGAACTGACATAGAGTCAGAAAAAATAATAAATTTGTCCTTTAAGTTACTTTCATTTATGAGGTCTAAAGCTAAGTCTATAGCTTTAGCTTCCGCTGTGAAAATTGAAGAGCCATCAGGTAAACGTAATGTTTTGCAATTGCCGTTTGTAAAAGTAGCACAACCAACTTTGTTTTCTTCTTTTGAACCATCAGTATAAATACATTGATAGTCAATAAATTGAGATTGTAGTTGATGAAAACTTTCTTTTAGAAGGTGTGGATTTGAGTCGGATTTTTTCCCTGTATGTAGAGTCAAATTAACTTCTGGTTTTCTAATGCACCATGATGGTATTTCGGAAACAAAATGTTCTTCTATTTTATCTTTTTAGATGTTTGCTGACTCTAAAAGTGGTGCAACCCGTAAACCAAATGACCGGATAGCCTTTGGTTTACTTTCGTAAAGCTGTACGACTTCTTCAGAAATATATGGCGGAAAAGACACCTTATGAACTGGATTTGATGGATTAGCAGCAATTCTAATGGCGTACTGTAGGGCAAGTTTCTCTCGTCGTAAATATAGAGATGGCTCTTCAGCCTCAACATAGAGGCTTTGTACAGGTGATGTTCGAAAAGCACCCAGAGCTAATCTTAGGCCTTGATGATGCACTGTGTCAAGAGAACTGATATATGATGGTCTTGCCGATCCATATACGATGGATCCATAATCTAATTTTGAACGAATGAGGGAACGGTATAGCTGGAGAAGAACAGTGCGATCAGCTCCCCAGTCTGTGTGTGATAATACTTTCAGTAAGTTCAATGCTTTCAGGCATTTGGCTTTTAAGTACTTGATATGTGGATTGAAAGAAAGTTTACGATCAAAAAGAACTCCAAGAAATTTAAAATCTTCAACTACTGGAATAAGAGAACCATATAAATAAAGTTCGGGATCGTTGTGTACTTTCCGTAGTTGACAGAAATGTACACATTGAGTTTTCGACTTGGAAAATTTGAAACCATTATGTGAAGCCCAGTTTTCTATTCTGTTAATGCACTGCTGTAAGTGCCTTTCGATAGTTCTCATACTTTTTGACCTGTAACACATACAGAAATCATCTACATATAATGATCCATCTGTTTTAGGATCCAAGCAATCCATTATGCTATTTATCTTAATATTGAACAATGTTGTAGACAAGATGCTCCCTTGTGGGACACCCTGTGCTTGGTCGAACTTTTCGGATAAAGTCGATCCAACACGAACCTGGATCCAACGATCCGCAAGGAAATTTTCGATAAATGTAGCTAATCTACCTCGTATTCCGAGATCATGTAGATCTCGCATTATACCATGTCTCCAGGTGGTATCAAAAGCTTTTTCTAAGTCGAAAAACACAGCAACAACATGCTCCTTTGCAACAAAGGCATCACGAATAAAGGTTTCCAGTCTTACTAAATTGTCGTTGGTACTTCGTTCAGAACGGAAGCCCGACTGAACAGGAGATATTAGGTTGTTACTTTCTAAGTACCAAACAAGTCTTACATTTATCATTCTCTCTAAAGTTTTGCAAAGACAACTTGTAAGTGCTATCGGTCTATAGCTGTTAGGTTCTGCATGGTCTTTTCCAGGTTTAGAAATTGGTATTATAGTGGCTAGTTCCCAACTTTCGGAAAACTTTCCAGTTTCCCACATATCATTAAATATATCTAAGAGAGCATGAAGTGATTTTGGTGGAAGATGTTTTAACATTTGATAGTGAACTTCGTCGGGACCTGTTGCTGTATCATGGGCTTTACTGATGGCGTCTTTTAGTTCATCCAAATTAAAAGGGGTATTATATTCTTCATTATTTGAGGACTTAAAGATTAACTTAGTCTTTTCTTGTTCTTTCTTATATTTTTGAAATTCCTCCGAATAATGACTGGTTGAGGAATTTGAACAAAATTGTGATGCCAAAGTATCTGCTATATCTTGTTTTGTGGAAGCTGTTTCGTTCGCATTGTTGACATTGTAATTAAGATGGTGATAAGAAGCAGATTTAGATTTACCGGATATTTTCCTAACCATGTCCCAAACTTTTTAGTGGGTGTTTTATAATTCAAATTCGATACGTATGTTCTCCATGATTTGCGTTTTGCAGACTTTATAGTCCGACGGGCTTTTGCTCTAGAATTTCTATAAGTATTTAAATTTTCATGCGTTGGGAACTTGCAGAACTTCGACAAAGTGTCTTTCCGTTGTTTGATAGCTTCTTTACAATCGTCGGTATACCATGGGTTAATTTTCTTTGGGTTTGTCGAGGTTTTGGGGATACATTTCTCAGATATATTTATTAAAGAAGAGGTGAAGTCAGTTATAGGATCAGAAGAATCAGAGAGAAAAGTATCAGTAAGGGACTCATTACATAAAGTATGAAATAAATCCCAATCTGCTTTATTCAATTTCCATTTGGGATTATGGGCTTCATCATGAGTCTGAACGCTTTCAATCAAAATTGGAAAGTGGTCAGATCCACGTTGATCTTCACAAACAGACCAGTCATAGTCAAGATAGAGAGAGGGGTGACAGAGTGAAAGATCAAGGGATGAGAAAGTGCCTTTACCAGAATCTAGATAAGTGTTAGATTTATCATTCATCAAACAAATGTCGTTTTTCGTTATGAAATCCTCGATTAATTCTCCTCTGGGATCATTGTCATTACAACCCCAAAGCACATTGTGACCATTGAAGTCACCTACCAACATATAGGGTGAAGGAAGCTGATGAAGTAAAGAAGTAAGTTGTTCAGATTTTAAAAGATAAGAGGGAGGGATATAGACTGAGCAGAAAGTTATCTCTTTCTCGAGTGTAACAGAAACAGCTACCGCTTGGAGATCCGTTTTAAGTTTAATTTGACGTTGTGGTAATGTTGAATGGACAAGTAAAGAGCTTCCACCAGATGCTCTTAGACAATCCAAGTGAATGTGATTGTAAACATTAAAGCCTTTCAAAGTAAACGTGTCATTAGGTTTGAGGAAAGTTTCTTGAAGACAGAAAACAGAAGGTCTAAGTAGTGACAAAAGAAGTAGTAGTTCTTCAAAACGTGGTTTTACACCTCGAAAGTTCCATTGTATTATTTTATATTTGCTACCCATTAAATAATTTAGAGAGGAGATTTAAATGCGTGACCTTTTGTTTAAATATAGACTGGAAACTTCTACTTTGGAGCTGTGATTGGTGACCGAGGACGATGGCCACGGGAACCAGGGCGCGAGGCAACCTCGTCCATCTCCATGGCATCGTCATTAGCCAGAGCTCCAAATTTGTTATACTGTTGGACGGGATCATCTGATCCCTTCTGCACCCTACTGGATGCAGAATGTGGTTTTGCGTTTGTACTCGGTTGGTTTGGTTTTGAACTAACTTTTGCTTGTTCTGACAGAGATTTGCTTGATGTTACGTTCTGATTTTGAGAAATATTGTTTCTGTTTGGTTTCCTCGCAATGAGAACTTTTGAACTCTCTGTAATCTTACAGTCTTCGACACTGTATTGTGTAGCAGCTGTTTTGGTTTCTGGTTTGGCGGCAAGTGATTTGACTATATGTGAGAAACTAAATTCAGGCTTCTGTTCAAGTTGTTTTCGAGCTTCAAGATATGTCAAGTTCTTTGTTATCTTCAATCGCATGATTCATTTGACCGTGATAGATGTGCTCCGCCACAGTTGACACATTTTGTGGGGTTTTTGCAGTGATTTGTATGATGGTCATGGTTTCCCATACCACATCTTTCACAGACTGACCCGGGGTCAACTGGGCATTTGTCCTCATGGTGTCCAAATTTCTGACAGTTAAAGCATCTCAAAGGATTTGATATGTACAGATCGACAGGAATAATTTGATAAAAGATTTTCAGAGATTTAGGTGGTACAACTGAGTCAAATGTTAAAAGAATGGTATTCGTGTTGATTGTGTCTTGTCCTTTTTTAACTGTGAAGCGTTTTACTGCTGTAACACCTTGATTTTCCAAGTACTCGAGTATGTTTTTTTCCGATTCTCCTTTGAGATTTCTGTCTCTGATTATGCCTTTGGAGGAGTTTAGAGTTTTGTGTTGTTAAACCTCCACTGGTAGATTGAAGAACTTTTTTGATTTTAAAAGAATGTCTGTTTGCATTTTCCTTGTTTCTACTAACAATGTTCCGTTTTTTAATTTCTTCACAGATTTCGATGTGCCTATCATAGATTCAATTTGTTTCTCAATAACGAAAGGTGACAGTGATGTAACTTGTGTTTCTTTGTTTGTTGACTCAATAATAATAAACTTTGGAAAATTTTCTTGTGCTCTAAACAGTGTCGAAGCGTCTATATCGTCGTCGGAGTCCGGTCGTTGTCGTTTGTGTGCCATTGAATCCATTTTTTTTAGTTTTAAGTCTCGACGGCTATGCGCTTCACCCTCCTTGGAGCCCTACAAGGGGACGCTATACGGAAACGGCTCTCCAGTTTCCAGCGCCAAAGCTACATACCCGTCATACTCGCCGTGCAAGATTCCAAAGTACTTCAGACTACCCAAGCTTTAACAACAAATGAATATTAAGTCAGATGTCTAATAAAGAAAACCGAAATAACATTCAGACGTTGTACCCACCCTGCCTCTCAACCTAGACCCAAGTAACCCAGAAATACCGAAAAACAAGCCCGTCGATTGACCCTTAAACCACCGCCTTCTGAGATATAGGGAAAAGGATCCTCCAGGATCCTCTTCTCCGGCTTAATGGTATCCACCTTCGGCAAACAGGTGGCACCTCTTTTGACCGGGTTTTACGGTTCCGCATGAGGGAGCGACCGGCCTATTCTAATCCGGGTCCGGTACGGGCCTATTCTGCTCAAACAAGCATTCACAAATTTTATAAACTTAACCAAGAAATGACTGTATTGTTTAATTAAGTGAATAAAGTTACAAATTGTGCTTACTGTTAAGCGTCAAAGAATTAAAGAATCTTTGCCTGCATGTACCTTTTTACGTCCCAGTCAACAGCAATAGCCATGTCAGGACGTTGCCTCCATTTCATGGGACTTTAGCCCAACATTAGGATGGCAAGACAATCAAAATGTGCTTCATAAATATATCCAACCAAGCAAACAAAGAAGCTAATATGTATGGATGGTTTGACTAAACCACATTTCATGGGCAGGCTCAGACTCAGAAATTAACCAGTAATCAGATGGTCGGCTAGCAGTTAGAGACAAGAGCAGCCCATCTTTCTTCTAGGCCCCAATGGGCGGGGCCGTGTTCCCACCTGACCACCCTTGGTTAATCAGTAATCAGAGGGTCAGTCAGTAGTGTTTATGCTTTGCATGGAGGCACAAGCAGTCTATCTATATCTTCAGATTGCATTGGCGAACTTAGGCCATATTCCCATCCGATCTCTCATGTGAAGTGTGCTTGATTCTTTGACATTTTCCATTGTGTTTGGTTTCGGGAGAGAATTGAGAATCTTAGATACTGATAAGGGATATTATCTACCATCTCATCTGTCAGACGTCAATAGCCAATCTGAATAATTACCATTGGTACAAGACTGGTCTAAGTACGAGGACGTTAATGATATACCACTGGACTACTACATTTCATATTCTGAGTGTTCGCACCCTTTGACAGATACTGCTATTCCACAACTGATTTAAAACTAATTTCTTTGATATACTGACTTAGATAAATATTCAGAAAGTGGAGTAGGTGAGGCTTAACGCTGCAAAGACAACCAAAGCTATGTGGCCAATAGGCGAAAACTGTAGACTGGCTTATATGGTTCAAAATGACCTCTAATTTACCAAAAAATATTAGTTATGGGGAGCCTGTGGAAGTGAGCTACCTGTGCCAAAAATAAGCTTTGTATCAATATGGAATACTTGGTATTAGAATCACACAGGGAGTATATGTCACGTAATTATTACCTCAGAGTAGGGGTGTGCACAATAACACACGCCCCTCTAAAGCTGTCGTTCCTGCCTGTTGAGCCGAACGGAGCAAGAGTGTCCATACTTTATTATGGTTAGTCTGCCTGGAGGCACGAGTATACCTTTTTTCAGGGAGCCCGTATTCCCACTCGGACACCCTTGAACGTTGTATCAGAATATAATTTTAGTTTCAGTTTTTGTTTTTTCTATTTGATGTTGAAAATAACCCTTTGACAAAGAGTTATTAAGTGCACGTTTTGTGTGCAATTTATGGGAAACAGCTTAGATGTAGATTCTCGCTTAGTGCCTATAGGAATATTAAGCATACCCTTTTGTGCACTGTGTAACAAGGGCTATGTACATCTTTGGGCATATTGGGGCTATTTGGCGCCACACGACCAGGCATTTTTAAATGTGATTCTTGTAATAAAATCTTCATTTACCAGAACACCTTTTAAACGCACCAGAAAATGTACACCTTTTAAACGCACCAGAAAAAGTTGTTAGTTCACTGACCGACCATTATTGAGTTAAAGTGATGTTCCGGCTCCCATTTCTTATTGTCTATATCAAAATCTTACACCTTGACATGTACTAATTTAATTTCTATAGCTCATTTAATCATCTGCCAAGGTAATTACAGTCCAGTTTATTGCTCTTATCAGCAATCTCTCACAGCAGACATTATTTTGATCTCGATGGTCTAACTGATTGAAACAGCTGGATTTCAAGACCCTGGCTACCTGGATTCTGAACGCATGGCATCATTATAGTGCTGAATGCTACTGGGGAAGAATACTGTGACTCCCAGAGATTAATTGCAATTAGCTGACTATTAAAAGTGCAGTGATCAGTGTCCTAAGAAAACCTTCTTTACAAATACAAATATGCGAAAGACTTGTGCATAGCAGTAGTAAGGTGCAGATCAGTTGCATATATTGATCAGTGCCTTTGATTTGAAAGTGAAATTTTAATTATGATATTTTAATATAATTATTGCGTACTTGATTTAACAGCTTAGTTTTCTTGGGACCTGGCCTGAACCAGCGGCTGTAGATTTCCTCTTATCATATAGAATATTTAACATATTATTGTTTTACATGAAATTAAATAAGGCTTTGGAATAATTTCTACATGATAAGTACCGTAAATATATTTAACATGTTTAAGTGACGGGCATCAAAGAGGAAAAAAGAACTTCAACAAGGATAAATGTCATAAATGAATAAATAAATAAATAAATATATAAATAAATAAATAAATAAATAAATAATACTTAATGAGTAAAAACAATGTGTAGACCAGCCTCCTTGCCTATTTACCATATACCTTTATGAATACGCGAAACATGTGCATGTACCAGTTACGTGCCTACTGCAAATAATTCAAATATACTTTCACATAGCCAGGCTGGTTTGTGTCTTGCCTTATTGAAACACTGGCTATTGGTTATTGAATGGATACATTGGAGCAGTCCAGTCCTTGTGTACCTTTTTAACTCTGTTTATTTCCTTCGATCAACTGATTTTATATTGGAAAACCAATGTGCTGCCCAAGAAGATTTTATCAGATTATTCTGGAGATAAATGGCGGCCTGCTGTGGCATGTGAAAGTAATAAATTAATAGGCTAATTAAGCCAGTTAGAGAAAAACCTTTTGGACTGTTTGATTCCTGTTGCATTTAACTAGCATTATAATCATAGGGAAAAAAGTGGTGAATATTCACTTTAAGTGAGCACAAATGCTTTCTCTGTAATGAAGTATTCAAGACGGCCAAAAACTTGACAGATCATCAAAAAGGCCAGCACGAAATCCGGACCTTCAGATGCGATTATGGAAAAAGTGTTCAGGTGGCGCAGTTCAATACCATACCATAAGAGACCTGTGCATGTCACAGATTAATAAGTCCAGTCATAAAATAATGTGTTAAGCGATGATCGTCCGTCCCGACATGACTGCAAAATTGCTGACTGGAACGTTAAACCTCAAAACAAACAATTCAAATATCTCTTGTAGATTGATTTGTGCCCAAGCTGTTAGCTTTGGAGTGCTCAGGAAGGAAGCAACGTTTCGTGTTGAGGCTTTACGTCCCAGTCAATAATTTTTCAGTCATGTCGGGATGGAGCCAAAGCTTTCTGGGTTTAACCAGTATTACAGGAAGTTAATGTGTCTGGCTCAATTTTTTTAGATGTTGACTTAGTATTTTTTTCAATGATTTTGTTTTCAAGGATTTTGTGTGTGTGTGAGGGGGGGGGGGCAGGGGTTTTATTGTTTTGGACATGGGGCAAGGGGTCAGTTCTATGGGTATGGGGTAGGCCAGCGCATAAGGGGAACCCCTGCTTAATTTTTAGGACATCGACTTTTTGTTAAGAAGGGGGGACAGGGAATGTGCTGGTTTGGGCTTTGTTTTGCATTTTACTATCAAAGACGAAGGTAAATTAAGACATGGATTATTTTCAGGTACAAGGCTTCCAGTCAGTTGGAAATCTCATCAGCACCTTTTCCATTAAGTGTATACACTTTACGTGTGAGAGGCAAACAGAAACAGAAGCATCATCTCTGATGCAGGCATGCGCAGCTGAAGCAACCAAGAAAGCTGTTGATGCATTTTAGCTTTAATATGTTGAATAAGTTAATTGTGAAGAATTAGAATACAGGTTGACATGACCTTTTGTCTTTTTGTATTTGATTAAATAGCTCTGGTGTAAAAGATGATATTTCAAAGAAAGATGAGCTGTACAATGATCTTCTTGACAGTTTTAAAGAAAGGGGTCTTGACTGGCCACGTAGAGATGCTGAAGCTGATGGGAAACATTTTCTTCAGGTAAATTACTTTCAATTACATTTTTTGTTCATGCAACCTTAAACGTGTTGACTTGTACATAATATCCTAGATACAATGAACTTGCAACCATGCAGTCAGATATCTCTTGCACCTGTGAAATAGAATATTGTCTGAAATTTTAAGAATTTTAAAAGCAGAGTAAACCCTTATGTTTCTAACCCAGTATTAATGTATTTGGTGCAATCATTTAAGCAGTGAAACTATAAATGAGGTCATACTGCGGTTTTGGCTAATTATTAGTCTTAATATCTGTGACTCTATCATCTTGCGTAAAGTAACTGGTAAAAATACTGCAATGTAGCAAGGGTTGGAAACTTAGAATGAATATTGGTATCATTTTTTTTGTTTACAAAACTATCTTCCACTTTCAAAAATGTAGTATTAATGGAATGTGTAATATTGCTTTTTCAGGTTTACACATTACATTTAAATCTCTTGGTAGTGTGTATTTACAGCTTTCCTAGTCTTGTGCATTAAATCTTCTTGTGTATATTCCTCACTCTTTTAACATATCTTGGTGATGGTGTTCATACATGTATGTAACATACACTCTTGTTTAGTAACCTTTATGGCAGTATAGGTACATGTATAAAGTTCATTCACTTGGCATTCTAGTCCTGGCTCTAATGTTATGAAACTTTTTTTCTTGCTCAACTCAGTTAAGCATGAAATTTATCCTGCTCCTAAATGTTAGGATTTGGTACAATTTTGCAGGATAAAAGACTGAGCAGTTTAAATTTTGTGCTCAGGTTAGTTGACAACAGAAAAATTTTAATCACCTAGGCTAGGGGCTTTAGCTTTTACTCGTGATTTATTTATAAAAAATACTATCTACCAAAATAGGCAGAATATGATTATTAAATTGTCAGCAAATAAAAGATTCCATAAAGCAGCTGAAAGCTTATCACATTCTAACATATATACTTATCCGCAAAAGAAACACGAAAGTATTAAAACACCATTGTCTTGAAAAGAATCATTGTGATGGAATTTTCAGTGATATAACTTATGAGTATTTTCAGCAAGCAATAATAAACCAAAATTAAACTTTTGTAGCATGCTTCATTAAGACGTTACAATGACGTTAGTGTACGATCTCGTGTATTACGAAATTGAATCTAAAACATTCACGATTAATGCAATTTGAAAACAGATGGCGTGAAGTAGAAGCCGGGTGTCTAAACTAAAGAAATCGTACAAAAAGATTGGGAAAATATCGCTTGTCAACGCTCCCTAGGGTCGCGTTTTTCTGTTGACGTCAGCCTATTGTTTTGAGATCGTCATTATTGTTCACTACAGAAACACTATAGGCTTTCAAATTGTGATTCTGTAGGTGTCTGTTCAGTGTGTCAACAGCTATCTTGTGGCAGTGAAAGATTTCGAGTACGTCTATTCGCTTGATAGAAAACGTCAATTTACGTCAAAAAGTAAAAACGACGTCACGTACAATAATAAAGCGTCGAAAAAGACATAAAAATTCCGATTTGATTTTGTTTCGACCATGACCTTCGTATATTAGTATCGGTTCGGAAACTTTAACAAGGTAATTAAAGGTATCCTAACCTTGTAGCTATGGAAATTGGGGATAACTTTTTTTCGCGGCAACGCTACAAGCGTATGTCTTAACGTCATGATTTTCTAATTGTGTGAAAGAGAATTATCGGGACTATCGATATTTATATCACTTAAATAAATAACATTAGCGTATTTGTTACTTTCGGATTTCTTTTGCGAATAAGTATATTTTTTCTGGGTGAAATACTTGTATGAACCCATATCTACTATGTTCCACAAAATGGGGGTCAAATTAAAAAATAGTGTTGTTCAAGATCACATGCTTTTTAAAGCGATATTTGATAAAGGTTCCTAGTGTTTGCTGATAACTTTTACCAAAATTTAAAATTTGAAGCCATACTTTCCTTTCCTTAACAGAAATTTAATACGAAAACATGCTCATGCAATATGCAGCAATTTTTCATATAAAAAAACTGAAAAATTTCAGTTGTTAAAGTATTCTATGTTTCTTAATATTTTCTCAGAACATAGATGGTGGGTACACGTTATAACCGCCTCGGCGAGGCAGTTCTAACGAGTGCCAACAATTTGTTTTAGAGTACAATTAAGAAAAATAGGTATACCCCCATGTACCCCAGTTTTGTTGTAAAACGTGGGGTTTACATTTCATGGACATGTTATCCTGATGAAATTACTGTTATCATTTCAGGTACTAACAGTCTATGGTACTGATACGGATCAGCTTGTGATGTACACAGTTTTCATCATGTCCGAAATCAAGACCTGCCGAATTTATGTGCATCGAAATCGAGCGTGACCTATTTCCACTAGATATGAGTTTAAACTTCGTGACACGCTACGGCCGCTCCAGTCTGGAACGGATTACCTCACATACTCAAGAACTCATCCCAGCATATCATCCCAAACCATGGGATGTTTTCAGTGGCGCGAAATATGAAAATGCTTAATACTTTTTTAACAAATCGTTGAAAGGGTTAATTTAAGTGTTTTCATTATATAAAATATATTTTCATCCCATTTTTTGCATTATTTGAATTTGTCAGATGACTGTTAGAATTCCTACGTCATGATCAACATACGGAAACTTTGTCAGAGCTTCGGAAACCCGGCGGAAATGACAGAGTCCCAGAATATAGTCCCCTCGGCACCGCCCGTCCCCACGGAAAGATTGTTGGGTCCCCGAGTCTACAAAATCCGACAAGAAGTAGTTCTGTCGGACAGCGTTCCTGTTTTCATATAAAAAGGAGGTGCGCGGTAGCTCTTAGCGACTTTTTGTCGAGAAATTCTAGAAAAGAAAAAAATATTAGAAACGTTTAGAAGCTGGAGGGCGGCACGGGGACTGATCTAGAGTATTTAGGCATAGGTAATTATGATTCTAAGTTTCTAGAATGTTTCTAGGAAATTTCATTTTACAGATTTCGATTTCTACCGATGAGGAAAAAGAAAACAACAACAAAAATAACAACTCTTAGAAAAATACTGAAGATCAAGATTGGGAATTGAACCAGGACTTGAAATAGAGCATCTTGATTCACCTCGCCAGATTAGAAAAGTCAGGCCCAAGAGCTCAAGTGAACGAATTGACACCGTTACCGTCCTCGAGAAACAGCCAGTGGTCATGTCCAGAATTTAGATCAACGTTCATGCGTTCGTCCGTCTAGAAGGTCTCGCCAGAAAGTGTCCACCATTTTTTAGACTATTTTTCTGTTCCTTATTTTTACTTCTGCTGCGTTGTAAACAACGGGTTTCGGAGATATGGTCATGCTGTGAGGGAAGCCAGTTCCAATTGCATAGATCATGTTCTACACTGTTCAAACTAGATCAGCACCACGCACCTAGAACGCCGGTTGAGCACATCAAGATCTACCCTGCTTGCTTTAGCTCATTTTTCTATTATGTTCAGACCGTATGAGTACAATTCCAAATCTGTTCCGCTCACGGTGATCAGCCTGCGCCCGCTAGAACCTATAAGAGAATAACAGGAAACAATTGCTATCTAGCCAGATTAGTCACCACATGCACAGGCCCGTGTGACACGTTTCTGAGCCGAGTCTACACCGTCTGCTATATAGACGGCGGACCGAGGCAATCAACGAGTTAGAACAGAACAGAATAGAACTACGCCCGAGTTACTGGCTCTCCTCACAGAATACGCGTTTAGCAGCAAATTAAAGACATTTTTGTTATAGAAAAAGTTTACTTAACTACTTGTTGGACCTAGACGAACTGGTCTGAGAAGTTTGGGCTTCGAATCCGTACATGAGCGTACCGAGGATCTAAGCTTATATGTTGTCAAATAGAGGTTTATTTGGTGAGTTCCGATGGCTCGAGATTAGCCAGAACTCGTGTTTTAGAACATACAGTTCCCCTTTACAGAACTTGTTCGTGATTGAAGTTGCGGGAATCACGTCCGATGCAGTCATGGTCCGTGTGTTAGTGACTAGCAGAGACATCCTTGCGCTTCGTTGAGACTCTTGGTTAGAGAAACTGACGATGTAGAGCTCGGGCTTAGAGAATAGAGCTTGGGCTTAGAGAATAAAGCTTGGGCTTAGAGAATAAAGCTTGGGCTTAGAGATGTATACAGAAACTGTTTGTCCGTAAACTAGTTGAGCGTCAAAATTAATCATCACTCATCAGCTGATCTTCATAGGGATTCCGACCATCACTCACATCGCAGAATATCTCGTATTGCATCAGACCGACAAGAATGAAGGCTAGATCAGAGAAAAAGTAGAGAAAGCAAGACAGTCTATCATTCCTGTTTATTCATTGTAAATAATATATTTCGTGATTAAAAGTTGATGTTAACACGAAAAATCTCGTTTTAAATACACAAGATTTAAGGATAAGGTCTGGTGTTTTACGCCGTAGGGACCAGTCCCCAGTGTGAGACTATGTTCTTGGAAACTTATATGCGCGCTTAGTCTCCAGGAATTTAGCTTCCCATAGGATCCCTATAACGTAAAAATACTTTATTCAAGAAGGGGACTAGTAGTGGTCCACTTCCGTCAGTCCGTCCGTCACTCTGTTCGTCAACCAGAGACCCCCAGCCATCCTGTAACATAAAACTGGTGTCGCAGAAGTGGAATTTTCATGTACAGACTTCAGTGGAAGACGTTCCCGTTGTCGGTGGAAATCCAGTGATACGAACCAACTTTGGAATCAGAATAGGTAGTTCAGAGTGACAGTAAGTTGGACGGACTTCAATCTAAGGGAAACAACTCTTTCGCGAAAATTTAAGATGTAACAAGCTAAGTTTGCTACCTTGTATAATTTAACTTTATTGTAGAATAAAGATGGCAGGAAAGAAGAGAGGTCTGCGGAATAAAGAAAGAGGAGATGAAACAGACACACTTTCCAAATTTTCAGGCAGTGACACAGAGACAGAGACTGGTACAAAACAAGTACAGCTTTGTGATAACATGATTGAAAATAGAGAACAAAATGCTAGCTTATTTGCTTTTGCTTCCAGCCTTCGACCACAAGACAGAGAGATTGTACAAGCACAGAGACAAGTGGACACAGACAGCACAGGGAATAACAGAGAAGAATCAGAAGATACGGTTCAAGACAGTCACAGAAACAGTCACAGAGGTAATATGCCATACTTTAACACCCAAATTTCAGCTATGCAAAGACAGGTTCCAAGCGAACCACAGACTTTAGGTGCCACTGAGTTCAGATCAGCCATGCACGAGATGGCCTCCTCGATAGTAGTGTCTATCAGAGAATCTAACAGATCCATTAATGACAACTTACAGAATCTTGTGAGTAATATGCCACCAAGTTCTAGTCAAACCGGTAGAAACCAGAACAGTCAGACACGAGGAAGAGACAGAAATAGGATAAGCAGAACGTCGAGACACAGGCGCTCAGAGGTCAGACATACGGTAAATGTTTCAGATTCGTCGGATTCAGACGGAGACATAGGCTTGAGTAGTACTACAAACGGCTCAAATGGTAGAATTACGCAGTCGCATGTACGTTATGACTCGGTCAAATTGCCAAATTTCACAGGTAAGGAATCCTGGAAAGTCTGGTTTAACCGCTTTACAGAAATAGTAGAAAGAAGAAGATGATCAGAGCTATTACCACGCTTGCAGGGGGCACCTGGAGAATTTGTATTTGGTCAGCTGCAGCGGTCAGTTGGAGGTAATTATGAAACATTGGTGGCTGAACTTAATAGTCGTTTCAGGGTGGTTGAGACAAAGAAAACATTTGGAGCACAGTTTAGCAAAAGAAACCAGAAGGTAAGTGAACCTGCAGAAGAATACGCAGCAGAACTTAAGCGACTGTACGACAGGGCATATTCACAGCGGGATTCTGAGACTAGACAGGAAGACTTGCTCAGAAGATTTCTGGATGGGCTCGATGATGATAAAGCACGTTTTCAGGTAGAGTATGTCAAAGAACCTAAAACTATTGATGATGCGGTGTTCTTCGTGGTAGACTTCGAGGAAACTAGACGAGGACCTTCTTCCTTTGAGGGCAATGATAGAAAGAACAAACGGCAGGTGAGAAACGTCGCTTTTTCAGACACCGAGTCTGAATTTTCAGAGTCTGAAAGAGAGCAGTCAAACTTCAGAAGCAAACGAAAGTCTGTTCGTAAGGCAAACAATAACAGTGGTACTAGTGCTAGTAAATCTGGTAACCAAAATAAAGGCAAAACTCAGGATAATTGTTACACGAAAGGAAATAGTTCCACACAGGGAAATACTTCCCTACCACAGACGAATGTACAAAAAACAGCTAACCAGACTACAGATCAGGGTAAGATTGAACGCTGGATGTCTGAAATGTTGCAGAAAATATCAAAACTTGAGAGTGAGAGGCAGGGCCCCACCGGGACTATGCAAACAGGATCAAAGTCAGGTAGATCTCTAGAATATGTACAGTGCTATAGCTGCTTGAATTATGGACATTACAGTAGAGACTGTCCATCCAAGGTAAATAATTCTAGACAGGAACGAAGGGGAAATAACTCAAACAACACTAGACAAGAGTACAGTAACAGGCCACAGGTAAATACCAGTCATTTAAACTTTTAGGGGTCATTCTAATGGCCAAGAGAAGACCCTGCATGACAATCCATATGGCCACATAAGCCTAAATAAAGACAGTAATGGTCAAAGGGAGACAACTACATTGAAAAACATACCAAAATCAGATGGTGTCTATGTTGAAGGATATGTGGAAAATATACTACTTTTCACTGCTGATACTGGGGCAAGTAAGACTTTGGTGTCAAAAAGACTGTACGCCAAGATACCCCCGCTACAGAGGCCAAGTTTGAGTAAGTCAGGTAGCTTGGTCGGAGCCAGTGGCAAACCACTAAAAGAATATGGTAAGGGAAAGTTTAATATTAGACTTGGTGATTTCAGTTTATACATGGACATTGTGGTGGCTGAAATAGAAGATGATGGGTTGCTGGACGTAGATATTTTACAGAAACAGCAAAGTGGTCCGGCAGACATTTTGTTGAGCAAAGGTGAGATACACTTAGATGGTCATACGATTCCCTGCATACAAGTGGGGATGCATAATACAGCTAGGCGAGTCATTATATCATACATGGTGGATGTGAGCAGATAATTGATGTTTTTGTTGAGCGCCGAGTGACAGATTACTACCAGGAGAAATGTGAAATGGTGATCGAACCTAGTACCACATTCAAGGAAAATTATCCATTACTAATGACAGCCACTGTGGTAGATATAAATTACGGGGCTACACAAAAGGTGAGAATTCTGAATCCATTAGATGAGAGTATATCTATCAAACAAGACTGTACTGTTGGTCAGGCAGAGCCCTTTGTATCAATACAGACAATTATGGACACAGAAGATGAAGGGGAGGTAAATAATTATTGCTACATCAGAAGTGTGAAAAGTCGAAATGATCCAAAAAATAGTCCGGTGGCCATCTCAGAAAATGGCCCAAAAATTGAATCTTATAGTCCGGAGGCAAATTCGACAAGTTGTCCAAAAATGAGTCTTGTAGTCCAGAGGCCAATGCAGATAGTGGTCCAAAAATTAAGCTCAGTAGCAAAGACAATATTTCCGTACCCACCCACTTGGAAGTTATACAGTGAGGCCGTGAGTAATTGTAACTTGGAGGAGAAGCGGCAGATTGCAGAGTTACTGGTAAAGTATCAAGATGTTTTCTCTAGCCATGAGTATGACTTGGGTCTTTGTCGTCTAGGTGAATACTATCATATAGACACTGGAGATGCTAAACTCATAAAACAAAGGCCAAGACGAGTACCTTTGGCGCTCAGGGATCAGGAAGAAAAGGTAATCAGACAAATGGAAGCGCAAAAGATGATCAGGAAATCAAGTTCGCCATGGGCATCACCACTTTGCCTGGTGGTTAAACCCAACGGTAAGGTGAGACCATGTATAGATTACAGGGCCGTTAACAAAGTGACAAAACCAGACTCATATCTATACCTAATACACGGGACTGTCTTGATGCTTTCGCTGGTGCAAAGCTATTCAGTGTTCTCGACTTGCGTATGGGCAACTTCCAAATCCCGGTCCTGGAAGAAGACATTCCAAAGACAGCATTCGTAAGTAAATACGGGCTGTACGAGCATCTGACCATGCCCATGGGTATGATGAATAGTGGCTCATGTTTTCAGCGTATGATGGAAAGATATCTTGCAGGTTTGCAATGGTTTATTTGCCTAGTTTACCTCGATGATATGTGTGTCTTTGGTAAGAATTTTGAAGAGAACATTTACAGGTTAGAACAGGTGCTGTTTAGACTGAAACAGTCAGGACTTAAACTCGGTACGGATAAATGCCATTTACTGAGAACTCAAGTCACCTTTCTTGGTCATGTCGTATCGTCTAGGGGATGCCTTCCAAACCCAAATAATGTCTCGAAACTGCTTAGAATACCCACCCCTAAAAACCCTACACAAGTGAAGCAGATATTAGGTATGGGATCATACTATAGACGTTTTAATAGGTCATTCTCGGACAGAATGAGGCCACTTATAGAGTTGACAAAGAAAGGTAAGACTTTTGTATGGACAGAAGCTTGTGAAGAAGCATTTGAGGACCTCAAGAGAGCACTGACGGGTCCTGAGGTCATGGCCTTTCCTACGGAGGACGGTGAGCTAATTTTAGACACAGATACCAGTGACATAGGAAATGGTGGAGTTCTGAGTCAACTACAGGAAGGAAAGGAGAGAGTACTGTCGTATGGGAGCAGAACACTAAGTAAGTCTGAAAGAAATTACTGTGTAACTGACAGGGAGCTTCTGGCAGTCAGATACTTTGTAGAGTACTATAAACAATATTTGCTGGGTCGGAAATTCAGGGTCAGAACTGACCATCAGGCCATAGTCTGGCTGTGTTTGTTCAGGGAGCCTAAAGGCCGAATATGTCGGTATATAGAGATATTGTCAGCATACAATTTTATCATTGAGTATCGTCAGGCCGGAAAACATGCCAATGCAGACGTCATGTCTAGGTGTTTTGATCCTTGGGACTGTAAATGTGCTGATGGAGACATGATGGAACCATTGAAATGTGGCCCCTGCAAGAAGTGTCAAAAGAGGGCCATTGATATGCAAAGTTCAAAACTGTGGAACTACGGTACCGTAGATGAAACCAAGGTAAGTGATACCTCGAAATCAGAGGAACAGCAAGCTGCGAGCGTGCCGGTCAATGATGTCAAATCAGAGGACAGACCAACTATTTCCAGGTCAGTGACAGAGAGAATGGAAACTAGGTCAAGGTGAAAAGGTCAAAGTTCGCAGGGTGAGAATATTGGCTTCATGTTTTCAGAATCCATACATAGTAAGACTGAGCTAAGGAAAATGCAGGACAGAGATCCAGATATAGGGCCCATATAGAGATGGGTAACTACAGGTAACCGTCCCCATAGTAACGATATTACCATGGAATCCCCGGAAACCAGACACTACTGGATACTATGGGACTCATTGAAGTTAGTCGACGGTCTGTTGTATAAGCAATTCTTGAAGAAGGATGGCACTGGTGAGTTTTTACAATTCTTAGTACCCAAATGCCTAAGAGAGGAAATCCGGCAGCAACTTCACAGTAGTCTTCAAGGAAGTCATCTAGGTCAGAAGAAAACCAGGGAGAGAATACAACAAAGGTATTTTTGGTTTGAAATGAAGATTGACATTAACAATTGGGTCTTAAATGTGATGCCTGTGCAGCAAACAAGAAACCTACCAGGACACCAAGGGCACCTTTAGGTAACATGAATGTGGGTGGAGTATAAGATCGCCTATCAATTGATATTCTGGGACCCTTCATTGAAACACCTAGGTCTAATCGTTACATCATGGTAGCTACTTGTCATTTCAGTAAATGAGTTGAGATATTTCCTTTACCAGATCAGACTGCAGCGACGTGTGCTAGAGTGCTGTTGAATGAGGTTTTCGCTCGATATGGTGTATGTAACATGTTACTTGCAGATCAGGCGAGGAGTTTTGAAGGCACTATATTTCAGGAAATGTACAGGTTGCTGGAGATAAAGAAGAGCAGAACTTCTGTGAGAAACCCTAAATGCAATGGTCAAACAGAGAGATTCAACAGAACTCTGATCAGAATGATCAAGGCGTATCTGAAAGATGAACAGACTGATTGGGATCTAAATCTAGGCTGCTTAGCTGGAGCTTATAGAGCAAGCCCCAATGAGAGTACCGAGCTTACCCCAAATTTTTTGTTTCTAGGTCGTGAAGTCAGGATTCCTGCTGAACTACTGATAGGGAGTGTCCCAGCATCCAAAGAAGAGATTACCTCTTATGGGGATTATGTTGATAAACTCAGAGAGAGGCTTAAGAAAGCATATTCAGTAGCCCGCAAGAATATTGGTCAGTCGGCTGTAAAACAGAAAGACCGTTATGTCATGAAAATCTATCACACCCAATATGAAGTAGGGGACTTTGTCTGGTACCTGGTGGAAACCTGAAAACCAGGAAGATGTTCGAAGTTGAACCCTGACTTTGAAGGACCCTATGTGATAACCAGAAAACTTAACCCACTTGATTTTCAGATTCAATTAGACAGGTTTGGGACCACGAAGCCAGTACACCATGACAAGATCCAGAAGTACAGGGGAGATAACCCACCAGCATGGGCAGTGAAGGTGTCAGACAGAGTGAAGAGAAGAGCATCTCACAATATTTAATATTCTATTGTCTGCATCGTAATTTATTAAAAATTCTTATGTTCTATTCCATTTTTCAGATGGCCGCTAAAAATGAAAGAGGTCTCGTTTACCAGTGCCTTGACTGTGGCAAATTTGATCAACGTGAAGGCTTCAGAGGCATATATATCTAGCCCATGTAGAGAAGGGGAACATCCCGTTCTACTGTGCTCTGTGTAGCTTTTGCACAGACAGCCTGCCCGGCATGAATAAACACCTGGATAGTGCTGTCCATCAGAAGAACGCCAGCCGCCTTGAGGGCAATTTCTCGAAAGAATCGTTTGTTAACATTGCGGGAGACGCGTCAATCTATCTCCAAGAGGGAAAGCATTATAAGTCATTGACCCCTGAAGAAAGTGAGAAAGTTTGGGAAACTAGGAGAAGGCCAGTCCAGCGCACCGTCACTGCTTCGACGTCTGGCCAACAGACACCCACCCTCACCTGTACAGTTGGGAACCTGGATGATCTTGAGACCATCGATTTCTCTTATCTGATGAGGTTTGATGAGACTCCGGCCACTCTGTTGCAGGACGTCCAAGTTCCTACACCACCCACCGTGAAGATGACCACCCCTAAGGCTCATATTGTCAACTCACCTGTTATCTCTATACGGGCATCACCTGCTTCCTCCTCTTCGTCTGACTCATCTACCTCCGAGGCCGAGCAGCTGGAATTGCTAAGGGCAATTGCCAGGAGTAACGAGAGAGTTGAGGCTCAGGGACAATTACAAATAGACGTTCTAACAGCATTAAATAAGAACCTGGAGTTAAACAACCAGATCCTGATTTGTTTGTTCGTTTGTTTGTTTGTTTGTTTGTTGTTTAACGACTCATCAACCCTGATGGGTCATTAGCGTCTAACAAGGTAAAATGATAAAATATATTGAAATCGTATTAAAATGTAACACTTAGTAAGATATAAATGTCGTTGTAAAGAAACGATATATGAAATAATAACATTGATGATTAAAAAGTTATATTTTATAAAACAGATTTACTTGTCTAAGAAATGATAAAATGTTTCCAACGGGTACATCTTTAAACAATTAGCTTGAAAACAGGAAATTCGCTTTGCTGCAAAGTCAGTGCATTCTAAAAGAAAGTGTTTAACTGTAAATGGTGTATCACAGCCAATGCATTTAAGTTGACCTTCTCGCTTTAATAAGTGGGAATGTGTTATTCTTGTATGGCAATCTGCATGACTGGTTAAAAGATCAAAAGGAACAGCAGGGGCAACAGGAGAAGAAAGAACCTAAAGAGAAGGCCAGGTCCAGATCACGATCCAGGTCACCTATACGGAAGGTTTCGCCGAGGAAACATAGTTATAGTTCTTACCATGCACCGTACTACAGGGGATCGGATTACAGGAGATAGGATAAAGGGTCGAGCCTATGAATTTAGTAGTACAGCAATTGACTTAAACAGAATTAAAAATTAGAAGAAAACAGAGATTGAGTTAAAAACAAAATAAGAGATAAATATCTGTTTGAACTTCGTTAAACTATCATTTTTTTTCTATCATTTTTTTTTTTTTTTTTTTTTTTTTTTTTTTTTTTTTCTTTTTTTTTTTTGTTATTTTGGGGAGAATAAAAGGGGGAATATTTATTGCTGAAAAAATAGTTTTGTTGTTTACTTACCTTGGGCCATGGTGTATGTTGGCTGTTGGTATAGCGGAGTTGTTTGTGATACAAACTGAAGTGATGAGGTGAGCACCTCCGTTGATCAATCGATACATAAGACCATGAAACAAGATAAAGAAAGTTGTTGCAGCAATGATGATTTGAGATCATCTCCCGATTGGTTTGTCTAGAGTTGAAATAAAGTATCAAACATTTCTACCTATATACGAAGATTGTAAAAACCAAGGCCTACTACCTTCAGTAAAGAGGCCTTATGATAAGACAAAAAGCAAGTGAAAAGCTAAAGGTATCAAAGTAATGATCAGGCACTGTCGAATCTGAAGGAAGGAAGCATAGTTTTCTATCGTGATTGGATTAAGAACTAAGCATGCAGACTGTCACGTCACATTAAGAAACCTATAAAATGTACCGCTGCATGGGAAAACAATGGTGTGTTTTTACGACTTGGTCGGACACAAACCTGGCTGTACAGCCACACAAAAAAGCTAGGTGCTCGAAATGTTGTTAAGGAAATAGAGGGATTATACTATCCGAGTAGTGAAAACAAAGGCACTGACCAGCTTCGCGGTGTCTAGAAGAGTCGTTCTTACCAATATAATGTTTTCTTACATTTGTACACTTTTAAGTTGCAATAAAATTCTGGCTTCAAAAGGGATCTTTAACCTTACATTAAATTTGGAAATCTGATCTGACATAGTGCCTGCGAGTCTGAGGCCTACATGACAAATTTGATAGAGTGAAACATTCCATATCATAAGCGGTCTCATGAGAAAAGTAGGCTGTACAGCTACAAAAAAGGCTAGAGGTTGTAAATTTGGATTTAGAAAGTAAATAAATTGTAACCCCAAAGCTAGTCTGTGCCTTTGTTTTGGCATATGCAAAACCTTGGTTTTCTCATGAGGTGGCTTATATATTGTTCTGCTGCATTTTGAAAATAATAAAAAAAAATCCAGATGAAGATAAGTTTCTCAACTTGTTTCATGCATTTCTCCTGGCCCTTTCCAGAGTAACTATGCACACTTTGTTTTACAAGCAATGACCAGGATCTAATACAATCATAGAAAACAAACATCTGTTCTTGAAACCCATATTTAAACAGGAACATATGGTAAATCAAGCGAGCAGCTATTTCCCAAAAGGTGGTAATCTAGCTATCTAAATCAAACAATAAAACAAGAACCCCAACAAAAGTCTCAAAGCATTGACTTGAAAAGTTCTGTTGATGCTTTGATGCATTTGTTGGTGTCTTTTTGGTCTATGTTTTTATGTATTAAAAGTTCAAGTGTGGAACAACATTTGGTTCATGTAAACATGGTGTAAACACAAAAGCGAAAACCAAGGAAGATACAAGCTTTATTCAAATTTATATTGTTACAAACAACACTATTATAAGAAAACAATGAAAATGCAACAGTGTATTAAAATTAACTTTATCACAAACAACGTTATTACAAGATACTTGATTCTAAAAAAAATATTTTTTAAAAAGTAAAATAATTTTCCTACCTACCTACCCTATTTTTCAAAATCATGTAATGGGAACCACATATATATTTTATTTTGGCATAGCGTAGTTTTGTAATGATTTCACAAAGACGTTGCAAGTCGTATTATCTTATTCTCTCTGTTTCTGTGAAGTCCTAAAGCGGGTATACATATTGTTTATGTTTATTTTAAAGAAGAGGACCAATGGTCCTGTAAACGCTCACCTGAGAACTGGGATATGCAACCTAAGCTGACCTTGCCGTAAAATAGCCAGTCGCAGAATTGGGGTCTGGAGAATAAAAGACCTAGACTCCAAATTTTGTTGTCCTTGTATCTGGTGATACATTGCTCATGGGAAGCTATTGAAATTCTTGTGTCAGAGTCAAAATTTACAAAGGTACAAGTAGGCAAAACATTTATTGCTCATTTGTCAATTTTATAAATTGCTCAATCTATTTGAAGGGACGCTGCTCATGGGAAAAATAGACTAGACCTAGATCAGTCAACATCAGCCAACTTCTAGACCGAAGAAAGGAAGTTCTCCAGCTAGACACCCTCTTGGAGAGTACAGTCGGTTTGACCGACATGCTGTAAAATTAAGCCAGAAGAGAATTATGTCTCCCATGAGATCCACACCGAGTGTTTGTCCTGCAATTTTGGCTCCTCGACATGGTAGACATGTTGCATCCCTAAACACATCTACTTCATCAACCAGGTGTGCTCCAACAGCCACAGTATCCATATTTGAGGATATCCATGCTCCCAAACTGGTTGAATATTCAACACTAGGAAAATTGAAAATTAATGTTGGAGCTGCGGGGATTATAGAAGTCAGACGTCTACTGCTTTCGGAACTCCTGATGAATCTTGTCATTTCTTTCAGATCATCCCAGCAAGGCGTTTGACGTCCTAAAAAGACTATACATATCTATGTGCAAGGCACTCTGCTGATTCAGTTCACCTGTTTTACTGGGGATCATCAGATTGTCCAGAAGTGGCTGAAGACCTACTTTGATTTTTCCAGAAGAGGACGGATTCCTTAACATAGGCGCAGAAAAAAGCAAGTAAACTGGATGAGTCCCGTATTCTCCTGGAGACGTACACACCTTACATCAGGTTTGGTGCTGCTTACAGGGAGATTCCTGGTACCTGTGGATCATGGAAATGTATTTCTCAGGGAAACGTGAGTGTCAACATCTTTTTTCTGGGAAATTCTCATAGTGGGTAAATAAGGGCGGCTAGTGTGCGCTTATTGCTGGCTTAAAACTTGATTAACTTCTCAAATAATTGATGTCATTGGTTACATCGAAAAATCAGGCGTAAATTATTCAAAGAGCGGAACTAACTGCTCGTTTCACAATCATACACACAAAAACCCACGTACATGTATTTGCAACATAATAAACCGTTCCATGAAGCATGCTAAAGAATTTAATTGACCCCGCCCTTTGGGACCTAAAGAAATAGATGGGCTGCTTTTTCCTCTAGGAAAAGCTTATACGCTTTAGACGGACCATCTGATTACTGGTAAACCGCTCTGGTTTGAGCCTGCCCAGGAAAAATGGTTCAAGTCAAACCATCCATTCATATAAGCCTTTCGTAGCTTAGTGGATGGTTATATTTTAAGCACTTGTTTATGTCATGACATCGTTATTTTGGGTAAAAGACTGGAGGCAACGTCCCGACATGACCTTTGCTGTTGAATGGGACGTTAAGCATCAATTGAAACAAAGAATTTTAGATTGGTGACAAAAATAAACAATGTTTTATACACTCCGATAAATCTTCAAATATGTAAATAATGCCCTGAAGAATTCATCGACTCAGTATCTGAACACAGACAGACGGTCTGTAGTAAGTTTTGTTTGAATTGATGCTTTGCGCCCCAGTCAACAGCAATGGTCATGTCGGGGTGTTACCTCCATTTTATGGGACTTTTACCAAACATTAGATTGTCTGGACATAGGGCACACGCAGTCTATCTTTTTCTCATGGTCCCAATGGGCAGGCGCCAATATTCCCGGAGTTGGAGCACTCGACCATCTTTTTAATGGCAAGTGTTCCCAATGAATTACAAGTGTTCTTTGTCAATGTCAGGGGAATTATTTATAGTCACCACAAAGTATCAGTTCCGTGGATTAATTTTGTTCTGTAGCTATTAAGATGTATGTCAAACGTGCTAATAAATAGGTCTTGCTCAAGTCAGGATTTTGGTAGTCATGGCGTACACATGTCTTGTTGTTTTGGACCCCGAGATACCTTTCACTCTGACTGAGATGAAAGGTATTTCGGGTACAGATGGTGCAAATTATAAGGTAATAAAATAATTAACTCCCCCAGTGCTACTGCGGTCATTATACAAATTTTCTTATGGCTATCTTAAGTTTAATTATCTGTTGATAATTGATGTATCTATATAAAAATCAAAATATTTAATTGTACATTTTATACGAAAACAAAGTACAAATTCATAATTATCAGAATCTTTTGAATAACATTGCATTTTTAATCCATTTTCTAGAAGAAATATTAACAATTTTGCACCTTGATGAAAATAGTTTTTTTATCTAGCCTGGGTCCAGTCGTCAATATTATTATTTTTCTGTTTTTTTTTTTTTTTTTTTTTTGTTTTTTTTGTTTTTTTGTTTTTTTTGTTTTTTTTTTTTTTGTTTTATTTTTCGACAATGCGTAGATTTTAAAAATTACACACGGTAGCTGTTATTGATTTCCGTGAATATTGACGTCTGGGGACTCAGGCGGTTAATTCCTTTGATAATCCGATTAGCCGATAATCTAATAATAGCCAACTGTGTCGTAATGAAATTGGTAACGAGGCGAGATAACGAGAAAGAGGCTGTGTTATCAGCTATTATCAACATGGAGGCTGGACAATTTATCTTCGTATGTCCAAAGAACGCGTCAGCGTCCTTGTTTCTATCTTCCGTATTCACAGCATGTGTGAAATTTGTAAATTATAACCAATAAATGAAAAACAAGTCGCAATAGGCACCTGAATTAGTACAAAACATTTATAAGAGATGTGTACGATATGGTACCTTAATCGAGGTTTCTAACCTCCACTGAGGTTTTAAATGTGCATAGACATGAGCAAAATTTTCAAAAAATGATATATAAAGTTGAAACCTGCAAAATTTTGTTTTGATCAATCTTTAAACCTTGGTCATTTACTTCTTTTGATACAATTGTTTTGAAAATTCATCCGATAATATTTAAATAAAAACATGTTTTCCTTATGTTACCACTGAATTCTGACAATGCTCAAATATAATGGGGGGGTGGAGCTGACAATGCTCAAATATAATTGGGGGGGGGCAGGACCCTTTCCTGTGACGTGTGATTGGCCTTTTTTAAAGTCTGTGATTTGTGAAAAATCAAAATTTAACTCTGTGATTTGTGACAGAGGTATTTTCTGTGATGTGTGAAACACAAATTTAAATCCTTGTGATCTGTGACTTGTAAGTTTTCAAGTCTGTGAATTTTGATTATCATTATTCCCTGTGATTGTAAAACCAATGGTCTAAAAGTGCATTAAAATTGCATCCATGGACCTCCAGAATTATAAATTTTCTCGCGGGAGATCCCACGAACCCCCCTTTTAACAATAACTATATCCCATGTCTTGGCACTCATGAATTACTTTAATATGTTGTGGATGACAGGTCTGGTGACTAACAGAAATAGCTATCATGCATAGAATTACCATTTTCATTTGAGGTTTATGACTATATTTTAAAGCTGTTAATATACTGGCCAACACTAGAATAAAATATTGATGCATATTATATTAAAGTTTAAATAGAGGTTTTTGTTATACTTTTTTTTATAAATTAGTCAGTTAGTAAAATACCAGTGAAAAGGCAAGAGTCTCTACAATACATGTAATATAAGGCTAAGGCATTCTTGTTTTACAAGTAACTATGGAATAATGATTTAAAATAACACATTCCATTGATAGGAATAGTTATTTTTAGTAACTGAGAAGTTATATGCTGTAAATCAGTCAATACAGTGCAAAAACATTGGCCAAATTGCTGAATTCATTGTCTGTGATTTGTAAATTCACCATTTGAAAACTCTGTGATTTTTTATTTTGTGTTTTAAATCTCTGTGATCTGTGACAAGACCCTCCTCCTGGCCACCCCCCCCCCCCTATAATATTAATTTTCTAACTCGAGGAAGTTTTTTTTTTTTTTTTTTTTTTTTTTTTTTCATGGGCGAGACCGGTTGATTTTTGTGGGTTTTGTTTTCCCGGGAGCACCCGAAGGCTCGACCGGGAGAGAGTTGTTTTTTGGAGAAGCCCGGGATCGAACCTGCGACCCCTGGTTTACAAGGCGAGTGACTTATCCAGTGCACCACGGAGGAAGTTTCTTCTGTCTAACGATGTCTTTCTGATTTTCAGCCTGTTTTTGTTCTAATTTGTGGTGCATTCTGTCTTTAGATTTTTCCACGTTTGTAGCGGTGTGTTTACAAAAAAAATACAGCTCTGCTATGTAATGACATGCACGTGGACTGAAAGATGAAATCAATAAAACTTGTCTTTACAAACATACATGGAAGATACTGCCACGGCCCAGTGTTTGTTTGTTTGTAGTTTAGGATTCCTTTTAAAAGCTGTGGTCATGTCGGGTCGTTGCCTCCTTTCCATGGGATGTGTTCCGAAAATTAGGAAAAATTGACTTTAATGTGATTCATATGCCACTAATGGGTGGGAATATGGGCCCCGTCATATAAGGCCTAAAGAAAAAGATGGACAACTTGTACTTGCAGGAAAAGATTTTATATACGCTACTGACCTGTGTGGCTGCCGAATAATTAGCCGCCCTGGCTTACGGTTCCTTGACCTTAGGAGATGGTGTTATGGGGAACACAATGAAATCGAGCCCAACAGTTTGTTTACTGATAATGTTAGTCTCAGGGAATCGGGTCACATTGATGCAGATAATCGATCAACTTCAACTGCTTTAAATCAATTGACACCAACTAGCATCAACCAACATCAACGTCAAACTGAAAATAGAAACCAGTTTCACATTATGAGCCATGCTATTTAGAGCTGAGGAATTAATTGTCACCTTAAATATTGATCAACGAATGTACGAAAATTCATGTCCGAATATAGGTTCATTACAATGTCAAACTTTGACCGACTCGCAAAGATCAATCCTGAAAAATTACAAGCGTGGCATCTGTGCCCGCAACACAATTACCTCTTTGGGCGTCTATATAGCAAGAAACTGTAAGCTAAATATCGCAGATCTTTCTAAAAATGGTTTGGAAAACTTTCCCGCAAAGAAGACAAAGGATTGCACAAAAACGTGCCGCAACGCAATGGGTAAAAACCAACACTTTTACAAGCAAGACGATTCACCGACTTGATCATGGTCATTTCGTTCCTCAGAATCGCAAACAAATAAAGACGCAGTCACAACCTGACTGACTGACCATCTTATTACTGGTTAATAACCGCTCAGGCCTGCCAATCAAAACATCCAAGTCAAACCATCCATACATAAAAGCCATGTTGGCTTTGGCTTATTAGGGTGGTTATATTTGAAGTCCTCCGAATCGGGAGGTCCTAGATTCGATCCCACTGTTTGTGTCCTTGAGCAATGTGCTTACCTCTACAGGGTACTGGTTAAAACCCAGGAAGCAATGGCTCCGTCCCGACATGACTGAAAATTTGTGGACTGAGAAGCTAAACCACAAATGTCGTGATATCTGCCTAATTTTGGGTAAAAGTCTAATGTGGGTGGTTGGGTGATTATATTTATGAAGCACATTTTGAGTGTCATGACATCCCAAGTTTGGGTATAAGTCCCATTACGATTAAATGGAGGCAACGTCACGACATGACCATTGCTGTTGACTGGGACGTAAGGCATCAGTTCAAACAAGCGATTCATAATGGTTGTCGGCTGGGAAGATGGTCCCACGCCCATCGGGGCCTAAAGAAAAAGATGGGCTGTTTGTGCCTCCGGGTAAATATAATTTAAAACAGAGATCCTTCAAGAGCACTGAACACATTTATGAGAAAGCTTACATGTATGTATACTCTACTGACTAACCATCTGAATACTGCCCAGGAAATGTGGTTTTAAGTCAAATCCATACATATAAGCATTATTGACTTAGTTGGGCGGTTATATTTGAAGCCTGTTTTGGATGTCATAACATCTTAATTTTGGGTACAATGTTCCGACATGATCATAGCTGTTGACGGGGACGCTAAGCATCAAATCAAAGATACACATCATGCATATTGAATAAGCTTCTCATAAAAACACTCTAAAGCACAACACTGGTTGGCATCCTATTCTAACTAACGTTTTATTAATGATGTATGTCTTAGCATGTGCATTTATTATATTCTCTTTGGGTTGGAACATGGACCCCGCCCAATGAGGCCTAGGAAAGATAGATTGGCTGCTTGTGTCTCCACACAAAGCTTCTTATAAACCAACCGACTATCTGATTACTGGTTAAACACTCATGTCCGAGTCTACCTAGGAAAACGGTTCAGTCAAACCATCCATACATATTGGCACGGTTTGTCTTACTTGTTATATTTATGAAGCACTTTTTGAGTGTCATGACATCCTAATGTTGGGTAAAAGTCCCATAAAATGGAGGCAACGTCACGACATGACCTTTGCTGTTGACTGAGACGTAAAGATTCGTCTTGCGAAAACCCATCTGTAGTTGTATACATTTAAGCCGTATCGGATTAGTTGGTTGTTTATATGTTAAGCACATTTTGGATGTCGTGACAACCTAATTTCGGGTAAAAGTCTATTTAAAATACACGTAGAAGTAACGTCTCTACATGACCATAGCTGTAATCTGTGACGCTGAACAGAAATCTTTCGGGTCTTTCCTTGTATAGATTAGCTCAGGACACTGACTATAGCCTGTGCAAGGCACAACATTTAATAAAAGCTCTACTTATTATGCTGCCTCAATGACTTCAGGTACTTCCAGTTACCAACATCATTAAGGTGAACACCGGGGAAACTACCCGAAAGATCATATATATATATTGGTATCTGTCTTCCACACACCTGTCTTTCCAGAAGAAAACTTTATGTAAATTACCTTTGTTCTTTCTTCCAATTCCAGGTTTGCTGAAATAACATTGGCATTAAAGATTCAATAAGGCAACACTTCCCTAAACAGTATCCTTTTGAACGCCATACTGTTGCTTTGACAGCCAAGCAACACAGTTCCTACGCAAAGGCCTTAGGGCCTTTACTAGGGCCTTTACTCTGCAAGATCATTTGTGCCGATTTCCAAGAGGAGAATACCCACCATCTATCAAACTCATCCTTGGAGGAAACTATGTCTTGCCGGATCCTTGGCCATATATCTTTCAAGATGTGCGATAAAGCTGTGACCAAACACAACAACCTCAGTCAAGGTTTGTGCCGAACTCGACCAAGAAAATAAAACTTACTGACAAAAATACAATGCTGAATAATCCAAAAAAGCTTGATTTGTCAACCATATTCTAGGAACGCTAATGAATAACCGACAGTGATGTACCTCGTGCATTGTGTATATATCTGTCGCTAAGTAGCTCGAGACATCTTCTTGCGTTATAAAGCGATGTAGACCCAATATGTATCAAATTAAGGGTCTTGAACCAAGCTTTAACCTGATGTAAGCATGTCTCGATAGAACGAAAAATCCACTAAAAAGATTTCGATGAACACCCACCCCTGTGTTCCAGAAGAAACCATTATGTATTGTCTTTGTTTTTACTTCCGATTCCAGGTTTGCTGAAACATGGTCATTGAAGGTGCAATAAGGCAACACTTCCCGAAACCATATTTGACTGATAGTAACCTTTTGAACGACATACTGATGCTGGAATCTAACAGCCAAGTCACAGTTTCTTTGCAAAGACCTTTGGATCTTTACCAATCTCTGCAAGATCATTTGTGCCGATTTCCAAGAGGAGAATACCCGCCCCACTACTTACAAACTTATCATGAGAGGAAACCATGTCTTGCCGGATCCTTGGCCATATATCTTTCCAGATGTGCGAAAAAGCTGAGACCAAACACAACAACCTCAGTTATGGCTTGTGCCGAACGTGATCAAGAAAATAACAGTTACTGACAAAAATACATTAATAAATAATCCAAAAACAAGCTTGTTTGTCAACCATATTCTAGGAACGCTAATGAATAAACGACAATGATCTACCTGGTGCACTGTGTTTATATCTGTCGCAAAGTAGCACGAGACATCTATTTGCGTTATAAGGCGACGTAGACCCAACATATACATATCATTTTCAAGTTCTTGAAATCCGTAGACCCTGCTTACGATTTGTTTTCTAAGTATAAGTACCTATTTGTCAATGTAGTTATTCCCACCTCTGTAAATTTTTGGAGTGGGAATTTCTGATTGCGCATTTTCCTTATCATTTTCTTCATTATAGGGAGCGCGGTTGCGTATTGGTAGAGCGTCAGACTCCGAATCGAGAAGTCCTGGGTTCGATCCTCACAAGCGTCACCGTGTTGTGTCCTTGAGAAAGACACATTAACTCCCTACAGTACTGGTTAAACCCAGGAAGCGTTGGCTCCGTCCCGACATGACTGAAAAATATACTATGAGACTTAAGCTAAGCAATTTTCAATTAATTTCAAAATTGTAAATTGATATGAAGATGAACTGAAAGAAACTCTTTAACCCATCAATATTTAAACCTTAAGGAACCTCAATGTACACTTTTAGCCGGAAATCCATCTTTTCCTTGTGCAATAACATTGCGTCAAAGTTTACAAGGGTGTCACCTCAAAATTCACATTGTTTCTCGGCATCTGAAAAGTTAATGTTTTTTTCTCAAAGCAGTCATTCAACACCTTCTATTGCTCAAAAAGTGTTCTGTACCATGATCGTAGAGATTTGGTTAAATTTCTGAAATCCGGTAACGGCCCCGGTGTATGACGTAACTGACGTCGTATTGTTCCGTTGCCTTTCTCCCGAAATGACCCCATAAGTGTTTATTTGCTAAAATGACTTGCGACTTCGCTTTTTGTACGAGAAAACTTTCGCTTAGTAGGCCTAGATGGTTTGATGTGTTCATGTCTAGGCTTGCACGTTTACGTTTAACGTTTACAGGACCGGAAACCTATCGGCGGTATTCACGGTGTTCGCACCACGCAGGTTGTTTCCACTCAGCTGTTTCGATACAAATGTCTCTTTCCATACCGTTTATTATCAAGCCTGAAATTCGTAGCTTGCCTAGAAATCGATTACGTCACTATGACATCAAATTGTTATTGCCCTATATAATGGTAACCTTACGTTGTCTGGCGTCATGATGTCGGTTTTGACGCTGTCTACAGGATAATGATTTATGTTATACTCTGAGTGTATGTTCATATTAGTTTGTAATTCCCTTTTTGTCTAATATTTCAGATCCACGATCATTGTGAACCTACGGATCAATGAAACAAAGATCTGATATTGAAACAAATGGACTTGAGTCTTATTTATGATCGTGGATCCGATTTTGACATGGTCGTGATCTGTTCTTCTTCAATTCCGTAAGTGTTTTCACTCTTCAAAATTTCCGCCATTCGTTGATTCGTTGATAGAATTCAGTAGATTAGTATGTTAGTATGCACCACGATCATAAATAAGACTCAAGTCCATTTGTTTCAATAACAAATGGACTTGAGTCTTATTTATTGTCAGTTGATGGAACAGGGCTCTAGGAGATTTATCGTACTCTCGCAAGCTTATAAGATTCAACTGTCTTTCTTATTCTTCATGTCTGCACCAAGCATATTGATCTTCATGTTACGTTGGTTTAACTTCAGGCCATAACGGCGTCCCCTGATGGAATTTTTCAAATGTCATTCCGGTTTATTCTTTATGACACTTTAACCAATCAAACAAGGCAAAAAATGATAACATGTGATGCATGTGGAATGCTGGGCACGTGATTTGCAAGATTTTTTAAACGTAACGTAGCAACTGGTGGACGTAAGAAAAACACACAAACTCGTCTCGATACATGAATTTGACCATCACTTGACATTTTAAAAGCGTATCGACAGTTCAAATTTTTAATTGTGAAAATAATGATGGATAAAAAATTGCTAAACTTAAGTCTTATAGTATAGTTGACTGGGACGTTAAGCCTCAACACAAACAAACATTTCCGTCATGTAATTCTTTTATCACATGCACAATTCACTAATTTATCTCGCCTTACATGATCATAAAGCAGCCGTAAGACGTCACCTACGTATTATTTCTAACTAATTTTATAAAAATTTAAACGTTGACAATGATTAGAAAATGGCGCAATCAGAAAGAAATCCCTACTCCAAAACAGAGGTGGGAAAACTTTATTGACAATTAGGTTCTTCTACTAAGGGAACATAACGTAAACAACTCTTGGTTTGTTTTTTTGCGCACCCAAACAGTAGCCATATTTGTGAATTTAATCGGTTTTGTCGCTATATTGTGCTAGGTTGCTTGGACACATTTGCATGAAGGAAACCCCAATCATGTAAATTTGACCCCTATTCGTTACCTTGAGACCTCGGGATTACTTTGCAAACCGTCATTTGTGTCTATGAAATTGGCTTTTAATTTTTTAACAGTTATTCTCACCGCTGTGTCTGGTGTGGGTTCGAGTCCCGCTCTGGCCACATGTGAGACAAGCCAAATTCTGCTTGTGGGTGTGTCAGATGGTTTTTCTCGGGGTTCTCCCGTTTTCGCCCCACCTTCTGATTGGCCCGTCTCATATGAGCTGAAATAATCTTGAAAGGGACGTAAAACTGAATTAAAAAAAAAAGTTGTTATATTGGCCTTTGGCAATGCGTCAGCAATTATATTTTATCTGGGTTTTTCGGTCGCATTTTATTAGATCTGTCGTATCAGGTAATCGCATCTACGATAATAATTCCGATTGACCTGAAACATACAAAACACAAAGTTCATAAAAAGCGCGCCCTCTTGTGGTCGAATGGAATATGGCCCAGCCCATTGGGACATAAAAAAATAGATGACCAACTTGTGCCTCAAGGCAAAGCGTATTTGCTGCTGACTGACCGTCTGATTACTGGTTAACCGTGCTGATATGGGCCTGCCCAGGAAAAGTGGTTTAAGTCAAATCGTCGATAAATATTAGCCTTTGTGGCTTATAAGGATTGTTATATTATAAACCTTTGTGGCTTACATGGATGGTAATATTTGAAGCACGTCTTGGATGTCATGACAACCTAATTTTGGGTAAAACACCCACAGTATGGAAACAACGTCCCGACATGACCATAGCTGTTGACTTGCACGTTAAGCTACATTTCAATAAACCGGTTTTACACGGGCCCCGGCCATTCTGGCTAACAAAAATAGATGGGCTGCTTGTGACTGACCATAAGATTACTGGTAAACCGCTCATGTCTGTGTCTGCCCAGGAAAAGTGATTAAAGGCAAACCATCCAAACTCGTGTCCTATTGACTTACCTCATTGGTTATACTTGAAGCTATTTTATGATGTCATGACATTTATTTTGGGAAACGTTCCACAAAATGGAGGCAACGTCCCGACATGACTAACGTTGTTGACTGGGACGTTAAACATTAATTCAGATATTAAACAAATTACCGCCCCCGCCTCTGCAGTGGTTCACAACATTTTAGTTACTTGTTGGGACTTGTGTCAATCTCTAACTAGTCAATGAGTCTTCAAGAACAAAGAACTAAATCATAATAAACAACACGATGAATAATAAAGCCGGTGACTGGAGATCCCTGGGTGCCTAATAACATCACCAAAAACAAAATCTGTAGCAAACAAAACCACCAGTTGAACACCGGTAGACCAAACAACATACACGGTCCCAAACAACTAAAAGTAATAGCTTTGAGTCTAAACACTGTTTTGACGCACATTTTTAAACAATGGTCATTTGCACCTGCATGGAGGACCAGACAGCAATAATGAAATATGGCGTTCCTTCAAAAAAAACTAGACTTTCATATATTTAGTTCAGTTCGGGTAGCTGAGTGGCTGCCTATTGGGGAATAGCTGCTCACTCGGCTTACGACATGTTTTCATAGTATAAGTACCTAAGGGTCATTTTAGTTTGTATCCACCCCTCGGTTTATGGAGTGGGAATTTCTTTCTGATTGCGCCATTTCCAGATCATTGCCTATTTGTACTTTTTTCTTATGAATCTCTCTGTTTCTATGTCTCACAAACCCAGACACATTCCCAGAAGTAGTTTTACTCACATGTACATTTGACATTATCTCCCCTTACATGATCACCGAGCAGCCAGCCTAAAGACATCAACAAGTTTACACCAACAAAATAAAAAATGTGCATGTACGTTTTATAGACATAACGATAAACAAAAAACAATGTAACATTTCATCTGTACCAAGACAAACGAACACCTTGTATTTTTAGCTCACCTGAGCCGTAAGGCTCACAAGGTGAGCTTATAGGATGGCCATGATCCGGCGTCCGTCCGTCGGCGTCATCCACCATTTTCAAAGATCTTCTCCTCTGAAACCGCTTGGCCAATCAAAGCCAAATTTTATATGAAGCATCTATAGGAAGGGGGAACCAATGTGTATATAAATTATCCAGGTCACATGACCAAGATGGCCGCCATGCCCATATATGGTAAAAACCTTTAAAAATCTTCTTCTCCAGAACCCAAAGGCCTAGGATCTTGAAACTTGGCATGTAGCATAAGGGACTCAAGGTCCACAATGTTTATATAAATCATGACAGGAGATGCACAGTAGGACTGAATATTAATGATTCTGAAAAAGATTGGTCATCAGGAGCTCATATGCCCCCACCCCGTGGCAGTATACATGTATATTTCCATAATATTCAAACATCTCCTCTGAAACCACTTGGCCAATCGAAGCCAAATTTTATGTGAAGCATCTATAGGATGGGGTAACCAATGTATATATAAATAATCCAGGTCACATGACCAAGATGGCTGCCATGCCCATATATGGTAAAAACCCTTCTAAATTCTTCTCCAGAACCGGTGGACTGATTTTAAAGAAACTTGGCATGAAGCATTGATGGCTAAAGTACTACAATGTGTATATAAATCATGACCCTGTGGTGACCTTGACCTATTTTACGACAAGGTCAACATAGGTTGCCAATGCATTTGAATGGGGAAAACTGTTAACATGTCATTTAAAGGGAATAAATATAATAGAAATTGGCAAATGGACAGAATATTGATTATTCTGAAAACAAATGGCCCAAGGGCTTCATCTGCCCCTGCACTGGGGCTAAATACCATAATATTCAAACATGTTTATTGGCATATGTAGTAGATCTCAGGTGAGCGTTTACAGGACCATTGGTCCTCTGGTTTGTTGTTGACACTGTGGTTAATTATTTTAGAACCAGTCTTTGTAGTTGACGTTTAATTTCATCACTAAAAGTGTCCTATAATAGAACAGAATTTATTTATACCAAAACATAGATGTGCGGATAAAATAACATGAAATATGCTTAAAATAAAATAATGAATTCGAGTGGTCGACAAATATTCATTTGAATAATATTCTTACGAAAAACAATATGATAACCGTATAGATAAAATGTTTTTACGTACTACTGCATTGAAATATAACTGGCACACAAATTAGTGACTTGCTTATTATTTTCAACCGGACAGACGCCATGCTAGTCAGGGTACACTCATGGACTACTATGAACGAGGAACAGTCTTATGGTAGGCTAGTTAAGCAAGGGACTTCGCCTTCTTGGTTTACGGGTGTAATCTAATTTAATTAGCCTCTATTAACGTTCAAAAGAGGGAACATAAAACAAGACATGGGATAGTTTGCAAAATTTATGTGAGCTTTTGTCTCTTTGAGCTCAGCAAACTTATGGAATGATTCAAGCAATTAACATTTTAAGGAACAACTAAGACATCAAACATGTTTTCGTCAGCAATTAACTCTTAAAAATCACTATCTCTTCAAAAAAAAAAAAAAATGAGCCCCGCCCATTGGGGCTGATTACCAGGAAAAGTGGTTTAATCAAACCATCCATGGTTTAATCAAACCTTCCATACATATAAGCCTTATTGGCTCAGTTGGATGGTAATATTCATGAAGCGCACTTTGAGTGTCATGACATTCAAATGTTGGTTAAAAGTCCCATAAAATGAAGACAATGTCCCGACATGACCAATGCTGTTGACTTGGACGTAAAGCATCAATTCAAACAAACCAAAAAATATTGTGGTTTAAATTGCTAAAATTGGTTGAATAACTTTTTGGAAAATGCTGATATATTTTATGACTGTTCGGCCCGTACCGGACCCGGATTAGAATAGGCCGGTCGCTCCCTCATGCGGAACCGTAAAACCCGGTCAAAAGAGGTGCCACCTGTTTGCCGTGGGTGGATACCCGTAAGCCGGAGAAGAGGATCCTGGAGGTTGAGGGACAGGCCAGAGATCTTCACCTGTCTCAACACGCCTCTTTGGCCTCGGATTCGGTGTAAACGGGAGGCCGTGGAGGCTCGACACGGTCAATCGGCTGCCATGCCTTGCCCTGAGATCTCTTCTTCCTTCTAACTTTCTCAGTATCGAATGATACGCAACCGTGTTCCAAATTTCTTCATTTAATCATCCTTTTCCCTATATCTCAGAAGGCGGTGGTTTAAGGGTCAATCGACGGGCTTGTTTTTCGGTATTTCTGGGTTACTTGGGTCTAGGTTGAGAGGCAGGGTGGGTACAACGTCTGGATGTTGGTTCGGTTTTCTTTATTAGACATCTGACTTAATATTCAGTTGTTGTTAAAGCTTGGGTAGTCTGAAGTACTTTGGAATCTTGCACGGCGAGTATGACGGGTATGTAGCTTTGGCGCTGGAAACTGGAGAGCCGTTTCCGTATAGCGTCCCCTTGTAGGGCTCCAAGGAGGGTGAAGCGCATAGCCGTCGAGACTTAAAACTGAAAATATGGCTTCCTCAAATAACAAACGACAACGACCGGATTCCGACGATGATATAGACGCTTCGACACTGTTTAGAGCACAAGACACTTTTCCAAAGTTTTTACTCATTGAATCAACTACTAAAGAAACACCAGTCACGTCACTGTCACCATTTGTGATTGAAAAGCAGATAGAAAGCATGATAGGTACGCCAAAATCCGTCAAGAAATTAAAAAATGGAATGTTGCTTGTGGAAACAACACGAAAAATGCAAACGGACATCTTATTGAAAACAAAAAAGTTCTTTAACCTATCAGTAGAAGTGAAACCGCACAAATCTTTGAATTCTTCGAAAGGCATCATCAGAGACAGAAACCTCAAAGGAGAGTCAGAAAAGAACATCCTAGAATATTTAGAAAATCAAGGTGTAACGGCAGTTAAACGTTTTACCGTTAAAAAAGGACAGGAAACCATTAACACCAATACTTTGCTTCTTACTTTCAACTCAGTCGTCCCACCAAAAGCTGTCAAAATTTTCTATCAAATTGTACCTGTTGACATATACATACCTAACCCTTTGAGATGTTTTAACTGTCAGAAGTTTGGACACCATGAAGGTAAGTGCCCAGTTGACCCCGGGTCAGTCTGTGAAAGATGTGGCATGGGTGACCATGACCATCATACAAATCATTGCAAAAACCCGATCAAATGTGTCAACTGTGGCGGAGGACATCTATCTAGGTCCAATGAATGCGAAACATGGAAGAAAGAAAAAGAAATAATGCGCCTAAAGGTAACACAGAACTTAACCTATATTGAAGCCAGAAAACAAATTGAACAGAAGCCTGAATTCAGTTTTTCACAAGTAGTTAAATCTTTTGCTGCAAAGCCAGAAACGAAAACAACTGCCACACAATACAGTGACGAAGACTGCAAAATCACTGAGAGTTCAAAAGTTCTGATTGCTAGAAAGCCAAAAACAATTAGTCCTCAAAATCAGAAATCAACATCAGATCAAGCAACCGTAAACGCAAAAACAAATAAACCTAATCAACAGAGTACAAACGTAAAACCACATTCTGCATCTAGTAGGGTGCAGAAGGGATCAGATGATCCCGTCCAACAGTATAACAAATTTGGAGCTCTGGCTAATGACGATGCCATGGAGATGGACGAGGTTGCCTCGCGCCCTGGTTCCCGTGGCCATCGTCCTCGGTCACCAATCAAGGCTCCAAAGTAGAAGTTTCCAGTCTACATTTAAACAAAAGGTCCCGCATCTAAATCTCCTCTCTAAATTATTTAATGGGTAGCAAATATAAAGTAATACAATGGAACTGTCGAGGTGTAAAACCACGTTTTGAAGAACTACTACTTCTTTTGTCACTACTTAGACCTTCTGTTTTCTGTCTTCAAGAAACTTTCCTTAAACCTAATGACACGTTTACTTTGAAAAGCTTTAATGTTTACAATCACATTCACTTGGATTGTCTAAGAGCATCTGGTGGAAGCTCTTTACTTGTCCATTCAACATTACCACAACGTCAAATTAAACTTAAAACGGATCTACAAGCGGTAGCTGTTTCTGTTACACTCGAGAAAGAGATAACTTTCTGCTCAGTCTATATCCCTCCCTCTTATCTTTTAAGATCTGAACAACTTACTTCTTTACTTCAACAACTTCCTTCACCCTATATGTTGGTAGGTGACTTCAATGGTCACAATGTGCTTTGGGGTTGTAATGACAATGATCCCAGAGGAGAATTAATCGAGGATTTCATCACGAAAAACGACATTTGTTTGATGAATGATAAATCTAACACTTATCTAGATTCTGGTAAAGGCACTTTCTCATCCCTCGATCTTTCACTCTGTCACCCCTCTCTCTATCTTGATTATGACTGGTCTGTTTGTGAAGATCAACGTGGATCTGACCACTTTCCAATTTTGATTGAAAGCGTTCAGACTCATGATGAAGCCCATAATCCCAAATGGAAATTGAATAAAGCAGATTGGGATTTATTTCATACTTTATGTAATGAGACCCTTACTGATACTTTTCTCTCTGATTCTTCTGATCCTATAACTGACTTCACCTCTTCTTTAATAAATATATCTGAGAAATGTATCCCCAAAACCTCGACAAACCCAAAGAAAAGTAACCCATGGTATAACGACGACTGTAAAGAAGCAATCAAACAACGGAAAGACACTTTGTCGAAGTTCTGCAAGTTCCCAACGCATGAAAATTTAAATAATTATAGGAATTCTAGAGCAAAAGCCCGTCGGACTATAAAGTCTGCAAAACGCAAATCATGGAGAACATACGTATCGAATTTGAATTATAAAACACCCACTAAAAAAGTTTGGGACATGGTTAGGAAAATATCCGGTAAATCTAAATCTGCTTCTTATCACCATCTTAATTACAATTTCAACAATGCGAACGAAACAGCTTCCACAAAACAAGATATAGCAGATACTTTGGCATCACAATTTTGTTCAAATTCCTCAACCAGTCATTATTCGGAGGAATTTCAAAAATATAAGAAAGAACAAGAAAAGACTAAGTTAAACTTTAAGTCCTCAAATAATGAAGAATATAATACTCCTTTTAATTTGGATGAACTAAAAGACGCCATCAGTAAAGCCCATGATACAGCAACAGGTCCCGATGAAGTTCACTATCAAATGTTAAAACATCTTCCACCAAAATCACTTCATGCTCTCTTAGATATATTTAATGATATGTGGGAAACTGGAAAGTTTCCCGAAAGTTGGGAACTAGCCACTATAATACCAATTCCTAAACCTGGAAAAGACCATGCAGAACCTAACAGCTATAGACCGATAGCACTTACAAGTTGTCTTTGCAAAACTTTAGAGAGAATGATAAATGCAAGACTTGTTTGGTACTTAGAAAGTAATAACCTAATATCTCCTGTTCAGTCGGGCTTCCGTTCTGAACGAAGTACCAACGCATTTTGGTAAGACTGGAAACCTTTATTCGTGATGCCTTTGTTGCAAAGGAGCATGTTGTTGCTGTGTTTTTCGACTTGGAAAAAGCTTATGATACCACCTGGAGACATGGTATTATGCGAGATCTACATGATCTCGGAATACGAGGCAGATTAGCTACATTTATCGAAAATTTCCTTGCGGATCGTTGGATCCAGGTTCGTGTTGGATCGACTTTATCCGAAAAGTTCGACCAAGCACAGGGTGTCCCACAAGGGAGCATCTTGTCTACAACATTGTTCAATATTAAGATAAATAGCATAATGGATTGCTTGGATCCTAAAACAGATGGATCATTATATGTAGATGATTTCTGTATGTGTTACAGGTCAAAAAGTATGAGAACTATCGAAAGGCACTTACAGCAGTGCATTAACAGAATTGAAAACTGGGCCTCACATAATGGTTTCAAATTTTCCAAGTCGAAAACTCAATGTGTACATTTCTGTCAACTACGGAAAGTACACAATGATCCCGAACTTTATTTATATGGTTCTCTTATTCCAGTAGTTGAAGATTTTAAATTTCTTGGAGTTCTTTTTGATCGTAAACTTTCTTTCATTCCACATATCAAGTACTTAAAAGCCAAATGCCTGAAAGCATTGAACTTACTGAAAAGGCACAAGTAGGCAAAGATCAGGAAAAGGCGCAATCAGAAAAAGATTCCCACTCCAAAAACCGAGGCGGGAAAAAACCAAACCAACAATCAGGTACTTATACCATGAAACACACCGCAAGCCGAATGAGCAGCTATTTTCCCAATAGGTGGCCACTCAGTTACCTTAACTTAACTAAAAATATGAAAACATACATAAGGCGCCAACAGCACAAAAAATTTTTTCAAACACCAAGACATAAAACGAAAAGAAGTATTATCACACACATGTCGTACAGCTTTACGAAAGTAAACCAAAGGCTATCCGGTCCTTTGGTTTACGGGTTGCACCACTTTTAGAATCAGCAAACATCCAAAAAGATAAAATAGAAGAACATTTTGTTTCCGAAATACCATCATGGTGCATAAGAAAACCAGAAGTTAATTTGACTCTACATACAGGGAAAAAATCCGACTCAAATCCACACCTTCTAAAAGAAAGTTTTCATCAATTACAATCTCAATTTATCGACTATCAATGTATTTATACTGATGGTTCAAAAGATGAAAACAAAGTTGGTTGTGCTACTTTTACAAACGGCAATTGTAAAACATTACGTTTACCTGATGGCTTTTCAATTTTCACAGCGGAAGCTAAAGCTATAGACTTAGCTTTAGACTTCATAAATGAAAGTAACTTAAAGGACAAATTTATTATTTTTTCTGACTCTATGCCAGTTCTACAGGCCTTAAACCATACATCATCCAAAAACCCTCAAATACAAAAACTATTAATAAAACATCATACCATCTCGGAATTGAAAACAATTATCTATTGCTGGGTTCCCAGTCATATAGGTATATATGGAAATGAGAAAGTTGATAAGAACGCTAAAGAATCGTTAAATCTAGAAGAAACCGTTTTTAAAATTCCTTATGTCAATTTTAAACCTTTTATTAACGAGTACATCTCTGACAAATGGCAAACAATCTGGAACAGAGCGAAGTTTGATAAATTGAGGGAAGTCGAACCGATCGTTAAACGACCAAAAGCAATTCATAAACTTTCGAGACGAGAAGAAATCGTTCTTGCTCGTCTCCGAATTGGTCATACAAGAATAACACATTCCCACTTATTAAAGCGAGAAGATGAACCTAAATGCATTGGCTGTGATACACCATTCACAGTTAAACACTTTCTTTTAGAATGCACTGACTTTGCAGCAGAGCGAATTTCTTGTTTTCAAGCTAATAACTTGAAAGAATTGTTCAAAGATGTACCCGTTGGAAAGATTTTATCATTTCTTAGACAAGTAAATCTGTTTTATAAAATATAATTTTTAAATCACCAATCTTATTATTTCATATATCGTTTCTTTACAACGACATTTATATCTTACTTAGTGTTACTTTTTAATACGAGTTCAATATATTTTAACGTTTTACCTTGTTAGACGCTAATGACCCATCAGGGTTGATGCGTCGTTAAACAACAAACAAACAAATTTTATGACTGTTCTCTTCAGAGTCAAAATAAGTACTCGTGCATCCTACGCTCCTCCCTTATATACCCTACTACCCACAGAGTACACTGTCGGCAAAACAATGCACGTGATGCAGACAGCAAACAATGAAGGATCGCAACCGACATTCCAATGCACGCAAACATTGCCGCAATTACGAAAACAAAGAAAATCAACTAGGCGGTCACCTTAAAACACTGCATACACCTAATAAATAAACGAAAATAACAAACATTATACATAATGCGATAGAAAAAGTACATAGAAAATGACTATGAATGATCTGAAATTTAGGTGATCTTTATATTTTATTTGATGAAATAATGCGTGATTACAGATACAATGGAATTTCGAGTTTGACAGTTCTGAAATGTCAGCCGACTGACTGTTTACATTGCCCTTGACAACGCTAGCTCACGTCACAAAAAAGAACACAAAAAGTGACGTCACGAGATTGCTAACAAACATGGCGGAATAAAATGAAAGCTGATTCTTCGATATTGGGAAGTTAATGGAAGTTGAGATTGAAAAGATATTCAAGTGGACGTCACTTTGGCGCATGAAACTGAGCATAAAAGGACAGAGGTATGTGTTTTCTCGAAAGACAAAGACTTGTTAGAAAACAATCAATTAGAAATTATGATTATTGGAAACAAATCATTTAAATCCGTCTCCTAGATTGCTTGGTGTACAGTTAGATGAGGGTCTGACATTCTCAAAGCATCTTGATAACTTGAAACTAAAGGCAGAAAAAACCTTGTCAGTCTTAAGACGAGTAAGCGTCACAGAAAAAATAAGTACTAAATCACAGCTCCAGGTATAGAAGGCATTAGTATTTCCCCAAATTGAATTTGCGGCTCCAGTCTGGCAGAATTGTCCTTCAGTAGACACCCTTAATAAGATTCAAAGAAAGGGATTGTCACTGTGTTTAGGAATCCCTGGTAGAGCAGCCCTGAATTCCTTAGAGGTGGAGGCACCAGTCTCTTCCGTTGGAGCTGCGAAGAGAAGAGTTGTCTATCAGAGAGGGAGGTAAGATAATGTTAAAAGACAATAGTCAGACACTAAACAGATGTGGAATGACTGGAGATATGACTTTATGGGTAAGAAGAGACATGTGTCCCCTTTGTGAGTAATTGACTCACAACTACAGGACATGGAGACACATACAGATATAAGCATTATTAATGTTGAACCAGATTTCTCATTCTTAGAGGACTTATGACCTAGTAAGTCCAAGCCTGAGTACTGGAACAGGCTCGGCTCCTCAAAATCCAGAAATTCAATCTCTGGTGGAGATGTCTACAGATGGGTCATGTATAGGAAACCCTGGGCCCTGTGGGTCAGGAGCTTGTATATTTGTACCAAATGAGACGGAGCCTGTCATGTTGAGAGGACCTGTTACTAACAGAGGCTCAATATTGCTTGATGAATTAATAGCTATTCTTATGGCCTTAGAATTTGCTCAGGGTGAACACAAGAAAAGACATATACATGGTATTACAATATTTTCAGACAGTCAATCAGCCGAGGGAAATTTGGCCTTAGGACGGGCAGCTACAGCCTATAAAAATGCTGTAGAAGATAATAAATCTTTATTTCTGATTTGGAGAGATCAGTACTTGAAAGCAGTATCCAGTGGACACCGGGGCATGCCAATATCCGGGGAAATTGTATTGCAGATGATTAAGCAAAAGAGGCTGCAGAGGAAGCAAAATCTTTCCCAGAAGAAAGTCAGATTCTTACTGAAGCTATTTTGCCAGAGTATCATGTTGAATGAAATGGTAGAGGTCTTGGGATGCTTCAGATACGCGCAGGCATTTTTATGAATACAAGCCAAAGGTCTCTTTGAAAAGCCCAACACATATGTTTATGCCTTTCATATAAGAAAAAAAGGTTATTTCACATCTTAGATTAGGGTATACTCTAAATGACTATAGACATAAGATAGGTCTGGAAGAATCTCCGAACTGCACATGCGGTGGGATCGAGACTGTAGTCCATTTTATTTGTGGTTGAAGAATACAAAGAGGAAAGACAGAAAATACTAACTCAGATGTTCTATCTTACTGGAGCACAAGTTATTAGTGCAGAAATCTTCCTCAGCTTGAAGGAAAAAATATTCAAAGAGCACAGAGAATCACTCCTAATGTTGCTTAGTGAGTACATCACAAGCACAAAGAGGTTTCTCAAAATTAGTGCTTCTCACATATTCCCCTGCCCCCCCCCCCCGTCAATGACCCCCCCCCCCCCCCGCCGACCATGACTCCCCCCCTTCGTTCCATGTGCTGTATTAAACTGAATCTTACTTTGTGTATGTGTGTGTGTGTGGTTAGATTTATACTTAATTCATTACAGCTCCTACACATTAATCATAACTGTTTAGTATTATATTTTTGAACTATCACTGTTGATAAAGGAGCACCAGCCGCTGTGGGGTAATTTATCATTGGGTGAAATAATCTCATTTTGGTTTATAGCCAAATCTTTCGTTGTCATGGTGGGTGTTTTTTGTGGGTTCCTGTGAATTTTTTTGCTTGACTGACTTTAGAAATGCTGTTTTAGGCATGTCTGAGTATTTCAATAATTGATAATATAAGTAGGTGCTGTCATTCAAAATGAATTAAAGATTTTAGCTTCCATCAACATTAAACATCAGTCTCATGGTCATGCATTTATCATTGTTATTAAAAATATGAGTAAATAAAAAAATAACAAAAGAAAAATGAAACCTGTATCTTCCATCAGTCATCACACATTTTCATTTTAAGGTTTTCATAGTTATTGTTTGTGTGCTTGAATACATTGTATGTATGGCAAAGATCAAAAATGTATTAAAAGTCTAGTCAAAAGGTTTTTCACATATTTTTTATATGAGCATGCTATAAGCATTGCTCTGTGATACAGAGCAAATATTGTGATATTCATCTCCTTGTTTGTTGTTTTCTGCATTCTTACTTTAAATCAATTGTGATAAAGACTTCTTACTTGGGACTGAACATCTTAAGGTACATTAGTCTGAGTCAACACCAGTGTTCAGTGTTTATACAAGGAGCATTCGGAATGGAACTGAGATGCAAATGGGTGTCTTAGTTTGTAGGCTGATACAATTACAAGTGGTAACTGTGGATTGTTTGACAATTTCAGATAAAAGGGGCTCTGGTCAAATCACGTTTGAAGAGTGGCATTGATTCGAAAATATAGACTTTACTTCTATCTCAACAAGACATTAGCGAAACACAGTTATACGTAGAGAACATACAGAGTCACTTCACCGAGAGAACACTACGGCCAATTAGGGCTTAGCTACAACCAATCAACCAACCTGCAAGAGAAAATAAATAAAAAGGACTTATGCATGCTAACTGAAAGGTAACATTGTTAGTTTTCAAAACAACAGCCGTCATTAAATTACAATCATGTACATTGCAGTATTGATTGTCAAATAAGGAATGTGTGGCAATGAGAGTCGATACGATAGGCACCTAAGCTCGGACATCGGGACATTACAATATTTATTGGTCACCATTCTAAAATTATATGCATTGTGCCAGTTCCAGGTCATTATTTACTTTTCACTAAAACATTGAGATGCCAAGGCGCACTCAATAATGAGTGGTAGGAACAATATGTAGGTACATGTAACCCATCACAAACATGATAATCAATTCTGTTATCTTCAACCTTGCATTAATCTATAACAGAAAGAAATAGTAATATCCCAACAATTTTCAATTAATACCACTTGACGAAGACGCAATCCCATATCAATACTGCACTTGTTGAGTATTGTGGTGAGATCTGGTCCAAATGGCTATATTTTGATTAAATAAATACAGAAAGTTGTGCATTTAAGGCTGGAACTTGTATGTATATACATGTCTCAGAAGAAAATAATAATAATTATATCAGTTGCCTTTACAGGAATTTCGGGCATGCGCATATATCAGCAAGTATGCATGTAGGTGTGCAAGCGCAAAATTAGCAACATGGGCTTTAGTATATGTTTTAAGTACAGATGTGAAGAAAAGCACATAGAGATGATTGGCGGCAACAAAATGCCATGATTGATATACAACAAAACCAATAATGAATAAAAATAAAACTGAGATACGTTGAGAGCTGTGAACATATTATTGAGAAAGGGGTTGGGCCATCCGCGGTTTTGAAGTTGCCCAAAACACACGTTAAGAGCTGTGAACATATTGAGAAAGGGTAACCATACCGCGGTTTTGAAGTTGCCCAAAACACTAAAGACGCGGTCAAATGTGACAATAGTTGTGTACTGGTAATGGGACACACCGCGGTTTCGGCTACTTAAGCATCGTTAGTTACCCTTTAGGTTTGACAAAGCCAAAGGGAATTACTGTTATTTTGCAACTATTTTGAGTTTGCAGCTTTGGCCCAACACAGCTAAAACATTTGTCCCCATGTCTATTAGATTTTCACTAATATCATCACCGCCTCGATCTAATAGTTTTGCGAAGTTGATGGCTGCTTTGATGATATTGTTACGACCTAGCCTGGCAGCGGAGAACACTCTGTTTGGAATCCCACCGCTGCCACCACTTTTTATGTTACGACCTAGCCTGGCAGCGGAGAACTTCTCTGTTTGGAATCCCACCGCTGCCACCACTTTTTATGTTACGACCTAGCCTGGCAGCGGAGAACTTCTCTGTTTGGAATCCCACCGCTGCCACCACTTTTTATGTTACGACCTAGCCTTGCAGCGGAGAACTTCTCTTATATTAGCATCCCACCGCTGCCACCACTTTTTATGTTACGACCTAGCCTGGCAGCAGTGAACTTCTCTTCTCTTCCGTAAATATCGGCAAGCTCGGGCTCAGGCTGACACTACAGCGAGAGGTCGGGCTGCCAACACGATGCTCAAGACTTGCAGTCTAGGCCTCGTTTGTAGGATCTTTGTGGTCTTCAGAAACGGAATATAACTTTAAAATCTAAGCTTAATGGGAATGAAATGAGACTAAAGACATGGCTTGGTGAAACAAATTGTGCATCTTTAATGATAAAATAAACTTTCAAATATGTAACAAATGATGTTTCATTCCGCCTATTGGGAAAATAGCTGCTCATTCGGCTTACGAAGTGTTTTCGTGGTGTAGGTACCTGATTGTTAGTTTGGTTTTTTCCCACCTTGGTTTTTGGAGTGGGAGTCTTTTTCTGATTGCGCCTTTTCCTGATCTTTGCCTACTTGTACTTTTTTTTTCTATATGACCAATGTAATGAAATATTTAATTTACACGAACGGATGTTGGCACGAAAAATGACAAAACAACCACTTACATGCTATCAGTGATCAATCAAATGAAAATGGCTTTTATCTATGAAAAACAGTGATGTTTAATCTATTTAAGATGAAAAATGTGCTGAATACTTGATAAATAACTATTTATGACACTTTAAGAAAAGCCTTAACTTGTTATAAATTTTACACTTAGTTTTGGTAAGATAACTTTTGTGAAAAGCTTTACTTGTATTTTAGGAATATAAATAAAAATCAAATTTGACTTGCAAAAGCAGAATTTGGTAATTCTGGGTCCTAGACTAAATTATTATAATGAAGAAAGAATTTATTTAATTAATTTCTATGCAATTTTGATCGAAATATAGCGAAAATAAGCCAAAATAAAAATCAGAAAACTGAGACAACGAAACGCACGTCTGTTCTCAACGAAAGAAAAATCTGAAGACCCTGGGAAAACTTATGCACTCGCTTTTATATCCCCAGATTCCCGTATCCCCGACCCCTGAGTAAAATCGCCTGGGATCCCAGATCCCGGGCCAAAACACTCAGGGATTCCCAGCACCCACGACAAAATCCGCTGGGGTCACCTGATCCCGGCCTAGAAAACCCTGGGAAGATGCCGCACATTTGACTTTGTCGATGCCCGCCATCTTGGATTTTGCCGAAAAATAAATACATACACTTGACTTTATGCAGAAAATTAAAGGTCTTCCTGAATGAAGTTTACTATAAAAATGACACCAAAATGATCCCGAATAATTTATCTAAATGACTGATATGGTGAGAAAACTTGATTCTGTACCGATTAAGTAAAACTGGCTGCTACAAAATTGACAAAGTAGAAATGACTGTGGACAGTTTTGATTGATACGCCTGATCGATTACACAAATCAATACCCAAAATGCACCACTGACACAGCAACAAAATGGAAGTAAAATGACATGTGAGGCTTTTGATCTGCCCAATTTTGGATAAATAAACAAGTCAGACACGCAAATTATGGATTAAAATACTGCAAAACAGCGGGTAAAAACTTTGTCTACAAAAATGCCGAGTGTCATTTATGCAAACCAAGCACAAACCCAATTTTGAGCCATGCACATGAAAAATGAACGATCAGGTGATTTGTAAACAATCAAAACATACAGCCTGGAAGTTGGGTCACATCAATATTGATCTAATAGGGTATGGACTGATTCACTCTGATTTGTAGAAAGATATGGACAGTTACCAAGGCGATGAACATCTTGTGATTATCTTCCGTTATACCATCAATAAAGGTACATCCTCGGCCAAAGCCTCATATATATTTAATGGACCGGTTCCTTCTTTTCATGTTAAACCTTATATTAATGTTCTTAAAGATTGAGTCAGTCTTCCGTTTCTTATTCGGTGGCTCCATGGCGTCAGTGCACACAATGATGTTATTCCTATTATTGTAATGCCAATGATACGAACGTTAAATTATTTTTGTATCCTGTTGGGCCTAAAGAACTAGAATGGCCTCTTGCTCCTCCAGGCAAAGCTTCTACGCTACTGACTGATCATCTAATATTTTTGTTGTCATGAGATCCTAATTGTGTTTACCTTGCCATAGACTAGAGGCAACGTTCCGACATGAAGACAAACAACATGTTTGTCATTTTGAGCCACATTCATTGTTTTAGAATTCTTACCATTATAAATAACGAAAAGATAATGCTGTTGTTGTTGAGATGAGATGTTTCAGCACAAATCTGCGACGTAAAAATGATAGTTCGTGGGAAAAATGGCCTAACTACTACTGGAATTGATCCGCATTTGGAAAAAGTCCATTACATCGAGGAAAATTTTTACAAACATCGAACAGACTTTTAATAAGCTCTATAGATTCCTATGCTGCCTTAATTAGCAAATCATTAAAACGAAGTATTTCAGGCCAGAAAGGCGTTTTTTCTTGTAATTATTCCTGCGTATGAATATTCTTTTTACAATCAACAAAGGTGAACATTTTTATATGTTCATTTCTCTTAAACTTAAAGGATCTCAGGGGCTCATGTGCTCCCACCCCGGGGCAATATACATGTATATCTCCATAATATTCAAAGGTCTTCTCCTCTGAAACCGCTTGGCCAGTAAAAGCCAAATTTTATGTGAAGCATCTATAGAATGGGGGAATCAATGTGTATATAAATAATTTAGGTCACATGACCAAGATGGCTGTCATGCCCATATACGGTAAAAACCTTTAAAAAATTTTCTCCGGAACTGGTGGACCGATTTCAAAGAAACTTGGCATGAAGCATTGATGGCCAAAGTACTACAATGTGTATATAAATCATGACCCTGTGGTGACCTTGACCTATTTTACAACAAGGTCAACATAGGTCGCCTATGCTTTTAAATGGGGAAAACTTCAAAAAGGTCATTTGAGGTGAAAATCTTGCAGGAAATGGTTAGTAGGACTGAATATTAATGATTCTATAAAAAAGTTGGACCCAAGGGCTTATATGGCCCCACCCCGGGGCAATATACATGTATATTACCATAATATACAAACATCTTCTCCTCTGAATCTGCTTGGCCAATTAAAGCCAAATTTTATATGAAGCATCCTTAGGATGGGGGAAACATTGTGTATATTAATAATTTAGGTCACATGACCAAGATGGCCGCCATGCCCTTATATGGTAAAAACCCTTCAAAAACCTTCTCTGAAACCAATAGACTGATTTCAAGGAAACTTGGCATGAAGCATCGATGGCTAAAGTACTCCAATGACCCTGTGATGACCTTGACCAAGTTTATGGCAAGATCAACATGGGTTGCCAATGCATTTGAATGGGGAAAACTGTTAAAATGTCATTTGAAGGGAAAAGCCAGCGGGGAATTGGCAAACGGACAGAATATTGATTATTCTGAAAAAAGAAAATGGCCATAGGGCTTCATCTGCCCCTGCACTGGGGTTAAATACCATAATATTCAAGCATGTTTATTGTATAGGCAGCAGATGTCAGGTGAGCGTTTACAGGACCATTGGTCCTCTGGTTTATTTACTCGACAAAATTTCAGCTGCTCTCCATTGAAGATATTGATCTCTTCTGTTTCTTGATCGACAGTTTCGTTTCAAATAAAACAATTTTCTGAACTAGCAACGATTGGTATGATAAGCAAGTTTCCACTTTCTCAAAATATATCAAAGGGGCTTCAGTCGCTATAATTGCAACTCAGTTTAATTGTACAACTTGAGAACATTTTAGCTGTCCTCTTCATTGAAGATATGGATCTCTCCTGGTTCTTGATCGCCAGAGTCATATAGCTGTTTAGTTACAAGACTGAAATAAAGCAGCTAGTGCTTCTTTGTTCAGAACTTCTTGCAGATGGTATGCCGCAAGGTATTAGTCTGCTTGGGAAGCCAATTTTTGTCTCTAGTACATGTAACGATAATTAATATTGTTTCTCCGATCCAAAAAAAAATAGGATTTTGTCATGACTTATGCAAGCCGAACAAAACCGCCAGCTATTACAGAGAAGCAAATAAATATTTTCATGTAAACTATGACGTTAAGAATCATTTTAAGCAAACAGAATATAATAAGAAAGTTATTTTGAGTATAAAACAATTTTTGAGCTAACAGCGATTGTTATGATAAGTAGGTTTCGACTTTCTCAAATTATAATAACAAAGGTGCCTCAACTCGGTTTAACTGTACGTAGTTTTAACTGGAGGGAATTTCAGCTGCTCTCTTTATTGAAGATATGGATATATCGATTATTGATATTGTTTTTCCGATCCTAAAACTAGGAACTTTGTCATGAGTTATGAAAGCCAAACAAAATCACCAGCAACATTGTATAACAGAGAAGAGAATAGTTTCATGTTAACTATGACGTTGAGAATCATTTCATGCAAACAGAATATAATAATAAAGTTATTTTGTGTATAAAACAATTTTCTGAGCTAACAGCGATTGTTATGATAAATAGGTTTCGACTTTCTCAAATTGTAACAAAGGTGCCTCAGTCGCTATAACTGCAACTCGATTTAACTGGAAGAAGTTTTAATTGGAGGAAACTTCAGCGGCTCTCTTTATTGAAGATATGGATCTCTCCTGATTCTTGGTCGACAGTTTCGTATAACTGTTAAGTTTGTGATTGGAAGAAAGCAGCCAGTATTTCTTTGATCAACACTTCTTGCAGATAGTATCCTGTTAGGTATTTATGTGATTTGAAAGCTAGGTGGAGGGCAAGTATTTTCAGTGAACTTTTGCATCAAGCCGCATTGTCAGAGAAAAGATGGATCTGGCTCATATTTGGTACAATTTGGTATTTTATTTCACAACATCAGATATTACAGCTTTGGTGGTTGCTTCATCCTGGATGGTTTTCTCTTTGAAGATATGAATATGCGTTACTGATTCAAAACGTTGTTACACTTTTATTAAAGTCACACAAATATGCCAGTTTAATCCCCTCTTGGCAAACCAATCCACAGACCATTCACGATACTTTCTGTGCAAGAATTTAACGGCCCAGTCCAGTGTGTTACGCACATCCTTTTCTTTCTTGTTTTTAATTACACCAGTTCCTGCCTTTTCTTGGTTTTTGCGCGAACTTTAGATTTGAAAGCGACTTCGAATTTTGTCCTCAAGTCCAATTATCGATAATACATACTGTTTCTACAATCCTAAAAATAGGAATTTTGTCATAACTTATGCAAGCCAAACAAATTATTATCTGTAACAGAGAAGAGAATTAATAGTTTATGTTGACTATGATGTTAAACACCATTTCAAATAAACAATGATGTTAAAGTTAATTTAAGAATAAAATAATTTTCTAAACAAGCAACGATTGCTATGATAAGCGAATTTCCACTTTCTCAAAATATAACAAAGGGACCTCAGTAACCATAACTGCAACTCGATTTCGTGTGCGTAGATATAACTGGAAGAAATTTCAGCTGCTCTCTTCATTGAAGATATGAATCTCTTCTAACTGATATGTTATTGATTTGAATAAAACAGCTAGCGCTTCTTTGTGTAACACTTCTTGCAGGTAGTATCCTGTTAGGTATTTATCTGTTTTGAAAGATAAGTGGAGGGCAAGTATTGTCTGGGAACTTTTGTAGCAAGCAGCATTGTCAGAGAATAGATGCATTTGGCGCCATTTGTTGAAGGTCTTTAACAGCATCAGTCATGGTGGATGCTGCATCTTGGTTGAAGATATGCGTTACTGATTCAAAGTGCCGTTTCACTTTCATTGTCACACAAATATGCCAATTTAATCCCCTCTTGGCAAACCAATCCACAGACCCTTCACGATACTTTCTGGGCAAGAATTTCATGGCCCAGTCCAGTGTGACCAGCACACCTTTTTCTTTCATGTTTTAATTCCATCAGGTCTTGCCTTTTCTAGGTTTTTGCGCGAACTTTAGATTTGAAAGCGACTTCAAATTTAAAGTAAGTCCATTTATCGATAATTAATATTGATTCTCCGATCCTAAAAATAGGAATTTTGTCATGACTTATGTGAGTTATAACAGAGAAGAGAATAAATAGTTTTATGTTGACTGACGTTAAGCATCATTTCAAACAAACAAGATATGAGCCTGTGCATGAAATAATCAATAATTTGGGGTCCGACCATGTCAGACACAAAACGGGTCGTGCAGCTAAAGAAGGAATGTTTGTGGAGTTTCACCCATTTAAAAAGAATGATAGCGGTTCTCTGACTGAACGGAAAACGTTTCCCCCACTGTAAGAATTATTATCAGCAGCAAACAGCCGATCAGAGGTTCGGGTAGCACGCGCATCGTGATATACTGGGTGTACTCATACTGGCTTTCTTGGGTGGTTATATTTGAAGCACGGTTTGGATGTCATGACATCTTAATTTTGGGTAAAAGTCCCATAAAACAAAGACACCGTTCCGACATAACCCATAGCTGTTGAATGGGACGTTAAGGATCAATTCAAACATACATGGCATTTATTTTGTGCTGGTAGGCGTTTAATTCCTTCAAAATAGTAGTCACCTCTTAATTAAAATTTACTTTTTTTCTGTTGAAAGGGTGGTGGGAATGTTGGCTCCCGCCCATTGCAGCCTAAATGAATATATGTGCTTTTTGTGCCTCCAGACAAAGTTTTTACGCTTCAAACTGGCCATCTGATTACTGATTAACCGTTCAGATTCAACAGAAAATATGTACAAAGACGTTTATACAGTTTTTCTCTGCATTATTATTCAATCCAATAGAAAACAATTTACACTCGGAATTTCGAAACCGTGACTGACCATCTGATTACTGGTTAACCGTTCAGATTCAACAGAAAATATGTACAAAGACGTTTATACAGTTTTTTCTCTGCATTTTTATTCAATTCAATAGAAAACTATTTACACTCGGAATTTCGAAACCGTGATATGTATTTTGAATCAGCGCTAATGCTCCTGATGTTAGCGAATGAAACACCCATCCGTTTTGGACAGGGGTATGTTGCATACACCACATTTGAAGGAAGTTTAAACTGATCCACCCTTTTGTGCGCTGAACACTGGACGCGGGTTTTCTTTCTCACTCTACGCGTACCAGTTGATGCTGTCTTAGATTTACCTCGGCGGTTACCGGTCTTGCTGCACGCACATTGCCCTTGATCCAGTTACCCTCTTACGAGACGCGAAACCAGCTCTTAAGCCTTCGGCAACTTGCAGTTGACAGTTCGGGTGACAGTACCGCAGGGGGGACTTTGGCAGAGGTTGGTTAGTTGTATGGTAGATCCTGTAGCAATGTCGAGACAGTAATGTAGAACATACTTCCACCACTTATTGTTTTCCCTACCAGTGGAATAGTAAGCCCTGTGCTGGACAGCGAGATCAACGAAATTCATATGCTGGTTGTAGCAGAATGATTTCTACTGACATTTTTGTCTCAGTGGTAGTCATAGGATGACTAACTATTTTGTAAGCCTTTCCTTAATCTAAAATATGTCAATGGAACCCGTTTACAAGATATCTTCTGTCTCGTAGAATAACTTTACCGATAAGTATGTTTGTTTTCTTGAAGAAGGTTGGAATGTTAACAGTGGCATCCTGGGAAGCAAACATAATTTGCACATTGAACCCCTTATCCACCATAACCGATTCTCCAGATTCACACATTGAAACTATGTTGCATTTCTCATCAATTTGTCACTAGTAGAACCACCAAACAGGAGAAACAAAAGATGTCACCTGGCGTTACTCTAATTTATGTTTTCACATTATTACGGTTTTGTAGGTTAATAAGGTCGACTGTTGAGCCCTCGGAGCTTTAGGCTTCTTGATAGGACACTGTTCCATCTATGATTACTTGAGTGGTAGGAAACTTTGCCTTGAAATCTGATGGGTTAAAGTACCTGACGAGGCAGCGGGACGGCCATATATTTATTTCTTGCCACAGTCTGTGCATAAATCCTGGTGTAATCTGTGTTTTTCAATGTAGCCTCTGAAATGTTAAATATTATGGATCAACTCATAATTAGTGATTAGGCGGCCCCCGTTGCCGAGCGGTTGAGAGCGCTGTTTCTTAATCACTCGATCATCTCACCGCTGTGTCTGGTGTGGGTTCGAGCCCCGCTCTGGCCACATGTGAAACAAGCTAAGTTCTGCTTGCGGGTGTGTCAGGTGGTTTTTTCACGGGGTTCTCCCGTTTTCGCCCCACCTACTGATTGGCCCGTCTCATATGAGCTGAAATAATCTTGAAAGGGACGTAAAACTGAATCCTAAAAAAATAATTATTAATTAGTGTATCTCCTGAGTTTCATTAGTGTTATAAAGAACTGATTCTTAACTGAAATTATTACAATATTGTGGTATATATCACTAAGACAGTAATCTGCTGGACCCAGAGTACTCAGCACAAGCATAAGTTTGACATATGATTCCAAACCGGTGTAAAAATGCATAGCGTTATCATTAGATTTGAAATTCTGTAAGCTGTACCTTGGTGTTGGCTCAGTCCGTGTACCATATAGCATATTTATATCAGCAGTTACGCAGGCTACAAGATTATTTTATCATTTGAAGAGGACGACGGGCTGTATTATCTGTGCGGCGAAAACAAAAATGTCAATTAGCTGCACGCCCTCATCACCGTGTAAACATCTAAATATATTGTTGGCATTCTCAAGCAGTGGCTCATATATAACTATTGTATGTACCCAGAAGGGCGTATAGTGTATTGGGTACATGCACAAAGGTTGGAATTAGGATTATAGATACTGATATCAAATACATTATGAAATAATAAAACAAACAGTTTCAATACATAATATTTTATTCTATAAATATATTTCATGTATTCTGACTATATCTCGTCATCAAAATGGCAGACTTCCACCAAGAAATGGCCAATGATGGCCTTGTAAACAGCTGCCTTACAGGCCACGACCATCTTGCCAACCGGTTATTAAAATATTTATTACAATATAGTGTTCTTTTTCTCTATTCAAGATAACAATGTAAAAAGGTACAAGTAGGCAAAGATCAGGAAAAGGCGCAACCAGAAAAAGATTCCCACTCCAAAAACCAAGGTGGGAAAAAACAAACTAACAATCAGGTACTTATACCATGAAAACATATCGTAAGCCGAATGAGCAGCTATTTTCCCAATAGGTGGCCACTCAGTTACCTTAACTAAAAATATGAAACATACATAAGGCGCCAACAGCACAAAAAATTTAAACGCCAAGACATAAAACAAAAAGAACCACCACAGAATTATCGCCTTGAAACGATCAGTAACACAAAGTTACTACATCATCCATAGTGCAGATTATATTATTTCTTTAGGTCCTTTGAGATCAGTTAGAATATTCAGAGTTCTAAAAATTGTACTTTTAGAGCCATCTTCTAAACATTGTTTCAGTTATTTGACCACGTTTAGGCATGCGTCTTTGATTTAGACTAACGTATTTTTTTTAAATTGCAGTATATTTATCTGGCTATCAGCGCCGGTTTATAAAGGGTCACTGATGAGGGTTCAGTACCCGAAATTGCGCAATATGGCCCATAATACCTCCCTTTGAACGTTTTCACTGCTTCCAAAGGTTCAAGCTTTTATATTTTATTAAATCGATTTTACATGGCCATAACCTCACCCTCAGCTTCTGCAGTGGTTCATAACATTTAGTTAGTTCTTCGGTCCTGGTAGTGAATCTCTAACTAGTCAATGAATCATCAAGAACAAACAAATAAATCAATCATGATAAACATCCTGATGAATCAAACACCAGGACTCACAGATTCAGTAACCTGCTCGACGATTGAGATATCGGGGCGCCGAATAACTTACTCAATCCGGAGCAAAAGAAAAACATCAGTTGGACCCCGTTGGGCCAAGCAACAGACAAGAAGCTCCGGTCCCAACCAACTAAAATAAATAGCTTTAAGTCGGGGCCATCATAGAGTCTGATGCCCGACCCACCGGCGTGCAATTAAAGAAGGCAGCATAGTTATCAACCATGATTGGGTTAAAAACTAAGCATGCAGACTGTCGCATAACATTCAAGTTATAACCTATACGTCTGGAACGTGTTTTGATTTTTCAAAACTGAAAAGAAAAATCATTTCTTCCTATAAGTTTCCTAAATTTGTAAACCAAGTCACAATACGATTCTGGTTCCGAAAGGCCCTCATTTAAAAGCGTCTTTAAACCAAGATTATATTTGGAAATCAATTCATAGTGCCTACGATAAAATTTAGAAAATGTTTTTTGAAGTTTATGATACCGATAGCCAACTAAAATAAGAAAGCGTACCGATTTTTCACACACAAACATGACAGAGTGACCTCACATAATTTAGATAACGCTTTTCTACCCCCTTCATGTTCAACTTCAAAGAGATATTCCAGAAACTTGAAGTGTTTCCGATACTGCATGAAACCAAGTGTAGGGTCCCAGAAAAACATACGCAGGAAACCAAGTGTAATTTCGTTACACTTGCTCGTAAATGTTCTCTTTCATTCTTCCTCATTTTCTTTGATTCTAGAGTTCAATGCTTCAATCTCTTGTTTATGTGCTGCTTTTATTTGTTCACATACCTTAACTGCATACCTTTAGTCAAATCAAACAACTTCAATTGCATATCCTTAATTGACTATTGAATTTAATGTGACTCTATTTTCCTTATCATTTAAGGGTGGTCGGTGGTAAAATGGACACTGCCTATTGGTGCCTAAAGAAATAGATGGGCTGCTTGTGCCTCAAGGCAAAGCTTATAATCTGATTACTGGTTAACCGTTCAGGTCTGAAGTTCTGAACCTGCCCAGGAAAAGTGTGTTCTGTCAAACGTTCCATACATATAAGCATTATTGGGTTAGTTTGGTGGTTATTTTTGAAACACTTTCTAGCTGTCATGACGTCCTTATTTTTGTAACAAGTCCCATAAAATTGGGGCAACGTCCAAACATGACCATAGCTGTTTTTTTAACTTAAGCATCAATTCAAACAAACAGTACCTTTCTCCTTTTGATTCATACAGATTTCAATACTTTTTAATACACATTTTCAAACGTATTCCATAAGCTTAACGACACTATTCTCAGTAATGTTTAACCTGGATTTAAGCACATTGAATTCAGTGATCAGTTCAGAAGCTGTCTGTTCATGAGTTAGAATTCCCAATTAATCCTGACACTCAAAAGCGCAAAATCCCGCATGTTTTCTTGTATTTTATATACATGTTTCAGCCTTAGTTTTGTAACATTATGTAATCTTTGTTTGGAAGCAGGACCATCTTACTACATTAATTATCATTATAAATACATTACCCCATTGTACTATAAAATATTACATAGTTTTGCTGACAACCCTTTTCTCAGGCGTCAGCTATTGCTTCGGAGTTAGCTATTTCACTCTGGCGTTGGTCAGATTATCGATAACTGGCATTCGGCGTGTTGTAATACTACCGTTGATGCAAAAATCAGTTGAACATAGATCATGCAATCTTAGAACATGTCTCAAGGCATTTTATATGTCTTTCTACAACTTATTGATTCCCCAAACAGGAACTTTGTCCTTTATGTGTTGTAGCACTGAACTATCTCCGTCTAGGCAAAATTAATTTTCTATAAAAATTAACATGCAAAACCACACTCTTTATAAATCCTTGTTGTTGAAATTCCAAAATATTTCTTTGATTTTTAATTAATATTAATTTTATTTTTATAATGTTTTCTTATATATAAAATGTGAACTGGAAAATAATTTAAAAAAAACAACTGATAGCAATCCTGCGTAAGACAAAATGATACCCCCGCCCCTTAAAATAGGTCAAGGGCATCAGAGGTCCTGATGCTTGCGTGAAGGGTATGTAAGTGATGATTGTCATGCTAGGATCTACTTTTACAGCAAATCAAGTTATGCTAGCTTGTAAATGAATATTCTTGAAGTGTTTGGAGAGTAAAATATGTGTAACGGGCAAGGGTCATTAAGTATAATGAAAAGAAATGTCAATGACAATAAAATGAAGGCATGCGTTTTAAGATGTCAAGAAAAAAAAAATGATAATTTAATATGCAATGTATAATTGGAGATGTTGTGAAAATTATACTTCATGTAACAATTTACAAAGACACTTGTACATTAAATATAGCATCAGGTTCTGTTTGTGTTATAAACAGATGTCGAGGGCAATTCAGATGCAAGGTTTTATTCTAAAAGCTATTATAGATACATTCAAATTATAGTTCAAAACTATGTCACAGTTAATTAGTGTGAAATATAGGTCAAGGGCCACAATCTGAAGGCCATTTCAAAATAATGTAAAATTAATGTTTTCTCTCTTGCGTAAATTACAAATGCTGTAAAACTAACAATGTAATTTGCTGACAGACATATTGATGGAAATTTGAATTTTCAACAATATAGCACCTTGCTACAATAAAATTATTCTTCACATTTGTTAACAATTAAAGAAAAAACATTTTGCCTCACCTCCAACAAAATGCATTTATCTGACACCGTGCTTGCTTTACCTCTACAATTATGTCTGACTATTGACTGAGCACTCTCATTCCAGGTCTTATAGCAATCGTGCTGTCTAGGCTCAACATTTTGGTTTGAGCCTGGCTACATATGTAGCACAGTCTATTACGAACACCAATATGCAAACGTTTTTGGTCTTTTGTCCAAATATGACAGCAACACCACCCATATCATTGTAGGTATGCTTATGGGACCTTTTGGACCAACCCCCATCACACACCACGGTTATGGCAGGCACACCTATGTATACAAAAGGTATATCATAAATTTCAGAGAGTTTCTGATAAAATTTAAATTTGAAAATTTAAATTGATAATGATTATCATAAAATTAGCTGAGTGGGTTAATGAACGAACATGGAGCAAAGACCCTGGCTTTAATTAGTTTTATTATTACCATCTGACGACCTGACAATAAATACAGATACATGTAGTTTGGTGCATTATAGACATGATCGAGAAAGACGGCCATCTTGGTTATGTTGAGAATCACCAAAACACACACTAATTCTGATTCACAAAACAATACTAACTAAGCAATGTAGTTTTTCATGTTTTTGCACATTGTTGGAAAATTGTTTTAAAAATCCTATCAGAAAAACTAGAGAACGGAACACCAAGGGGGCGATTTAACTATGCCATGGGGATTTCTGGCTTATTCACCCTGTGATGCAACCAAATACGTTGAGGCAAAGATTGAATGCATGACAAAGTATTGCTGTTTTTAGAAAATGGATGTCTTGGCCAACAACCTAAATCAAAGCAGAGCCCACTATATCTGCCTTACAAACATCACAATCCATTTTACCATGCACGGTGTGATGTTGCATCAATATGTGCTGTAACATACATGGTATACACTTTTGCTAAGAGACTTATTGTACATACCATACATAGTTGATGACATGCCTTGACAGTCTATATGAAACCAGACATTGCATGTGTCGCAATAAAATCCCGCGGCCATCCCTTCCAACGCAAACATCACACAATCCACATGGAAAGTGAGGATTCTGGACCAGGATTTGTTTCGGTGTCCCAGGAGTAACTTATCAACAAGGTAAAATATATAAGTGGATGAGCTTACCAGAGTGATGATCTTTAAACCTGACACGACCTTAAAATAGAAACAATGCAAAAGGGTGGTACATGAGCCATACGTTGTTGGTCAATCGCTGTTCCAAGGTGTATGCTAGAGTAAACTGGAAATAAGTTAGCTGGGAGTCTCCCAATGTCATTGTCCTGTTAATTCCAAAAATGTGTCAATCTGGTGGCTAACAGCAAGCCAGCAACAAAGATGAGCATGTCAAATAAAGGATGCTTCATCTTTCTGTTATTTGTGACCTCTTGTGATATAGGGGGGGGGAGGTTACGATATATGTTGCTGGGAAATTCTCCTGTCTAACCAAATCAACAATTGAGTACATTCAATCCTAAGCTTATAGGTTACCTACATTGATTTTTAATTTGTTGTTTCGGGTTTAGTCCGCAGGAGCCGGAAGTAACAAAGAACCCGTGTTGATATAGATTTATCTGGTGTTGATATAGATTTAACCGGTGTTGATATAAGGTCTGCAAGACTAATTTATATGGGCCAGTAGAAATCAAGCACTTCTAAATAAACAGCAAAAACTTTCATTTGGGCAGAGTTATTAGACTATTTATTATTTGTCCATTTCAGTGTTTCTTGTATCTTGTAAGGTATTTATCTGATTTGAAAGCTAAGTGGAGGGCAAGTATTGTCTGAGAGCTTTTGTAGCAACCAGCATTGTCAGAGATAAGATGGATCTGGCCCAGATTTGGCACCGTTTGTTGTAGGTCTTTAACAATATCAGTTATTACAGCTATGGTGGTCGCTGCATCCTGGATGGTCTTTGAAGATATAAATATGCGTGACTGATTCAAAGTACTGTTGCACTTCCATTTACGTCACACAAATATGCCAATTTAATCCAATCCACAGACCCTTTACGATACATTCTTGGCAAGAATTTCATAGCCAAGTTCAGTGTGACCAGCACACCCTTTTCATTCGTGGTTTTAATTCCATCAGTTCTTGCCTTTTTCTTGATTTTTGCGAGATTTAAAATCGATCTATAATTTTGTCCTGAAGGCCAATTATCGATAAGGAATACTGTCTCTACAATCATAAAATTAGGATACACTTTTGACTGGCTGCAGATGGCGACATCGGACCATCGAACTTAAGTCTGTGACTCATTTGTGGGTCTCGCGCCGCCAAGCCATTAGCTGTCATCATTGATAACCGGAAAATGAAACTAAAACAACAACAAACATGTGTATCACTATCCGCCATTTTCTTTCTTACCCATTGCGTTGAAATTGCCTTATAACTTATTGCCTTATAACTTAAATGTTATGCGACAGTCTGCATGCTTAGTTTTTAACCCAATCATGGTTGATAACTATGCTGCCTTCTTTAATTGCACGCCGGTGGGTCGGGCGTCAGACTCTATGATGGCCCCGACATAAAGCTATTCATTTTAGTTGGTTGGGGCCGGAGCTTCTTGTCTGTTGCTTGGCCCACCGGGGTCCAACTGGTGTTTTTCTTTTGCTCCGGAGTTAGTAGGTTATTCGGCGCCCAGGGATCTCCATCGTCGGGCAGCTTACTCAGTCTGTGAGTCCTGGTTTTTGATTCATCAGGATGTTTATCATGATTTATTTGTTTGTTCTTGATGATTCTTTGACTAGTTAGAGATTCACCACGAGGACCGAATAACTAACTAAATGTTATGAACCACTGCAGAGGCTGAGGGTGAGGTTATGGCCATGTAAAACCGGTTTAAGCCCGCCAGTAACTTTGTGTTACTGATCGTTCCAAGTCGATACTTCTGTGGTGGTTCTTTTTGTTTTATGTCTTGGTGTATAAAAAATTTTTTGTGCTGTTGGCGCCTTATGTATGTTTTCATATTTTAGTTAAGTTAAGGTAACTGAGTGGCCACCTATTGGGAAAATAGCTGCTCATTCGGCTTACGATATGTTTCATGGTATAAGTACCTGATTGTTAGTTTGGTTTTTTCCCACCTCGGTTTTTGGAGTGGGAATCTTTTTCTGATTGCGCCTTTTCCTGATCTTTGCCTACTTGTACCTTTTTAACCTACACTCTCGTGCCTTAGCCAGTGCGATTACGTTTACCAGCGTGAATTTAGGCGGTGGCGGATACGGACATCGAAATTTGGTTGATCAAAATAAAAATGGGGTCGTCTCAAAATCAAAGTCATTGGATAATGAAATGACATTTTATGCGTACATGTATCAATTGACTTCACATTATTAGACAAATATTTAATTATTAAACCAATCTAATTCTTCCTGCACACAAGACCGTTTCATATTGTCACAACGCGGGGCAATGCCCTGCGATGGTGTCTCCGTAACACAATTTAAATTCTATTTTTAGATGAAAGAGTTTGTGCTCGGCATTTACGAACGTGTAGAAAGAGAACTAATTGAAGGAATGTTTTTGGAGTTCAAACATTTTAAATAAAATGGTAGCGGTGCTCTGCCTGAATGGAAAACGTTTCTCCCAATGTAAGAATTTTCATCAGAAGCCAACAGCCGATCAGATGATCGGTTGGCAAGCGCTTCCAGATATACTAGATTCATACTGTCTTACTTGTGGATGGTTGTATTTCAATGTCTTTTGGATGTTCCGATATCCTTATTTTGGGTAATCAACATCTTAATACAAATTTTAACAACGGATCCGAATTGGCATCGACAAAGCAAGATATAGCAGACACTTTGGCATCACAATTTTGTTCAAATTCATCAACAAGCCTTTAGTCAAAGGAATTTCAAAAATACAAAAAAAAAGAACAGGAAAAAGTTAAATTTTATGTCATCTAATAATGAAGAATATAATACATCATTTAATTTAGATGAACTGAATGATGCTATCAGTAAAGCCCATGATACAGCAACAGGTCCCGACGAAGTTCACTATCAAATGCTTAAACATCTTCCTCCTAGCTCACTTCTAGCTCTATTAGAAATATTCAATGATATGTGGGGAAACTGGGAAGTTTCCCGAAAGTTCGGAACTAGCCACTGTTATACCAATTCCTAAACCAGGAAAAGATCACACAGAACCTAACAATTACATACCAATAGCACTTACAAGTTGTCTTTGTAAGACCTTAGAGAGAATGATTAATGTTAGACTCGTCTGGCACTTAGAAAGTAACAATCTTATTTCACCTGTTCAGTCGGGTTTCCGATCTGAACGAAGTACCAATGACAATTTGGTAAGACTGGAAACATTCATACGAGATGCATTTGTTGCTAAAGAGCATGTGGTGGCCGTGTTTTTCGACTTGGAAAAAGCTTATGAGACCACTTGTAGGAATGGCAATTTACGAGATCTCCATGATCTCGGAATTAGAGGCAGATTAGCTACATTTATAGAAAGCTTCCTTGCGGATCGATTGATCCAGGTTCGAGTTGGATCGACTTTATCCGAACAATTTGATCAGGCACAGGGTGTCCCACAAGGGGGCATTCTGTCTACAACATTATTCAATATCAAGATCAACAGCATAATGGACTGTTTGGATCCTAAACAGATGGTTCATTGTATGTAGATGACTTTTGCATGTGCTATAGACCGAAAAGTATGAGAACTATTGAAATACACTTACAGCAGTGTATAAACAGAATAGAAAAGTGGGCTTCGCATAATGGTTTTAAATTTTCCAAGTCGAAAACACAATGTGTACAATTCTGTCAGCTACGGAAAGTACATGATGATCCTGAACTTTACTTATATGGATCTCTTATTCCAGTGGTTGAAGATTTTAAATTTCTAGTAGTTCTATTTGATCGAAAGCTTTCCTTTATACCGCATATCAAGTATTTAAAGGCAAAATGTCTAAAAGCATTAAAACTTACTAAAGGTTTTATCGCATACCGACTGGGGTGCTGACCGCACTGTCCTTCTGCAGCTATATCGGTCAATTATTCGTTCGAAGTTGGATTACGGATCCATTGTGTATGGATCAGCTAGAAAATCATACCTGAGTATGCTTGATACAGTTCACTACCAAGGACTAAGACTAGCTCTTGGGGCTTTTTGAACGTCACCTGTTGAGAGCCTCTATGTTGAGGCAGAAGAACCATCACTATATTTGCGTCGAGAAAAACTTACTCTTCGGTATGCCATCAGACTTGCAGCAAACCCCTCTAATCCTGCACATAAGGTAACTTTCCCACCATATATTTCTGACGAGCTCTTACAGCTTTACAAAAGTAAACCAAATGCTATCAGGTCTTTTGGTTTACGAGTAGCACCACTTTTAACATCAGCAAAAATCAAACAAGATAAAATAGAAAAACATCCCGTTTCTGAAATTCCACCATGGTGCATTAGAAAGCCAACAGTAAATTTGACACTTCATACAGGGAAAAAATCAGAATCAAATCCACACTTTCTCAAGGAAAATTTCCACCAACTACAGTCACAATTTTCTGATTATCATTTTATTTATACTGATGGGTCAAAGGAAGATAACAAAGTAGGTTGTGCTACTTATTCCAAAGATGCTTGCAAAACTTTACGTCTACCTGATGGTTCTTCAATTTTTACAGCAGAAGCTAAGGCTATTGACTTAGCTTTAGACTGCATTAATGATTGTAACTCGTACAACAAATTCGTTATTTTCTCTGATTCTCTATCAGTCCTTCAGGCCCTAGACCATACAATGTCCAAAAACCAACAAATACAAAATATATTGCTGAAACATCATAGCATTTCTGAATTTAAAACTATTGTGTATTGCTGGGTTCCCAGTCATGTAGGAATATATGGTAACGAGCAAGTCGACAAGAAAGCAAAAGAATCACTGAGCCTAGAACAAACAGATTTTAAAATTCCTTTTATCAATTTTAAACCTTTTATCAACGAGTATGTCTTTAATGAATGGCAATCAATTTGGAGCAGAGCAGATGACAATAAATTGAAAGAAATTGAACCTCATGTAAAACGACCAAGATTAATTCATAAACTTTCGAGACGGGAAGAGATTGTTCTTTCTTGTCTTCGAATTGGTCATACACGATTGACATATTCATATTTACTTAAACGAGAAGATAAACCTCAATGTATTGGATGTGACACACAATTAACTGTCAAGCACTTTCTGCTTGAATGCATTGATTTTATAGATGTACGTCGTTCCTGCTTTCAAAGTAACAGCTTGAAAGATTTGTTCAAAAATGTATCTGTTGAACGCATTTTGTCATTTTTAAAACGAACTAACCCTTTTTAACAAAATATAATTTTTAACACAAATCATATTTATACCTTTCTCCATTTCTATCATTTCATTTTAATCAATGTATCTTTCATCTAGGGCAATAATTATTTATAACTTTGATAATTCTTACCATATATTTTGCTTTTTCTCTGAACTAAATTATGCATTTTACAATTGTTAGACGCTAATGACCCATTAGGGTTGACGCGTCGTTAAACATCAATCAATCAATCAATCATCATTCTGATAACAAGATAGCAAAAGATGATACTGAGAGTGACAGGGAGATGGCAATAAACAATTTGTATATTAACAATGTAAGTATCAATAATTTAATAAATTTTGCATGCTGCATTTGATAACATATAGTGTCAAAGGTAATTTTGGTTCTTGTTGGCGACAATAAACGATGTGTCCACTGTTGTATTTCTCCAGTTTTCCTATAAAAGAAAACAAAACAGTAAACCAATAAGTGTTTACTTGGAGATTTTATGTTCAAATCAACTATTTTTCAGCCATATGCATATGGAAATATCAATTGTATATACAAATATATAAATAAACTGTGAATAAAGTACTTTCAATTTGGCTTACTGGAAGAGGATGTGATGGTTACAGCTCAGATAAGATAAACAACTTAAATAACTGTCTTTAACATAAAGAAAATATTTGAGTAATATTTTACATACGAATAACCTCTTTTTTTGGTTGTGTCTCTGGCATATAATCCTCTACTTCTGTGTCAGTAAAGTCTGGGTCTGACTAACAATAGAAATAATACTATGCAACAGCATTAAAGGCTACATGAAGAATATTCTGTAGTTCTCTTTGAGGTACAATAAAACATATATTGTATATTTTTTCGTTTGAAGTATCAAAATATTGTAATGTTTTGATTTTAGTTAAAATTCTATAGAAAATGGAAGAGAAGAAGAGTAATTCTTAACATTGTAAAAATGTTATTCTGGGGGTGCTTTAAAATTTCATGTCTGTTGCAGATACACAGTAAAACAATTATTAAAGCTTTTTATAGTCTCCGAGGTCTCCTAATCGTTGCCTACTTTTACCTTTTTGTTGTAAGGATTATATCTTATCTAAGACAGCATTTTTGTCCAAAACAGCATTGTGTTTTTCTGTATTCCTCACTTTGAAGTGTAGCTATTATATTATATTAGCCAAAGACTGACATTGTTATGTGTAATGAAATAAGAGCCAGAAATTTAAATTTTCAGTATATTTTGTAAAATATTTTAGCAGTGTCTACATACCTGAGTTTGAGTTTCATCAGTTTTGAGCTCCTGTGGCAGGGTGTGTTTTATTCTGTCTTTGATCACGGACCTCGCCTCCTTAAGTTCTTCTTTTATAGAGTTTAGTTCTTTGAATTCTACTAGCAAGACAGATATGATACTGTTTCCTGTTTCACTATATGATTCACTATATGTTATCAAATGCATGTGGTAAGTAGGTATAATCAATATATAGGCTGAAGAGCTTTAAATCAAACGTTGTAATTCAAATGCTTTTTCATATTTATAATAGTTCGATTTTGATTGAGTTTGACACACATAAACATTGATATGTTTGCAAACAATCTTTTGAATTTCGTATCAAAATAATGAGAAATGTGAGAGCAACAGTCCTTGTTATAGCAGTCTATAATCCAAAGTTGCAAATTGAGCACGACTACAATAAGTCCCTTGGCATAAAGAGCATTGCAATCTCATTAAAAGCTTAAGCTTTGCCAGTTGCATTGATTATCTGACAATGATACTAGTTTGTCTGAATGTTCATGGTCGTCAAAAATGAGACTAAACCTGCTTATAGCGATAAAAGAGTCCAAATTTCCGTCCATCCGTCAACATCTATGTCAAAGTTTGACATTTACGTCTTAAATTTGTTTTCTCTGCATTAGTGATAGCAGGAATTATGAAACCTTGCGTAGTTATTGTCCTTGACATACCCTTCAAGCATGCAAATATTTTTTAAAGACGTATGTTCATATATCAATGGATTGCCGAGATAATTTGCAAAATTACTGAACCATGAAATTATGTCACAGTGACCTACGACTACTTCAGTGTCAAAGGTCTTGTCATACGCAAACCAACCCGCTCAAGATTAGAACCCCGAGAAGAACCACCTGGCACCCGCAAGTAGAACTTGACTTGTCTCACATGTGCCCCGTGTGGAGCTCGAAATTACACCAGATACAGTGGTGAGATGATCGAATGGTTAGGGACGGTAATGAAATATCAGCGCTCTTAACCACCCCGCCGCTTTGTGTATCAAGAAAATGATGTGTATAGAGTATGGTATTATGCAGTGTTAACAAAACCAACCGACAGGACCATCAGAGTAGTCAAGTAAAAATTCAGCCAGTCAAGTAAAAATATGTTCTATTTTTGTTTGTTTTTTATATTCTGTCTTTTTCATTACTTTATCATATGCCCCGTAAACAGTCGTCAACTTTCAACAAGTCATCAACAAGGTCAGGTACTTGTAAAATCGATTAAAGCCCGCCAGTAATTTCATATTACTGATCGTTTCAAGGCGATACTTCTGTTGTGGTTCTTACTGTTTTATGTCTTGATTTTTAATTTTTTTGTGCTGGTGGTGCCTTATGTTTGCTTTCATTACATACTTTTAGTTAAGTTTAGGTAAATGAGTGGCCACCTATTGGGAAAACAGCTGCTCATTCGGCTTAGGATATGTTTTCACGGTATAAGTACCTGATTGTAAATTAATTTTTCGTTTTCTGATTGCGCATTTTCCTGGTCGTTGCATACTTGAAACTTTTCTTAATCTATGACACTGTTTAATCACTTTTGGGTGGAAAAAAATAAGCTGATGGGAGTTAGGACTCTGCTAACAGAGAAGTACAGAGACATTTGTTGAACATTAAAGATTGATTCGATTGAATTTGGAATTGTTTATGTTTCTTAAACTTTTAAAAAATAAGAAATCTGCCAGGCAATCACAATGTTGTATAATTATCTAAAATAGAATATAATATTTTAGAATTTGTTTTAATGTTGCAATCGGATCATTCTCATCATCTGGGTTCTAGATGAAAATCAGCACCAGTTAAAACGCTGTTTTAATGATAGAGAAATTTCCAGTTTGCCGGTGGTAAGTGTTGTCCATACAACATTTTGGCATTCTCCCTGGTAATGTGGATGAGATACCGCCAGCCACCTCATCCGCGGCCATCATCCCAATCACTGCTGGGCAACTGTACCTGCCTTTGTCAAAAGTTCTCTCGTAAGAGTACCGACCACCTCGATAAACTTTGTGTTGGGGAAGGTTTACAACACAAATTCACATGAGACACCAGTAAAGTGACTAACCTTTTAGTGCTCATGTAGAATATATACGAGGGATGTTCTTTAATTCTTGTCATTTGCTTGATTACTTTTCCCGTGGACTAACTGCGAGAAAGTTGTTTGTATGTGGTGAAAGCCCAATCTTTTCTGATCAGATTGGTATCAAAATTGTTGCTCTCTGACGCACGAGCCTATAGTAATCGCATTCTAAAACAGTGCATAGTAATGACACTGCGTTATTTTCCAATTAATTTACAATATGTAATTTCGATCACAAGTATAGAAAATGCTATAACATTCGCAACACTAAATATAGGCCCACTTCCATTTTAAAAATAAATTTGCTATTCATGTGAGCATCCGAAAACACTTTTGTAGAATGTTTTCACTTTTACAAGATGGAATTATTGGCCCTTCTTTGTGACGTCATAATAATTTGAATGTACGCCATTTCAAATCACTGCACAGGCTACGCAATTCAATATTTTCATAATTTTCAAATCAGATTGTCTTGTGAATATATAAAATTTATTGTTATCTTAATTTTGTCTAAAATGGTCTAAATGGATATTCGCTGTAAATTGCTAAACTTGCAATTTAACTTTTACGACAGGTTTAAGGTAAAGCAGGCACCTAGTTTCTAGGGGAGCTGTTTGTCTCTATCGTAATAGAATTCCAATCAAATTTGTTGATTGAAAATGTCTACCAAAACGCTTCTTAAACATATCAAGTAAAACGATTTGGGGACGTTGTAGTGGTATTAGCACATGATTTTTTGTTGTATGGACGCCCCTTTCAAATAAATTTTGTGTTATTTTTCAAAATGTTACAACTCATAAATCAAGGTTGTAGAGGATGAACAATCCAAAACTTTTATAAATGGAATTAGCAAAGGTCTGGTACAAATCGGCATTAAAAGTTTTGGATTAGCCATAACTTGAAATGGAATTATGAGGCTCTGAAACCTCCATACCGCGCTTCTTTCAACTTAATAATTCATAACAAACAGGTGTAGTGCTATGTTACAGTTCTCGTAAAAATTGCAATTTCTGTTTTAGGAAAATAACTTTTTGCCAATGTGTTAGCATGGTAATGAAGACTTCGCAAGTATAAAATCGTTCTTCTAACCCTTCTTATTCAAACATTATTCTGCCTTTTGTGACTGGCTGAAGTACATGTATGTAGTGTCATAGAGGTGTCCCTCTTCAGAGACTCAGTTTGCCATGATTTATTGTATCATCTTAAAATAGTTGGGTGATTTCAATATCGCAAAGAACCACTCGCAAGTAATTTTCTTCTGGTATAAATGATGGTTTAGGAGAAAATGAGTCAATGACAAGAATTAAAGAACATCCCTCGTAATTGCTTTGGTATCTCACACTCTGAATGTATGTCCACTCTCACTAACACATTGCAACCAAATCCGGCGGCACATTCCCAGAAGTGCAGTTAATCACATGCACATTTCACAAATATTTCACCTGACATGATCATAGGGCAGCCGTAAGCCGTCAACTTATTCGATCAACTTGTTTATCAAATTTTTATATTTTATTTATCCACTGTTTTGGCTCTCTTTTTCATGTTTATCAGTTTTGTTTGTCGTCTTATTCCCACGGTTTATGCTTTCGTTTTAGCTCATCTTAGCTTTTGGCTCACAGGTGAGCTTATAGTATACCCATGCTCCGTCGTACGTCTGTCCTCCGTCCGTCGTCCACAATTTCAAAGATCTTCTCTGAAACCGCTTGGCCTATCAAGTTGAAACTTTATGCGGAGCGTCCATGGATAGGAGGATTGAAAGTTTGTTCACGGGATCTTGGTTACATGACCAAGATGACCGCCATGCCCATTATTGTAAAAACCCTTCAAAAATCTTCTCCAGTACTGGTGGGCGGATTTCCACAGACTTGGTATGTAGCATCGAGGACTCCAGCCCATCAAAGTTTGCTAAAATGATGACCCTGTGATGACCTTGACCTGTTTTGTGGCAAGATTAATTTTGGAACATAATTATTAGGCTTTTACATGGAAACAGGCCAAAACAATGGATATTTTGGAAGCTACTGAAGCCTAAAACTTGAGAATTGCTAGATGCAGACAACTCATGGAGTCAATGATGGTATGTAATTACTTAAGGTCAATGTCATTTCTTGTCCTTGACCCAAGGTCATTGAAATATCAAAAATAATACACAATTTCAAAGATTTTCATCTCTGAAACCACTTGACCGATCAAGTTGAAATTTTATGAGGAGCCTCCTTTGGTAGTGGAATTTAAATTATGTTTATGATCCAGATGGCTGCTATGCCAATATATGGTAAAAAAAAAACCTTCAAAAATCTTCCCCAGAACCGGTAGGCCGACATCCGTGAAACTTGATATGTAGCATCAGGGACACCAGTCCATCATAGTTTGCTAAACTGATTACCCTGGGATGACCTTGACGAATTTTACGGCAAGTTCAATTTTGGAAACATATGCTTTTACATGGGAAAAGGCGAAAACAATGATGACCCTGGGATGACCTTGACGAATTTTACGGCAAGGTCAATTTTAGAAACATATGCTTTTACATGGGAAAAAGCGAAAACAATGGATATTTTGGAAACAATTGCAGCCTGATGCTCGCAGACAAATAATAGAGTCAATGAAGGTATGTAATTAAGGTCAAGGTCAATTCTTGACCATAGGTCACTGAAATATCAAAATTAAGTCACAATTTCAAAGATCTTCTCTGAATATGCTTGGCCGATCAAGAAATTTTAATTGGAGCTCTCTTTGGTAGTGGCATGGAAACTTTTCGTGATATCTTGGTCACATGACAAAGTTGGCCGCCTCGCTCATATATGATAAAAAAAAACTTTAAAAAAATTCTTCAGTCTCCAGAACCGGTGGGCTGATTTCCACGAAACTTGGTATGTAGTTTTGGAGACTCCAGCCCATCATTTTTCAAATGATGACCCTGGGATGACCTTGATCTATTTTACTACAAGGTCAATTTCGGAAACATAGGCTTTTTCATGTTAAAAGTTGAAACAATATTTTGGAAACAATTGCAGCCTGAGACCTGAATTACGGCAGATTCAGGCAACATATGAAGTCAATAAAGGTGTGTGAGTATTCAACGTCAAGGTCATTTCATGATGAATAAATGGTCCAAGATCAGGCTTCAGGTGACCGTTCTCAGGACCAATGATCCTCTGGTTCATGTTAGTCAGTTTTGTTGGTTTCCTCATTTCCACTGTTTTTGCTTTCTTTTTCATGTTTGTCAATTTTCTTTGTTTTCTTATTCCCACTGTTTTTGCTTGGTCTAAGTCTTCCTGTGATATAGATACAGGTCCATGGGTCTGGCGGTACAATGCGAATGTGTCTGGGCAAAATCATTCCGCACTTTTGGCTTTTTTTTTTTTTTTTTTTTTTTTTTTTTTTTTTTTTTTTTTTTTTTTTTTTTTTTTGCAATGATTCTTGCTTTTCCAGGTAGGGTGGTTGAACAAATGTCCATCATCGCATGGAACACAGGTGTACTTGGTGGCCTGAAAAGACATGAGTCTATGATGGCATGAGTGTTGGAGAAGAGAGTGTTTCAGGTTTGTTTTACCGTATTCGGTCTAATTAGCGCACATGCTTCAATAAGCGCACACCCTGGCTGCTTCCCAAAACGTGCATAAGCGCACAGTGTTAGACAAGCATATTTGATTTTTTTCACCAATTTTACACATTGATATCTTATTAAAACAACCTTAATCATGAAGCAAATTATTTTGCATCGAATGGAATACTTAAATGTCATTATCAGAAAATATTTATGACACGGTAAATCCATCAGTCTCATTTTTGGTTTTCGCTCATAGTGTGCGCTTATTCAAACGATATTTTGTTACCTTAACCTTAAGTTATTTTGAAAAGTTAAGGGCACTGTCACAGAGCGTGCACTAATTGGAACGAATACGGCATCTTGAATTTCCTGACAGATTCTTAGTAACGGTGAAATACCAGTAGCTGGATAACATTGACAACTTGAATTATTTGCCTCGATCAATCTGTTTCTTGCTGCCTATATAGGAACAGTACCCGAGTCGCTATCTGCTACAACTAGGCATAGATAGTAAGTATAGTGTCTTTATAATACCATCACTAGAATTTAATGTCAATTGGAGCTAACCTAACTGCATTTTCCAGACAGTTTTCAGTACATTTTTGTCGGACCACATAAAGTGAGTCTCAACGAAGGGACCGCTCATTATTTAAGTGTCGGCGGGGGGGGGGGGGGGGGGCGGCTAAGATCTTGAAACAGTCTCCAATTTTTATTTGAAACCCCCTGTACAAAGCAACTGAAAATACAATGACCACCCTGGACGCTCAAATGCACAACATTCCGCATGTTTCCTTGTATTTTATATACATGTTTCAGCCAAAGCATAGTAACATTATGTAAACTGTTTTGGAAGTAGGACCCTCTTACTACATTTATTATCATTATAAATACATAACCCAGTTATACTATAAAATAATATACAGTTTTGCTGACAACCCCTTACACAATATTTCTCAGGCGTTGGTTTTTGCCTCGGAGCTATTTCACTCTGGCGTTGGTCAGATATCGATAATTGGCATGCAGAGTGTGGTAATAGTACTTTTTATGCAAGAATCAGTTGAAAATAGATCATGCAATCCTAGAACGTGTCTCCCGGCATTTTGTTTGTCTTTCTTCAACTTATTGATTGCTTGTTTTCGATCGGCTTCTTTACTTCCCATCTTTATAGCACAGCGAACAGCAGTAACAATTCTCATTCTATTACTTTTGCTCTATTTCCCTATACCTTTATAACTTGGATGATCCGAAACTAAGGTTTCAACATGTGTTCTGAGACATTTACACATATGGTTTGCACATTCTAGTTTTTGTATGTTAGTTTTTGTATGTTTTCCCCAAACAGGAACTTTCTCCATAATGTCTTGTAGCACTGAACTATCTCCGTCTAGGCAAAATTAATTTTCTATAAAAAATAACATGCAAAACCACACATTTTATAAATTTGTGTTGTTGAAATTCCAAAATATTTCTTTGATTTTTAATTAATATTAATTTTATTTTTAAAATGTTTTCTTATATATAAAATGTGAACTGGAAAATAATAATTAAACAAAACAAAAAAAAAAACAAACTCTTAGGTTAATAGCACACCTGCGTAAGACAAAATGATACCCCCGCCCCTTAAAACTAGGTCAAGGGCACCAGAGGTCCTGATGCTTGCGTGAAGGGCATGTAAGTGATCATTGCCATGCTAGGATCTACTTTTACAGCTAATCAAGTTATGCTAGCTTGTAAAAGAATATTCTTGAAGTGTTTGGAGTGTAAAATATTTGTTATGGCAAGGGTCAATATGTATAATGGAAAGAAATGTCAATGTCAATTATATGAAGGCATGCGTTTCAAGATGTCAAAAAATGAGAATTTAATGTGCAATGTACAATTTCAGAAGCTGTGAAAATTATACTTCATGTAACAATTTACAAAGACACTTCTACATGAAATATAGCATCAGGTACTGGTTGTGTTATAAACAAATGTCGAGGACAATTCAGATGCAATGTTTAATCCTAAAAGCTATTATAGCTACATTGAAATTATAGTTCAAAACTATTTAGCAGTTAATTAGTGTGGAATATAGGTCCAGGGCCACAATCTGAATGTGAATGCTTGTAAATTACAAATGCTGTAAAACTAACTCTCAGTGTAATTTGCTGACAGACATATTGACAGAAATTTGAATTTTCAACAACAAAGCACCTTCAACACCATCAGCAAACTCCTCACGTATAACACAATTTTGGACATTATTTTATACTTTCAGATTATCAGCGTAATCCAGAGAATTCACTAAGACAGAAAAGAGTTTCAAGATCAAAGAGCGACACGTTGCAGATAAACTTCCAGCTCGTGAAATCCGTGGGAGCCATGATGACGTATTCGATAAACAATAACTAATTAAGCCGTTTATAAATTAACCGTAAAATTCTTACCGGCTCGGTCCGCAGATAAATTGATCATATTTAATGTACGGTTTTACTAATAAAGTTGTTAATAAGCGTAAAGGAGAGGGAACTAATATTGTTATCCGTTGATGGAGTTGAGGCAGCTTCCGGCTCTTTCTAGTGACGACGGCTGTTGGCCTTATGTGCCCCGCCCGAAGACGTCGGTTCATTGAAAAGTCGGGGAATGTCACAACACCATCAACGAGAATAATATTTGCTCAAGCACATCATAACTTAAGTCTTTTTTTTTCTAATCTATAAAACTGAAATGTAACATTCTCTGACTACTAATCTTACTTTCTTCTCTGTCATGAATTACACAAATCATTTGAACATCTCTATACTTATCTTATGTAGATAATAAATAATTTTAAGTACATACACCATTCTCATAAGCAAACCTAACCACTGTATATCTGAATCTGTATGTCCAAGTTCGCATCTCTTGTGAGAGCCAGCGACTAGTTTACCTCCTGGCGCGCGCCTTGGTGAAGTATTGTCAATTTGGCGTGTCGCCAGTAAACCATTCCGGTTTAGATTCAGATTCAGACCTGTTAAGCTTTAATTTTTAATTTTAATTACGCGTTTTATTATGTCTTGACCCAATAGTATATATTATCCTTATATTAATTTTACTTATACCCTCATACGAATATATTTTTTGAATCCCTCTAAGGCATGCGTATATGATTATTTATTTCTACTTCTACTTGGTACTCCATTAGTGCCCATTATATATTTTTGGATTCAGTTCAATATAGTTCAGACGTATACATGTATTTATATAAGTACAGGGGTGTCCTTATGATGCAAAATTGAATTATTTAATCACATTAATCAGAATTTTCACTTATGTAAATAATGTAAATACTATAAGTAAATATGTATATGATGAATTATAAATATGCTGTGTAATGGGGTCGGTTAAAGGGGAGAAGGAGCCGACCAAAACAAAAAAACAAAAAAACATAGCACCTTGCTACAATACATGTACAATCCTTCTTCACTTTTTGTTAACAATTATAGAAAATACATTTTACCTCACCTCCAATTAAATGCATATATCTGACACCATGCTTGCTTTCTGCACACAGGAAACCCTCTACAATAATGTCTGACTCCATTGACTGAGCACTCTTATGCCAGTTCTTATAACAATCGTGTTGTCTAGGTTAAACATTTTGGTTCGAGCTTGGCCACATATGTAGCACAGTTATTGCGGACACCAATATGCAAAGTTAGTAGACTTTATTCCATTCCTGTCGCGCAACAAATATTGAGACTTGAGGCACTTTCCTTCCCGTGACGCGACGTCGAAAATCCAATAGATAAGATGGTTGTCTTGATGAACCAAATAACGCTGTTGAAAGGGGAGGTAGAAGTCTCATTAACTTCTGTTCAGTTTCTGTCCGTGCGTATATCAAGTCGTCTCTCCGGAATTGTATTTGTTCATTTACAGTATCGGAAAATATGAGACGGTCGCAAAGGGCGACTGTTGAAGGGATCTCGTGCCCCCAACAAATGGCCATGTGCGTTTTCGCATACCGCTCGGCTTTATAGACAGCGTAAGTATCCTTGAACGGAACGTTGTGCAGCAAAGCAAAACGATCTGCCTTGGTGACATATCTTATTGCGTGCCTCGTCGCTGTGCGTGGCCGCGCAATATCCGAAATTTCATCTGATGTCAAATGGCACTTCTCTATCAAATGGGCATATATGTCTTCGGTTATTGGGGCGCTGCTATTTTGATATAAGCGTGTGAGTGTGAAGAGGGCTTGAAAGGATTTTCTGTCCACTCGTTACATACGACAAGTTGCGGTTAAAATGAGCACTGCTCTTTTCTCCCTTGAAAATCTCTGCACAAGAAAAAAATCTGGCTGCATGTCAGTAGGTTAAGTTGAATTCTGCCAAACAATGATCAGGGAATTCCTCATCCGTAACATCTAACTCTGCATCCTCTGCTAGACCATAACTGTTTGTCAACCAATTTTATCATTTGTGTGAAGCAATCTTCGCGTGGTTCATTTAGGTACTCTTCATTTTGTACATGGATATCATCGACCTTTTCTTGTCATTGTTTACCTTCAATAGTACGGTGCCAGTTTATAAAACGAAATCAACATTGGATACTGAAACTCATCAACTGAATTTTAATGTCAACCAAACCAGTGTCAATCCATTCACATGCAGTATATGATAGCTTTTTGTGCATTTCCACCATCTCGTTTAAGTACCATTTCGATTCCTGCTCGTAACTCTTCACGTGTTTAATATTTAGTCTGATGTAATGTCTGTATGAACAGATGAAACACGTTCCTATATCTTATGTTGCATACGGTGAATCAAAACATGTCGCGTTACAGGTGTTTTCCTGCTGTATACTTTACGACATTGCTGGAGATTACCAAGAAGTGTTGTCCTGGTCTGGGCTCTATCGCGGCCGCGCTAGTAACACCTGACGTGTCTGTCGTGTGTCTCGTGACAACGTCCTCTTCGAAGGGTTGAGCCAATTCAGTTGCATTGTCCGTGTGTTTTTTGTTGTTGTTTTTTGTTTTTAGGTGCCTTTTCAAATTGGCAAGGCCTTTGCGTTTTGCACAATAGTGGCGTCGCACGTACCGCAATAACGGTCTGTTGCTTAGGTCGCGCTGCCCGCCGCATGACATCGTCTAGTCGTACCGCTATTTTCCGCCATAGTGGCAACGGCAATTGTGTCGATAGGTGGTGGTATAATGATTGTTTGTGAAACCGTCTGGGGCTTTTTAACATAATATGGAAATTCCAAAAAGTCTGTTAGTAAATGACTAATGAGTATCCCATAATAAAAATGTTTGGCAAAATCTTTTTTCTTCGTTTTGAGATTTGCAGATTGCATTGTTTCAAATCGTCAAGACTAGATTGTATATGGGAGAATATTACTTAACCTGTGTTTGCACCGTCACACGATTCAGGTATCTGCATCACCACGGTATTTAGGCGCTTCCGACCGTACTTAGTACAGCAAATTAGTTTGTTGGTCTCACTTCTTCAACTTGAGGCGCTTTGACGACTGGACTTAGTACAGTTGGAGTCATTTCTGGTGCCACTGTGACAAATTCAGAGGTCAGTGCATCACTAAATGTATTAACGTTGAAGAAATGTGCGTTATCCAGTGTTGAGCTTTTGACCGGGGTACTTGTTTTGGTACTAGGCAACTCACTATTGTGATTTTCGTCCTGAAATGAAAAAATTAGTAATACCTTCCAATTTGAAAATAAGAGCTGTCGCAGAACACCGTGCTCGACTGCTTCTTACCATTGTTTTCAAACATGAGGTCGAACTCGACATGTAACTCCACTGTGTAACCCAAAGCGAGATGTTCCCGTTTCGCCTACTCCCATTTCGCCTAATCCCGTTTATCCTGTGATTTGTCCCATTTCGCCTACTCCTGTTTCGCCTATTCCCATTTCGCCTATACGTAAAATGTTCACATTCCCTCTTTCGCCTACCCATTCAATAAGGATGAATAGCAAGAAAAGAATGTTGTTTTAAAATATGATATCCATTTAAATATGCAAATACATTTTAAAGTTTATCATAGAAAACTGAAATAAGTATTTCTATTTTTTTTCTGTTTTTGAAAAAAATTATTTCAACGGCTTGTGCAACCATATTATCATTGTAAACTCAATAATTGTTTCAGGCGCTTTCAGCAAAATCACTTAAACATGACAGTTAACTCTATGATTTAAAGAAGTATTTTCATTACCCAACTGACGGCCAAGATACAAGGCAAAAATCACTGACCTATAAGTACTTAAGGGTCAAAGGTCTAGTCGTTCGCATTCATAATCTGAAAGAGGTATGGAAATATACCAACTGCTTGTCGGGATAACACTTAACCATGAAACTCGGTTACATTGACCTATGGCAACTTTAGGGTCAAAGGTCTTGTCATACGCAAACAAACTGTGAATTAGATTTGTTTATATTCCAATTGAGTGTCGAAAGATGAGGCAAAATCACTGAACCGTGAAATTAGGACTACGTTGGGGACAAATTACTCGAACGCAATCGTAGTTTGAAAGTATGTTCATACACCAATTTAGTACCGAGATATAAGGCAAAATCATTGAATCATTAAATTAGGTCACAGTGACGTATAGGTATATCGGGGTGAAAGGTCTGGACATAGTCATTCATAATCTGAGAGAAGCACGAAAACATACTAATGGAGAGTCAAGATATTGGGCACAATCACTGGATTATGGAAATTAGGTCAACTTACCCTTAACGTCATAACGCGCAAGTCAGTGTCACAAAATTAAGATGAATGACCAACCATCTTCCTAAGTTGTTTCTATCTCGGAAAAAAATATTTTTGTGAGTTCTAGATTTTGACATCTAGCCTAACCCCGCCCCAGTGGTCTGATGTCATGGAACCTAAAGTTAAGCGTACGAAGTCTGAATGCGATATGATAAGTTGTTGTCAAGATATGGACTCTTTGTAAAATGATACAGCAGTACATCCATTTTTACAGTGTGTTAGTTTTTAACCTCAAGCCCCACCCTCAGGCATGGACCCAGGGAGCTTACAGAGCTGATAAAAAGTTAAAACGTGTGCTTTTATAGCTGATAGAACTGTGAAAGTTGTGCCTTTAGAGCTGATAGAACAGTAAATGATGTCCCTTAAGAGCTGATAGAACTGTAAAAGTTGTGCCTTAAAGGCTGTCAAAGGGAAGAATCGGTGCATTCAGGAAAAGTAGGTGCCCACCCAACCCGGGAGTAGAGCAGACTCAGTAGAGGTTTCAAACCTGATCTACAACAGCATTCGAGGAATGTTACAATAAACTACAATACTCAATTAAAATATATAAGATACACGGGTTGGTCCTCATGTATTTGTTGATATAGAGCGATTACTACAGATACTATATATAGCTTACAACGACAACTGCAGCAATGTGAGATAGGAATTACCGGGGCTAGTTGTATGAGAAACCAGAAGACCAATTGTCCTGTAAACGTTCGCCTGAGATCTTCTGTATACACCAATAAACATGTTTGAATATTATGGAAAATAGCCCCAGTATAGGGACCATTTTTTCTTCAGAATAATCAATGTCCTGTTCATTTTTCAATTTCCTTACATTGACATTTTAACAGTTTGCCCATTCAAATGCATAGGCAATTGATGTTGACCTAACCTTAAAATAGGTCAAGGTCATCACAGGGTCATGATTTATATATACATTTTAGTATTTCAGTCATCGATGCTTCATGTCAAGTTTTTTTGAAATCGGTATACCAGTTCCGGAGATTTTACCATATATGGGTATGGTGGCCATCTTGGTCATGTGACCTGGGTTATTTATATACACATTGGTTCCCTCTTCCTATAGATGCTTCATATAAAAGGCTTTGATTGGCCAAACGGTTTCAGAGAAGATGTTTGAATATTACTGTTATAGACATGTATATGCCCCGGGATGGGGGCATCAAATATCTTCAGTTTATTTGCCCATTTCCTGCATGTTTTCCTTTCAAATGACATTTTAACAATTTTCCTCATTTAAATGCATGGGCGATCTATGTTGACATTGCCGTAAAATAGGTGGTCAAGGTCAACCAAAGGTCATAATTTATAATCACAATGTAATACTCCAGTCCTCGATGCTACAAGCCAAGTTTCGTTGAAATCGGCCCAGCGGTTCCAGAGAAGACGTGGAGGCCAACTTGGTCATATGACTTGGATATACACATTGGTTCCCAATTCCCATAGATACTTCCTATCAAATTTGGGTTTGATTGGCCAAGCGGTTTCAAAGAAGTTCTTTGAATGTTATTAGCTTAACTGAGCCGAAGGCTTGCGGAGGTAAGCTTGCTGGTCAACCGAATGGCCCCAAAATGACCATTGACGGATTTAGAGGGGGTTCGGGTGGTTCGCTTGAACATCCCTCTGGGAGCAAATTATTTAAATTATTGTAATTTCATGGAGAAATTTATGAAAAATCAGGCAAAATGTTAAAAACGGACCCTTGATGGATTTGAATCCCCCTTCCAGAAATCCTGGTTTGTTTTGATTTGTTTGAAGTGATGCTGTACGTCCCAGTCAACAGCAATGGTCATGTCGGGACGTATTCTCCATTTTATGGGACTTTATCCAACATTAGGATATCATGACACTCAAAATGTGATTCATAAATATAACCACCCAGCTAAGCCGGGATAAGGCTTGTTTGTATGTATGGTTTGTGCATTTCTTTAACTCGTTATACACCATCATACATATAATATTACAAAGCATGATAGTAAATTCAAACAGGATTTGAAAACAAGCATTAATGCTTTTTTAAATCATTTCCTGCAATATAAGTACAGTTTGTGAATGGAAGTTGTGGAACTTCATACATTATCATAGATATTTACTTAGAGTTTATAATACTAAGAATGATGAGAGAGAGAGAGACAGAGAGAGAGATGATGCTACATACCTACAAAAATGCATATAATTGTCAGTTGATATTTACAAATGCTTATTTGATACATTCAATGCAATTTATATAATGCAAAGTTCAAAAGACAACCTAGTTATTGTCATAATACATGACAGTATTATACCAGCAGAGTATACGTTCTTGCAAAATACTTAGTTACTTTATGAAAACCGTTTAGTTAGGTGAATAAATTTATGAACAGCTCTAAATATAACTTCGTTATCTTCATTTGACAAGGAAGTATCCCCAAACAGCAAAAGCACTTCAGTCACATCAGAGATTCTATCAACAGTATCAAACATTTCCCTACGCAAAACAGAATACGTGAGACATTCAATGAGATAATGATTTTTTTCTACGGCTCCCTTTGGACAAAAAGCATCAGAAATCAATTGTTTCATGTACAAGTAATATACTACATTCGGTTCTATGTATTGTGTGTAAGCTTTGACTTTTCCTATCGCCACAATAATAACACGATTTAGGGATTTTAGGGAGGTCTTTTTCAAACTTATACTTAAATGATGCTAGAGACAGGGCTGTTCTAGTATCACTCGGAAGACTGTTCCATGCCCGAAGAAGAAATTATTCAAAATATGATCGTGATGATGCATGAACTTGTCGGAAGTTTTAGGCATTACGCAGAATATATGTGGTGTTGTCACCAACTTTGACTGGAACCAAACAGGTACAAGACCCTCTTGTATTTTATAAAAGAAATAGAGCTTATGCAATTTTCAGAAAGTTTAAGCCAACCTAATTCTCCATATAGATTTTCAGTTGATACTAATTTAGTCAGAAACAATTCATCTTGCCTCAAGCTAAATCTAAATCTTTATTGAGAAAAAATCTATTTTTTTTTCTAAATCTTCAGATTGTTGATCAGTACAATTGTCCCAAACGACATCAGCGTATTCAAAGACAGGCCTGATAAACGAAAAGTACATTGCTTGTAGCGATCGTCTATCGAGAACAATCTTTGCTATCCTAGTAAATATACGGGGCCATGCTTTACTTTCAATATAATCTAATTGGACCTGCCAACCACATTTCTCTGTCAAGTAAATACATGTACCTAAATGTTTATGAGTTTGAACTTCAACAACTATCTGAACATTGTTAAAATATAGAATTGGCTGATTAATCTGATTAATCTGATTTTGTTTTCTAGAAATCAGCATTGATCATTTAATTAGCATTAAAATTTACAAGCCATTTCGCAGCAAAACGCGCAAGGTCAATGTTTAAAATATGAGCAGCTGCAACTGGAAAATCAACAATTATATATATACTCGTATCGTCTGCAAATAATCTAATGCTTGAGTTAATTTCATGGCTTATATCATTTATATATAACAAAAACAAAAGTGGTCCCATGGCTTGTTTGACCAAATCACTTTTCATGGGCAGGTTTAGCCATGAGCGTTTAACCAGTTATCAGATGGTCGGTCAGTAGAAAAGAAGCTTTGCCTGGAGGTACATGCAGCCCATCTGTTTCTCCTAAGCCCCAATGGTCGGGGGCCCATATTCCCACCCGACCACCCTTCAGACATCCTTGACCCGCCCCTGATGACCATTGCTGTTGGCTGGGAGGTTAAGCATCAATTAAAACAAGTTGATGACAATTACTCCAGTTTGTCACTGAACTTATTCTGATTGGCACTGAGTTATTTTCAATTCGAAAAGTTCTTTAATGCCGTGGCTGATGTTGCTTTTGATGTCGCATCAAACCCGAGTCCTTTAAAGGTTGGACGTTGTTTTTTTAAGTTCGTTGACAATACAGGCACTTTGTCATTTGTGGCCCGTACCGGACCCGGATTAGAATAGGCCGGTCGCTCCCTCATGCGGAACCGTAAAACCCGGTCAAAAGAGGTGCCACCTGTGTCGTGGGTGGATACCCATAAGCAGGAGAAGAGGATCCTGGAGGTTGAGGGACAGGCCAGAGATCTTCACCTGTCTCAACACGCCTCCTTGGCCTCGGATTCGGTGTAAAGGGGAGGCCGTGGAGGCTCGACACGGTCAATCGGCTGCCATGCCTTGCCCTGAGATCTCTTCTTCCTTCTGACTTTCTCAGTATCGAATACGCAATTTAATCATCCTTTTCCCTGTATCTCAGAAGGCGGTGGTTTAAGGGTCAATCGACGGGCTTGTTTTTTCGGTATTTCTGGGTTACTTAGGTCTAGGCAGAGAGGCAGGGTGGGTACAACGTCTGAATGTTATTTCGGTTTTCTTTATTAGACTTCTGACTTAATATTCAGTTGTTGTTAAAGCTTGGGTGGTCTGAAGTACTTCGGAATCTTGCACGGCGAGTATGACGGGTATGTAGCTTTGGCGCTGGAAACTGGAGAGCCGTTTCCGTATAGCGTCCCCTTGTAGGGCTCCAAGGAGGGTGAAGCGCATAGACGTCGAGACTTAAAACTGAAAATATGGCTTCCTCAAATCTCAAACGACTTAGACCGGATCCCGACGACGATATCGACGCTGCTACGCTGTTCAGAACTGTTGACAATTTCCCCAAATTCATTGTTATAAAGTCAAAAAATAAAGAAAAAACTATCACATCACTGTCACCATTCGTAATAGAAAAGCAAATACAATCATCAATCGGAACACCCAAATCAGTCAAGAAGTTGAAAAATAAAACGCTCTTAGTTGAAACCACTCGGAAAGCCCAAACAGACAATCTTTTAAAAATGACACAGTTTTTCAATTTACCAGTGGAAGTTTCAGTACACAAACGTTCGTGACAGAAACCTTAAAGACGAAACAGCTGAAAATATCAAAGAATACTTAGAAAATCAAGGTGTTACACATGTGAAAAGATTCCAGGTGAAAAAAGGCAATGATTACGTCAACACTAATACATTACTACTCACTTTCGACAGTGTCGTTCCGCCCAAAATACTCAAGATCTTCTATCAAATCATTGATGTAGAACTTTATGTGCCAAACCCTCTCCGATGCTTCAACTGTCAGAAGTTTGGACATCACGAAGACAAGTGTCCAGTTGACATCGGATCAGTGTATGAAAGATGCGGAACAGGAGGTCATGACCACCACGTTAATCATTGTAAGAACCCAGTTAAGTGTGTCAACTGTGGAGGTGCACATTCACCAAGATCAAATGAATGTGAAATTTGGAAACAAGAAAAAGCCATCATGAAATTGTAAGTCACCAAGAATTTAACATACCTTGAAGCACGGAAACTACATGAACAAAAGCCAGAATTTATTTTTTCAACAGTAGTAAAATCTCTTGCAGCTAAACCTGAAACTAAAACAACATTAACACAATTTCATGAAAACGACTTTAAAATCACAGAAAGCTCAAAAGTAATCACCGCTCGTAAACCAAAAACTAGCGCTAGTTCTCCAGCAGCAACGTCACAAACACAGACACCAACAACGTCAAACATAGACAAAAAACAATTGCTACAAAATGCTAAATTGTTAAAAGCCCAGCAGATTGCATCCAGTAGGATAGCACAAGGATCAGATGATCCTATTAAAGACCACAACAAGTTTGGAGCGTTGATGGATGACGAATCCATGGATATGGAAGAGGTAGTGCAGCGCCTTGGCGCTCGCGGTCCTCTAACGTCACCTATCAAAGCTCCAAAGTAGAAGTTTCCAGTCAGTTACCTTTTTAATTAACGGTCAAGTAGTTAATTAACTCTCCAAATACATTAATGGGTAGTAGTAAATATAAGATAATACAGTGGAACTGTCGAGGAATAAAACCACGCTTTGAAGAATTGCTTTTATTTTTAACATTACTCAGACCTTCTGTTTTCTGTCTCCAAGAAACTTACCTTAAGCCAGATGATAAGTTTACATTCAAAGGCTTTAATGTTTATAATCACATACATTCGGATTGTCTCAGAGCTTCTGGTGGAAGCTCTTTACTAGTCCATTCATCTTTACCACAACGCCAAATTAAACTTAAAACAGATCTACAAGCAGTCGCTGTTTCTGTTACACTTGAGAAAGAGATTTCTTTCTGCTCTATGTATATTCCTCCCTCATATTCTTTAAGATCTGAACAACTAACTTCTTTACTTCAACAACTTCCCTCACCTTATATGTTAGTAGGTGACTTCAATGGCCACAGTGTGCTTTGGGGTAGTAATGACAATGACCCCAGAGGAGAATTAATAGAAGATTTCCTATCTCTAACTGGTTGGCGCCTTATGTATGTTTTCATATTTTTAATTAAGTTAAGGTAACTGAGTGGCCACCTATTGGGAAAATAGCTGCTCATTCGGCTTACGATATGTTTCATGGTATAAGTGCCTGATTGTGAGTTTGGTTTTTTCCCACCTCGGTTTTTGGAGTGGGAATCTCTTTCTGATTGCGCCTTTTCCTGATCTTTGCCTACTTGTACCTTTTTATATCACAGTTCTTGTGGTTGTGCCGTGTGGCGGCCCTAAAAAGTCTCCCCGTACATCCATTTAATGCTCTTATTTTTCCAATTCTCAGGGATTGCTTGCAATCAGTTTGCATTTTCCTATCTCTAACTAAAGCCCGCCAGTAACTTTGTGTTACTGATCGTTCCAAGGCGATACTTCTGTGGTGGTTCTTTTTGTTTTATGTCTTGGTGTTTAAATTTTTTTGTGCTGTTGGCGCCTTATGCATGTTTTCATATTTTTTTATTAAGTTAAGGCAACTGAGTGGCCACCTATTGGGAAAATAGCTGCTCATTCGGCTTACGATATGTTTCATGGTATAAGTGCCTGATTGTTAGTTTGGTTTTTTCCCACCTCGGTTTTTGGAGTGGGAATCTCTTTCTGATTGCGCCTTTTCCTGATCTTTGCCTACGTGTACCTTTTCATCACGAATAACGACATTTGTCTGATGAATGATAAATCTAACACTTATCTTGATGCCGGTAAAGGCACATTATCTTCTCTTGATCTTTCACTTTGTCACCCCTCTCTCTATTTAGACTATGAATGGTCTGTATTTGAAGATCAACATGGATCTGACCACTTTCCTATTTTGATTATGAGCGTTCAGGCTCATGATGAAGATCATAATCCTTAATGGAAATTACATTAAGCAGATTGGGATTTATTTCATACGTTATGTAATGAGTCCCAAACTGATACTTTTCTCTCTGATTCTTCTGATCCTATCACTGACTTCACCTCTTCTCTTATAACTATATCTGAGAAATGTATCCCAAAACCCTCCAAGAATCCAAAGAAAAGTAACCCATGGTATAACGACGATTGTAAAGAAGCTATCAAACAACGAAAAAAACACTTTGTCGAAGTTTTGCAAGTTCCCAACGCATGAAAATTTAAATACTTATAGCAATTCTAGAGCTAAAGCCCGTCGGACTATAAAGTCTGCAAAACGCAAATCATGGAGAACATACGTATCTAATTTGAATAATAAAACACCGGCTAAAACAGTTTGGGACATGGTCAGAAAAATATCCGGTAAATCTAAATCTGCTACTTATCACCATCTTAATTACAATTTCAACAATGCGAAGAAACGGCTTCCACAAAACAAGATATAGCAGATACTTTGGCATCACAATTTTGTTCAAATTCCTCAACCAGCCATTACTCGGAGGAATTTCAAAAATACAAGAAACAACAGGAAGGTACAAGTAGGCAAAGATCAGGAAAAGGCGTAATCAGAAAGAGATTCCCACTCCAAAAACCGAGGTGAGAAAAAACCAAACTAACAATAAGGCACTTATACCATGAAACATATCGTAAGCCGAATGAGCAGCTATTTTCCCAACAGGTGGCCACTCAGTTACCTTAACTTAATTAAAAATATGAAAACACACATAAGGCACCAACAGCACAACAAATTTTAAACACCAAGACATAAAACAAAAAAAACACCACAGAAGTATCGCATTGGAACGATCAGTAACAAAGTTACTGGCGGGCTTAAACCGGTTTTACAGGATCCTAACCTCACCCTCAGCTTCTGCAGTGGTTCATAACATTTAGTTAATTATTCGGTCCTCGTGGTGAATCTCTAACTAGTCAATGAATCATCAAGAACAAACAAATAAATCATGATAAACATCCTGATGAATCAAAAACAAGGACTCACAGATTGAGTAAGCTGCCCGACGATGTAGATCCCTGGGCGCCGAATAACCTACTAACTCCTACTAACTTAACTAAGACTAAGTTAAACTTTAAGGCCTCAAATAATGAAGAATATAACACTCCTTTTAATTTAGATGAACTTAAAGACGCCATCAGTAAAGCCCATGATACAGCAACAGGTCCCGACGAAGTTCACTATCAAATGCTAAAACATCTTCCACCAAAATCACTTCAAGCTCTATTAGATATCTTTAATGATATGTGGGAAACTGTAAAGTTTCCCGAAAGCTGGGAACTAGCCACTATAATACCAATTCCTAAACCTGGAAAAGACCATGCAGAACCTAACAGCTATAGACCGATAGAACTTACAAGTTGTCTTTGCAAAACCTTGGAGAGAATGATAAATGTAAGACTTGTTTGGTACTTAGAAAGTAATAACCTAATATCTCCTGTTCAGTCGGGCTTCCGTTCTGAACGAAGTACCAACGATAATTTAGTAAGACTGGAAACTTTTATTCGAGATGCCTTTGTTGCAAAGGAGCATGTTGTTGCTGTGTTTTTTGACTTGGAAAAAGCTTATGATACCACCTGGAGACATGGTATTATGCGAGATTTACATGATCTTGGAATACGAGGCAGATTAGCTACATTTATTGAAAATTTCCTTGCGGATCGCTGGATCCAGGTTCGTGTTGGATCGACTTTATCCGAAAAGTTTGATCAAGCACAGGGTGTCACACAAGGGAGCATCTTGTCTACAACATTGTTCAATATTAAGATAAACAGCATAATGAACTGCCTGGATCCTAAAACAGATGGATCCCTATATGTAGATGATTTCTGTATGTGTTACAAGTCAAAAAGTATGAGAACTATCGAAAGACACTTACAGCAGTGCATTAACAGAATAGAAAACTGGGCCTCACATAATGGTTTCAAATTTTCCAAGTCGAAAACACAATGTGTGCATTTCTGTCAATTACCGAAAGTACACAACGATCCTGAATTTTATTTATATGGGTCTCTTATTCCAGTAGTTGAAGATTTTAAATTTCTTGGAGTTCTTTTTGATCGTAAGCTTTCTTTCATACCGCATATCAAGTACTTAAAGGCCAAGTGCCTAAAAGCATTAAACTTACTGAAAGTATTATCACACACTGACCGGGGTGCTGATCGCACTGTCCTTCTCCAGCTGTACCGTTCCCTCATTCGTTCAAAATTAGATTATGGATCCATCGTATATGGATCGGCAAGACCATCATATATCAGTTCTCTTGACACAGTACACCATCAAGGCCTAAGATTAGCTCTGGGTGCTTTTCGAACATCACCTGTACAAAGCCTATATGTTGAAGCTGAAGAGCCATCTCTATATTTACGACGAGAGAAACTTGCCCTACAGTACGCCATTAGAATTGCGGCTAATCCATCAAATCCAGTTCATAAGGTGTCTTTTCCGCCATATATTTCTGAAGAAGCGTACAGCTTTACGAAAGTAAACCAAAGGTTATCCGGTCCTTTGGTTTACGAGTTGCACCACTTTTAGAATCAGCAAACATCCAAAAAGATAAAATAAAAGAACATTTTGTTTCCGAAATACCATCATGGTGCATTAGAAAACCAGAAGTTAATTTGACTCTACATACAGGAAAAAAATCCGACTCAAATCCACACCTTCTTAAAGAAAGTTTTCATCAACTACAATTTCAATTTATCGACTATCAATGTATTTATACTGATGGTTCAAAAGAAGAAAACAAAGTTGGCTGTGCTACTTTTACAAACGGCAATTGCAAAACGTTACGTTTACCTGATGGCTCTTCAATTTTCACAGCGGAAGCTAAAGCTATAGACTTAGCTTTAGACTTCATAAATGAATGAGACTTAAAGGACAAATTTATTATATTTTCTGACTCTATGTCAGTTCTACAGGCCTTAAACCATACACCACCCAAAAACCCTCAAATACAAAAACTATTAATAAAACATCATACCATCTCAGAATTGAAACCAATTATTTATTGCTAGATTCCCAGTCATATAGGTATATATTGAAATGAGAAAGTTGATAAGAACGCTAAAGAATCGTTAAATCTAGAAGAAACTGTTTTTAAAATTTCCTTATGTCAATTTTAAACCTTTTATTAACGAGTTCATCTCTGACAAATGGCAAACAATCTGGAACGGAGCGAAGTTTGATAAAATGAGGGAAGTTGAACCAATCGTTAAACGACCAAGAGTAATTCATAAACTGTCGAGACGAGAAGAAATCGTTCTTGCTCGTCTCCGAATTGGTCATACAAGAATAACACATTCCCACTTATTAAAGCGAGAAGATCAACCTAAATGCATTGGCTATGATACACCATTTACAGTTAAGCACTATCTTTTAGAATGCACTGACTTTGCTGCAGAGCGAATTTCTTGCTTTTAAGCTAATAACTTGAAAGAATTGTTCAAAGATGTGTCCGTTGGAAAGATTTTATCATTTCTTAGACAAGTAAATCTGTTTTATAAAATATAATTTTTAAACCACCAATCTTATTATTTCATATATCGTTTCTTTACAACGACATTTATATCTTACTTAATGTTATTTTTTAATATGAGTTCAATATATTTTAACGTTTTTACCTTGTTAGACGCTAAAGACCCATCAGGGTTGATGCGTCGTTAAACAACAAACAAACAAACTTTGTCATTTGTGGGCCTTTCCATTGTTGCCTGCATATCCGTGCCTTCGTTTTCTTTCTTGGACATTGTACTAGCGCCTGCCTAGGAAAAGTGGTTCAAGTCAAAACAATGACGCATATAAGCCTTTTGGTTTACTTGGGAGTTATTTGTTCCAGTACATTTTGAATGTCTGGTTGTTTAAATCGATGCTTGCCCAGTCAGTAGCAAAGGTCATATTGGGACATTTCCTCTATTTTATTAGACTTTTACCCAAAATAGGGATGTAATGACATACATCAAAGGCTTACATGTATGGACCACTTTTCCTGGGCAGGCACAGATCCGTGCGGTTACCCAGTAATCAAATGGTCAATGTCATGACATCCAAATATTGGATAGAAGTCCCTTCAATCAAATGTAGGCAACGTCCCAACGTGACCATACATGTTGACTCGGAATTTAAGCCCTGATTTGCCATTTTATTTATTTATTTATTTTTCTCAGAAATTTGCATTTCAAACGCTTTAGTATGACTCGAATATTGTCTTGAAGAGCTGTCAGCAGAAAAAACCTCTGTTATGAATTCGGTGGTTTTAAGTTGCAAAAGTATTCAGCTTAAATTCTTGTTCATTCTGTCTACGTTTTACTGAAACAGCTTCCTTGATTCAAATTTTATCCAGGAAAATTACAGTTCGATTAGCAATTGTGTTGAGTATATTCAAACACGTTTTAAGGATGAGATGATCGGGTGGGAATATGGGCCCTTGCCCGATGGGGCATAAAGAAATTAATGGGCTGCTTGTGCCTTCAGGCAAAGATTCTACGCTACTGACTATCTGATTACTGATTAACCGCTCAGGTCTTAACCTGTCCAGGAAAAGTGGTTCAAATCAAACCATCCTTACATATAAGCCTTATAGGCTTAGTTGGGTGGTATATTTGAAGCACTTTTTGGATGTTATGACGTCCTAATGTTGGGTAAAAGTCCCATAAAATGGAGACAATGTCACGACATGACGATAGCTGTTGACTGGGACGCATCAATTCAAATAATATCAATCACTTTTTGGGTGTTATGACACCCTAATGTTGGATAGAAAAAGGTACAAGTAGGCAAAGGTCAGGAAAAGACGCAATCAGAAAGAGATTCCCACTCCAAAAACCGAGGTGGGAAAAAACAAACTAACAATCAGGCACTTATACCATGAAACATATCGTAAGCCGAATGAGCAGCTATTTTCCCAATAGGTGGCCACTCAGTTACCTTAACTTAATTAAAGATATGAAAACACACATAAGGCGCCAACAGCACAAAAAAATTCAAACACCAAGACATAAGACAAAAAGAACCACCACAGAAGTATCGCCTTGGAACGATCAGTAACACAAAGTTACTGGCGGGCTTAAACCGGTTTTACAGGATCCTAACCTCACCCTCAGCTTCTGCAGTGGTTCATAACATTTAGTAAGTTCTTCGGTCCTCGTGGTGAATCTCTAACTAGTCAATGAATCATCAAGAACAAACAAATAAATCATGATAAACATCCTGATGAATCAAAAACAAGGACTCACAGATTGAGTAAGCTGCCCGACGATGGAGATCCCTGGGCGCCGAATAACCTACTAACTCGGGAGCAAAAGAAAAACACCAGTTGGACCCCGGTGGGCCAAGCAACAGACAAGAAGCTCCGGCCCCAACCAACTAAAATGAATAGCTTTAAGTCGGGGCCATCATAGAGTCTGACGCCCGACCCACCGGCGTGCAATTAAAGAAGGCAGCATAGTTATCAACCATGATTGGGTTAAAAACTAAGCATGCAGACTGTCGCATAACATTCAAGTTATAACCTATACGTCTGTAACGTGTTATGATTTTTCTGAACTGAAAAGAAAAATCATTAATTCCTATAAGTTTCTTAAATTTGTAAACTAAGTCACCATAAAATTCAGGTTCCGAAAGGCCCTCACTTAAAAGCGTCTGTAATCCAACATTATATTTGAAAATCAATTCATAGTGTCTACGATAAAATTTAGAAAAGGTTTTTCGAAGTTTATGATAGCGATAGCCCTGTTGGAGCCGTTAAACATTTATTTCGAGCGTTGAAGTCTATAACATGATTGCAGACTCTAGCAAACCTAATAAGTTGCGAAATGTAAACACCATAAGAAGCACGACGAGGAACGTCACCATCCAAAAAAGGAAAATTTACTATATCAAAATCAAAGTCATCGCGCTTATCATAAATTTTAGAAGAAACAAATCCATTTGCAACAGAAAGATGTAGATCTAAAAAGGGGGCTTCGGTATCTGAGAAATTGGCTTTGTTCAACTGAAGTTCAGGTGGATAAATTTGATTGACCATACCTTCAAAATAAGGGTTGTCAATGTTCAAAAGGTCATCGAGGTACCTAGATGTGGAATTAAAAGCCTCGATAACATCAGCTTGATCATCATGGTTAAGAGAATCCATGAAATCTCTTTCGTAGCAGTATAAAAATAAATCCCATGAAGTCCCATGAAATGGAGGCAGCTCTCCAACATGTCCATTATTGTTGACTTGGGTGCTAAGTTTCAATCCAAACAATGTGTATTTCTATAGCTTTGTTTACAAAACCGGAGTTTTCTGAAATGACACGATAAAATGCTTCATTTAAATTAAAACAATAATATTCGACTAATCGTTTATCAGAATTAAGTAGAATATTTATAAACTTAAAAGTAGGGCACAAATCAAATTATTGTTGAAAAAAAAGATGAAAAATATGATCTAATACATTCACGTTTTCATTCAAGTCTTGGCACAAATTGGTTCGGATTAAATTAAAATGACATTAGCCATCTCATCCATATAAAACAAGATTTATTCCTTTTGTTTATTTTTCATTCAAATGGAAATTGTTTCAATGTAAATGTTAATAACTGTTCGTGATTACGTGATCAGAAGAACGTTATGCGAAAACTGCACTTGGAAACTTGCACTTGATTTCGTCTTGAACTGTTTTAAGTGATATAAGAGGGTCAGTCGGAAGGTTCATATCATGAGATTGAAATTGTGGATAATATATGTGCAAAATCAATCATGTTAGCTTTACACATTTCTGAAGAAAACTTATTTATTATTCTCAGATCTGTTCACCTTTTAATACAGGTTTTCAATATCCTATAATCAACCTTAGGGCCTCACAGCCTAATGTTTTTAATCATCCAGTGAAAGCTTATATCTGAATTTCAATCCTCATAATAATAAACAGCTGAAAGCTCAATATCTGATTAGTATATTCTGTGTATGTTTTATTAGTCACCAAAGAACGACATTGTCGGTACTTTTCTTACATTTTTTTCTAATTTATCATAAGGGCCGAGTGGGAATAGAGCGGGGAATAGAGGCCAAGCTCGTTGAGGCGCTTAGAAACAGATGGTCTGCTTGTGCCTCCAAGCGAAGCTTACGAACTAGATTACTGGGTAACCGCTCAGAAGGCCTGCGTCTGTCCACGAAAGGTGGCTCAAGTCAAACCTCCCATACATATAAACCATTTTGGTTTACTTTGGTGGATATTTTTCAAGCACAATTTGGGTGTCATGACATCGTAATTTTGGAAATAGGTCCCCTAAAATGGAGACAAAGACATGACAATAGCTGTTGACTGGGCAGGTCATAAGTCAAGCAAACAAAAATACCATAATTAAAGGAACATCTTTTGAGACTAAATACCTTGCCAGGAATGCCAAAACCCCACACTTCTGGTGCAGAAGATGAAGTCACTGCCAGATTTGCGAGGTATCTTTACCAACGTTTTATGTGCGACATCTTCAAGTCACAGTGTGGCCTACTGACTACCTACAGTGTTTGATCCAACCCTAACACATTAATATTTGATTTTCGTGATAAATCATCCGAAAAATGTGCAAGGTCCCTAAAGTGAAAATTTGTCCGAAACATAAGTATCTCGGTTTCTTTTTGTCGGTTGCATCGAGATCTTGGTATTTGAACCATTTAAGCATTCATATATATACTTGAACTTTTTACCCATTTGTATGTTTTACATTTTATATTACGCTTGGAATTAGACAAAACATGTCATGAAATGCATATGCACAGTTCCATTTCGATAATCATACTGAGCGGTTTAAACTGGATTAAAAACATTACATCGTAAAGCATAAAGTAATAACGTCTGGTATTCCTTTCAAAACTTAAAATGTGCGTATGCGTGATTTATCACTGCATAAAGTAGACAGTTGCAACAAAAACACAGGAGTTATGATTATCTGCCAGTGGCATGTGAAAATTCCTCCTTATATTTAAAAGTAAAATGGCGATTTCGAATACTCTGAACGATTTGTCACTCTCAGGATTCATTGATAAACGGTCCTGCCATATGATCAAATCTGCCATAGGGAAAACGTAACGTCCATCAACTTCAGTTAAGTTTATTCCTATTTTGTCAAAACGTGTATGCTGACTCTATATGAATACATCTTCGAAATTCTTTTGTCTAAAAGCATTTAAGATATCTACCAATGACATTCTGCTTGTGACCGAGTTGATGTTGGAATCAGAATTTTCATATTTTCAGAGCTTTGCTAGATTTCTCTTTTCGTATCAGATGCAAAGTTTTTGTCACTTCCTTTATTGTGGTTGATACATAGTGTCTTTTTGTTTGTGAGTGGTTATCGCCTGAATCGTCGATGATGATGGAGTAGTCTGGCACAAGACGGTGCAGACAAGAGTCATACAATGATTCATTATTGACGAAAAACGAAGAGACTATTTTTCATGTGCCAAAGGGAATGCGTATCCAACATAAACATCTAGCCTCTCTGCAAATACTGTTTCATTCACATGATCACAATGCTTCACTATGTAAGGGTGGCCGGGTGGGAATATGGGCCCCGCCACTCGGGATTCAAGTAATAGATAGGCTGCTTGTGCCTCCAAGCAAAGTTTATACACTACTGAACTGGTTACCTGCTCAGGTCTGTCCAGGAAAAATAGTTGAAGTCAAATGTCAAATCATTTATGCGTGTACGCCTTTTGTGGCTTAGTTTTTAGGATAATTATTTTTCAACCACTTGTTGGATGTCATGACATCCTCATTTTAGGTAAAAGTATAATAAACTGGACGCAACGTCCCGACATGTCCTTAGCTGTTGACTGGAACGTAAAGCATCAATTTAAACACACAAATATTATGTATCGAAGATGATGTTGCATTTCGTTTCGATGAGTGTGCCAAAAACTGTATTAGTTGTCCATCCATTTTTTCAGCGAACAGAGTATTTAATATTTTCAAGTTTCTCTAGTAATTTAACATTAGCGGTATAAACGTTATAACCTACTGGGTGACGGCTGTGGAGGTCTGCCCAGGAAAATGGTTTAGTCAAAAATGGTTTAGTCAAACCATTCATTTAGCCTTAGATATTTACTGGTTGGTCATATGAAGCACATTTTGGATATCTTATATAATAATGTCGCGGTTGCTTAATGGTAGAGAATCGGGCTCCGAATCGAGAGGTCCTCCTGGGTTCTATCCCCAGTGGCGGCACAGCATTGTGTCTTTGAGCAAGACGTCCTGACATAACTGAAAAATTGTTGAATGTGACCTAAAAAAGATAATGTTCAGTAAAAGCCCAATAAAATGGGACATGAAACAGCTGTTGACATACAGTTTCATTTCAAACAAACTCAGGTAACTCATAAAACTATTTGTGTTTAATTCAAAGTATCAAATGGGCCAATCAGCAGGTGGGTCGAAAACGGGAGAAGCACAAGAAAAAAACACCTGACACACCTCCAAGTAGAGCTGGGCTTGTTTCACATGTGCCCAGTGCGGGGCCGATCCTACACCAGACAGCGGTAACATGATCGAGTGATTAAGAAACAACGCTCTTAATCGCTCGGCCACGGGGGCCGCCAAAACTAATCCGTTATGACGAGCGGTTGGGTAGTAATATTGGCCCTGCCCATTGGCGCCTTAAGAAATAGGGTTGTTTGTGCCTCCAGGCATAGCTGGACGCTAGTGACTGACCATCTGGTTATTGGTTATCAGCCTGAGTCTGTGCAGGAAATGTGGTTTCAAGTCAAACCATTCATACCTATCAGCCTTAGTACCTTACTTGGGCGGTTATATGAAAAGCGCTTTTAGAATGTCATGACATCTTTTGGGTGAAAGTCCCATAAAATGGAGGCAACGTCCCGACATGACCATAGCTGTTGACTGGGGTGTTATGCATCAATTCAAACAATTTAAAGTAGGTACTACCACGGGTGGTAAACATGGGGTCTAACTCCAAAAAGAGGTAGTGAAACTGTGTTCCAATCACAAATTCGAGATCGCCCCTAAGGTTGGAATAAAGTAGACATTTGTTCTTTATGACGATTTGGAAGTGTTATGAAAACAGAAAAAATATCGCTATACATGGTGCCATATCGTCTCCTTCAATGACCGATCCTCCTGAAAGGACCTCGGCAGATTAGTATGGACGTAAAACGTTAATTCAAAAAACGCGCATATGCCGCATAATGATAGATTTATTATTCGGAGGAATTTCAAAAATATAAGAAAGAACAAGAAAAGACTAAATTAAACTTTAAGTCCTCAAATAATGAAGAATATAATACTCCTTTTAATTTGGATGAACTAAAAGACGCCATCAGTAAAGCCCATGATACAGCAACAGGTCCCGACGAAGTTCACTATCAAATGTTAAAACATCTTCCACCAAAATCACTTCATGCTCTCTTAGATATATTTAATGATATGTGGGAAACTGGAAAGTTTCCCGAAAGATGGGAACTAGCCACTATAATACCAATTCCTAAACCTGGAAAAGACCATGCAGAACCTGACAGCTATAGACCGATAGCACTTACAAGTTGTCTTTGCAAAACTTTAGAGAGAATGATAAATGTAAGACTTGTTTGGTACTTAGAAAGTAATAACCTAATATCTCCTGTTCAGTCGGGCTTCCGTTCTGAACGAAGTACCAACGACAATTTAATAAGACGGGAAACATTTATTCGTGACGCCTTTGTTGCAAAGGAGCATGTTGTTGCTGTGTTTTTCGACTTGGAAAAAGCTTATGATACCACCTGGAGACATGGTATTATGCGAGATCTACATGTCTCGGAATACGTGGCAGATTAGCTACATTTATCTAAAATTTCCTTGCGGATCGTTGGATCCAGGTTCGTGTTGGATCGACTTTATCCGAAAAGTTCGACCAAGCACAGGGTGTCCCACAAGGGAGCATCTTGTCTACAACATTGTTCAATATTAAGATAAATAGCATAATGGATTGCTTAGATCCTAAAACAGATGGATCATTATATGTAGATGATTCCTGTATGTGTTACAGGTCAAAACGTATGAGAACTATCGAAAGGCACTTACAGCAGTGCATTAACAGAATAGAAAACTGGGCCTCACATAATGGTTTCAAATTTTCCAAGTCGAAAATTCAATGTGTACATTTCTGTCAACTACGGAAAGTACACAACGATCCCGAACTTTATTTATATGGTTCTCTTATTCCAGTAGCTGAAGATTTTAAATTTCTTGGAGTTCTTTTTGATCGTAAACTTTCTTTCATTCCACATATAAAGTACTTAAAAGCCAAATGCCTGAAAGCATTGAACTTACTGAAAGTATTATCACACACAGACTGGGGTGCTGATCGCACTGTCCTTCTCCAGCTATACCGTTCCCTCATTCGTTCAAAATTAGATTATGGATCCATTGTATATGGATCGGCAAGACCATCATATATCAGTTCTCTTGACACAGTGCATCATCAAGGCCTAAGATTAGCTCTGGGTGCTTTTCGAACATCACCTGTACAAAGCCTCTATGTTGAGGCTGAAGAGCCATCTCTATATTTACGACGAGAGAAACTTGCCCTACAGTACGCCATTAGAATTGCTGCTAATCCATCAAATCCAGTTCATAAGGTGTCTTTTCCGCCATATATTTCTGAAGAAGCGTACAGCTTTACGAAAGTAAACCAAAGGCTATCCGGTCCTTTGGTTTACGGGTTGCACCACTTTTAGAATCAGCAAACATCCAAAAAGATAAAATAGAAGAACTTTTTGTTTCCGAAATACCATCATGGTGCATTAGAAAACCAGAAGTTAATTTGACTCTACATACAGGGAAAAAATCCGACTCAAATCCACACCTTCTGAAAGAAAGTTTTCATCAACTACAATCTCAATTTATTGACTATCAATGTATTTATACTGATGGTTCAAAAGAAGAAAACAAAGTTGGTTGTGCTACTTTTACAAACGGCAATTGCAAAACATTACGTTTACCTGATGGCTCTTCAATTTTCACAGCGGAAGCTAAAGCTATAGACTTAGCTTTAGACTTCATAAATGAAAGTAACTTAAAGGACAAATTTATTATTTTTCTGACTCTATGTCAGTTCTACAGGCCTTAAACCATACATCATCCAAAAACCCTCAAATACAAAAACTATTAATAAAACATCATACCATCTCGGAATTGAAAACAATTATCTATTGCTGGGTTCCCAGTCATATAGGTATATATGGAAATGAGAAAGTTGATAAGAACGCTAAAGAATCGTTAAATCTAGAAGAAACCGTTTTTAAAATTCCTTATATCAATTTTAAACCTTTTATTAACGAGTACATCTCTGAAAAATGGCAAACAATCTGGAACGGTGCGAAGTTTGATAAATTGAGGGAAGTCGAACCGATCGTTAAACGACCAAAAGCAATTCATAAACTTTCGAGACGAGAAGAAATCGTTCTTGCTCGTCTCCGAATTGGTCATACAAGAATAACACATTCCCACTTATTAAAGCGAGAAGATGAACCTAAATGCATTGGCTGTGATACACCATTCACAGTGTAACACTTTCTTTTAGAATGCACTGACTTTGCAGCAGAGCGAATTTCTTGTTTTCAAGCTAATAACTTGAAAGAATTGTTCAAAGATGTACCCGCTGGAAAGATTTTATCATTTCTTAGACAAGTAAATCTGTTTTATAAAATATAATTTTTAAATCACCAATCTTATTTTTTCATATATCGTTTCTTTACAACGACATTTATATCTTACTTAGTGTTACTTTTTAATACGAATTCAATATATTTTAACGCTTTACCTTGTTAGACGCTAATGACCCATCAGGGTTGATGCGTCTTTAAACAACAAAGTAAAACGTTAATTCAAAAAACGCGCATATGCCGCATAATGATAGATTTTGATTAATAGCAAGCCTTTCTGTGTCTGAAAAAGTTATATGAAACGCAGAAAGTCCCCACGGAGTTGCTATTTTACTTCTCACCAGAATACAACCCAAGATGCTCATGCAGCTTGCTCTGTCGACGGAAGAACAGGTGACACTCTTCACACTTGTATATCTTTTCCTGCTGGATGTGCCTCTCTTGCTAATAACGGCTGCAACAAGTGCAGTTGAGCTTGTTGGCTGTTGTAGGTTATGTCGCTAAATCTGCCGACGTCGGTTTGTTCCATAACTTTCTATCACGGTGATCTCACTCACGAAAAGGATATTTTAAACTTGAAGTAGTCAATGAAATTGATTACTAGATAAATAAGGCGGTTCAAACGAGTACCCACAATCTATGTTTTGGAGCAAAGATAAGAAAAAAGGTATACCCCTGAATACCCATGTTTTGCTATTTAAAAGTGGGGTCTAAGGGGTATACATTATACTGATATGTTTTCATGATGTCTTAGCTGTTCACATGGGTGGTCGTTGCCTTGTCTCGGAAGAAATGGTTTCTTTTCTTTTAATTTGGTAATATTTTGCCCAAAATTTCCGCGGTATAAAATGCATTCATCGCGCGTGCACGCCTGCTATTTTACGTAAATCACAAAAAGAGGAGGATTGCTTCTTTTCATACATGTATAATAGTTTTAATACATCACCAACGCATAAAATTATGATGTATTTCCCAAATGACTTCATACTTTCCTTTTGCAGACATTCAGTTTGATAATTTGTGATAGTCCATATGCCTATTTCAATATGAGAAATATCTGTTAAACTAACAATCTGAAATAGTTCTGTGATCTTTATTTACAAGATAGGCAGTTACAAAAATATTTGAAAAATGTTTTCAACAAAATAGTGCGTTTGCTTCTTCAGAGGTCTTATAGTCAGCTAGTCAGTTTCAGCTTCTTGTTCAGTTTCTGAAAATAGAATGAGCACAACCATCACAGCGGAGGTCTCTGGTAAACTAGACCATTTTACAAGGGTATAGACCTTCTATGTTCAAAAACAGTCTGAAAGAGTCTGAAATTGTTCAAGCTAATATTAAACTGGACCTGTTTTATTATGTTTTATTTTTCACAATTGTTTCAAAATACTTTTCTACATGTTTATTCTCATTATGAAAACTTGCCGATGCAACAATATAGAGATATTTTTCAGCTGTGAAAATTTAAAACTTAGTTTTGCTCAAAACATAGGTTGTAGGTACACGTTAGAACCGCCTCGCCGAGGCGGTTCTAACGGCGGTTCTAACGAGTACCCACAATCTATGTTTTGGATCAAAAATTAGACAAATAGGTATACCCCTGCATACCCCAGCTTAGCGTCAATGAAAAGTTACCAGTAAATCAGGTTCAGTTAACATACGAAAATATTTGATTCATTCTGGAGAGAAAACTACCGGTGCTTCAGCATTCATTTTCATGGCATAGAATGCCATCCATCATTGCTATTGAAAACGGTGCTCATCACAGCCGAAAGGATTATAGGCAGTCCTGGACAAATGTCAGATGCCTCCATTGAATGTACGGGGAAATGCAGAATTTGGGTACTACATTAAATCCGGCAGTCGTTGGAAAATTTTAAACCAATTTGGTGGCATTTTAACTGCGGTTGTTAGATGCATGAGAAGACATGACGATGTATGAAAATAAGGCTTTCAAGTTCTCAAAAAGTTGCAAATTGCACATGTTGCACGTGCACCATATTTTCAGGGTTAGTGGAACTGTTGAATGTCTCTAAATCAATATGAATGAAGCTACATAACGAATTTTTAAAAAAAATCTATATTTTTCAAAATATCGAAGTTTTAGTTGTGGTAACTTTTCACTGACGCTGAGTATATATAAAAGTTGTGTTTAAGGGGTTATACATTTTACGGACATGTTATCTGATGTAACTACATACACAAACTAAACGTGTTCACCGCTGTATTTACCTCTCAGCATCACCAGAAGAAGAAACGACAGCATATATTCCTTACTCCGAAAACCCCACACCTTCCAAAATAGTATTCACCCCACATACACGCACGGAAACCACAGTGGCAGTGTCGGTGCCCACGCATTGGCCATGGCCCGAAAACTTGCGGTCCGGCTGAAAAAAAAAAGTTCGATATAAATGATACCTGGTTGCGGTCAGACACGTGCCAGTTTTTTAAAAGGTCTGTACTCATTCACGGGGGTAAATCAAATGGTGCTACTTGTACATGTGCCGTATATCTCCAGTGCCGTATTTCTCCAGTGCCGTATATCTCCATTGTTATTTAAGACCACATAAAACATTTTTGCATCCATTAAAAGCTTAGATTGACCGACGACGTGATTACTAGTAATCCATAGAAGCCTTCGTGGTGCAGTGGTTAAGCCACGCCTTGTAAACCAGGGGTCGCAGGTTCGATCTCGGGGACTCTACAGTTCTTCGAATAAGACTGTAAACCGAGGTCCCACGGCAACTTTCCAGAAGACACGGATGGCAATAACATACGGTGACGAGGCTGGAGACTATGCTGTGCTTTAAGTCCAAGAGACCTAGTCTTATGGTGCGCTGGGTTTCCATTTTAAAGCTCTAAGTCAGTCCAGGAAAGTCAAACTTTCATACATATTAGCCTTAGTTCTTTACTTGTATTTATATATTATAAAGCACATGCATGTAACGAAATCTTAATGTTGGGTAGAAATACGTCGCATAAAATGGAGACAACGTCCTGGCCTAGCCATAGCTGTAAACGCCTTACTTTGGATTACGAAAACTTGCCCGTGCAATTAACAGAGATTTTTCATCTTTAAAAATTGAAAATTTTCCGCTGAAAATTTTTGATATTTTTCTTATTTTTGCTCCAAACATAGATTGTGGGTACACGTTAGAACCGCCTCGGCGAGGCGGTTCTAACGAGTACCCACAATCTATGTTTTGGAGCAAAAATAAGAAAAATAGGTATACCCCTGCATACCCCAGTTTTGCTATATAAAAGTGGGGTTCAAGGGGGTATACATTACACGGACATGTTTTCCTGATGGAACATCTCTTGGCCAAAATGTGTCATCTATTACACCAAGTATTACTATTTTAGCCATCCCAACCCATCCGTCTACTCGTATATCTGTTTTTAACACATACCTTCAGCCATCTGAATCAGTGTTAGTCCAAGGACCAAAATAACGAAACAAGCTGCTACCGCTTTCATCATTCTGTTTGTCCTATCTCCCACTCCGCACAATGTAAGAATGGCAGAAAAAAGCTGCACCTCGATACTTAAACATCGAAGTAGGACACAAAACAGAATTATGGAGGGCCGCGACGTGAGAAAACCTGGCTTCGAGATTTCCGACCAGGTCGCACCAGGTCTGACACAAACCGGACTGTACAGTCTCGGAGAAAGGCTAGAAGCTTGGAATTTCGTATTTGAGAAGGGAAAGGATTGTACTATGTAGCGAAAACAAAGGCGCTGATCAGCTGTGCAGTCACTGCACAGCTGATCTGCGCCTTCGTTTTCGCACAGGCAAATTTCCGAGGTTCTCTCGTTGCGGCTCAAATCATCATGGTGATGAATGATTACAAATGGGCTTTGTGTGAAATGTTTTTGCATTAATCAGAAGTCAGTGCATAAACGGATTCTTGATGGATCTTCTTTACATACCTTCGTTCCATGTTTATAGTCATGTAAATTAAAATAATTCGCAGAAGGTAAACTGCCTAACACTTTTACTGCCACGCCTCTCAAAAAACAATATCTCACTGCCAAGGAGTTATTTTTTTTTTTATTAATTTATTTGTGTTGAGGCTAAACGTCCCAGTCAACATTTTTTCAGTCATGTCGGGACGGAGCCAACGCTTCCTGGGTTTAACAAGTACTGTAGGGAGTTAATGTGTCTTGCTCAAGGACACAACACGGTGCCACCTGTGGGGATTAAACCAAGGTCCTCTTGATTCGGAGCCCGACGCTTTACCACTACGCCACGGCGCTTCCTAAATTATTTATATTTCTTAAATATTATTTTTATAGATCTGTAAAAATATGAAATTTCGGACGCTTTTGAGCCATGTCCGTAGATAAATGCCGTTTATCACAAGGCCCAAACGATTCCAACACGAATCTGACCGGCTCAGCTACGAGGTACACTTGATTCAATTAGAATACGCCATTTCATTGGATAGAAGCTTTAGGCGTGTTTGGTTAGCTCTCGAATTGACGCAGGGTCAAACATGAAAAATCGAACAGCTGGTGAGACGTACGGACGAAGCTGAAGGGAAAATCCGAGACCTGAATGTTTTGTTATATTAACAAATGATTCCAGTACTTTTAGGTGACGTAAATAAAGTTTTTTATTTTGATGAATTGATATTTTGAGAAGTAGTATGTTTCAGTTTTTATTTTCAAGAAGATTCAAGAGTCCGTATTTTCCCTTCAGATCCGCCCGTACTTCCCGTCAGCTGTAAAAATTCATAGAGCGAGTAGGGAACAGATCGATAGGAATATCTGATTGGCTGATTCCCGTGTGACGTTTTATGTGTTTTTCACTATTGGGAATATGGCACGCCGATATTTTATCTAATAAAGATCAACACAAAGCGTGTCATATATCAATGGAAGGACTTGTTACGCTGAAAAATCTATAGATTAACCTCCCTTTTGAACTATAAAACGTAAAACGCCTACATGTACAGTTATCGGTGGCAGTGAACAGTAAAACGACTACAGTCGTCGGTGGCAGTAAAAGTGTTAAACAGAGTACGTAATAAGTGACACGATATGTCTACATAGCCACAGTTAAGATCCTTTCGTGACATTTTCAAAACGAAACCATCTTGTTATACGAAATTAAAAAAAAAAAAAAAAAAAAAAAAAAAAAAAAAAACGCTATATTACGGTCGATGCTTGTATCTGGCTTATATTTACCGTCAAAAGATGGATTTTTATGGTGCGTTCGAGACATGGTCAAAAACGCAGCTACTAATGAATGCATCGCCGATGATGCATAAGTTATTTTTCAAATTTTATACAAAAACATAAGCTGGACACGTGCAATTTTACAATTTTAGACCTGCGGAAAACGCTTCTTTCGTCAAATTGTTTTATATTCCCTGTAGGTCTGTCACCTTTCTCAACTTTTAATTGATAAGAATTGACTTTCTCAAGATGTTTATGTTAAAAAATGCGCATTGCTTATTCAGCGGGATAGTTTAATGTTATAGCACATATATTTTACGTGTATCATTAAATTAAATTCCCTTTATGTTTTAATGGGAAGTTTGCATAATTAATGTTTAATTTAAGGAAACGTTGTCAAACAGGTGATGGATGTTTCTAGGAAAACACTGATTTGAACCGTCACATGGGAAAACCAACAATCTGCATAGACAAAAACAAAGCCGCAGATCAGTTGTGCAGTAGCTGCGCAGCTGATTAGCGCCTTTGTTTATCGCTACACGGATAGTACCATTCCTCTGCTACTTATATCCAAATTTTCAAGCTTCTAGCGTTCTTCTGTGACAGTACAGCCCAGTCTGTGTCGGACCTGGTCGGAACCCAAATTGTTGGTGTTCTAACGCAAATGCTCAAACTAAAGTATACAAGTACCAAGAACTGGCGCATTCAGATATCCCAAGTCCCACCCTAAAGGCCTCGTCACACATAAGCGAATATCTCTCGATACAGACATGCGTTTAAGTGCCAAAAATATTTTTGTTTGCTTGATTTATTGCTTTACGTCCCAAGAAACAGCTACATGTAGTCACGTTGGAACGATAGTTGTTGAAAGGGACGGAAATCAATATATCAAACAAACAAGAATTCCTTTTCATAATTATACAACACAAGTCTACGACGAATGATTTTCGCGTATGTGTGACGAGACCATTAAACCGAAGTGGGGAAAACCAAATTGACAATCAGGCTTTGACGCAGTGTGAACTTATATCGTAGGCCGAAAAAAAAGCTATTTCCCTAAAGGTGGCCACAGACTTTCCTGAACTTAACTAGATAAGTGAATAGCCATGATAATCACAAACAGCTCATAAAATCTACAACCAAACCAAAGAGGAAGGCCAAACAGTATATTTGCTGACGCAACAAAACGGAAACAGTGTCTTTTGCCATCATATCTATGTACATGTACATCCGGCCTGATCGGGACGTCAGATGGTGGGCTTACTTGACATTTCGAAAACTTGCCCATGCAATGTACAGAAATGTTTAAGTTGTATAAGAGGAAACATTTCATCAGAAAATTTATGATACTTTTCTTATTATTGCCCAAAACATAGATTGTGGGTACACGTTAGAACCGCCTCGCCGAGGCGGTTCTAACGAGTACCCACAATGTATGTTTTGGAGCAAAAATGAAAAACATTAGGTATACCCCTGCAAACCCCAGTTGTTTCTATATAAAAGTGGGGTTCAAGGGGGTATACATTTCACGAACATGTTTTCCTGATGAGTTAATCTCTTGAAAAGGGTTGATATACAAAATCAAAAGCGCTTATCAGTTGCGTAAGTTTGCGCTTTTGCTAAAAACGCCATCAGTGACTCCTCTTTCTTCGGGCTCGTCTAACAAGCAAAAGTACCTCGACATAAACTCGCGTTTACTTACGATATGGAATTCTTGTTCGTTTGATTTATTGATTTTCGTCCCTGTAAACGACTTAACTTCCGACATAGCCATAGCTGCTGACTGGGATGTAAATCAATAAAACAAACAAAAATGCTTTTTTCACAATTAAACGGAACTCTAGGCCAAGGGGCTTTCTTAATTTGCTTATTTGTGGCGAGGCCTTTAAGGCACTGCCATCCTTGTAGCACATAATAATCAGGCCTCTATGTCATAAAGTTCAATCTCTAGCTTATGATGTCAAACTTCTAGCTCAACTAGCTTAACTCATAATTCCTTAAAATCAAATATACCAGAAATCTTTCATTCTTCGAAGCGCGCAAAATCGTTGAGCAGCAATCGTCGACTGCAAGCAGAAACTATGCCAGCATCATAAGAAGTGCTGGCACACAAGTCAAACTTGTAGATGCCATGACACAGACTGATGAAACATACGACGTTCAAATTAAAACACACCAAAATCCAGGAGGCGATGCCCCTTCTGGTACCAACCAGACTGCAGGAGGTAAAGCATCCCCTGCACAAGCAGGAGGCAAACCTCCTCCTGCTCAAAACCCTCCGTCCAACAAAACTGCAGGAGGTAAACCTCCAACGGCAGGAGGAAAGCCTCCTGCACCACCAAAGCCTCTCTCACCAAAGGATAGAAGGAAGCTTCTGTCCGAGAGAGTACCGAAAGGGGCTGATGACCCCGTAAGAACTGACAATTACTATGACTGCCTTGAAGAAACTAGCATGGAGGCAGATGTCACTCCTCCTAGTCCTCGCAAAGTGCATCTTCCAAGAATTCCAAATACTTAGTTTCCAGTCTTTTACATTTAAGAAGGGTCAAATTTTTAATTCTCTGTAAATTATTTAATGGACAAAAGTAAACAGAGAATTATACAGTGGAATTGTCGAGGCATAAAACCACGTTATGAAGAATTACTATTACTATTAAGTCTACTAGGACCTTCTGTTTTCTGTCTACAAGAAACTTTTCTGAAAACTGACGACAACTTTACTTTCAAAGGCTTTAATGTTTACAATCACATCCACTGTGATTGTGCCAGAGCTTCTGGTGGAAGCTCTATTCTAGTTAAGTCTTCCTTACCTCAACGTGAAATTAAGTTGAAAACAAATTTACAAGCTAAAGCTGTTTCTGTTACTCTTGACAAAGAGATTACTTTCTGTTCTGTCTATATCCCGCCTTCCTTCGAACTAAGATCTGAACATCTTAACTGTTTACTTAAGCAACTCCCTTCTCCCTTTATGATATTAGGTGACTTCAATGGTCACAATTTACTTTGGGGTAGTAACGATAATGACCCCAGAGGAGAGTTAATCGAGGAATTTATCACACAGAATGACATCTGCTTAATGAATGATAAATCTAAAACTTATCTTGATTCTGGAAAAGGTACTTTTTCGTCTATTGATCTCTCACTCTTTCATCCCTCTCTCTATCTTGACTATAACTGGTCTGTATGTGAAGACCAACACGGGTCTGATCACTTTCCGATAATAATTGAAAGCATTCAGCATCACGATGAAGATCATAATCCTAAATGGAAACTAAATAAAGCTAATTGGGATTTATTTCATACTTTATGTGATGAATCCCTTACTAACACTTCTCTCTCAGAATCTTCTGATCCTATAGCAACTTTCACTTCTTCTTTAATAAGTATATCTGAAAAATGCATTCCAAAAACCTCGACAAACCCAAAGAAAAGTAACCCATGGTACAATGACGATTGTAAAGAAGCTATCAAGCAACGAAAACAAACACTATCTAGGTTCTGCAAGTTTCCAACTAATGACAATTTAAATACTTATAGGAATTCTAGAGCAAAGGCCCGTCGGACAATTAAATCAGCCAAACGTAAATCATGGCGAACATATGTGTCAAAATTAAATTACAAAACGCCAACCAAAAAGGTCTGGGATATGGTTAGGAAAATATCAGGTAAAACCAAAACTGCTACTTATCAACATCTTAATACAAATTTTAACAACGGATCTGAATTGGCATCAACAAAGCAAGATATAGCAGACACTTTGGCATCACAATTTTGTTCAAATTCATCAACAAGCCATTACTCAAAGGACTTTCAAAAATACAAGAAAGAACAGGAAAAAATTAAATTAAATTTCAAGTCATCTAATAATGAAGAATATAATACACCATTTAATTTAGATGAACTGAAGGATGCTATCAGTAAAGCCCATGATACAGCAACAGGTCCCGACGAAGTTCACTATCAAATGCTTAAACATCTTCCTCCTAGCTCACTTCAAGCTCTATTAGAAATATTCAATGATATGTGGGAAACTGGCAAGTTTCCCGAAAGTTGGGAACTAGCCACAGTTATACCAGTTCCTAAACCAGGAAAAGACCACACAGAACCTAACAATTACAGACCAATAGCACTTACAAGTTGTCTTTGTAAAACCTTAGAGAGAATGATTAATGTTAGACTTGTCTGGTACTTAGAAAGTAACAATCTTATTTCACCTGTTCAGTCGGGCTTCCGATCTGAACGATGTACCAATGACAATTTGGTAAGACTGGAAACATTCATACGAGATGCATTTGTTGCTAAAGAGCATGTGGTGGCCGTGTTTTTCGACTTGGAAAAAGCTTATGATACCACTTGGAGGTATGGCATTCTACGAGATCTCCATGATCTCGGAATTAGAGGCAGATTAGCTACATTTATAGAAAGTTTCCTTGCGGATCGATGGATCCAGGTTCGAGTTGGATCGACTTTATCCGAACAATTTGATCAGGCACAGGGTGTCCCACAAGGGAGCATTCTGTCTACAACATTATTCAATATCAAGATCAACAGCATAATGGACTGTTTGGATCCTAAAACAGATGGATCATTGTATGTAGATGACTTTTGCATGTGCTATAGATCGAAAAGTATGAGAACTATTGAAAGACACTTACAGCAGTGTATAAATAGAATAGAAAAGTGGGCTTCGCATAATGGTTTTAAATTTTCCAAGTCGAAAACACAATGTGTACATTTCTGTCAGCTACGGAAAGTACATGATGATCCTGAACTTTACTTATATGGATCTCTTATTCCAGTGGTTGAAGATTTTAAATTTCTAGGAGTTCTATTTGATCGAAAGCTTTCCTTTATACCGCATATCAAGTATTTAAAGGCAAAATGTCTAAAAGCATTAAACTTACTAAAGGTTTTATCGCATACCGACTGGGGTGCTGACCGCACTGTCCTTCTGCAGCTATATCGGTCAATTATTCGGTCGAAGTTGGATTACGGATCCATTGTGTATGGATCAGCTAGAAAATCATACCTGAGTATGCTTGATACAGTTCACCACCAAGGACTAAGACTAGCTCTTGGGGCTTTTCGAACGTCACCTGTAGAGAGCCTCTATGTTGAGGCAGAAGAACCATCACTATATTTGCGTCGAGAAAAACTTACTCTTCAGTATGCCATCAGACTTGCAGCAAACCCCTCTAATCCTGCACATAAGGTAACTTTCCCACCATATATTTCTGACGAGCTCTTACAACGTTATGAAAGTAAACCAAATGCTATCAGGTCTTTTGGTTTACGAGTAGCACCTCTTTTAACATCAGCAAAAATCAAACAAGATAAAATAGAAAAACATTCGGTTTCTGAAATTCCACCATGGTTCATTAGAAAGCCAACAGTAAATTTGACACTTCACACAGGGAAAAAATCAGAATCAAATCCCCACTTTCTCAAAGAAAATTTCCACCAACTACATTCACAATTTTCTGATTATCATTTTATTTATACTGATGGTTCAAAGGAAGATAACAAAGTAGGCTGTGCTACTTATTCCAAAGACGCTTGCAAAACTTTACGTCTACCTGATGGTTCTTCAATTTTCACGGCAGAAGCTAAGGCTATTGACTTAGCTTTAGACTTCATTAATGACTGTAACTCGTACAACAAATTCATTATTTTCTCTGATTCTCTATCAGTCCTTCAGGCCCTAAACCATACAATGTCCAAAAACGAACAAATACAAAATATATTGCTGAAACATCATAGCATTTCTGAATTTAAAACTTTTGTGTATTGCTGGGTTCCCAGTCATGTAGGAATATATGGTAACGAGCAAGTCGACAAGAAAGCAAAAGAATCACTGAGCCTAGAACAAACAGATTTTAAAATTCCTTTTATCAATTTTAAACCTTTTATCAACGAGTATGTCTTTAATGAATGGCAATCAATTTGGAGCAGAGCAGATGACAATAAATTGAAAGAAATTGAACCTCATGTAAAACGACCAAGATTAATTCATAAACTTTCGAGACGGGAAGAGATTGTTCTTTCTCGTCTTCGAATTGGACATACACGATTGACACATTCATATTTACTTAAACGAGAAGACAAACCTCAATGTATTGGATGTGACACACAATTAACTGTCAAGCACTTTCTGCTTGAATGCATTGATTTTATAGATGTACGCCGTTCCTGCTTTCAAAGTAACAGTTTGAAAGATTTGTTCAAAAATGTATCTGTTGAACGCATTTTGTCATTTTTAAAACGAACTAACCTTTTTAACAAAATATAATTTTTTAACTTTAATCATATTTATACCTTTCTCCATTTCTATCATTTCATTTTAATCACTGTATCTTTCATCTAGCGGAATAATTATTTATAACTTTGATAATTCTTACCATATTTTTTGCTTTTTCTCTGAACTAAATTATGCATTTTACAATTGTTAGACGCTAATGACCCATTAGGGTTGACGCGTCGTTAAACATCAATCAATCAATCAATCAATCAATTAACTCATAATGTTAATATTTCAGCTCGCAATATTATACCTGTAGCTCGTAATATTAAATATGTAGCTAGTGATATAAACCTGTTGAGGGTCATTAGGTAAGGGACAGGACATTAGAAAACCTAGTGCCCTGACAATGACTCAAAATACAGGTAGGGGCCAAAAAAAGGAAAATTCAATATTGGTTACAGATGGTTACAGATGGTTGTAAGTTTATTGCACAGGTTATCAGGGACCATTAAATCAACAAACAAGTATTATCCTGTAGTGGCCTCTTTATCACGCCAGATATGATAATCACCTCAATATGACAGTCCTTTGATCTAAGGACCATATTGCACTATTGGGGGTCATTAACCGAACGAACAGTGGTACCACTTTAAGCTTCTTCAGAAGTTAAAAGGTACAAGTAGGCAAAGATCAGGAAAAGGCGCAATCAGAAAAAGTTTCCCACTCCAAAAACCGAGGTGGGAAAAAACCAAACTAACAATCAGGTACTTATACCATGAAACATATCGTAAGCCGAATGAGCAGCTATTTTCCCAATAGGTGGCCACTCAGTTACCTTAACTTAACTAAAAATATGAAAACATACATAAGGCGCCAACAGCACAAAAAATTTTAAACACCAAGACATAAAACAAAAAGAACCACCACAGAAAAATCGACTTGGAACGATCAGTAACACGGCTTAAACCGGTTTTACAGGTACCTAACCTCACCCTCAGCTTCTGCAGTGGTTCATAACATTTAGTTAGTTCTTCGGTCCTCGTGGTGAATCTCTAACTAGTCAACGAATCATCAAGAACAAACAAATAATTCATGATAAACATCCTGATGAATCAAAAACCAGGACTCACAGATTGAGTAAGCTGCCTTGAGATCACAGATTGAGTAAGCCTTTAACTCATAATGTTAATATTTTAGCTTGCAATATTCTTTGAGGGCGGTCCATGCCTGACTACATATCTCGTATTCTCGTAATTACGGATTTTTATGAGCTACGATATACGATTTCGGTACCTTGACCCTTTTACTACATAATACCTGTAGCTCGTAATATAAAACATGTAGCTCGTGATATAAACCTGTAACTCGTGATATAAAACCACTACCTCGTAATATAAAACCTCTAGCTCGTAATATCAAACATATAGCAAAGTCAGCTTAGTATCATAAATCTCTAGTTCATAATGTCTTGGTTCTTATTCAGTCCGGTTTGTGGCCAACTCATAGAGAATAGATGATTGAGAATCTGTTGCACGTATAGACTTACGTTTACATTTATATACATATGAATGACATGAATGTAATTACCAATAGGAACAGGTGTATCATTCATATATACACATGGGAATAAGTGAGGGAACACCTGTAATAATATGACTACCATCTTTGGACTGCATTTATCCTTCTTTGTATAAATTAAGAAGAATGTTTTTGACTTTTTTTTCCAGAAGCTGTAGTATCCAAAGGTGCTTCTATGTGAAAAAGGTTAAACCAGAAATAAACCGCGGCGGACAGCGGCCATCTTTGATTGAGAAAATGATTGATAGATTAAAGGAAAATTCCGATATTCTTTGCGATAACTTCATTCGTTGAACTCGCATTGTCGTAATTTTTCGTTAGCCTCAAGCTGTGACATTGCTTGTTGAACTTTGATCATAAATGAGCCAGTGCATGAGAAAACCAACAATCTGCATAGGCGAAAACAAAGGCGCAGATCAGCTTCGCAGTAACTGCGAAGCTGATCAGCGCCTTTGTTTTCGCTACACGGATAGTACAATCTCTCTTCTTCTTAAATCCGAAATTTCAAGTTTCTAGCCTGCTTCTGTGACTGTTCAGCCTGGTTTGTGTCAGACCTGGTCGGAATCCCAAATTGTTGGTTTTCTCATGCACAGGCTCATTAATTCTTTCTGACTGACTGTCGGCGATACCAGCGATAGGTTTCACGATCACGTTTTGTTCTTTGGCTATACATTTTACAGGTTGTAAATTTTGAGCCAGATATTCTATACTGGACAAAATAAGTTAGGGATCAAACTTTTAAGGATGCATTTAGGGTCAATCGATAATTAATCATTTTTTTTTTTTCATTTATATGGGGGATTAGCAGTTTTATCGCACTTTCATATGCCACCAATTTTGAAATTGTGCATCGCCAGACTTAAGCACAGCCGTTCTTTTAAGCACACTACCCTAAAAACCAAAGTGATAAAAAGTGCATTAAAAACTGATTCCACAAAAAAAAATCACTTTTGCCAATTCATGAAAATTTTGCGAATTTGCAAGATAGTCAACAAGATTCATCATTTCTAAGGTCAGCCAGCTAAAAACATTGGAAATTTCTAGCCATTTTAAAAGTTTTGCGCGAACAAACTTACACACCATCAGTTCTCTATGGGAATTTCATACCACTTTCATTTTAAGGGTAGTGTGACTTAAAGCCTGGTCTTGTTGAATGCAAAGACTATTGTTTCGACCTTCAAGTGTACAAAGCTTACAAAATGAATTACCTTGATGATAGAATTGTTTCATCTCACCAGCAGTTCGAAATCTTGTAGAAATTGCGCGTTAAAAGTTTGATCCCTAACTTTATTTGTCCAGTATATATGACCCTTTGGGAATATAAACATGCACTTTCCGGTTATAGCGTCATAGCGGAATTATTCTTTTATGGCTTTATTTGCAAAAGATCAAGAATTGTGCTTTCCATAGAAATCTATGCAAACTGTAGATTTTGTATGATTAGTTTGTTTGGAGATGAAACATGAAAGTTAGATGAAACATGAAAGTTTATATCAGATTCAACATTTTATTCCCGTTTCACTTTCAAAAATTAAGTTTTGCAGAGTACAGAAGCAAAAAGGCAAACTCGTTTTTAGTAAAAGTGGAATTTCTCATATATGACATATTGTATCCTCCGTAGTACAAAGACAAAATGTTGTGTACTTCCGTAAATTGACCTGTACCTAGACCAAGGGATGAAATGTATGTGATAAAAAATTCAGTATCGCCAGAATAAAGGAAAATGGATTTTTGTTTTTCAAACTTTCCCAAAAGCGAAAAGTGTTCCCAAATTTTGCTCCATGTGTAAATATAACGGAAAATCTATGACAAAAGTCTGCTAAGAGCGTCCGGGATTTATAACTTGTCAAATATATTCGTCATATATTCTAAATTCATTTTTGACTATTTATGTTGTTGGTAATTCAAGGGTCAAGAACGAGTATTATTATACACGTTTCCGCATTCATGGATTTCAAAAGCATTTTACGAAATACAAAAAATATTTTTTGTCTGTGAAAAGCAGGTAAAAAGTTAAGTAACAATGTTATATAATTATGACGGTCTTGTCCCATTCAGTATTAGTAAATAGTGTGTTTTGTGTCCGTTTCTGAATGGATAATTAAACTAACTGATTATGGATGCGGCTGAAACATTCAGATATTTTTTGACTTACCGAACTATTCCTGACACAGGGGTATCTGTCAATGAGTTTGTATTTAAAACAGTGTTTTACAAGTGTGGACCGTCATATTGTATCTGCAGATGTGCCTACGATCACGAGATTTTGTCGTACGTATCTGACAATGGTGATGTTGATATGGAGACATTAGACACATTGACAGCGGCTATTAAAGATGGTTATTGTCCGCACGCATCAAAATTTACAGATAAAAGCTATTTGAGACCAACAGGAATCAACATTTTCCACATAGCGGCTGCTTTGGACTCGGAAGAGCTGTCACGAACATTCATATACGGATATTATAGTGGGGAAATCGATATTCGAAATCTATACAGTAAAATCTTTAAAAAACACCCTTTTCACATTTCAGTACTAAAAGGTAATGCTGTAGTGGCAGCACTTTTCGCCAAAAATAATTTACATTCCGTTCCGGCGCAATGGGGTGACCGGATAATCCTTGCAAATGAAAGGCAAAGCAATGTGTTGCGCGCTGAACAGACTTCTCTTCATGAGCTTTGCATTGCCAAAAGGGACATCAAAATGATAGATTTGTTATTTAAATATGCAGACCCTGCTCACTATCTTTCAACTGGAGAACGGGTATATGAATTGTTGTTTAAGAATAACCACACAGACATGTTAAATGCTATTTTAGATGATATCATGACCGAAAATGAAGAGTGGCTAAGCTCTTTAGGTGCTGATCCTTATTATGACCCTGACTATTCAAGGCGCTATGATTTGGTCGATGTACTTTCAATGGCAAAGCTGGCTGTCATGTACAATCAACGAGACATTTTCGACAAATCATTACAATTACTTTCGGAAGGACGGACTTCTTCGGATGGGAACCCATTACTTACTGTACGCAATGAGGAAGGTCACCCATTAATTATGGTATGTGAAGCTTTCAAATGGGGGAAAATCATCAACGCCTTTTCACAAAAGGAACTTAAAAACCTGAAGGAAGTCGAAAATGTATCAAGCTTTGTATATCTCTACGGTTTATTAACTCACTATACGTCCTCTGGATTGCAAATAAAACATGCAATGAAACAACTACCAGATATTTGTGAGCTCATCAACACTCCATTCGATGCAACCTTTAGGAAATACAAAACGTACGAGGGTCTTACACCTCTCCAGTCGTATGTATCAAAACATGGTCAGGTGAGCATGGAAGTAGTCCGAACTCTGGTGGAGCTTGGAGCGGACATTGACACGTTGTATCCACAAGATCGTAAGGAATACAATGAATCAATAAGAAGCACGGTAACACTCAAAGGAGGAAAACCGCTGGTTCTGCATTTGTGTATATTGAACGAAGACGATAAGAATATCAAACGAGAATGGAGAAAAATTCTCGAGCTGCTGCTATATGAAAATGTCTCTCTGAAAATGAATACAACAGTTGTTGCTTTCGGTCTTAAACACTACAAAGACCAAATTCTGTTTAAACGTAGGATGCAGGTAGGCACTAAGAATACAATGAAAAATGCAGAAAAAATTGAACCAGGAACATACATAATGGATTACACGAATCTGTCCTGGATTTTGCTGTACCACTTCTAATGGAAGCTGGATTCAACTACACACGTGCTGATATAGAAGAGGCAATTAACTTGTCAATAGCTCCATCAGATGATTCTGTGGATGACTTGTTAGACGGACAACATTGTGGTATTGGATCTGGAGGGTCTCTTCCACTGGAAAAAAAATCACGTGTTAGAGTATCTAGGGCAGTGTTTGTCAGGAACAAGGCCTCTGATGTTTCTATGTCGAAATGTTCTGAGAAAACATTTACCAAGACGTCAGATACATAGATACGTGTCTAGTGTAAAACTATCGCAAACTATAAAGGATTATCTATTACTGAAGCCATTGCTGCTAACATTGTCAGATGATATATAAATAAGATCATAAATGAGCTGTCGCACACAAAAACAACAACATGCATACGCGACAATAAATTCGCAGAACAGTTTCGCAATATCTGCGAAGCTGATCAGCGTCTCTTTTTCGGTATACAGATACACACAGGTATGTTATTAAGTACATGTATGGGCAACGAGGCCTACGAACCGAATCTATAGGGTCACTGAAGAGGCTTAAATAGCCGAAACCGCGGTATGGCTCATCCCCTTTTCAAGGGAAATGGCGGTCCCTATGGTGGTTTCCAAAATCCTACCCTGACACCTTTATCAAAGTTCTCTGAGATAAATATGAAAAATTTATATACGAAAAGCGATCGTATCCAAGAAGAGGATGAAATTGAACGTGAGGGTAACCCAAAATGCTAATTATAGGATGGTAATAAGATTTATTTTTATATAAATATGATCATTGTTTGTACTGGCCTCGCTGTAATCAAAATATTAATCAATCTCACAATAATTTAGACGGTCAGTATCTATGCCCGTAATAATAAAAATCATTAGCCGTCTCCGACTCGGTCTGATTCAAAACGCATGATTTTGCAAGTTATGGTCCAGGGAGATTCAACATTATGATAAATTTGTGGTTTCCTGCAGAAAGAAACGATCAAAGCAAAAACATGATACTTGCGTTGGTCGGTAAGGCATGTGTCATACAGCTAAACAAGATCAGAAGCTTACAATAAATAAACATGTTTTACAAACCGATTCGCCCGAAGAAATCTCAGCCATTTTCATCGCGTCCTGCTTGTTGAGACGTTTATTATTCGCAGGCCTCGTTGTCCGTAGGTAAAGACAGAACGGTGTGAGGTAGAACAATTCCTCTTCTTATTTTATCCTGACTGTCCATGCCATTTGCGACATACCTGGTCGAAAACCCAAATAGCTGGTAGCGGATCCCTGACTGAGTGGTAAAGAGCGCTGATATGTCATTACGGCGCTTAACGATTCGATCATTTCAGCGCCGTGCCTGGTATTGGTTCGAGTCGCACACGGGGCACATGTGAGACAAGCCAAGTTCTGCTTCCGGGTGTGCCAGGTGTCAACAGATTATCATATTAAAATCAATGCCAATACACACTGAGTATTGTCCTTTATATAGCCCCATGTAGGTCGATCTTTATATGCATATATATCATGTACCCTGAATGTTTATTGCTGTTGATCATCACAGACCGACCATCTTTGCTGTAGAAGCACAAAATTGTGAGTATCCGATCAGGTAATTGTATATGCACGATAGGCAGAAGCGTGATAGGCTAGAGGGTCAGTAAAAGTTTACCTCCATAAGCATGTACCACCGTTAATGTCTAGTTCTCGTAAAATATTCGGGCCCCCGCCAATTGCGGACTAAAGAAATAAATGGGCTGCTTGTGCCTCCAGGCAAAGCTTATACGCTACTGACTGACCATCTGATTACTGGTTACCCGCTCAAGTATGAGCCTGCCCGGGAAAAGTGGTTCAAGTCGAACCATCCATATATATAAGCCTTAGATGCTTCTATGAGAGGTTATATTTAAAGCAATGTTTGGATGTCATCACGACATCCTGCTTTTGGGTAAATGTCCCATAGAATGAGGAAACATCCCGACATGACCATAGCTGTTGACTAAGACGCTAACCTTAACTCAAACAAACAAACAAAATAAATAATAAGACATTCAAGTTTCCACCCATGCGGTAACCCATGTGGGGAGCGCACTATCTAGGATAGTATACACGCTGTAGATTCACTATTCGCCAGAAATGCGGTGGTTGTGCAGTCACTAATGAATGAGCGCGTTGTTTACAAAAATTGCGCAATAGTGGTAAGTATTTTGCATGTTTTCTGGTAATCGGATTTTTCCATCGTCGGGCAGCTTACTCAATCTTTGAGTCCTCGTTTTTGATTCATCATGGAATTGATCATGATTTATTTGTTTGTCCTTGATGATTCATTGACTAGTTAGAGATTCACCACGAGGACCGAACTACTAACTAAATGTGAACCACTGCAGAAGCTGAGGGTGAGGTTAGGTACCTGTACAACCGGTTTAAGCCCGCCAGTAATTTCATATTACTGAACATTCCAAGGCGATACTTCTGTGGTGGTTCTAATTGTTTTATGTCTTGGTGTTGAAATGTATTTGTGCTGTTGGCGCCTTATGTATGTTATCATAGTTTTAGTTAAGTTTAGGTAGCTGAGTGGCCACCTATTAGAAAAATAGCTGCTCATTCGGTTTACGAAATGTTTTCATGGTATAAGTACCTTTAAGTTATTGTTAGTTTGGTTTTTTTCCCGCCTCAGCCTTTGGAGTGGGAATCTTTTTTCTGATTGCGCCTTTTCCTGATCGTTGCTTACTTGTACCTTTTGATTATGTGCCACCTTTTATCGTTCGTTGCTCGTGCCGTGTTATGGCAAAATTACCACAAAAGATATTTGTATGAGCATGCAGAAAGCATTGTTTTTGGATTGCAGTTGAAATAAAATCGCTGCAGGCATGCATGATACCCTGCCACGCAAATTTAATTTAGCAAAAATGTTTGTCAATAAGCTCTCAAGATAAAGTGCAGAACAAAATTTTGTCATAAATGAAGGACCATAACTCTGTATACATTGATAAAATTTACCCATCTTCAATCCCAAACCACTACTTCCTGATTTGAACTTTTATACAAAGTTTGAAGAAAATTGGTTGATAAATGCACACAACAGAGGCAGGAAATGAAATTTTAATGTAAATCATGGGCCATAACTCTATACTTATTTAACGAAATTTATTGATTTTCAATCCCAAACCACTCCAATACAAAGTTTGAAGAAAATCAGTCAATAAATGCTCAAGATAGAGCCCGGAAACAAAATTTTAACTTAATCAAGGGCAATAACTCTGTACTTATTTGACGAAATTGTACCCATCTTCAATCCCAGACCACTCCTTCGTGGTATCAACTCCTATACAAAGTTTGAAGAAAATCGGTCAATAAATACTCACTGTACTTATTTGACGAAATTTACCCATCTTCAATCCCAAACCACTCCTTCCTGATATGAACTCCTATACAAAGTTTAAAGAAAATCGGTCAATCAATGCTCAAGATAGAGCCCGGAAACGAAACGCTGACGGACGGACAGACAGACAGACGGACGGACTCTCGAACGCATTTTTGGAGGGTTTAAATAATACGCCGCACTTTTTAAGTGGCGGGGTATAAAAAGTCGGAAAAGTTCGAAAATCGAAGCATTGTCTCTTCTAGTTTGACAGTCGAACAATTTTGAAACAAAAAATGAATAAAACCGGAAGTAAGCGCTTCTTTGGATCTTTCACCATGTCAAATCGCATTCTGGTGTGATTTGTCTATTTCGTGATTTTCAGCAATTAGTGACTGTACATGCGAATTGCATAGGAAAGCGCGACTGTCGCAGTGAAAGAGAGACATTGTGCGAAGCAAATGATATCTAGTAAGTTGTTTTGTACCCAGTGGTATAAGAAATCGTTTACCTTTTTTTTTCATTAATTCTGAAGTGAGAAATGCTCACAGGGCGATAGAAATATGCGCAAACAATATTTTATAACATACCCTATGGTGCTACAGCGTTTAGCAAGGTAATAAATGCAGTTTGTATTATTTATTAATTAATTTTGATACCACTCATATAACTATAAACATAAAAAGGTACAAGTAGGCAACGATCAGGAAAAGGCGCAATCAGAAAAGATTCCCACTCCAAAAACCGAGGCGGGAAAAAACTAAACTAACAATAAGGTACATGTACTTATACCATGAAAACATTTCGTAACCGAATGAGCAGCTATTTTCCCAATAGGTGGCCGCTCAGTTACCTAAACTTAACTAAAATATGATAACATACATACGAGTATGTAAGGCGTCAACAGCACAAACATTTTTAAACACCAAGACATAAAACAATAAGAACCACCACAGAGGTATCGCCTTGGAACGATCAGTAATATAAAATTACTTGTGGGCTTCAACCAGTTTAATGTACCTAACCTCACCCTCAGCTTCTGCGGTGGTTCCCAACATAAAGTTCATATTCTATGTAATCCTCCATCATCATACACTTTTCGACCTAACGCCGAAGACTACAGAACCACAGCAGCTAATCTGTAGGTATTTAGTTCTTGTAGGTTGAGACAAAAGAGGAACAGATTCAGCTTTGGTGGATATATGTCAAGTAAGTAGTCTATTGGGTTATATCTACATACTAATAATCTTTCCGCTGCCACAGTCCAGCTAACTCTGCTTATTTCCCTACTTTTGAAAAAAAAAACACATAGTTTTCCATTTTGTTTCAAGATGGCAAACCATGTTGCCGGTGTTGAGGCTCCTTCTACAACAAATGTGGAAAACAAACCCTCGACATGGGCATAATATGTTGCGAAGAAAACGCTAATCAGGCCTTTTCGTCGCAACCAACCCCGATACAGCACCGAAATAAATCTCGTGTCCCCTTGCTCATGAACTGCTCTGGTAACTGATCGTTCCAAGTCGATACTTCTGTGGTGGTTCTTTTCGTTTTATGTCTTGGTGTTTAAAAAAGAAATTGTGCTGTTGGCGCCTTATTTTTGTTTTCATATTTTTAGTTAAGGTAACTGAGTGGCTACCTATTGGGAAAATAGATGCTCATTCGGCTTACGATATGTTTCATGGTATAAGTACCTGATTGTTAGTTTGGTTTTTTTCCAACCTCGGTTTTTGGAGTGGGAATCTTTTTCTGATTGCGCCTTTTCCTGATCTTTGCCTACTTGTACCTTTCTATTCTAATTGTACCTTTCTATTAAGTACAGCGATGATTCGGACAGTTCTGTAGCGTAGTATAATAGCGCAGTAAATTAGCGCAGTAAAATAGTGCCCTTGAGCCCGGTGTCTCCGACATTGTCTCCTATCCATTACGTCGAACTCTTTTGGATGTCAGTTGAAAAAAATTCCCAAAATCGAAGCACTGTCTCTTCTTGTTTGACTATCGTATGCGCATCTTTAGATCTTTCAACATGCCGAATCGTCGTCTGGTGTAATTTGTCTATTTCGAAATTTTCAGCAATTAATGCGAATTTCATTGGAACGCTCGACTGTCGCAGTGAAAGAGAGGCAATGTGCGAAACAAATGATATCTAATTAGTTATTTTGTACCCGGTGATATAAGAAAGCATTTTCCATTTTTTCCATTAATTCTGAAGTGAGAAATGCTCACAGGGCGATAGAAATATGCGCAAACAATATTTTATAACATACCCTATGGTGCTACAGCGTTTAGCAAGGTAATAAATGCAGTTTGTATTATTTATTAATTAATTTTGATGCCACTCATATAACTATAAATATAAACTCCATATTCTATGTAATCCTGCATCATCATACGCTTTTCAACCTGACACTGAAGACTACAGAGCTGCCGCAGCTAATGTATAGGTATTTAGTTCTTGTAGGTAAATAAAAAAGAGGAACAGACATACTTGTCAAGTAAGTAGCCTGTTGGGTTATGTCTACATAAAATAATCTTTCCGCTGTTCCACACTCCAACTGACTGTGCTTATTTCTCTAATTTTTGCAAAACAAGAACATAGTTCTCCATTTCGTTTCAAGATTGCTGACCATGTTGCCGGTGTTGGGGCTTCTTCCTGGAAGAATCTTCCATCACAGATGTAGGAAACAGGGATACCCTCGACATGGGTATGATATACTGAAAACCACCCTGTTTTTGTTATTTTTTATGACTTAGTAGAACCATTTTTATTTCCAACATCATTTTTGGTTAATTCCAATATCAGATCTTTGACCTTGCAGCAGATTCAATAATGTGGGTGATAATGCAAAATTTCGGGGCAAAAAGTGTAAAATTGGGAAAAACTATCTATGGATTTTTTTCAGTTCGTTTTCATTGTACATGTGTCTGCATCATGACAGTAGCAGAAAAACAACAAAACATTTGAATTTAAGGGAATTTGAAGATTTTACAAAATTTTGAAGCTTGACATTTTCGGAAAATTAACCGGTGAAAATTCTTTTAAACTGCAAAGAAAACAAACAAAAATGCATTTTAGACTAATGCAGGTAAGCGCATACTTACTCGACTGTTTTGACAAGTTTCATAAACATAAGTCAGATCCGTTTGCTGTACTTCCGGTCTGTATGCAAGAACTTTTAATTTTGATTTTACAGCTACAGTTTTCTTATTTTTTAAATTTGTATGTGCCATGTAAAGGGATAGGATAGAACAACTTGTCCTAAACAATATATTGATATGAACAAAACAAATAGTCTTAGGAGAGCAGAATAAAATTAGTGCTTTACTTGGTGCCATTGGCTTTTGTTTTAAAACTGTACCAAATAAAGCACAAACTCTATGCTGCTTTGCTGGGACTGTTTGTTTTGTCCCCAACAAATGATTGTATGGGGCAACTTGTTCAATCGCAAACCAATACAATGGCATATGATAATCCCAAAAGTTGTGAAATCAAAATAAAAATTCATGCATGCAAACCGGAAGTATAGCAAACGGATATGACTTCTCTATATGAAACTTGTCAAAAGAGTCAAGTTGGGTATGTGCTTACCTGCTGTAGCCTAAGAATGCATTTTTCCTGTTTAAATGAAATCAAAACCGCCGGTAAATTTGTCTAAAAATTTTAATGCTAATTTTCAAAATGATTTGTTGCTTTCCTGCTTCTGAAGCTTTTCTGCAAATCTTGCAATTTTACACTTTTTTGCCCCAAAAAATTTACATGTACATTATCATCTCGAAATAGACACCAGACGGTGATCTGGCATGTTGAAAGATCCAAAGAAGCGCATACTTCTGGTTTTATTAATGTGTTTTTTCAAAATTGTTCGATTGTCAAACTTGAAGAGACAATGCTGCGATTTTCGACTTGTTTTCAACTGTCCATTCGTGAGGGTAGGCGCCTGTAAAACTGGTTTAAGCTCCCCCCCCCCCAGTAATTTCATATTACTGAAATTTCCAATGCGATACTTCTGTTGTGGTTCTTATTGTTTTGTGTTTTGGAGTCGAATTTTTGTGCTGTTTGAGCCATATGTACGTTTTCATATTTTAGTTCAGTCCGAGTAACTGGGTGGCCGCCCATTGGGGAATAGCTGCTCACTCGGCTTTCGACATGTTTAAATGGAACAATTACCTAAGTGTCATTTAGTTTTTTCCCACTCCTCGGTTTATGGAGTGGGAAATTCTTTCTGATTGCGCCATTTCCTGATCATTGCCTATTTGTACTTTTTATCATCATTGTAGTTTTTGTTTCTCCCACACTGGTTCCGCGACAGAAACGCCAAGGTTTATCCATTAGGACTCACGGATATCGTAAAAAAATACAGATTTGTCAACATGGTACACCCTAAAGATTAGATTCACTGTTCGCCAGAAATCCAGTTATGGTGCTTTCACCATTGAATGAACGCATTTTTTGACAAAAATTGCGCGATAGTGGTAAGTATTTTGCATGCTTCTAGAAATCAGATTTGTTTATGTGTCGCCTTTTACTGTTGATTGCATTTACCCACATGCACTCGTGCCGTGTAATGGCAAAATTACCACAAAAGATGATTGTAGGAGCATGCGGAAGGCTTTCTGTTTGTATGCTTGTTGACAAAAGTCGAAAATCGCAGCATAAAGTACGTACAAAATTCAAAGGAATGTGCGACTGTCGCAGTGAGAATGTTTTACTTTTTGTACCCAGAGATGCTTTAGACTGCGAAGAATCGTTAGTAAGACAATTTGCGTAATACTCACAGAAATCTGTTTAAGTTTCGGACAGTTATTTATTCTGTCAGCCAAAATAACATTTATAATCTTCACATTGTGTCCAGGACTATGCTGTTAAAGTATTTCGGTAGCCCGCCAGACTTTGTCTTAGAATTTCCAGTATAAGTCCGGGAATACCGGCAGGAGTACCGGAATTTATAGTGTACACTATGTGCATGCTGATGAGTCCTGGGGGTAGGGTTCGGTACCAGGCGTCCATAGGTGGAAGACTGTGTCCCTATGTGGGAGGCGTCCTTACCATCAAGGTCCTTAGCGTTTTCTTCACAACATATGCCCATGTCAAGGGTATCCCTGTTTTCCACATGTGATAGAAGGAGCCTCAACACAGGCACAGCCATCTTGGAACAAAATAGAAAACATGTGTGTGTGTGTGTGTGTGTGTGTGTGTGTGTGTGTGTGTGTGTGTGTGTGTGTGTGTGTGTGTGTAAAAAAAGTAGAGAGTTTGACTGTGGAACAGCGGAAAGATTATTAGTATGTAGATATAACCAAACGGGCTACTTACTTGACAAGTATCCACCATAGCTTGATCTGTTCCTCTTTTTTCTCTACCTACAAGAACTAAATACCCATAGAATAGCTGCGGCGGCTCTGTAGTCTTCAGTGTCAGGTCGAAAAGTGTATGATGATGCAGGATTACATAGAATATGGAATTTATATTATCCATAGTGCAGATTATATTTTTCTTTTGATCCTTTGGGATCAGTGAATATATTTGGAGTATGTCAAATATATTGTACGTTAAGAATCATCTTCTTAACAACATTTTGATTATTTGGCCCCTTTGGGAATATGAGTCCTTGATTGAGACTACACAGATGTAAATTCTTGAAATTGCAGAATAAATGTCTGGCTTTCGCTGCCAGTTTTGTAAAGGGTCACTGATGAAGGTTCATTACCCTAAATTGTAGAATATAGCCCATCTTCTCGCTTTGAATGTTTCACTGCTTGCAAAGGATCTAACGATTATTTTTATTATATTTATAGTTATATGAGTGGCATCGAAATTAATTAAGAAATAATACAAACTGCATTTATTACCTTGCTAAGCGCTGTAGCACCATAGGGTATGTTACAAAATATTGTTTGCGCATATTTCTATTGCCAGATAAGCATTTCTCACTTCAGAATAAATGGAAAACATAAACGATTTCTTATACGACTGGGTACAAAACAACTAACAGGATATCATTTGCCTCGCACAAAGCCTCTCTTTCACTGTGACAGTCTCGTGTTCCTATGAAATTCGCACGTACAGTCACTAATTGCTGAAAATCTCGAAATAGACGACTGTGATTTGGCATGTTGAAAGATCCGAAGTAGCGCATACTTCTGGTTTCATTCATATTTTTATCACAGACTGTGATTTGGCATGTTGAAAGATCCGAAGTAGCGCATACTTCTGGTTTCATTCATATTTTTATCACAGTTGTTCGATTGTCAAACTAGAAGAGACAATGCTGCGATTTTCGAGCTTTTTTCAACTACCGTCCAAAAAGAATGATAGTTCGTCTCTCACTAATGAGAAAGACCATCATTATTTCTTGAATAGTGCTGATGTGTGTTGGTGAGTTCTTTGATGGCTGACTAGCCCAATTCTGGCTCTAAACTGTCGGTTGCAAGTAGAGCAAGTCAATGTCATAGAGTCTGATGGTGGCACATTTGTTTTGGCTTTGCGCTCTCTTCGCTTTCTTTCAGCTTCACAGATTCTCTCCTTTTCATAAAGAGCTGCTCCTTTGTTGATGAGACCTCGCCACTTTGATCGCTCCTGTGCAGTCTGTTCCCAGGACCCCATTGGTATTTCGAAATCCTTCAGAGAGGCTTTGAGGGTGTCATTGTAGCGTTTCTTCTGGCCACCTTGAGAGCGCTTTCCCTCCTGTAGTTCTCCATAGAAAACTTTCTTTGGAAGTCGCGCATCAGGCATTCTTATAACATGGCCAGTCCATCTTAGCTGTGCTAGCTTTAAGACTGTATGCATGCTTTGCATCCCTGCTTTCGTCAGGACCTCTGTGTCTGGAATCTTGTCCTGCCACTTGATTTTTAACAACTTTCTCAAACAGCTTAAGTGGAAATGGTTAAGTCTCTTTGCATGGCGTTGGTATACTGTCCAGGTCTCACATGCATACAAGAGGGTTGGCAGTACCACAGCCTTGTAGACTTTCAGCTTGGTGTCAAGCTTGATTCCATTTCGCTCCCAGACATTTGCACGGAGTCGTCCGAATGCCACACTAGCCTTTGCAATTCTGGCAGTGATCTCATCATCAATATGCACTGCTCTGGAGAGAGTGCTTCCCAGGTAGGTGAACTTGTCAACAACTTTCAGTTTTTGCCCATTCACAGTGATGGTTGGTTCATTATATGGCTTTCCGGGCGCTGGTTGGTGTACAAACTCTGTCTTTTTTGTGCTGATTGTGAGATCATAGTTATCACATGACTGTGAGACTTGATCCATGGCTCTTTGCATTTTTGCCTCTGTGCTGGCATTCTTATCCATATCATCTGCATAGAGGAGCTCATCTAGCACATCAGTCTGGACCTTAGTTTTGGCTTGCAACCTTCTGAGGTTGAATATGTTGCCATCAAAACGGTACCTGATTGGAAAACCAGTGTCACTGTCCTGAAAAGCATCCATAAGCATGGCAGAAAACATCATGCTGAACAGTGTTGGTGCCAGGACACAGCCTTGTTTGACCCCATTTGTTACTTCAAATGGTTCAGAGAACTCTCCATCATTTTGCACACGTGCCTGCATGCCATCATGAAACTGCCGCACCATTGCTATGAATCTGGGTGGACAGCCAAACTTGGCCATGATTTTCCAATAACAGTGTCAAAAGCTTTGGTGAGGTCAACAAACGTCATGTATAGATCTACATTCTGTTCTTGGCATTTCTCCTGAAGCTGTCTTGCTGTGAAGATCATGTCTATTGTCCCTCTGTCTTTTCTGAATCCACATTGACTTTCTGGGATAAGTCCCGTCTGATCAAGATGAACATTCAGACGATTCAACAGAATTTTTGCAAGTATCTTCCCAGCAATTGATAGGAGGGAGATGCCTCTGTGATTGTCACAGACTTGAGGATTTCCTTTCCGCTTGTATAGGTGGATTATGGATGCATCCTTAAATTCTTGTGGGATAGCCTCCTTTCTCCACATACAGTGAAACAACTCTGTCAGTTTCTCTGCCATGGGTAGCCCCCCAGCCTTGTAAACTTCGGCAGGAATTGCATCTGCACCTGGGGCTTTGCCAGATTATAGTTGTTGAACTGCTTTTCTTGTTTCCGTAACGGTAGGAAATTCATCTAACAGAACATTGCACTCTATCTGTGGAAGTCTGTTGATTGCATCCTCATTGATGTTTGATGGTCGATTAAGCACACTATTGAAGTGTTCTGCCAACCTTTCCAAGATAACTTCTTTATCTGTGAGAAGAGTGTTACCATCTGCACTGAGCAATGTGGTGGCTCCAGAACTCTTTGGACCATAAATGGTTTTCAGTGCATCATGAAATTTCTTCATGTCCTTTCTATCCGCAAAAGACTGAATTTCTTCTGTTTTCTTCCTCAGCCAGGAATCTTGCATGTCCCTAAGCTTGGTCTGGACTGTCTTACAAATGTTGCTGTAGGCTGCTTTCTTTGATACTGAGCTAGTATCATCTTGATGTGCCTTGTGCAATCGGTGCTTTTCTTCAAGAAGCCTCTGAATTTCGTCATCATTCTCATCAAACCAGTCTTGATGTTTGCGAGATGGATTGTCTAAGGTGCTTGCAGCTGAAGAAAGAACTGTTTTATGGAAAACTGTCCAGTTTTCTTCGGGGTCCTCTGAACTGAGATTCATTGCATCCAGTTGGTTGCAAATGTCTGTTAAGAAATCTTGTCTCATGCTGTCTTTATTCAGCTTTGAGACATCCAGTCTCTTAGGAGCTTTCTTGCCTTGAGGACGCCTCGCTGGCTGTATTCTTAGGTTGAGTTTGCTGACAACCAGTCTATGATCTGTCAAGCAGTCTGCACCACACATAGTCTTTGTCACTTTAACATCCTGCCTGTCTGTTCTCCGCACTATGACATAGTCTATGAGATGCCAGTGTTTGGAACGGGGATGCATCCAGGATGTTTTGTTCCTATTAGGTAGACGGAAGACTGTGTTGGTGATTAGAAGGTCATGTTCAGCACACTTCCTGAGAAGCAAGAGACCATTGCTGTTGCACTTTCCAACCCCTTCTGGACCTATAACTCCTTCCCAGGTCTGGTGGTCTGTACCCACTCTGGCATTAAAGTCGCCAAGAAGGATAAGCTTGTCTGTGCGGGGTGTTGCAGAAATAACATTGACTAGGTCATCATAGAACTTGTCCTTGGCCTCATCTGGATTGGCCATTGTGGGTGCATAAGCACTGACGATAGTTGCATGTTTATTGCCTGACAGAGGAAGTCTCAATGTCATTAGACGGTCATTAATGCCTTTTGGCAATCCTGACAGCTTACCAACAAGTTCTGTTTTGATGGCAAAGCCAACTCCTGCTTCACGCCTCTCTTCACTTTTGCGTCCACTCCAGAAGAAGGTGTATCCAGCACCAACTTCTTTGATCTCCCCAACATCTGCGAACCGAGTCTCACTCAATGCAGCTATCTGTATATCATACCTCCCAAGTTCTCTGCCCACAAGGGCCGTTCTACGCTGTGGTCTATCTGACCCAGCATTGTCCATTAAAGTACGCACATTCCATGCGCCAATCCGTAAGGGGATTACTCTAGCTTTTTTCTTTGTATTTCGACCGCTTAAGGGGATCCCCGCTGATCGCGGTTAACCAGCCAGGGGGTTTGAAGCAGGCAATTGTTTAGGGCACCTTTTCTAGCCCCTTCCCCATGCTACGGGGGTGAGCAGTGCGGTCCTAAATAGGTCTGCTCAGTCGCTCAGCCGACTGCCGAATTCTGCTTACTGCTTCTCCTCACAGAAAACGACCATTAGAACTGAGCCGCCTGTGTGCAGGTCTGCAACTACAGCTCCCAGTGTGTCCTACACCTGCTGCTTCGCCACTCGCCCATCGCCACAGGACTTTGTAGGTATGTGGGTGCAAGTGTGGTGAAATTTTTGTGTATGCAAGTGCTTGTGTGTTGAGAAATAAGATGACATGCGCTATGAAATTGGATTATAGTGAGGAAGAGGTGCGCAACGTCAACCTCACTCTCTAGTCCTCGCCCAGCTGCGCCCAGAGGCAAGACACAGGTCAAGACGTCTGGAGTTGGGTTTGGATGCAGTGGATGACCGTAACATCTTTAGTGCCTTGTCACGCTCTGCATGTTCCACAACATGTTGCTGTATCGCTTTCTGAACCGTTGAATCAGGTGATTTCTTCCGCTCCATCTACCGAAACAGTCTTTGCATATCTGGACTAGGCATATCCAGACACACAGGTTTGATTTTGGAGTTTCCTTCTCCTAGATGAATTGCTGGCCACAGCTGAAGAGCTCCATCTACCCTTTCTTAGGTTTTGTTTAGAGACCTGTAAACTCCTAGGAGGACTGTCAACCAAGACTAATGAGTTCCCCATGCCCTGCTAGATTTTTGTGTAGAGAACTAGCTTAACTGTTAGATGAGTTGCCTTCCAAGGCTAACGAGCCCCATCTGCACCACATGACAACAGGTAGTACTGATTACATGTTACAGTAGCAGTTACACTGACCTGACCTGATGTAGAATACCTTCTACATGTTCATACAAACTCCTTTTGTGGTAATAATGCCGTAACACGGATGTGTAAAAAAGGTGGCACATAGTCAAATCCGTTTACCAGAAAACATGCAAAATACTTACCACTATTGCGCAACAATCACTGGATTTCTGGCGAATAGTTAATTTATAGGTTGTGTACTGTCATAGGTAGCGCGCTTTTCACATGTATATTATACATGTGAGTTACCACATGGGCGGAAACATGAATATTTTATTATTTGTTTCTTTGTTTGTTTGAGTTGCGGTTAAGCGTCCCAGTCAACAGCTCCGGTCATGTAGGGACGTTAACTCAATTTTATGGGAAATTAATCCAAAAGCAGGATGTCATGACATCCAGACAGTGCTTCAAATTATAACCACCGATGTAAGCCTCTAAGGCTTTTTATACACATGGAAATATGTTAGGGAACACCTGTAATAATGTGACTACCAACTTTTGACTGTATATATCCTTCTTTGTAAAAATTATTAAGACTGTTTTGACACTTTATCAGAATCTGTAGTATCAAAAGTTGCTTCTTTGAGAAAATGGTTAGCATTAAACTTAAACTGCGGCGGACAGCGGACATCTTTAATGCAGATTTTTTTTTTTTTGCTAAATGGAAGTACCGCACTGAAATTCGTTGCGATAACTTCGTTCTGTAAACTTTTTCGTAAGGATCAAGCTGAAACATTGCTTGTGGAACTTTGATCATAATTTCTTTATTTTCTGACCGACTGTCGGCGGTAGATATATACGTTTCCGGCGGTGGGTTTCATTATCACGTTTTGTTCTTTGGCTATACATTTTTCAGGTTGTAAATGTAGGGCCAGATTTTCGATTTGACCTTTTATGAATTTAGACATGCACGTTCTGGTCATAGCGTCAGAGCGGAATTATTCTTTTACGGCTTTATTTGCAAAACAATACAAGGACTTTGCTTACCACAGAAATCAATGCAAATTGCAGATTTTGCAGGATTTTTTGGTTTGAAAATAAAACATGAAGTTTTAGATCCGAAGTCGTTTGTTTATTAAGAACGATCAGATTCAATATTTTATTCCTGTTTCGCTTTCAAAAATTGAGTTTTGCGGAGTGCAGAAGCACAAAGGCAAAGCCGTATTCAGTAAAATTTCAGTTTTTCATCTATGGCACATTGTATCCTCCGTAGCATAAAGACAAAGTGTTGTGAACTTCCATAAAGGCTAAGGTATTAAATATGATATGTGATAAAAATTTCAGTATCGCCAGAAAAAACGAAAATGGATTTTTTTTAACTTTAACCTAGTGCTAAAAGCGTTCCTTAACTTATTCCCATGTGTATATATGGATGGTTCGACTTGAACCAAGTTTCTTGGGCAGGCTCAAACCAAGGCGGGTAACCAGTAATCAGATGATCAGTCAGTAGCGTATGCCTGGAGCACAGTAGCCCATCAATTCTATAGTCCACAAAGGGCGGGGCCCGAATATTTTACAAGATCTAGACTACTAAATATGAATGAAATACAAGAGTGTCTAATGCATTTGACTGAGCAGGATAGAGATAGATGATTTCTAATGGTAAACAATAACGGTGGTCTATGCTTACTGAGTTAAACGTTTTACTGACGATCACGCCTCCGCCTTTCATGACCATCTTTGCTGTAGAAGCACAATATTGTCTCTTAACCCATATTTGACGAAAGGACTTTCCCATCATTATCATTTGGGTGAGTCCACTTTTATTTTAGGGGCATCAGGAGTGATTTTTAAATTTTATTCCATTTTTCGATGAAAATTCTCTAGTAAGCAAACAGAATAGCCCCAGATGGGACGCCGCGTTCTGCGGCGGCACATCTGGGGCTTTTCTGTTTGCCTATGTCCCATAAAAGGGATGCCAGGCTTAAATGAGTTAAAGATTGTGAGTATATAAAAATACCTATTCGGCAAGCTATTTTTATATACTCACAATCTTTAAGGGACAATATTGTTTTTCTACAGCAAAGATGGCCAGTCTGTGATGATCAACAGCAATGCACATTCCGTGTTCATTATATGAGCCGCCTCATGGGAAAACCAACAATGTGGTTTCCGGACAAGTCCGACACAAACCGACATGTGAAAGCACAGAAAAGAGATAGAAACTTGAAATTTAGGATTTAAGAACAAGAGGAAGTGTACTATCCGTGTAGCGAAATCAAAGGCGCTGATCAGCTTCGCAGTTACTGCGAAGCTGATCTGCGCCTTTGTTTTCGCCTAGGCAGATTGTTTGTTATCTCATGTGGCGGCTCATATATATGCATATAAGGATCGACCTACATGGGGCTATATAAAGGACAATACTCAGTATGTATTGGCATTGATTTTAATATGAAAATCTATTGATGAGAGGATTTTTATTCAGTTAAACGGCCCTTTCAAGATTATTTCAGCTCATATTAGACGGGCCAGTCAGTAGGTGGGGAGAAAACGGGAGAACCCCGAGAAAAAACACCTGGCACACACGCAAGTAGAACTTGGCTTGTGTCACATTTCCCCCGTGTGGGACTCGAACCAGTACGAGACACAGCGTTGAGATGATCGAATGGTTAAGCGCTGTAATGAAATATCAGCGCTCTCTACCATTCGGCCACAGAAGCAGGCTGGAAGCTTGAAATTTTGGATATAAGAAGAAGGGGGATTGTTCTATTTCACACTGATCTGTCTTTACCTACATGTACGGTCAACGAGGCCTACGAATAGTAAACGAGGAGGTCTCAACACACAGGACACTATTCAAAGTGTTCTTGGGGCGAATCGGTTTGTTAAATTTATTTATTTATTATAAGCTTCTGATGCTGTTTAGCCGCATGTCACATGCCTTACGACCAACAAGCTTTTGCTTAGATCATTTCTTTCTGCAGGAAACCACAAATTTATTATACTGTTGAATCTCCCGAGACCAGTACTTGCAAAATTATGCATTTTGTATCAGACCGAGTCGGAGAAGAAGAGCTTATCTTGTGGCTCTAACGGTTCGACGGCCAATGATTTTTGTTTTTGCGAGCATAGATACTGGCCGTCTTAATTCTTGTGAAATTGTTAAATATTTTTATTACAACAAAATGGACACCGAGGCCAACGCTACGAACAATGATCATATTTATATAAAATAAATCTTATTTCGATAATATAAGTACTGTAGCATTTTGGGTTACCCTCACGTTATCCTTTCATCCTCTTCTTGGCTACGATCGGTTTGCGATCGCTGTAACTTCTGGTTCTCGTCTGCACTCATAGCCTCATGTTGCTTAATCTGATCTTTCAGGATGAGATTTTCGTCCATTAGGTCCTGGTTTTTACCCGCAAACTGAAAAAATTACCATTTCACTGGTACTGGGGAAAAGTTTAGATAACAGGATTTATGTGTCAGATCAGATAATGGCATTCAGATAATCCTTTATAGTCTGTGGTATTTCTACACTAGACACATATCTATGTATCTGACGTCTTGGAAAATGTTTTCTCAGAACAGTTCGACATAGACATACTAGATGCCTTGGTCCGTTCAAACACTGCTTTAGATATTCTAACACGTGATTCCTTTCCAGTGGAAGACGTCCTCCAAATCCATAACCACGATGGTGTCCCTCTAACAGTTCATCCTCAGTATCGTCTGACGGAACCATTGGCAAATGAATTGCCTCCACCATATAAGCACGGGCGTAGTTGAATCCAGCTTCCATTAGGAGTGGTACAGCATAATCCAGGACAGATTCGTGTAATTCAGCATCCATAATGTATGTTCCTGGTTCAATTGTTTCTGGATTATTCATTGCATTCGTAGTGCCTACCCCCATCCTAAGTCTTTTATACAGAATGTGGTCTTTGTAGTGTTTAAGACCAAAGCCAACAACTGTTTTATTCATATCCGATACATTTTCGTATAGCAGGAGCTCGAGAATTTTTCTCCATTCTCGTTTGTTATACGCATCGTCCTCTTTAAGTATACACAACTGCAGAACCAGTGTTTGTCCTCCTTGGAGTAATACTTCGTTGTTTATTGAATCGTTGTATATCCTAAGTCCTTTCGGAAACACTGTGTCAATGTCTGCTCCAAGCTCCAACAGAGTTTGGACTACTTCCATGCTCAACTGATTATGTCTTGATATATATGACTGGAGAGGTGTAAGACCTTCATGCGTTGCGTATTCCATAGAGGTTGCATTGAATGGAGTATTGATGAGCTCAGAAATATCTGGTAGTTGTTTCATTGCATGTTTTATTTGCAATCCAGAGGACGTATAGTGAGTTAATAAACCGTAGAGATATACAAAGTTTGATACAGTTTTGGCCTCCTTTAGGTTTTTAAGTTCCTTTTGTGAATAACTTTTGCGACTGTTCCTCCAATTGAAAGCTTCACATACCATAATTAATGGGTGACCTTCCCCATTGCGGACAGTAAGTAATGGGTTCCCATCCGAAGTAGTACATCCCTCCGAAAGTAACTGCAATGATTTGTCGAAAATGTCTCGTTGATTGTACATGACGGCAAGCTTTATAATTGAAGGTACATCAACGAACAAATCATAGCGCCTAAAATCGTCAGGGTCATAATAAGGATCAGCCCCTAAAGAGCTTCGCCACTGTTCATTTTCGGTCATGATATCATCTAAAATGTCATTTAACATTTCTGTCAGGTTATTCTTAAACAACAATTCATATACCCGTTCTCTAGTTGAAAGATAGGGAGCACGGTCTGCGCATTTAGTTAATAAACTCATCATTTTGAGATCCATTTTGGCAATGCAAAGCTCATGAAGAGAAGTCTGTTCAGCGCGCAACACATTGCTTTGTCTTTCACATGCAAGGATTATCCGGGCACCCCATCCCGTAGCGGAATGTAAATTATTTTTGGCGAAAAGAGCTGCAACTGCAGCTTTACCTTTTAGTACTGAAATGTGAAAAGGGTGTTTCTCATAGGAGCCTCGACGCGAGAAAACCGGTCTTCGGGGTTTCCGACCAGGTCCGACACAAACCGGCCTGTACAAGCTCAGAAAAGAGCTAGAAGCTTGAAATTTCGGATTTAAGTAGAAGAGGAATTGTACTATCCGAGTAGCGAAAACAAAGGCGCTGATCAGCTTCGCGGTTACCGCGAAGCTGATCTGCGCCTTTGTTTTCGCCTAGGCAAAAATCCGGTTTTCTCACGATGCGGCTCATAGTGTACGCTGTATAGTTTTCGAATACTGATTTCACCACAACGATATCCGGAAATGAATGCCCATGACATCTCTTCCGAATCCAGGGCAGCCGCTATGTGGAAAATGTTGATTCCTGTTGGTCTCAAATAACTTTTAACAGTAAGTTTTGATGCGTGTGGACAATAACCATCTTTAATTGCCGTTGTCAATGTGTCTAATATCCCCATATTAACCTCACCATTGTCAGAAACGTACGACAAAAACTCGTGATCGTAGGCACATCTGCATAAACAATATGACGGTCCACACTTGTAGAACAAGTTGTTTTAAACACAAACTCATAGACAGATATCCCCGTGTCCGGAATAGTTCGATTAGTCAAAAGATATCTGAATGTTTCAGCCGCATCCATTAGTTAGTTTAATTATCCATTCAGAAACGGGCACAAAAACACACTATTTATCAATAAAAATGGGACAAAGACGTCCTATACAAACATAATTAGTTTAATTTTATCTACTTTTTACAGACGAGAGATTTCCGTATTTGGTAAAATGCTTTCAAGCGTGTGTAATATATTCGTCGCTGGTGAACACAAGGGTTGCGCTTCGAGGACGATTGCTTGCGCTTTAGCGCACTGTACCGAATATTAGCGCAATGTACCGAATATTAGCGCATTGTAGCGAATATTAGCGCATTGTAGCGAATCGAATCCGACGCATGAATGAGAACTGTAACAATTACATTACGAAAACTTGCCCATGCAATATACAGAGATTTTTAGCTTTAAAAATTGAAAATTTTCAGCTGAAACATTTTGATATTTTTCTTACTTTTGCTCAAAACATAGATTGTGGGTACACGTTAGAACCGCCTCGCCGAGGCGGTTCTAACGAGTACCCACAATCTATGTTTTGGAGCAAAAATAAGAAAAATAGGTCTACCCCTGCATACCCCAGTTTTTTTATATAAAAGTGGGGTTTAAGGGGGTAGACGCTTCACGGACATGTTTTCCTGATGTGTAACAATTAATTAGCCAACGAACGCATACGAAGGGAAACTTAGGCAAAAGCGAATTGTAGTGTTGAAATATGTGTATACGCTCGTAGATGTATGTGTATATGTTTTAGAAGTTATCAAAAAAGAAAGAAAAGAAAGAAATATTGATCAAATTTCAAGCTCTTCAAAGTTCGTATCAAAGTCGACGAAAGGGCGTCGAATCCAACAATTCAGAAATTTGTTTTTGACTTTCCCGATTTTAGCCATCTGTGTCAGACCTGGTCGGAAACCCCAAAGACTCGTTTTCTTGCATCACGGCTCATATGATGTCCTTGTTAGCAAATCATATTATTCTGGATTCTGAGGGCAACCTCAAACAGTTCTGCTCAAATAAGGTTCAGACTTGGCGATACATGATAGGACTTAGTATATCCTGAAATGAATTATGGATACTCAAAAATAGTATAGTTTTTGTTTTGTTTTCTTGTTACTCCCATCAATAAATTTCTGCTTATTCTTGAGAGTTGTACATTGTACCTCCAGTGTGTTTGCAGGATGAGCCTACATACATGAGGATAGAACCTGTGTATGGAACTTTAACCTGCACAGGGGATGACTGTCCCTGCACAGGGGGGTGGGGGGCCTCCAGTTAACGTCCCGATCCGAAGGACGGCGCACTGTAGCATGTCATTCCTGCAAATGACACGACGGGAAGCGTGTTCGGACCAACAATTTTTCCTCACCGACGGCGGGGATCGAACCCGGGACCTCTAGCACAAGAAGCCAGTGCGCTAACCACTCGGCTTCGTCGCTTTAGAAAATACAGGGCCTCTCGTTCATTGCCCATCCTCTTCAAGACATAGTTAACAACTTAACAGCGATCAAATCGCTTGCATGAAGAGCGTTTCGTAAACGCAACACTCGTATACCTGCGCTCTTGACCGCTCCCTGTCGCATTCTATCGCGGGTGGATTAAACTAATATTACCTGCGCTGCGCAACGTATTTCGCTTTTTAAAGCCATGATTCGTAACCATTCACATCAAAGCGTAATCCTGCGTTTACCGTGCGATAAGAATTAATTGCAGGATTTGTTATATAACATATTTTCAAACACTTTCATCAAGAAAACGCAAAAGATAACATTATTCCCCCATTTTCGCAAGTCTGCGTTTTAGAAATACGCATAGGTGTGACGACCCCTTAAACACACAAACAGACAATTCCGAGTAGGATGGATAGTGGTATCTCTGAAGTTTGGCGTCAAAACTTTCGGCAGCTATAATATTCGGCCGTTTCACGGTATGCACGGTGTGCAATTACCAGCAGTTTGTACTAACAAACCACTGCTGAGAAACACGTGGTACGAAATGGCGCACAATGAAATTCTGTCCGAAGTTAAGATGAGGAATTCTTAACCGCTCGGCCACGGGGCCGCTAAGATGAGGAATTCGAGTTTTCTCCTGTAACTTTATTGACTGATATATAGATGCAATCAATGGCGAAATTGAACATTTTATATTGAATGAAAGTAACATAAGGAATCCAGTTTATTTCGTTTTCGCAAACACTTCCGCCCCATGAACATATAGTACTTCCAACACAATAACATTGAACGAAATAACCGGGATTTCTTATGTTACTTTCTTTCAATAAATGTTCAGTTTCTGCATTGACTGCACCTATCTATCAGTCGACGAATTGATTCTCCCATCGTTATCAATTGGCTGAGTCCAGTTTCATTTTTAGGGGTGTTAGGTGACTTTTATTTTTTATCTCATTTTTGATGAAATTTCTCTGTGCAAACAGAATAGCCTCAGATGGGACGTCGCGTGCTGCGGCGTCACATCTGGGGCTATACTGTTTGCCTATGTCCCACAAAAGGGATGCCAGACTTATATGAGTTAACACTTCTTACAGGTAAGGAACTCTCCAATAACCATTTCTCAACAACTTTAATTGCTACAAAATGTACATTATTTGATATACTGAAAATAGTCAGCATATTGTGGCATCTTCCTGCTTAAATTTCCAGTTACCTCTGATAAGCATATTTTTGAAAGGTGGCTTTAATTTACAACAATTCTTCGGCACTTTTAATGCCGAAAGTTTATAAGGGACCATTCCATATAAGCTTTGAAGGCATCCAAAAATGATTCTCTGTACAAACTACATGTATATAATAACATTGAATACAATTTAGCCATCCACACCATTATGCATCTATTGTTTTAGGTTGTGTATATTATTTTGATGCTTCCATGTGGCTATTTAACATGTTATCTATTTTTATATAGACAATTCCAAACGCTGGCCAATGCGCTACACGTAAGTTGCGCATACACTGAGTACGTACTCCACACGTTGCATACGTTCCGAGTGCGCCGCTGGCACGTTGCCATACGGCCGTGTACGCCCAGGCATTTGTGCATTGAGGATGCACAGAATTTCCTACGTATGCCGACGCAAGTTGATGAACGTTACCTGTTAAGCCTCTATTTCACTGGAATGCGACAACTATTTCGCGAATAGTTTGCGACTAAGATTAACAATAATATGAACCTAAGGCATTGCCTTTAAAGCGACACCGATACCTTGAATATAATAGCAAAATACTTTCTCCATTTTCAATAACCACAATAATAAATAGAAATCATTGATTGAAAATGTGTTTAAGTTTGATGGGTAATGGAGATAATTTATGTGTAAACATTATCCATCCCTACTTAGCCACATAGCCATTAATGTGACTCTGAAATATAACAACAATGTTGGCATTCTTAAGGATATCAAATGGAAACTAAACTCGTTCTACAATTTCAAACAATTATTTATTCAGATTGCAATAATGAAAATCATAGAAATTTTGAACACATAATTGGATCTGGTGAAGCATTTACCCAACCTATTTGGGAAATGTGTGTCCCTTTGTCAACGTTTCTTCACAATTTTCATGACAATGATGCAAAAAGTCTAGGAAAATTTTACTGCAAGTGTACAACTTGTGATAAAAGCTTGTAAGAATGAAGCTCAATAAATGAAAGTATCAATGGTATTTCCCCATTCAAGTGTATAGGCAACATACGTTGACCTTTCCCTATAGTAGGATAAGGTCATCACAGGGCCATGACTTATACATAAATTTTAGTGCCCTACATTTGAATGCTACATGCAAAGTTTCTTTGAAATCGGCCCACTGGTTCCAGGAAAGAAGATTTTTGAAGGGTTTTTACCATATACATGTATAGGCATTGCGGCCATCTTGGTCATGTGACCAGGTTTTTATAAACGTGTTGCTACCCCTTTCTATAGATGCTCAACATAAACTTTGGCTTTGATGGGCCAAGCAGTTTGAGAGAAGATCTTAGAACATTATGGTAAAATATAAATATTGCCCTTGTTGGCCAATTTCAGATTCAATTTTCATGAAACTCGGGTTTGTAGCTGTGGGACTCCAGCCCATCATAATCTGTTTAATTGATGACCCTAGGATGACCAGATCTCAGGTAAGCAATTATAGGTCCACTTGTCCTCTGGTTTCTTATTTAGCCACAATGATTTAAATATTTATATGACTTTCTTGATGCCAAAAAATTCACCTATGTTGCCATAATTTGCCAAAATTTAAATGTAGCTATACTACAAAAATTTTGATAAGGATCACTTTGTCTGTATTTTGCCTGAGGCCTATAGCCAATATATTTTCAAAATTCTTAGTAATTGAAAGTTTGATTAAATTCTCTTTCTTCATTTTTAACAAAACATGTCTCCGAACAAATGCATCCCTAAAATTTGCCAAAACACAAAACAGGGGGAGCTCGGTGGCATCAAGGCAGAGTATCAGACTTGGAATCAAGAGGTCCTGTGTTTCGTAAGAACAAGCGGCACTGTGTCGCATCCTTGAGCAAGACACATTTAGTTACTCCCCATAGTAATGGTTAAACCGAAGAAGCTTTGGCTCCCTCATGACTAAATTATTTTGACTGGGATCTAAAGCCTCACAATGAACAAAAGCCAACTGTGTTGGCCTAGGGTGTGCACATTTTCCGTTCACTGGATTCAATAAACAGTTAATCACAAAAAAGTTTCTTTGTTGAAAAGCTTTATATCAAATTGATGAAATAGGCATTTTCCAAGATTCCAAAAATTTAAGATTTTTTGTCAAAATTTTTTGTCAAAAAATTGAGAAAAAATGTGATTGCCTAAATATAATCTCCAATCAATCAGAAGTTGGTTGGTGAAACAAATTGAATTCTGATCACTGTTTTGATAGATATGGGCTTTTAAAATATTCCTGTATGGGATTTAAACTGGAGTGATTCTGAGCAAACTTTCAGCAGTACATGTATATGTTAATACAACATGTTCATACATCAATAAAATTAATAAAGTATGCTCAACTCTGCCATTTTGTTTACAACCATAAATAAAATATGTTTGCCCTGCTGTACAAAAAATCATAGTCAATGACTATACACAATTAAAAAAGACCATAAACCCAAGATCAAGCATGAGTGGTAGCTCAAACCAGAGGACCAATGGTCCTGTAAACGCTCACCTGAGATCTGTGATACATGTATATACCAATAAACTTGACTAATATGGTCATATGCATGTATATAGCCCCAGGCATTTTAACAATTTACTGCATATACAACCCTAGCTGACCCTGCAATAAAATAAGGTCAACGTCATCACAAGGTTATCATTTATGTACACATTGTAGTACTCTAGTCCCACATGCTACATGCAAAGTTTGGTTGAAATCAGTTCCACTGGTTCCAGAGAAGAATACTTTTGAAGGCTTTTTACCGTATATGGGCATGCATGCCATCTTGGTCATATGACCTACATTATTTAAGTTACACATTGATCTTTAAAAATGACAGACGATGGATGGACGTCGGGTACCTGCCTATCCTATAAGCTCAAGATACTGTGAGCCTTTGGCTAAGGTGAGCCAAAGGCCTGCAAGATTCAAAGCTTAAATAATGGACACTTAGACGGACCTTCATGCTAACACATGCCTTTCGTAATGATATAATCATGTAAATTTAAACGCATTTAATTTTTCTCTTCTGGTGATTCAAGATCTTTCGCTTTCTTGTAGAGCATTATATCAAGTTGAGACCAAATGTAAATTTAGCCAGATACGTGAGCCATTGCATCTGGCATATTGAGTTAACTGCTACATGTTACTGTATTCCCAACAATCACAATTCATGGTTAAAGAATGTGCACCAAGGACTGAAAATACGCTTATTATAGACAGATGCTTTATCTAGTGACTGAAATTATGTGGACTTGTCATGATCACCAAATCAATCAGTGGGTTTCTCTTCTTCATGGTCTCTATGTCCAAATTCACAACACCATGCCTCGATTTGGCAAAAGTGACTGATCCGTATTGCCAAAGAAATTCTTCCGACTGAATTGATGCTTAACGTCCCAGTCAACAGCAATGGTCCAAGAATGGTCCAAAAATGATTCCAAGATGCAGTTGACCAGTGTCTTCATTTTCCAAAATTTCAGCCACTACAGTGCATGAATATTATTTCTTGCTTTGGGTCCCAGGTCAGTCTTGCACTGTCTGTAGCTCTTGAACTCCATCATCATCATAACCATGTCTAACAATCTGTCCACATAATCTGAAAAGCATAAGTATCATCTATAATAAAATTTGCTATCAAGCTAGATTTAACATGCTTATGAGAATAGTAATACAGTAAAATAATTAAACAAATAAATTTGGCAAAGCAAATCACTCAAATCAAGGCAACAAAAATAAACAACAATACGCATGCAGCTCTATCAGGGATTTTCATGTAAAACAACATGGAAAAGGCAGCGTCCAGCAGTAAATAAATGAAATTTGTACAGTTTTGTTTTCTAATCAGTTTAATGTCCCTTTCAAGATTATCCAGCTCATATGAGATGGGCCGAAGGGCCATTAAACAGGTTGGCGAAAAAGGGGGGAACCCCAGAGAAAAACCTGCTGTCACACCTGCAAGCAGAACTTGGCTTGCCTCACATGTTGCCAGTGCGGGACTCGAACACAGAATTGAAACAACCCTGAACAGTTGTACTAGTACAACACCACAAGACTTGTTATATTGGGAAAATTCCACTCAATAGACATTTTGTAAATTACCTATGTTTTGAACAGATTTAACTTGTTTGGCTACTGAGATGTGGCTACTGGGGATCCTTTCTCATTTTTTGCGTGGAAATCTTCCACATATGTTTGCCTGTCATGGTTACATTCTATTTAAGTGAAGACACACAGTGTTCAGGCTGAAACAGAAACGATGAGCTGTGATTATAATCAAACAAAAAGAAGTTGTACACAGTGCACTGATTGCTCACCTGAGTCAACAAGATCTGTCACTGGACAAAAGAAGTATTTTTTCTGCTGTACCCAATTGGACATGTGGACTCGGACTCCAGAGGCATGGATGGTAGGTTTTATAGGGTTATTACAGTTATTCTATTTGGCTCCATGTTTGGAAACCAGCGTCCTGAGTGATCCAACCTGATCCTTGACGTAATGCAACCCTTCCCTCATCTAAATGATACTTTCGAAAAAATTTGATTGCGCCTTAGAGATATTCATGTTTGAAAGTGTGGACAGAAAGGATGCACAGACAGACTCTGGCACAGGTATCACCCTATAAGCTCAACTTGTGAGCCTTCAGCTCAGGTGAGCTAAAAACATATGGTGTAAAAATCAGACAAAAGAATCTGCAAGGATAAGATCAGTGTCTATTTGGTTTGTTTTGCATTGAAGTTAGGATTGTTAATTTTTGTGCAAATACAATCTATCAAGTACCATGCAATGTTCTCAGTCATTGTGCTGCACAATGTGCAATTTTCAATCAATAATACTTATGAATTTGCAAAACTGCTCATGTCTTACATTGACCACAAAAGCATATAACCTACCCTCCATCCATACTCAGGTAAATGAAGTTGACACGCTTATTGAAGTGACAACAAATCGTATAGAAGGACTATATCTCTAGGTTTGCACGGCCAGTGACATCTTCCTGAATCTTTCAAGATGTATTGTCCCAAAATCACATCAGCAAATCGTTTGTGGGGTTTGAAACCTGGAATAAAATTTCAATTTTTCATTTATGGAGTAACAGCTCTAAATGAACAATATTCAACATACACTATACTGAACAGACTGTACACCACAACCTGTTTGTTTGCATGTCCATGCCAATGTCTGAGCTGTCCAATCTGTATTATAATGAGAGTAAAGTGATATACCCGGTATAGCAAAACCAGTCTCAGTAAAATGACCAATTGTGGTCTAGCATTTGCTCTGAGTTCCACCCAAATCTGTGCAGTAATAAATGAGTTGAGGTGTATCAAATTATTATTAACTAAATTACTAGTCTAAGTATCTCTTGCCATACCCCACATTCAAAATACTGTTAATTATTATCCATCAATTTTTTGCTATTGCATCGATTTTCCAACCTTCTCATTAATTGCTAGAATTGGGCCCTTGACTTTGTTTAAAAATAAACTTAGAGGGTAAACCTGTCAAATCGGTGGGAAAATGCGCTAGTTAGATCATCTTTCTTAAAGCCCCTATCTCACTGGAATGCGACAACTGGAGACTAGTTCGCAAAAAGTTTGCAACTATTTCGCGACAAAGACTGACAACATAAACACAACTTTCACGTTGCAGTCTCATTGAAAAGACATTTATGCGACAAATTCGCGAATTTTGGTCTAATTTTGAAAATATATCTCGCAACTGTTGCGCGACATTTGTGAGAATGTCTCACAACTTTCCCACGAATGTAGCTTATTTTCATTTTAATTCGTACGACAGTTGCACGACATTCATATGAATGTCGCTTAGTTTTATTTTCTCACCAGTGTATGAAGCTTAGGATCTGGGATTGCTGGATATGGTATGGGGACACAGAAGCTAAGTATCCAGTAGCAGATGCCGAGACACTTCCTTTATTAAAAGCAATCACATATTTTTTTTGTGTATTCTTTACACTTTCCTTGGAACACGATGTGGTAATTTATCTATCTATTTATTGATATCTATTGATACTGTGACAGTATTATGCGCAGGGCTGCCTGAGGTGGAGGAATGCCAGCTCGGCTTCCTGGAATGTGCCTGTGAAACCACCGCATTCGGCGACAGCCAGCGACCACATACCTTCTGTCGTGTTCTTGATTAATTTTTGTATTTCTATTCAGAAATATATTCGTCCAAGCCGGGACGTGAACTCGCAACCTACGGAATAGGTACATGTATGTAGCTCAGAAACTCCTGTATGAAACCACCGAGCTATTCCAACGCCCCGCAGCAACATGATTTTTTACTATAATTTTGCATATTTTTTTTTTACTGTGTGCTGAGTCTATAAATTTCTGACCATTACCCCAGAAGCTATGGATTTGTGACTTGCTCAAGGCCACAATGAACGCCCCCCCCCCCGGCTGATGATTGAACCCGAGACATCTGGGACCGGAGTCCATCACTCTACCCCTGTGCGAGTACCACCCATGAATACGCTCCATATCATTTCACTAAAGTAGACTAGAGTTTCCGTAAACCAAGAGTTACGTCGAGTGGTTAGCGCACTGGCTTCTTGTGCTAGAGGTCCCGGGTTCGATCCCCGTCGGCGGCGAGGAAACTTTGTTGGTCCGAACACGCTTCCCTTCGTGTCATTTGCAGGAATGACATGATACAGTGCGCCGTCCTTCGGATCGGGATGTTAACTGGAGGCCCCCTGTGCAGGCAGTCATCCCCTGTGCAGGTTAAAGATCCCTACACAGGTTCTATCCTGAATCTTAATAATTTACTGGTGACACGCCAAATGACATTATTTCACCAGGGTTAGGGTAGGCATATCCTCATGCATGCAGGCACATCCTGCAAAACACACCGGAGTGTACAATGTACACCTCCCAAGAATAATCAGAAATTGATTGATGGGAGTAACAAGAAAACAAAAACAAAAGCGATGACTTTTGTCAAAAGCTTTAACTTGTACATATTCTGAATCGAGACCAAACTAAGAAAACCGTAAATTAGTCTCGCGAATTGTAAGAAAAATGTTAAAAGAATAAAATACTTCAGTCCCTTACATTTGTCCACGCCAGAAATGTAATGTTCTATTGTGGGTATATTAAACAAAGTCACATGTTGGTTATATTGAATCTATTATGGTTAATGAATGCTCGTCCGAGCGCATGCAATGATAATATCCCAAAGTACTCATGAATACTAAGCTCCGCCTACTATGATAGACACTTCATGATAAACACTACAAGAAACAAGGCTAGAGACGAAATAAAACAGTCTACGTGGTTTGTCAAAGGCCGTCGCCATTACGACTTTTGGAGAGGCTATTGGCATAATATGTTACCTGGTCACGTGGAACGTTTTGGTCTTCTCGGACTTTTTCCCTGCATCCTGTTTTTAACCATTCTAAAAATAAATTATTTTTGATTGATGGGCTGACGAAAGCTTTTTTCCTCTTCATATACGAACACGTGACTTATACACGTGTTACCATTTAGCGCCACCGAGGCGGCGAAGCCGCCTGTCGGTGTCGCGATAAACACAATTTTTATGTTGCTGTCTCATTGAATGAACATTTATGCGCCTTATTCGCAAATTTCGGTCTAATTTTGAAAATATAACTCGCGACTGTCGCGCGATTGTCTTGAGATATTATATTCGTGAGAGTGTCTCACGACCTTCCCACGAATGTAGAATTATCATTTTCATTCGTACGACAGTCGCGAGACATTCGTAAGAGTGTCGCACGACATTTGTACGAATGTTGCTTACATTTATTTTCTCGCAAGATTGTCGCGAGGTGTTCGCATATTTTCTCAAAAGGTACAAGTAGGCAAAGATCAGGAAAAGGCGCAATCAGAAAGAGATTCCCACTCCAAAAACCGAGGTGGGAAAAAAAACGAACTAACAATAAGGCACTTATACCATGAAACATATCGTAAGCCGAATGAGCAGCTATTTTCCCAATAGGTGGCCACTCAGTTAACTTAATTAAAAATATGAAAACATACATAAGGCGCCAACAGCACAAAAAAAAAAAAAAAAAAAAATAAAAAAAAAAAAAAAAAAATAAAAAAAAAAAATAAACACCAAGACATAAAACAAAAAGAACCACCACAGAAGTATCGCCTTGGAACGATCAGTAACACAAAGTTACTGGCGGGCTTAAACCCGCCAGTAAGACTGTCGCGCGATCGTCGTGCGACACTCGCACAGCATTCGTAAGACTGTGGCGAAAATTTCGCATTGTAAATTCGCCAAAATTTTGCGGCGACAGGTTTGCGAGACTCGCACGAATGTCGCGCGACAATCTTGCGAAATTTTTGGCGAAATAATTCGCATAAACTTTTTAAACATGTTTTAAACCTTCGCGACCAGTTCGCGGCACATGAAAATTCTCATGACACTCGTGCGACACTAGCACGAATGCCGTGCGAAAGTCCGCGACAAAAGTCGCCAAACAGTCTCGAGAAATTCGCATGCCAGTGAGATACTAGCTTAAGTATCCCCATACGTTTGCCTGACGATTGTGTTATGCCGAACACCATGTCTCATAGGTCGGCATACGCTGTGGTGTGGTCGCATTTTGGCAGTCGGGAACGCAATTTCGTATAAATAAAAATCACACGTTTCGCATCGCCGCATGGTTTTATGCCGAACACCCCAATCTATTGATTGTCGGTTTCAACAAATATATCTGATTATTGATTCTTTGTATTTCACAATAAATGACTAAAGTCTATTTTTATAATGACATATAACACAACGAATAGCAAGGCCTTAATGTTATAGATAGTTTATACATATATACACATTAACACACGACTGGAATACAGTGAAAGAATATTTGAGGAAAGAATATAATTCAAGGTTCGTTTTTTTATCTAGAAACTACATTGACACTCTCATTCTGATTGTTGTCTTTTGTCTTTTGTATTGATGTTAATAATGTCAAACACGTTAAAGGTTATTAATTATTACATGTTTCAAACTTTGTAAACATTGAATACTTTAAAGTTTCAGTCACTTTTCTTAACTATAATAAATTCTATACAAGTATGTATAGATTTATGGCCATAACATTACATGGTCATTTATGGCCATAACATTACATGGTCAGGTCAGTTTAACTGCTACTGTAACATGTAATCAGTACTACCTGTTGTCATGCGGTGCAGATGGGGCTCGTTAGCCTTGGAAGGCAGCTCATCTAGGAGTTAAGCTAGTTCTCTACACAAAAATCTAGCTGGGCAGGGGGAACTCATTAGTCTTGGTTGACAGTCCTCCTAGGAGTTAACAGGTCTCTAAACAAAACCTAAGGAAGGGTAGATGGAGCTCTTCAGCTGTGGCCAGCAATTCATCTAGGAGAAGGAAACTCCAAAATCAAACCTGTGTGTCTGGATATGCCTAGTCCAGATATGCAAAGACTGTTTCGGTAGATGGAGCGGAAGAAATCACCTGATTCAACGGTTCAGAAAGCGATACAGCAACATGTTATGGAACATGCAGAGCGTGACAAGGCACCAAAGATGTTACGGTCATCCACTGCATCCAAACCCAACTCCAGACGTCTTGACCTGTGTCTTGCCTCTGGGCGCAGCTGGGCGAGGACTAGAGAGTGAGGTTGACGTTGCGCACCTCTTCCTCACTATAATCCAATTTCATAGCGCATGTCATCTTATTTCTCAACACACAAGCACTTGCATACACAACAATTTCATCACACTTGCACCCACATACCTAAAAAATCCTGTGGCGATGGGCGAGTGGCGAAGCAGCAGGTGTAGGACACACTGGGAGCTGTAGTTGCAGACCTGCACACAGGCGGCTCAGTTCTAATGGTCGCTTTCTGTGAGGAGAAGCAGTAAGCAGAATTCGGCAGTCGGCTGAGCGACTGAGCAGACCTATTTAGGACCGCACTGCTCACACCCGTAGCATGGGGAAGGGGCTAGAAAAGGTGCCCTAAACAATTGCCTGCTTCAAACCCCCTGGCTGGTTAACCGCGATCAGCGGGGATCCCCTTAAGCGGTCGAAATACAAAGAAAAAAGCTAGAGTAATTCCCTTACGGATTGGCGCATGGAATGTGCGTACTTTAATGGACAATGCTGGGTCAGATAGACCACAGCGTAGAACGGCCCTTGTGGGCAGAGAACTTGGGAGGTAAACTATGATATACAGATAGCTGCATTGAGTGAGACTCGGTTCGCAGATGTTGGGGAGATCAAAGAAGTTGGTGCTGGATACACCTTCTTCTGGATTGGACGCAAAAGTGAAGAGAGGCGTGAAGCAGGAGTTGGCTTTGCCATCAAAACAGAACTTGTTGGTAAGCTGTCAGGATTGCCAAAAGGCATTAATGACCGTCTAATGACATTGAGACTTCCTCTGTCAGGCAATAAACATGCAACTATTGTCAGTGCTTATGCACCCACAATGACCAATCCAGATGAGGTCAAGGACAAGTTTTATGATGACCTAGACAATGTTATTTCTGCAACACCCCGCACAGACAAGCTTATCCTTCTTGGCGACTTTAATGCCAGAGTGGGTACAGACCACCAGACCTGGGAAGGAGTTATAGGTCCAGAAGGGGTTGGAAAGTGCAACAGCAATGGTCTCTTGCTTCTCATGAAGTGTGCTGAACATGACCTTCTAATCACCAACACAGTCTTCCGTCTACCTAATAGGAACAAAACATCCTGGATGCATCCCCGTTCCAAACACTGGCATCTCATAGACTATGTCATAGTGCGGAGAACAGACAGGCAGGATGTTAAAGTGACAAAGACTATGTTTGGTGCAGACTGCTGGACAGATCATAGACTGGTTGTCAGCAAACTTAACCTAAGAATACAGCCTGCGAGGCGACCTCAAGGCAAGAAAGCTGCTAAGAGACTGGATGTCTCAAAGCTGAATAAAGACAGCATGAGACAAGATTTCTTAACAGACATTTGCAACCAACTGGATGCAATGAATCTCAGTTCAGAGGACCCCGAAGAAAACTGGACAGTTTTCCATAAAACAGTTCTTTCTTCAGCTGCAAGCACCTTAGGCCATCCATCTCGCAAACATCAAGACTGGTTTGATGAGAATGATGACGAAATTCAGAGGCTTCTTGAAGAAAAGCACCGATTGCACAAGGCACATCAAGATGATACTAGCTCAGTATCAAAGAAAGCAGCCTACAGCAACATTTGTAAGACAGTCCAGACCAAGCTTAGGGACATGCAAGATTCCTGGCTGAGGAAGAAAACAGAAGAAATTCAGTCTTTTGCGGATAGAAAGGACATGAAGAAATTTCATGATGCACTGAAAACCATTTATGGTCCAAAGAGTTCTGGAGCCACCACATTGCTCAGTGCAGATGGAAACACTCTTCTCACAGATAAAGAAGCTATCTTGGAAAGGTGGGCAGAACACTTTAATAGTGTGCTTAATCGACCATCAAGCATCAATGAGGATGCAATCGACAGACTTCCACAGTTAGAGTGCAATGTTCTGTTAGATGAATTTCCTACCGTTATGGAAACAAGAAAAGCAGTTCAACAACTATCATCTGGCAAAGCCCCAGGTGCAGATGCAATTCCTGCCGAAGTTTACAAGGCTGGGGGGCTACCCATGGCAGAGAAACTGACAGAGTTGTTTCACTGTATGTGGAGAAAGGAGGCTATCCCACAAGAATTTAAGGATGCATCCATAATCCACCTATACAAGCGGAAAGGAAATCCTCAAGTCTGTGACAATCACAGAGGCATCTCTCTCCTATCAATTGCTGGGAAGATACTTGCAAAAATTCTGTTGAATCGTCTGAATGTTCATCTTGATCAGACGGGACTTATCCCAGAAAGTCAATGTGGATTCAGAAAAGACAGAGGGACAATAGACATGATATTCACAGCAAGACAGCTTCAGGAGAAATGCCAAGAACAGAATGTAGATCTATACATGACGTTTGTTGACCTCACCAAAGCTTTTGACACTGTTAGTCGTGATGGACTCTGGAAAATCATGGCCAAGTTTGGCTGTCCACCCAGATTCATAGCAATGGTGCGGCAGTTTCATGATGGCATGCAGGCACGTGTGCAAAATGATGGAGAGTTCTCTGAACCATTTGAAGTAACAAATGGGGTCAAACAAGGCTGTGTTCTGGCACCAACACTGTTCAGCATGATGTTTTCTGCCATGCTTATGGATGCTTTTCAGGACAGTGACACTGGTTTTCCAATCAGGTACCGTTTTGATGGCAACATATTCAACCTCAGAAGGTTGCAAGCCAAAACTAAGGTCCAGACTGATGTGCTAGATGAGCTCCTCTATGCAGATGATATGGATAAGAATGCCAGCACAGAGGCAAAAATGCAAAGAGCCATGGATCAAGTCTCACAGTCATGTGATAACTATGATCTCACAATCAGCACAAAAAAGACAGAGGTTGTACACCAACCAGCGCCCGGAAAGCCATATAATGAACCAACCATCACTGTGAATGGGCAAAAACTGAAAGTTGTTGACAAGTTCACCTACCTGGGAAGCACTCTCTCCAGAGCAGTGCATATTGATGATGAGATCACTGCCAGAATTGCAAAGGCTAGTGTGGCATTCGGACGACTCCGTGCAAATGTCTGGGAGCGAAATGGAATCAAGCTTGACACCAAGCTGAAAGTCTACAAGGCTGTGGTACTGCCAACCCTCTTGTATGCATGTGAGACCTGGACAGTATACCAACGCCATGCAAAGAGACTTAACCATTTCCACTTAAGCTGTTTGAGAAAGTTGTTAAAAATCAAGTGGCAGGACAAGATTCCAGACACAGAGGTCCTGACGAAAGCAGGGATGCAAAGCATGCATACAGTCTTAAAGCTAGCACAGCTAAGATGGACTGGCCATGTTATAAGAATGCCTGATGCGCGACTTCCAAAGAAAGTTTTCTATGGAGAACTACAGGAGGGAAAGCGCTCTCAAGGTGGCCAGAAGAAACGCTACAAAGACACCCTCAAAGCCTCTCTGAAGGATTTCGAAATACCAATGGGGTCCTGGGAACAGACTGCACAGGAGCGATCAAAGTGGCGAGGTCTCATCAACAAAGGAGCAGCTCTTTATGAAAAGAAGAGAATCTGTGAAGCTGAAAGAAAGCGAAGAGAGCGCAAAGCCAAAACAAATGTGCCACCATCAGACTCTATGACATTGACTTGCTCTACTTGCAACCGACAGTTTAGAGCCAGAATTGGCCTAGTCAGCCATCAAAGAACTCACCAACACACATCAGCACTATTCAAGAAATAATGATGGTCTTTCTCATTAGTGAGAGACGAACTATCACATGTTTATGCACATTTTTCGAATGGCCGTGTGTCGATCGTTGCCTACCAAAATCTTCAGCATGCCAAATATTTGTTCGATTGTAAAAATATTTCCTAGTGAAATCTCTAATTTTTGCAGCTGTAAAAATCTCTGTATATCGCATGGGCAAGTTTTCGTAATGTGTAAGGCTCTAGCGTGTACCCACAATCTATGTTTTGAGCAAAAAAAAAAAAAAAAAATAATAATAAATAAATAAATAAAATAAATAAATAAATAATTTTTGCAACCATAAAAATCTCTGTATATCACACGGACAAGTTTTCGTAATGTGTACTGTTAGCCACCCTCCCCCAAATGTGAACTGACAAGCATTTTGTACTAAAGTTGTACCACCCGTCCCATGCAACATTATACAACTATTTCATACCTTCCTTTGTAACAGTCAAAACTATCACCCCGAGGTGCTGTGGATGACCCGATGAACTGTTGCCCGAGGCCGAATATTAACAATATTTGCAAGTATGGTGAGGCAGTATAAAAGCATGCAAAGCATGTCACATGACTGGGAAACAGTAAAAACTGTTGCATATGAAACAGTTCATCACATGACATGAAACAGTTCATTGAAACTGGTTTAAACTATCTTTAACTGAAATTGTTTAAAAACAGCATGAAATGTTTTATTTCTCTTTATATAGTATGTTGGGTAATAAATAAATAATTTTTTAAGTTGTAAAAATATAAAATTTTTAGTAGATTTTTTTTTCTTATTTTTGCTCAAAACATCGATTGTGGGTACACGGTAGAACCGCCTGGCCGAGGCGGTTCTAACGAGTACCCACAATCTATGTTTTGGGGCTAAAATAAGAAACATAGGTATACCGCTGCATACCTCGGTTTTACTATATGAAAGTGAGGTGTACGGGGTATGCATTACACGGACGTGTTTTCCTAATGTTCAGGTCCATACTGGGTGGATTTTCGATATTTATTTCAGGTTTTGGAAGCATAATCGAGAAATGGCATCCAACAATCCATGGAATAAACCCTCGGCCTCGCCTCAGACACAGGGTCATCCTGTGACGTCATCATTACGTGACATCATGAATGAACAGACTAAAGAAGAGACAGAAAAAGAGCCACCAATCAGTTCAAGGTAACATACACATGCATTACAAAAAATTGCCCATGTAATATACATAGAATTTTTTCAGCATTAAAAAGTGAAAATTTCATTGGACTTTTTTTTTTATATTTTCAATATCATTACTCAAAACATTGATTGTGGTTATACGTCAGAACCGCCTCGCCGAGTACCCACAATCAATGTTTTGGAGCAAAAATAAGAAAAATATGTCTACCCCTGCATACCCCAGTTTTACTATATAAAAGGTATTCGTTGCATGTTTTCTGATGCATGGACAAACTTGAAAATGGATATCCGGCCGCGGGCGTTTTGGGTTCAATATACAGCCATAAAAATAGCCATGGAATCAATTATTTTATTGTTTATGTATGAGCCTTAACATGCTTTACTATGATCAAAATTTTATGATCATACAGACTTGGTCTCGACGTTATATGCAACTCTTCTGTGTCTTAATGCTCATTTGCCATTTTAACATAATATTATGTGGGCACAATGATGGATGGATGTGCCCTCCTGCCTTTCCTTACGAAAATTTTGTCATGCAGTATACAGAGAAATGTTTAGGTGTAAAAATTGGAAATTCCATTGAAAAAAAATTGATTTTAAACGTTTATCTCATAACTTTTATTGTGGGTACACATTAACAAGTACCCACAATCTATGTTTTGGGTCAAAAATAAGAAAAATAGGAATACAACAGTTTTAGTATATAAAAGTGGGTTTCAAGGGGGTATACATATACATTACAACGACATGTTATCGTTAGGAACTTATTCCCCTCGGTTTTCAATCAACCATGTTGTTATTATGATTATTATTATTATCATCATCATCATCTCATTATTAGTATTTTGATTTTGTTTATAGGGAGGCATACTGGAGTGGTAGATATGACTTTTGTGCCGGAATTAACCCATCTAAACCATACACTTTCAAAAGTAAGTAAATTAGTTGCTTTTGTTTCATTTACAGAAAAAAAGACACTGAAAAATTGAAAAAAATACCGTCACTCAAAAAGGGGACCGGAGAAAACGTAAGATGAGCCTCAGACTAAACAATGTACGCTTTATACCCTAACCACACAAGTCAGGCTGCTTACATGTATATCTGTCAAGTTATTGCAGGCATGGTTCGATACTCTCAAGATGAATCTTCAGGTTCCTCATTGATAAGCAGGGTGTGATTCCCTGGTCGTTAAAAACAACTAGGCAGTTTTAGCGATGCATATCCTTGAATGTATTCTTTAGATCAATCCCAGTGTGTTGGGCTTTAGTGGTTGTACATGTAGCACGACTTAATTGTTGTACAAAACTTAAGAAATGAATAAATTCTTCTTTTATTTGAGGCGAACAGGCAAAGTCGTCCAAAGAACCTGTCGCAAAGGTGGTCAATGTGAGAGCCCGACATCTGAGGGAAAATGGCTACAAAGATCTTGTTGAATGGACCAAAGATCCGAATAATGTCTACATAGGTCGGGATATGACCCATTACGTGCCGGGGGCGGTCGGTAGCATGTGGCACAACCCGTTCAAAAGCAAACAAATGGGACGGGACGAGAGTGTGCGGCGATTTAAGGAACATATCAAAACTAACAAACAGATACAGAGTAATGGCCGCACCTTGTTGGACTCCTTGCACGAGTTGAAAGGGAAGACTCTGGGTTGCTGGTGTCACCCGGAGCGTTGCCATGGACACGCGCTTGTGGAGCTGATAGAGGAATATGTTCACGATTGACGATCTACAAGAATGGAATAATACTTATTTGTTCTATTGTTCTGTTTTAAGTTGCAGAGGGCCATATGTTAAAAAGTTATTTTATTTGCTAAATATGTCATCCTCTTAAAATAATATTTATTTTAATTTTTTATATTATTATTATTATTGTTATTATTATTATTGCTATTATTATTATTATTGTTATGATTATTATTATTATTATTATTATTATTATTATTATTATTATTATTATTTAATTTGATGTTGATAAAGTGATAAAGGCTCTAAGTTACAAAGAAAATATTTACATGTAGTTTTTTTTGTATCCATGCAGTCAGATCAGCTGATCGCTCTTTTTATTTGCCATATGAGCCGCCTCATGAGAAAACCAACAATCTGCATATGCGAAAACAAAGACGCAGATCAGCTTCGCGGTAACCGCGAAGCTGATCAGCGCCTTTGTTTTCGCTACTCGGATAGTACAATTCCTCTTCTACTTAAATCCAAAGTTTCAAGCTTCTAGCCTGCTTCTGTGCTTGTACATGCCGGTTTGTGTCGGACCTGTTCGGAAACCACATAGTTGGTTTTTCCACGAGGTGGCTCATATGCTAGACTGTCATATTTTGTTCTCGATTAGTAGCATTAAGAAAACATACCTACATGTATATAATATCCAGTAATTTCAAATTAGTAGCTCAAAAATCGAAAATTTTCAGCGGAAAAATTTTGATATTATCTCTGATTTTTTTGCTAAAAATATAGATTGTGGGTACACGGTATAACCGCCTAGACGAGTACCCACAATCTATGTTTTGGAATAAAAAGGGAGCATGGTGACGTAGTGGTAGAGCGTCGGACTCCGAATCGAAAGGTCCTGGGTTCGATCCCCACAAGTGGCACCGTATTGTGTCCTTGAGCAAGACACATTAACTCTCTACAATACTGGTTTAACCCTGAAACCGTTGGCTCCGCCCCCACTTGACTGAAAAATTGTTAACTGGGACGTTAGGCCTTAATACAAACAAACTTACAAAAAAATAAGAAAAATAGGTTTTCCCCTTGTAAACTCTCACAGTTTTACTACATAAAAGTGGGGTTTAAAGGGAGTATATATTGATGATGGCTTATTGTCATGCCTGTGTCTTATCTGGGGTACATGTATCTATAGCTTTAATCCCAATCAAACACTGCCTACTGAAAAAAGAGGACAATCGCTTCTTTTTAGAACTGCGCGTTCTGTATTTCAGTGTCTGTATTACTTACTGTTCAATATGTTCAAAGCATTCTGTGATATAATTGTTAATTTGTATGTTGTTTTAATATTCTTGCTTAAATTTGAATATGTGATTTGTTTAGGTTTGAGTGTTGTATTTAGTCGTGTTCGTCGAAATAAAAGCTTGTTCTCTTTCAGTTACTTTCTTGTTATACATGTATATCACTTTCCGTAAGGGTAAGACGAGCAATGAAAACGTTACATTTTCCTTTGCGTCTGTATTATTCGTTCGCTGGAAACGGTGTCAACTTCCCGACATGACTGAACATGTTGACTTGGACATAAAGCCATAACCAAACCAAACCACCCACCTGATTATATGTTCGAGCGCATGCATTTTTGTTGTCATAACATCCTAATTTTTGGCAGTTGGGTAGAAGTCCCATAAAATAGAGGTTACGTCCCGACATGACCATATATGTTGACTGCGACTTAAGACAGCAATTCAAACAAAGATAAACAAACAAAATCACTCCAAGCTCAATTACTACTTGAATATATACTTTCTGAGTTTTAAATAACCGGGACGGCACCGTGCTATTCCGACACAAACCGTAATTTCACCTAGACTCCAAGATCTTAAATCGGGACCTACCGGCTTTATAATGGTTTGCCACGGTGTACCACGGTTCATCCCGGTTCATCGCCACGGTTCTCGCTAGTTGCTGTTATTTTCAATACCGGAAAGCACCGGGGCATAACGGTGGTGCGACCAACAGCTACAGGGACGCCACCGTAGACAACCGGGGTAACATCGGGCTTTACCGTAGTAAAACTGTTGCACACCGGTCTGCACCGTGACGACACCTTTATAGAAACGGAAGGACGACCGGTTCAACACCGGGGCGAGGTAACACCGTTACCGTGAAATGTAGTAGACGTTCCCCGGTTTATCACGGTAAACCGGTCTGTCTCCACTGGGACAAACTGGGATTATAACAATGATAGTGAGAACGGGTCTTCATCATTAATACAAACGTTGTCCTAATGAGAATGGTGTTTAATGAGTTCCCCTTTTCTTTAGTATGTCACTGCATGATTCATGCACCAAGATGACATGTCCGTGAAATAACTCTTTAATATGTACATACGTACAGTAATATGTACAGTAAGATTAGAACTGGGATATACAGGGAGTATGCATTTTTCTTATTCTTGATCCGAAACATAGATTGTGGGTACTCGTTAGGGCCACCTCGCATTTGTGGACAATAGTGTATCAATCGCGTTGCTGTTCTCTTTAACTGCTCAACAGCAAAGCAGGTGACAAAGTTTCTCGGCGTTCAACTTTCTCAAACTGCTTTGACGTTGTGCACGGCGAAATCTGGCCATCGACTGCTTGTCGATTCCAAGATTCTCGACGTCGAGATCTGTCAGAGTTTCTGTTCCCCTCATATCGAGCTTCGTTTCATCTTCGGAGTTCCTTACAGGTCCGACACAAACCGGTTTGTACAGTCTCTGAAAAAGGCTAAAAGCTTGAAATTTCGGATTTGCCGAATGGATTTTCCCATCATTATCAATTAGGTGAGTCCACATTCATTTTTAGATACGTCAGGAGTGATTTTTAAATTTTATTCATTTTTTCGATGAAGATTCTCTAAGCAAACAGAATAACCCCAGATGGGACGCCGCAGAACGCGGCGTCACATCTAGGGCTATTCTGTTTGCCTATGTCCCATAAAAGGGACGCCAGGCTCAAATGAGTAAAGGCTTGGCAGCTCTATTTGATTATCGATTACATACCGACATGCTATGCATGTAACGGTCATGTTCTATCAATTTTGAGTTTTTAAAGACGAACGACATTGCTTCAACTTCACAAGCTTCTAAAATGATACAAGAATATCGAAATTGCAACTTTTAAAAGTCTAAAAGCTTGCCTCTGATAATGGTTTTTCGCAAAAAAAAAAAAAAAAAAAAAAGAAAATGCATGGAGGACGACAAAAAAATATTTTCATGTCAAAATCTTGATCTTAGTTTGTCCTAATAGGACCTGCAAATATTTTGGAAATCGGCGAACAAATAAAGTTTTTATGGCCAAAATGAATTTTGCATAGGGATTTTGCATTGGCAAGGGAGATCGAAAATCGTGAAATTGCATATTTTTCGAGATTTTTTACTTGATCATGAAGATTCTGTCTTAGGTATGTCATTTGTGTCAATTTATAATAATTTTGAGCAACCATGATTAATAGAATTTAAAATGTTTGCGGGAAAATATTTACCTCCCTTCCATGAGATTTTTGTACAGGAAATCCCTATTCAAAAATGTTTTTGACCAGAACTTTTTTATTTGTCAACCAATTTAAAATTTTTACTGCACACTTTGCGACAAACTCAAGAAAATATTTTTTCTACACTTGAACTGTTGTGAAATACGCGGCTGCGAAAAACCATTATCACACACTACGAAACAGCGGGACAAACAGACCGTTTAATTTTGAAACATATATACGTCCAAAAAAAAAAAACATGTTCACCAGTTGCAATGATCTCTTTATTCTATACATGTATATGCAATGAACACCAATATTTGGATCCGAGGTTTCAAATGTAGGAAAAAACAACAACTGAAAAGTCACAGGAAAAATGTCACAGCTTTGGGAAGGAAAAAGGTCACAGGAAACTGTCATATATAAAGTATTACACTTTTACACTTTTTCTTTTCTCTACTTCTGGATAGGAATGGATATTATTGTTTTTATTATTATCATTACTATCACTTTATGATTTATTTGGAGTGATGTTTGAACATATTTAATGTCCCACTTAACAAATGTTCGGTCATATCGGTACAGAGCCTATGCTTCCTGGGTACCTAACCAGTTCTTTTGTATGGTCAAGAAGGACACTGCATGGCAATGGTTTGTTTCAGACCGAGTTCTCTGGCATCATGGCCTGAAACTCTACAACTGAGTCACCATGCTCCTCACATTTAGTGGATTCTCATCCATGCTATGTTTGAGTTAAATATTTTCCATTTCAAGGACAGGGTTCGATTCTGATTATGACATTTCCACATCATCTTCAAAATATCATCGCTTACTTTCATTCCTTACTTTTAACATGAAAATCATGTGTTACTATATTTATGTACAGATATATGCATTTTCCTGTGACTTTTTTTCGTAACTTTTTTCCTGCGACTTTTTTTCCTGCGACTTTTTCCCGTCCACCGAGGTTTCAGCAAGATTGAATCAGAACTAAAATATTTAAATCAAATCAAATATCTTTATTGGTTTTAAAATCCAGAAACAGGATTGTTACCAACTACATACAAACATACATAATACTTAACATACAAACAGGAAACGATTTAAATACGCATCACCAGTATCTCTGATTAACTTAATACAACATTTTATGGTATCTATGACAAAATTAATGACTGGAATGGTATCTATGACCACAATACTAAAATGGTATCTATGATCTTAATAATATACAACTATGACTAAGATGATAAAAGGTATCTATGACCAACTTAATACAACATTTTATGTTTTATCTATTACCAAATTAACGACTGGGATGGTATCTATGACCTTAATACTGGAATGGTATCTATGACCTTAACAATATATAAAACTTTAAATATTTAAGAGTATCTTGTATTTTTTGCAATTAATGAAGAACTAAACGAAAACAAGAGATAGAGAGGATATTTGCTTTTTTGAGGCGAACACCAAATATATTTCATCGAGTGAGTTGAAAACATCAGAATTTTCACGAGTGCGCAGCACGAGTGAAAATTTTTATGTTTTCAACTCACGAGATGAAATATATTTGGTATTCACCGAAAAAAAGCAAATTTTCTTTTTATTTTATACAATACACGGACATTTTTCAATTTACAAGGCAGGCGGTGAAAATGCAAAAACCAAACATTTTTGAAAACACAAATAATTTTGGTACCACGTGCACATTGTTCCTTAAGTTCTAACTAAGAAAATGGATACCCACACTTTATGTTTTCGTTCATAAATAACGGAGTTATAGGCGTTTGAATTTCTGAAGTGAGACACATTTAATGACGTCAAGTAAATGGAAATGTCAGAAGTAATCCAAAATCTACAGTGAAGATATAGGCTGATATCAGTCACTAGTGACTTTTGATATCAATGAGATTTGATATCAGTGAAATTTCATATCAATGAAAATACCAATTTTATCAAGTTTTGATAATTATACATGTACATTGGTTTTCACTGTAAAGTATAAAATAAATCATCATTCCGTTTCTTGTTGGATATGCTAGTTAGAGGGTTTTATTGGGAAATTTGCCCAACACAAATGTTGTCGCCCCTCAGTGGTCACAGGCTACGTTCGTGCTCCGGCCATCAGTCTAATACCGGCTTATAGTAAAAAGCACCTGCTGATCGAGATTACTGTGGTTCCCTGTGTCGAGCGTGAGTTAAATGCTGTAGAGCGGAAACCAGTCAGCTGTCAAAAACTATTACACAACATTTGGACACAACATTGCGAAATCTTTCTAAAAATATCAGTTGCTGGGTACATATTTTGCTGAATTATTGACAGAAAATATATACAGTGATACTTGTTAAAGGTTTACACTGAAATTGCTAAAAAGGAATCACAATTAAGATAGAAAAATACTGGAAGAGGTATAATATCGGTAAAACAAGTATTAGATTAAAAAAAAAAAAAAAGTAACATGTAATTGAATGTATCTCTACTACATATTTTCTTTCTTGTCACATACTTGTAAGACAGTACCTAGCTGTTAGAATGAAAATTTAACGATGTTCACTGCCAATGAAAAGGTATTCATTTTTGCTTCCGTAGGATAGGGTTTATTTTTTCAAGCTACAGGCATCTGAACGAGACTTGCTAAACAACAAATGTTAGCAGCGAATATCATTAAGGCTTCTGCTAGCATGTTATCATATGTGAAATGTCAACTTGAGTGTTGGCAATATATAAGGTTCTCTGTAGGCTTTTGGCGTTACTTTTAAATGATTGAAGACTGTTTGGTTTGTTTATGGCTTTACATCCCAGTCAACAATTTTTCAGTCATAGAAGCCACTGCTTCTGGGTTTTAACCAGAAATAGAGGAAGCTGATTAAAGTGTGTTGCTCAAGGACACTACAAAGTGGAGATTCAGAATCAGGAGGTACATGTCTGTATTGAATGCAGGCATCTCCCTCTGGAGTCCTGTTTTCTACTACCAAGCCACCTCTTGGAGACTGATTGTTAATTTTGTTGACCAGGGGCAAGTTGTTCAAAACTTCGTTAAATTAACACTGTTGTTAAGCCCTCACTTTGTTAACTATATATCGACTTCAAAAGCAAAATAATACACTGTTATTTCTTTGTTGACAAAATGTGAGAATCCTAAATACTATGCAAAGGATTCTCACATTTTATCAACAAAAAATAACAGTGTATTTGTAATATTCATGTCATTATAACGCTATCTTTGGGGTCGATAAATGCAAACTGTTTGTTATAATGAAGCTTCTTACTACGAACATATAGCAAAATAATCAATTTGGGAGCCATGACATGGCCATGTTGTATTGAAAACTGCATTATGATTATTAGGAGGTTCAAGTGTACATGTACTTAGGCCATCCTTAATAAATAGTTTGTTTGCTGTCACCCGACCCATGGTTTTAGGATTGGGTCGGTCGGTAGGCTTTTTTTTTTTTTTTTGGACAGAACTGAAATATAATATTTTTGTTTGACTTTTACAGAGGATAGGTTTAAATTTCTGTTCAGAATCATATAGGCAGTTACTCTTCATACTGTAAGACTGCACAATATTGCATTCAGACTATTATTATAATCAAAAAATAAGTAATTCAGAGACTGAAATTTAAGATATTCAAATAAAAAAAAAATCTTCTTTGAGAATGTCAATAAAATTTTTTGGGTAGGGGCAATTTTGGTGGGTCGGTCGGGTGACGGCAAACAGAGAATTTTTTAAGGTTGGCCTTAGCTGCATGTTTCTGCACCTTTTCTCAAAACTATTGATAATGTTTCAAACTTGGTATTGGTTATATCCAGTGTTAAAACATTACGCCATATTTGAATTTAAGTTCTCGCTTGACATTACGAAAACACGCCCATGCAATATACAGAAATTTTTAAAGTTGTAAAAAAACAAAGTTTTTCAGTAGAAAATTTTGATAATTTTCTTCTTTTTGCTCCTCAATATAGATTGTGGGTACACTTTAGAACCGCCTCTGCGAGGTGGTTCTAACGAGTACCCACAATCTATGTTTTGGAGCAAAAATAAGAAAAATAGATATACCCATGCATACCCCAGTTTCACTATATAAAAGTGGGGTATAAGGGGGTATATATTTCACGGACATGTTTCCTTGATGATATTTCTTTTCAGGTTAAAACAAATATAATAATAAGCATGGACGGAACGGTAGCAGAACCTAGTAAAGACACAACCAGCCCATGGAAAAGATCAACTGGTGGCTCACCTTGGGGAAAGACTAGCCCAGTACAGCCTTGTTCCCTTGAAGATGTTATGAGTGAACAGCTAGCTACAGATCTACAGGCAGAAGAAGAAAATTCTGTTCTGAATGAAAGGTATTTCCTCAACATCATGTGACTTTGTCATATCTCCCTTTAAAGGTTATTCACTTCGGCTAGAAATGATAACCTTATGGTTCCTGGATAAAATAATTTAAACAGTAGAGCTTGTAAATGACCTACATTATGCCTGCATCATTACAGAAATTGCTACAGGCTTAAAAAATTCAGATCTTAAGTAGATTTGGTAGTTCTATTTGCATGTACATGTATTACAACAAAGTCAAGCATTTGTGTGCCCTGTCCTGCTTTGTAGTGAAGCAGATACACATGATTTTATTTATATGTGACACTATATAGCAGCATATGAACAGCATCTTGAATATGACATGTAGCTGATGACACAAAATACAAGAAAAATGTAGATCTATGCATAAAGCCGTTTTTTCATAAATTCAGTTTATTTCTTCAATTTGTAGCAATGATGTTGAGCCTGAAATCCAAGATCTCATTGCGTCACTAGAAGCGGGAGCCAGCCCAGACCAAGATACCAGCAGTGATGTTGCCCTGGCCAGGATGTTACAGATGCAGTACGACAAGGAACATAACCAGCTGATTCAGGCACAAGAGAGAAAATTTAATGGCCCTGGTAAAGGTAGGCAGAGTTTGATAGAAATGAGCCACCTCGTGGGAAAACCAACAATGTGGTTTTCGAACAGGTCTGACACAAACCCACCTATACCAGCACAGAAAAGAGCTAGAAGCTTGAAATTTCAGACTTAAGTAGAATAGGTATTGTACTATACAAGTAGCGAAAACAAAGGCGCTGATCAGCTTCGCAGTTACTGCGAAGCTGATCAGCGCCTTTGTTTTCGCCTAGGCAGATTGTTGGTTTTCCCATGTAGTGGCTCAAATATTGATATGTATTAGTTATGCCACCATAAACATTGTTCTTGATTTTCAGCTCAGGTCTAACACAAAAGGGCTTGTCAAATATGGATAATTTTTAACAGATTCAGAAATTAGAATTCATCTTAGCCTATCTATAGCGTTCTAAGATTATTTAAAGCATTTTTAGTTGGTACTTCTCAAATGAATCGCCTCATGAGAAAACCGGATTTTTGTCTAAGCGAAAACAAAGGCGCAACTCAGCTTGGTACATGTAGTATGCTTACTCTTCTTTCTACGTCGGGAATTTACAGCCTCTAGCCATCTTCTGTGCTTGTACAGCTTGGTTTCTGTCAGACCTGGTCGAAACCCTGAAGATCGGTTTTCTTGCATTGCCGCTCAAATGGTCTTTCAGTTTCTGGCTTTGACATCAGTTATATAAATATCTTTATTATAAATGGCTTGAGAGTTTCAATGTTGATTTAAGAAATAGAGTTATCAATTTATCTACTGCCTAAAATGGAAAATCAAAGGCCCTAAGATCTGTGGCTAGATGCTAATCAGCAGCATGGCCATTGTTCAGCTTATGTTTGCTTTAATTTTTACAAAATTGTTGTATAAAATCTTTCTTGCTTAGTGACTCATACTTTCACATCACCATAATGCTGATTCACCTCATCCTCTTTATAACAGGATTCATTACAGCATGGTTTTGGATATATCACTGATCAGTGCTTGACTCCAAATGGTAATTTTAGAGTGAGTTTCCTATATATCTATACATTTCACTCTCATTATAACACAGACTGGATAGCTAGCTAGCACAGAAATTGGCTTGCACCCCAGCAATTGTGTTATAAAGAGGTTGTGGTGTACATTGTATTTTCAGTATCTGTCTCATTTGAAAATTACAAGTCCCTCCACCCTGCATTCAGAGATGATGATGACTATCAAGAGCAAGATTACGATATAGAGGAACAGAAATCTCCGTGGGAAGAGGACGCTGCCCCCGACTTTAACAAACATGGCTACTCGGGCAAAGGTACATTGTAGTTTTGCACAAGTAAAACTACCATTACGAAAATATGCCCATGAGATATACCAAGACTTTTTTCAGAAGAAAAGAAATGAAAACTTTATCAGTAAAATTTTGATTTTTTCAATAGTTTGGCTCAAAACATACATTGTGGGTACACGTTAGAACCGCCTCCCACAATGTATGTTTTGGATCAGAAATAAGGAAAATATACCTCTGCAAATCCCAGTTTTTCTATATAAAAGTGTGGTTTAAGGGGGTATACATTTCACAAACATGTTTTCCTGATGAAAATGAGTACTTTAAAAAAGCAATTTACATAACACTACTGTTTGGAGGCACAGTAAGATCTGTAGAAAGAAGACACTGACCCAGATTTTAACAAACTGGTTACTCAGGTATAGTGTGCCATGTTATTATAAATGGATGTTCTCGATAAATTTACAAGTAAGAATAAAATAAAATTGGAAAATAGGAAATGATATGCAGAAGATTATAATAATGAGGAATATTGAATGCCGAGGCAATTCTAAGGTGTACCCACAATCTAAAACAGGGAGAAAAAAAGTAATGTCACAGTGCATGCAAAGTTCTGTCTTGTGATTCAACTCAAGGATGTGCCATTGGATATTTTTCTTCTTCAGGTAAAAACATAACTACCAAGCACGATGCTGTGATCTGTGGGAGGAAAAATGCCTCCAAGATGATGGAATTTCCTCCGGAGTTTGTCTCTGGGGATGGGGAGGGGATGGACATGCAACTACCTAACCATGTGTATAACAAGTTGAAACGGCACTCTGAGAAGGAAAACAAAAGACAACAGAAACTGCATGAGAAGAAAGAACATTCTACTGCTGTAAGCTGACTTGAAATGCTAAATCAACTAAAGCCCTTGCCCCGAGGTTATAAAACTTTTTTCAAGCTCAGCTCAGCTAAGCATGAAATTTCAACTGCTCATAAATGTTGAAATAGTAAAAAATTATGGAAAATTCAGGTACAAAACTCAGATACTAGTAATTTATCCTGCTCATAAATGTTAAAATGCCAACAATTGTTGGCATTTTAACATTTACGAGCAGGATAAATTTTAGTCTCAGCTGAGTTGAGCATGAAAAAAAGTTTATAACCTCAGGCCCTTATCTCTCTGGCATGCAAAGTTCTGTCTTGTGATTCAAGTCAAGGACGTATCATTAAACATTTGCTAGAATTTGCAATATCAACACATGTATCAGGGAATAATTGGCAACAGTTTGCATAAGTTTTGAGTATGTTCCAGTGTCTCGCGAATATCACATTACAAAAACTTGCCCATTCAATAAACAGAGATTTTTTGAGCTTTAAAGCTTGAAAATTTTCAGCTGAAAAATTTTGATATTTTTCTTATTTTTGCTCAAAACATAGATTGTGGGTACACGTTAGAACCGCCTCGCCGAGGCAGTTCTAACGAGTACCCACAATCTGTGTTTTGGAGCAAAAGTAAGAAAAATAGGTATACCCCTGCATACACCAGTTTTCCTATATAAAAGTGGGGTTCAAGGGGGTATACATGTCACGGACATGTTTTCCTGATGAATTATCATAATATTACACGTTGTGCCAGATATATACAAGCTGGGCCAAATTTTTGCAAATTAGTCACTTAAAACTCCATCCACTGAGGCCACGGTATAAATTTGTAGTAAAATAGCTGCTTATTTTGTCAAATTTAAAGTTTCAGATTATCATTCATAAGGAATTGCTCACGAAAGATGTACTTGGATAGTTTTAAGATTGATTTACTTTGACTTTTTGCAGGAACATGCAATGGACCCTCGTACTCGCTTGATCATGTACAAGATGGTGAATAATGGTACCTTAGAATCCATCAGTGGATCCATTAGCACAGGAAAAGAATCAGTTGTGTTCCATGCACATGGTGGAATGTAAGCATTACAAAAACTTGCCCATGTTATATACAGATTTTTCTTAACTTGTAAAAATTGAAAATGTTCAGTATTTTGATATTTTTCTTATTTTTGCTCAAAACATAGATTGTGGGTACAAGTTAGAACCGCCTCACTGAGGCATACCCCAGTTTTGCTATATAAAAGTGGGGTTTGAGGGGGTAAACATTTCACAGACATGTTTTCCTGATGTAAATGTATTATTATCGGAGAATTGTTTTTGTTTTTCGTTGTTTTTTGTTTTGTTTTTTGTGGTACCTTGGAATCCATCAGTGGATCCATTAGCACAGGAAAAGAATCAGTTGTGTTCCATGCACATGGTGGGATGTAAGTTATTATCGGAGCATTGTTTTTTTTTTTCTTTTAGAAAACTTGCTACTTGTTTATGTGTAGACAGGATCAGCTGTTTTTACTTACAAAATGGCTTAACATTACGATAACTTACCTTTATGATATATAGAGACTTTTTCAGCTGAAAAAAAAAATCATCAGAAAAATTTTGATGTGTTTAATATTTCTGCTTAAAGCATACATTGTGGGTACATGTTAGAACCGCCTCTGTGAGGCGCCATGTAAAAGTGTGGTATAAGGGGGTAATCCTTGCATGGACATGTTATCCTGATGAATAACTTTTGCTGTAAAGCATTTTATCTTGGTATCAAGACATCTATTATTTCTGTATTACAAACTAGTTGGTAACTTTTCTTCCTCTTCAGAATTAATGAGCGTCAGCTGCCAGCGGAAGTTGCACTAAAAGTGTTCAAGACAACTATTCAAGATTTCAAGAACCGAGAGAAATATGTTCACGGTGATCACAGATTCTCCAGGGATGACTATAAGAAATGGAATCCTAGGAGGATCATCAAGATGTGGGCTATGAAGGAAACTGCCAATCTAAACAGGTATATTACCATGTACATTCTAATAAGCACACATGCTCCAATAAGCGGACACACACACCCTGGTTGTTTCTGAAAAACATGTGCATAAGCACAGAATGATGGACTAGCTAATTGGTATTTTACAGCAATTTTACATATAAATACCACATTAAATGAACAAACATGATTTTGTAACGAATGAAACACTTAAATGACATTATCATTGATGTTTTGATGAGATTATTTCAGCAGTGTTCTTTTCATTCATAGTGTGCACTAATTAGAATGATATTAGTATTCTAAATACGAATACTATTCGTATTCTAAATAGAGAAATTGAACAATTTAATTGTGAGATAATTTTCTTTGAAAACTACCTTTCAGGATGAGGAAGTTTGACATCCCCTGTCCTAAAGTTGAGTTGTTACGCAAACACATTCTGGTCATGACGTTTATTGGAGAGAACCAAAAGCCTGCTCCCAAGATAAAAGATGCTAGACTACCTCCTGAAGATATGCAGATAGCCTACAATCAGATGATCTCAGTAAGTATGAAATGAGTTGTCAGGAGAGAAAACCACTCGTTGGGGTTTCTAGCCAGTTTAGACACATACCGCCCTGTGCAAACTAGGAAGAAGGCTTAAAGCTTGAAATCTGGCATTTAAAAAAAAAGGAAAAGAATTGTTCGACTGATGTAGTGAAAACAAAGGTGGCGATTAGCTGATCAATGCTTTTGTTTCTGCATATGCAAAAATAGGGTTTTCACATGGGCAGCTCATTTGATGTTGGAGGGAGAGAAAAGTAGCGAATGAGAAAGACACAATTTGGGATATAAGGGGCCCAATAAAATGGGTAGAAAGCAAAAGAAAATTACTAAAATGCGGAATACTTGTTTAATCATTCTTACTTTGTTTTCTATATGTATGTTAAATAACTTTGGTTATGATTGTGCATCTGATTCTGGTCATCACAGTGTTTTCTTTGGAAAACTAGGGACCTTACCAGGCTGTGCTTCAAACATTGATGACTGATCAGTCTTTTGTGTTTGTCAAGAACAGTCTAAGCTTTCCACTTTTGCAAAAATCATATTTCTTTTGCTTTGTTTAAATGACCCTTTTGTTTCTTGCAGATTATGAAAACATTGTACAGAAAATGTCATCTAGTCCATGCAGATCTGAGCGAGTTCAATATTTTATGGCACAACAACCAAGTTTGGGTCATAGACGTCAGTCAGGCAGTAGATATAACACATCCCTTCGCCCTGGAGTTCTTATACCGGGACTGTGCAAATATGTCATCGGTAAGTTTACTGTATGAGTAGTTTTATGAGGACAGAAATTTCAAGATACACATGTTATATTTTATTGCACAACAGCCAAGTTTGGGTCATAGACGTCAGTCAAGCTGTTGATATAGCACATCACTTCGCACTGGAGTTCTTAAACCGGGACTGTGCAAATATGTCTTCGGTAAGTTTACTTTATGAGTAATTTTATTAGGACAGAAATTTCAAGATACACATGTAATATTTAATTGCACAACAGCCAAGTTTGCGTCATAGAAGTCAGTCAAGCTGGAGCTCTTGTATCGGGACTGTGCAAATATGAGCCGCGTCGTGAGGAAACGGGATTATTGCCTATGCGAAAACAAAGGCACAGATCAGCTTTGCAGTAACTGATCAGCGCCTTTGATCAGCGCCTTTGTTTTCGCTACACGGATAGTACAATTTCTCTTCTTCTTTAATCCGAAAATTCAAGCTTCTAGCCTGCTTCTGTGACTGCCGCGGCTCATATGTCTTCTGTAAGTTTACTTTATGAGTAGTTTTATGAAAGATGCTGTTCTATGATAACATTTTATGGCACAACAAAGTTGATTACATATGAGCCGCCTCGTGGGAAAACCAACAATGTGGTTTCCGAACAGGTCCGACCCAAACCAACCTGACAAGCACAGAAAAGAGCTAGAAGCTTGAAATTTCGGATTTAAGTAGGAGAGGAATAGTACTATCCGAGTAGCATAAACAAAGGAGCTGATCAGCTTCGCAGTTACTGTGAAGCTGATCTGCGCCTTTGTTTTCGCCTAAGCAGATTGTTGGTTTTCCCATGAGGTGGCTCATATCCTTTTGTACTGACTGTGCTAAAATGTCTTCAGGATGTGTACTTAGAAATAAACTGTTACGAGCATCAGATTTTATAGGACAATATTTACATTTTTATTGCAATCACCCTAGATGAAAGTATCTTTCTCGATGTTCTTCATTTCCCATTGATTAACATAAGTCACGTGACCTAAAGGCCATGCCTATGGGTGGGGCGACGTCAAAACCAGCGAGTGACTTTGTTTGTTTACTCTTGTTGGCGTATTGCCATGACGTTATGTGGAAAAATTTGAGGTTTTGGCTGTTCCAAAATTATGTTAAGTCAGATTTAATGTCAAATAACATGAAAAGGAGCGATGATTTGTGCAGTAAAAAATCTGATGCTTGATTGATGATTTAATTGTAAATATAATTATTGAAATTCAGATTTTAGCTTTCATTGGATGATGAAAAACGTTAGTTGTTTTAATGTCTCCTAGAAGCCTTCGGGCTTCACAGACATTAAAACAGCCTAATGTTTTTCTGGATTATTTATGTGGTAAATTTTGCATCAATTGTGAACATCGAATAATTATCTGACAGTTACATAACAAACAACTGGCACAGTTCATACTGTTATGTGCTTATTCCACTACCAGAATTTGACAAACTGCCTTCTCATGTCATCTAAAAAGGGAAAACATATTTTCAACAGCAGAATGGCCAAGCAACAAGTACAATTCTGCTGATCAAAACCAGGGACTGTTGGAAAAAATCGGCTCCAGCAGTGACTTTTAAATAATATATCACTGTTTTGAGATCAGTTTTAAAGAAGATTAAATCACTGGGGTGTAGTGCGAGTGATTTATATTCTTAAAACAGACTAACAAACTCTAAAGGACAAGCCAGGAATTTGTTTTGGCTAAATGCTGACGTTAGATGAGCTTTTTTTACCTAACATATCTCTTATTCCTTTCAGTTTTTCACCAAGGGTGGTGTATATGATGTCCCTTCAGCAGAAGCTATGTTCAATAAAGTAACCAAACTGGACATCCAGGGTACTGGCTCAGACTTCATTTCACAGGTATTAAATGAGCTTTCTCACAAAGAAAAACAACACTTTGTGGTTTGGACCAGATCTGACACAAACCAGCCTGTACAGTCATAAAAGTCATAAAAAGGAGCTAAAAGCATTAAGATTTGGATATAAGTAGAAGAGGAATTGTACTATCCATGTTGTGTAAACAAAAGTGCTGATCAGCTGCGCGGTTACTGCACAGCTGATCTGCGCCTTTGTTTTCGCCTATGAATGTTGTTGGCTTTCTTATGCAGTTTCTCATCTTATGCATCTGAGCCTGTGCATGAGTAAACCAACAATTTGGTTTCAGACCAGGTATGACACAAACCAGGCTGTACAGTCACAGAAGCAGGCTAGAAGCTTGAAATTTCGGATTTTAGAAGAAGAGGGATTGTACTATCTGTGTAGCGAAAACAAAGGCGCTGATCAGCTTCGCGGTCACCGCGAAGCTGATCTGCGGCTTTGTTTTCGCTTATGCAAATTGTTGATTTTCTCGTGCACAGGCTCATCTGTCTTTGTTGGATTATGTATGCAGTAAGCCAACTTATTTTTGATGCTTTTTATTTACCAAATATGCCTCATAGGTTGATTTTCTCTTAGCTATTGATATTGCAGGAATAAGATACATTGTGCTACATTCTGTAGGATAATTTCATTTTAAAATTTACTGTAAAGCAAAACAGCAAAAATTGGTACATGTAATTTTAATGTCAGCTAAAATATTATCTTATTGCTGAATAATTTCGTACACTTTTTGAAGTACATTGCTTGAGCTGCCATGCGAGAAAAAGGGTCTTTGGGATTACTGACCAGTTCTGACACAAACCAGTCTGTACAGTCATAGAAAAGGGCTAGAAGCTTAAATTTAGTAGAAGAGTAATTGTTCTATCTGTGTAGAGGCAACAAAGGTGCTGATCAGCTTCACAGAACTTTACTGCAACTTTGTTTTCACATAGGCAAAACGTTTTATGATGGGGCTTGCATAATGCCATTTTTTTAAATTTCTTGATTCAAGAAATTATTGCTTTTTACAGGTTCAAAAATTCAGCAAGGAAAAACGTGAAGAGTTGTTGGCAACACACAGTAGTACTAAAGAATATCAATTTGACTTCTTCTGGGAGAAAAGTGAGTCTGAGAGACAAGAAGCTTTAGGTGATGTCGTGATAGAGGACAGTGGCTCCGAGGAAGAGGGGGAAGAAGAAAATGTAGAAGAGACTTGCTAATGTTTATTTAATAGCTCACCTGACCAGTAAGGTTCAACAAGTGAGCATATAGGATAAGCATGCTCTGGCATCCGTTGTTCATCTGTCTGTTGCCTGTCCACATTTTAAAGCTCTTCTTCTCTGGAACCACTTCAAAGCCAAATTTTATGTGGAGCCTGCTTTGGAAGTGGGAATGCGAGTTTATATAAATAGTCCAGTTCACATGACCAAGATGGTTGCCACACTCATATATGTTATTAAACCCTTAAAAAAAAAATTCGGGAACCAGTAGCTCTTTTTCAAAGATTTGTGGTATGTAGCATCAGGGACTCATAGTTTTATATAAATTATAAACATGTGTTGTTATTGTATGAAAATATCAAATTTGGTCATATAGGCTGTGCAAGACGAAACAGTGTTAACATTGAATTTTATTTTAAGTTTTGCAGCGTTTGGCCTGAAAATTTGTAGATGCAGACAACTGGTTGAGTTATTGAAGTTATTTGACTAGTCAAGAGCAAGGACATTCCTTGACAGATCATTTACATTATTAGAATAAACTTTCTCAGTTTTCCTCAGAAAAATTTCTCTGAAACCGCTTGACCAATCTAAGCAAATGTGGAGCCTCCATGGGAAGGGGGATAAAAAGTTTATATCTAGTTCACATGGCCATAATGGCAGCCATGCCCACGTATGGTAAAAGTATTTTAAATAGCTTCTGCAGAACTGAATTCAACAAAACTCGGTATGTGTCGTTGGGAAGTTGGACCCATCCTGTTTTGTATAAATCATGACCTTTGGTTAACTATGGCCTGTTTTGTGGCAAGATCATATTTGGTTAATAAATAATTAATTAAATTACATTGTATTTTGGTTACATGGGCTTACAAAGAAATTTTCAGAAGTTTTATAGCCTGGGCCTGAAAATTAGTAGACAGACAGTATGTGACTATTCAAGGTCCATTTTTACATTGGTCAAAATGACCTTTGCCTAAGTTAGCTTTTTAAACACCAGGGCTCTGTTGCATAAAATTCTATTAACTCTTAATTGCAGGTTAAAGTCCCAGTTAAATTAATGGCAGCTTAACTCTTGTTTCATTTTTGTCTATGAAAATCGACACAAGTATATTCTTAAAGCTGCCATTAGCTTTTGTAGTGTGGATGTACCTTAAAATTGGTTTATGCAGCAGCAAAGTAATGCCATAAGAGAGTTCTTGAATTTAATGGCAGCTTAACATTTAATGACTGTTTAAGTTTATGCAACAGGGCCCAGATCTCAGGTGAGCGATGTGAGGACCATTGGTCCTCGTTATTTATTTGTTTTTCCATAATTTTTGGACAGATAGGCTCATAGAAGAGAACTTCTGCCTGAAAACTTGAGAATATCAATTGATTAATCATGGTGACAGGCCCATCACTTTATCTGTAGACACTACAATCAGGGTTTGCATTGCTTTGAAGAGATGCAATATAATATTTTAATATAATGTTAGTTAATAACATCATGAATCAATTTATTTTTAGGGCATAGAAAATAATGCCATTTTCGTTTTGGTGTGTTGTGATAGAATTAAATCTTCCAGTATTTCTGTACATTGTTCATTGATATTTATTAAAGGCCAGAGAAAGTTAATTATTATATAGCTATAGATATCAAATGATTAAAACTTAGGGATAAAAGCCGAGTAACAAGTGTACAGATATCGGACGATATCTGCACACTTACTTGATATTGCACACTTTGTTAGAAGCGAAAAATTCTTTTTATGAAAAATTGCAAAATTCTTGACTTGAGGGCCATTGTGCAAAATTGTAAAATTGGGACGTCAACTCTAATGACGTCATCTTCATCTGACGTCACGTGGAAAATGACGTCATACCGGGCCGAAACGTCTACTGAAAATTGTCACTTTCAAATTTCAGCAATTTAAGCCGAAAAAAGAAAACAAAATGTCAGAAATATTGATTCGATTGCAAAATGTGCTTCCGAAAAGTAACAGTGCAAAAATGATATCATCTGATATTGCACTAGTGCAAAAATGATATCACTTATGTATATTATCGCGGCCTTCCTGCATAAATTTCAATTTGTAAGGCTAACTTTCAACAAAACATTAAATATGAGAAGCAGATATTTATAGCTATATAATAAAAGGGTTATCACACTGATATCGGTGAATATTGTCCCTCGTTGGGATATCTACGGACGCTCGCAAGCTCGCGTCCTTCGATATCCCAACTCGGGACAATATTCACCGATATCAGTGCGATAACCCTATATTATTAAGTTCTAATCCAGATTAAGAAAATTCTTGTTTGGGTGGGTCTAATTTACTTTTTTGGTGGTGGTGGTGGGGGAGGGGGGGGGGGAGATTTTTAGCTCGACTGCACGAAGTGCATAGAGCTATTGCAGTCACCCCGGTCGTCCACGTTCCCGTTCCCGTGCGCGTTCCCGTGCGCGTGCGCGTGCGCGTCACACTTGCGTTAAAGTTTTCTAGAAGTCCATATCTTGACAACCACTCATCAGAAAGCATTCATACTTGGACCATAGATACCCTGTAGGGTTAGCTTTCATTCCATGGCATCGGGCCCCTGGGTCCAGGCCAGGGGGTGGGGCTGGAGGTTAAAATCTAGAACACCTTCAAAAATGGCAATTCTTATGTTAAAGTTTTCTAGAAGTCCATATCTTGACAACCACTCAGCAGAAAGCATTGATACTTGGGCCATTGACACCCTGTAGGGTCGGCTTTCATTCCATGGCATCAGATCCCTGGGTCCATGCCAGGGGGTGGGGCTAGAGGTTAAAATCTAGAACACCATTAATAATAATGGCTTTTCTGTGATATAGTATTCTAGAAGTCTATATCTTGAAAACTTTTTATCAGAGGGCTTTCATACTCGGACCATAGGTACCCTGTAGGGTTGAGTTTCATTCCATGGCATCGGGCCCCTGGGTCCATGCCTGTGGGGTGGGGCTGGAGGTTAAAAACTAGAACACTAAAAAATAGATGTACTGCTGTGTAACTTTTACAAGGAGGCATATCTTGACAACAACTTATCATAAAGCATTCATACTTCATACACTTTAGGTTCCATGACATCGGACCTCTGGGTCGGAGTCAGGGGGCGGGGCTAGAGGTCAAAATCTAGAACTCCTCGATTTTTTTTTCGTTTTATTTCTTAATAGAAACAACTTAGGAGGATGGTTGGTCATTCATCTTTTGACTTTGTGACACTGACTTGTGTGTCATGACGGTAAGGGTCGGTTGACCTACTTTCCATGGTTCAGTGATTTTGCCTTATATCTTGACACTCAATTAGTATATTTTCTTACTTCTTTCAGATTATGAGTTAGTACGACCAGGCCTTTGACCCCAATATACTTATAGGTCACTGTGACCTAATTTCACGGTTCAGTGATTTTGCCTTATATCTTGACACTCAATTAGTATATTTTCATACTTTTTTCAGATTATGAGTGAGTATGACCAGACCTTTGACCCCAATATACTTATAGGTCACTGTGACCTAATTTCACGGTTCAGTGATTTTGCCTTATATCTCGGTACTCAAATGGTTTATGAACAAACTTCTTTCAAAGTATGTTTGCGTATGACAAGACCTTTGACCCTGAAGTAGTCCTAGGTCACTGTGACCTAATTTCACGGTTCAGTGATTTTGCCTTATATCTTGACACTCGATTAATATATTTTCATACTTTTGTCAGATTATGAGTGAGTACGACCAGACCTTTGACCCCAATATACTTACAGGTCACTGTGACCTAATTTCACGCTTCAGTGATTTTTGCCTTATATCTCGGTACTCAAATGGTTTATGAACAAACTTTTTTCAAAGTATGAATGCATATGACAAGACCTTTGACCCTGAAGTAGTCCTAGGTCACTGTGACCTAATTTCACGGTTCAGTGATTTTGCCTTATATCTTGACACTCAATTAGTATATTTTCATACTTTTTTCAGATTATGAGTGAGTATGACCAGACCTTTGACCCCAATATACTTATAGGTCACTGTGACCTAATTTCACGGTTCAGTGACTTTGCCTTATATCTCGGCACTCAAGTGGTTTATGAACAAACTTCTTTCACACTATGTTTGCGTATGACAAGACCTTTGACCCTAAAGTAGTCCTAGGTCAATATGACCTAATTTCACGGTTCAGTGATTTTCCTTTATATCTCTGCACTCAATTGGTGTATGAACATACTTCTTTCACGATATGTATGAGTATGACAAGACCTTTGACCATAAAGTAGTCCTGGGTCACTGTGACCTAATTTCATGGTTCAGTGATTTCGCCTTATATCTCAACACTCAGTTGGTATTTTTTCATACTTCTTTCTGATTATGAATGAGTATGACCACACCTTTAACCCAAACATACTTATAGGTCAATATGACCTAATTTCATGGTTCAGTGATTTTGCTTTATATCTCAACACTGAATGGGTATATGATCATTTTTCTTTCACATTATGAGTAAGTATCACTTGACCTTTGACCCTGCAATACTTATAGGTCAGTGTGACCTTTTTTCACGGTTCAGTGATTTTGCCTTGTGTCTTGGCACTCAGTTGGTATATGAACACACTTCTTTCACAATATGCGTGAGACCTTTAAATCTTAGGTAGTTATAGTTAACTTTCATGGTTGTGATTTTGCCTTATTGCATCAAGGCAAAAAGATGTGAGCATAATGCTTTGGGTTACTGGTCGGGTTTGGCCTTATGCTTGACAAAGGTCAGAAGCAGTCGAGCACGCTGTCCTGCGACAGCTCTTATTTTAGTTTAGATTTTTTTTTTTCAGTAAAACACACAGGCAGTTAAGTAAATCAAACTTATACATAGCCTTGACTTGTAATTGAAAAATAATAATTATACCTTTTACACTTTTCCGATCAGAATAAAAAAAATGATTTTGGAGGGTTTTGAAGAGGAGCGGGTGGAGATGAGAATCTAAAAATTAATTTTCTTTGGCCTAACCAGTTTTCTGTTGAATATTCCTGTACTGAATTCAGCTAAGTATTTGAGCCATTGCATGAGAAAACCAACAATTTGGTTTCCGACCAGGTCTGACACAAACCAGCCTGTACAGTCACAAAAGCAGGCTAGAAGCTTGAAATTTGTACTATCCGTATAGCAAAAACAAAGGCGCTGATCAGCTTCACTTTTGTTTTCGCATATTCAAATTGTTGGTTTTCTGTTGCGGCGGCTCATTACTAAATAATGCTTTTGTAGAACAAATTGATCTTCTAATACCTTCTCTTTCTTTTGTCTCCCTTTTATTAGCTCACCTGAGCCGTTAGGCTCACAAGGTGAGCTTATAGGATGGCCATGATCCGGCGTCCGTCCGTCCGTCGTCCGTCCGTCTGTCCGTCCGCAATTTCAAAGATCTTCTTCTCTGAAACCGCTTGGCCAACCAAAGCCAAATTTTATATGAAGCATCTATAGGAAGGGGGAACCAATGTGTATATAAGAAATCAAGGTCACATGACCAAGATGGCCGCCATGCCCATATATGGTAAAAACTCTTCAAAAATCTTCTTCTCCAGAACCGGTGGACTGATTTCAAGAAACTTGGCATGAAGCATTGATGGCTCAAGCACTACAATGTGTATATAAATCATGACCCTGTGATGACCTTGACTTATTTTACGGCAAGGTCAACATAGGTCGCCAATGCATTTGAATGGGGAAAACTTTTAAAATGTCATTTAAAGTCATTTGAAGTGAAAGTCTTGCAGGAAATGTGCAGTAGGACTGAATATTAATGATTCTGAAAAAAAATTGGACCCCAGGGGCTCATATGCCCCCACCCCGGGGCAATATACATGTATATTACCATAATATTCAAACATCATCTCCTCTGAAACCGCTGGGCCAATCAAAGCCAAATTTTATGTGAAGCATCAATAGGAAGGGGTAATCAATGTATATATAAATAATCCAGGTCACATGACCAAGATGGCCACGATGCCCATATATGGTAAAAACCCTTCAAAAATCTTCTTCTCCAGAACAGGTGGATCGATTTCAAAGAAACTTGTCATGAAGCATCGATGGCTCAAGCACTACAATGTATATATAAATCATGACCCTGTGATGACCTTGACTTATTTTACGGCAAGGTCAACATAGGTCGCCAATGCATTTGAATGGGGAAAACTTTTAAAATGTCATTTAAAGTCATTGAAAGTGAAAGTCTTGCAGGAAATGGGCAGTAGGACTGAATATTAATGATTCTGAAAAAATTGGACCCAGGGGCTCATATGCCCCCACCCAGGGGCAATATACATGTATATTACCATAATATTCAAACATCATCTCCTCTGAAACCGCTTGGCCAATCAAAGCCAAATTGTATGTGAAGCATCAATAGGAAGGGGTAATCAATGTGTATATAAATAATCTAGGTCACATGACCAAGATGGCCGCGATGCCCATATATGGTAAAAACCCTTCAAAAATCTTCTTCTCCAGAACAGGTGGATCGATTTCAAAGAAACTTGGCATGAAGCATCGATGGCTGAAGTACTACAATGTGCATATAAATCATGACCCTGCGATGACCTTGACCTTTTTTTACAGCAAGGTCAACAAAGGTCGCCAATGCATTTGAATAGGGAAAACTTTTAAAATGTCATTTAAAGTGAAAGTCTTGCAGGAAATGGGCAGTAGGACTGAATATTAATGATTCTGAAAAAAAGTTGGACACCAGGGGCTCATCTGCCCCCACCCCGGGGCAATATACATGTATATTACCATAAAATTCAAACATCTTCTCCTCTGAAACCGCTTGGCGAATCAAAGCCAAATTGTATGTGAAGCATCTATGGAATGGGGGAATTAATGTATATATAAATTATCTAGTTCACATAACCAAGATGGCTGCCATGCCCATATATGGTAAAAACCCTTCAAAAATCTTCTTCTCCGAATTTTGAGGACCGATTTCAAAGAAACTTGGTATGAAGCACCAATGGCTGAAGTACTACAATGTATATATAAATCATGACCCTGTGGTGACCTTGACCTATTTTACGACAAGGTCAACATAGGTCGCCAATGCATTGGAATGGGGAAAACTTTCAAAAAGTCATTTGAGGCAAAAATCTTGCAGGAAATGGGTAGTAGGACTAAATATTAATGATTCTGAAAAAAAAAATGGACCTAAGGGCTCATATGTCCACACCCCGGGGCAGTATACATGTATATTACCATAATATTCAAACATCTTCTCCTCTAAAACCACTTGGCCAATTGAAGCCAAATTTTATGTGAAGCATCCATAGGATGGGGGAACCAATGTGTATATTAATAATCTAAGTCACATGACCAAGATGGCCACCATGCCCATATATGGTAAAAACCCTTCAAATATCTTCTTCTCTGAAACCAATAGATTGATTTTAATGAAACTTGGCGTGAAGCATCCATGGACAGAATATTGATTATTCTGAAAAAAGAAAACGGCCCAAGGGCTTCATCTGCCCCTGCACTGGGGTTAAATACCATAATATTCAAACATGTTTATTGGTATATGCAGCAGACTCAGGTGAGCGTTTACAGGACCATTGGTCCTCTGGTATTAGCCTTTGCTTGAGAAAACTAACAATTCAGGTTTCTGACCAGTTCCAACACAAACCAGGCTGTTCAGCCATGGAAGAAAGCTAGAAGTTTGAAATTTGGATTTAAGAAGAAGAGATTTACATGTAATTATCCTTGAAGCAAAAACAAAGGTGCTGATCAGCTTTGCAGTTACTGCACAGCTGATCTGCGGCTTTGTTTTGGTGAATGCAGATTGTTGTTTTCTGATGTGATGGCCCAAATGCTTTTAATAAACATCAGAGAAGACATTGTTAAGCCTAGATTATTAGCTCACCTGAGCCAAAGGCTCACAAGGTGAGCTTATAGTATAGTAGTCGAGCCTGCGTCCGTCCATCTGTGCGTCCGTCCACATTTTCAAACTTGAATATCTCTAAAACAACAAGGCCAATCGTGACCAAATTTTATCTAAAGTATCATTGAGGAGGGGGAAAGGTTGTGTTAGGTTTTGGGCCAGGTCGGATCAGAACTCTGGTTTCTACGGCAACAGATAGCTCCCATAGACTTACAATGGGAAAAACATATGAAAAATCTTCTTCTCTAAAACCACAAGGCCAAGAGCTTTCATATTTTGTGTGTAGCAGTGTATAATGGTCCTCTTTATAAATCCTGCCAACTATGGCCCTGGGGTCAAAAATGACCCCGTCCCGGGGGTTATTAGCTCCCATAGACTTACAAGGGGAAAAAACATAAAAAAATTTTTTTCTCCGAAACCACAAGGCCCAGAGCTTACATATTTTGTATGTAGCAATGTATAGTGGTCCTCTTTATAAATCCTGCCAACCGTGCCCCTGGGGTCCATACGGGCCCCACCCCGGGGGCGTCATGGAAAAACATAAAAAAATCTTCTTCTCCGAAATCACAAGGCCCAGAGCTTTCATATTTTGTGTGTAGCAATGTATAGTGGTCCTCTTTATAAATCCTGCCAACCGTGCCCCTGGGGGTCCATATGGGCCCCGCCCCAGGGGGGGGGGGGTCATGGGTAAAGCATAAAAAATCTTCTCCGAAACCACAAGGCCCAGAGCTTTCATATTTTGTTGGGCGCCAGGATAGCTCAGTCGGTAGCGCGTATGGCTTCTGACTAGCTATGTACCTCTGCCGTGAAGGTTCGAATCCCACTGAGGACGACAGTAAAAACTATCAATTATTGAAAAAAAAATATCAATGGTTCCTGCATCGGTATGTACCAATGGTTTGACTGTCCCCTTCCGGGCGCGGTGGTTTCACAGGGTATTTCCCGACCGAACCTCGAGAACTGCCCTGGCTTTCCTCCACCACTAGAGAGTCGGCGTCTAAGAAGCAGAATTGCTTAGCTAAGTAGAAATGCCTAGCTTGATGTCTATCTCCAGTAAGTATAGTGGTCCTCTTTATAAATCCTGCTATAAATTCTGCCAACTGTGCCCCTGGGGTCCATACGGGCCCCGCCACATGGGCGTCATGGGAAAAACATAAAAAAATCTTCTTCTGCGAAACCATATGGCCCAGAGCTTTCATATATTGTGTGGACCAATGTATAATATTTTCCTTTATAAATGCTGCCAACGGTGCCCCTGGGGTCCATACAGGCCACGCCCCAGGCGTGTCATTATCTACCATAGACTTATAATGGAAACATATGAAAAAATCTTGTCTGCAACAGCATGACACAAAGCTTGTATATTTGATATACAACATTGTCATGTCATGTGGAGCTCTACATAAATCCTGCCAATCTTACCCCTGGGGTCAAATATGGCCCCACCCCGGGGGTCGTTATAGGACCCTGACCTTGTTAGATGATTTTTTCAAGTGAACCAAAATGGCAGAAAAGAGGATACACAATTCAGACAAGAGCTATTCTGTTGATGTAAGTAGGGTTTCAAGGTCACATGAGCAAGATGGCCACTAGACGGGATATTCCCATCGGTGTTTTGTTATACTCCACACCGACAGGAACGGCTTACATTGAACAGTTAGTTGAAAGTCAAAAATCAACAAGAACAGCAAAGAAAGGAAATACTGTGTTAAGTTAGATCTCTTTCAACATATATGACTTGAGAACTGACCATTCCAATGCAACGAATGCTTGGGGTTGTTTATCTATGTCATATTTCAAAAAGAAAACACTACACACATGCCTATAAATAGAACCCATCAAACTGAAAGTAGAAATAAATAAAGTCGATATTTTCTGTTTCCCTGTAGTTTCAGAATGCATGATTAGTGTCAGCTGTAGATAAATACCTCTGGTGCATATACATATACATTTCTTTTACAAGCATCGCCAAATAAAGCAACTAGAGTTTGCTTACAAAATCCATAGTGTGTTCGACCATAGTTTAAAGGCAACCTAAGCTAAGCCGTCTAGCGAAAGTGGAACGAGGTACCGAAGTGGAGCGGAGTGAAGGCTAGCCAGCTGATCTAGATGGCCACCATACCCATAGATAGTAAAAACTTGTTGACTCTCAGGTGAGCAATCGTTGCCCTTGGGCTACTTGTATTTTAGTCTTTGAAGATTTTGTTGTTGTCTATTTTAACATTTTTCAAGCATCAAATGCAGTTTTCTGACGGGTGCCTAGGGAGGCATTGAAACCGTCTTGGTGGGGATATTAACTCCTCGACAGAGGTTTAGTTAAGAAATAATCTAACTTTCCTGTGAATTATCCGGATTAACGGGGATGTTGGAGGGCAGATTGCGATGTATTAAATTAAGACGCTGCAGCCGGAGTGAATTAAATGTGGCATCTGCTTGACAACATCAGGCATTAATCAAAGAAATGCTTAGACCTACATTTTAAAATAATTTCCAATTAACTCATTCTTGGCAGACATGAATGACTATGTTTATGTGTGACGTCACAAAAATACCACCTTTCGCGCATAATTTTATTTTCATCAGAAAGATTTCAATATTTTTAATATTTTTGCTCAAAACATAGATTGTGGGTACATTATAGAACCCACATTCTATGTTTTGGAGCAAAAATAAGAAATAATGTATACCCCTGCAGACCCCAGTTTTACCATAATATTGAAATGGGGTAAAAGGGGGTATATGTTTTACGGACATGACATCCTGATGAACACAAGTTAGCCTGGCAGGAATCAGGGTAATATGAAAAAAGCCAATGAAAAAAGCCAAGTTGAATATTTTCAGTTCATCATTATTCTAATATTCTAAAATTTGTAAATTTATAATAATCTAAAAATATTATGCACAAGTTTAAATTGGATTTACAAAGATATTCTCTAGCTAAATCTTGTTTCTATTCGGCATAAAAAATTGCTAATTTATGGTAAATCACAGTTTAGCTTTTCCCGCTACAATCTGTCCCTCAATGCCACATTCGTCAACTCCCCGTAATATCTTGAAGAATCCCTTATCTCCCCAGTCAGGGTTCCACGAGTTGGCAACAAGCCAGTATTTGTCTCCGTTTTCTACTCCCCAGCCAATTATCTTGATAGCATGGCCACCAAGCATTCCACCAGTAGTGTGTCGGTAAACACCTGAAGATAAAAACTAGCCTATGCATTGAACAGCACATTTTTCTGTATTGTAAAATTAAAAGATTTCAGTTTATTTTTTTTTAATTAAAAATATTTTTCATATATTTTCTCAAAATATTGATTGTGGGTACACTTTCAAAGAAGGCATGTTTTGAAGGCACTCACCAGATCTGTATGTTGGGAAGTCAGCATAGACAGAGAAAGCTGCTTCGACTGGTCCATTCTCCATGATTTCTTTCTGAATATTCTCTACTCCATGAACACTGTAAACATGGGCACCTGAGAAAGAGAAAAACAAATGAGCATTTGCATGAGGAACAACGATCTTGGTTCCCAACCAGGTCCAACAGAAATTGACAATCTTGGTTTCTGACTAGGTCTAACACAAATCCACAACAAAAGTGGCAGAAGCCTGCTAGAAACTTGGAAATATGGATTTAAGAATAAGTGGAATTGTACTATCTGTGTAGCGAAAACAAAGCTGCTGACAAGCAGTGCAGCTAAACTTTTTTTTTATTTTAACTTATTGCTGCTTATTTAAACAGCTTTCAAGTAATAGATTTTTGTTGATTTTTCATCAGACCTCATATATGTGATAATAATTTGCAGCATATGAACTTATTAGCTTCAATTTTTAGTAATATGAAAATAAACAAACATGAAAGCTTTCAGGTACGAGGGCCTGAAATCAGGTAAATCCCCCAAAAAATCAGGTAATGCCTGGGGTATCACATGTTGAGATTGAAGTTAGATTTATTTAAAGCAATATTGCAGGAGTGAATCATAAATCTAATTTTACCTTTGTGTTTATCCCCAAAGTAAGTGCCATTATATCCTGCTTCACATTTTCTCTGACACCTGGGGGTGGGGACAATATCTCCACATGGCTCGTATTTGCCTGGTTCATGATGGTCACAGTGCTTGATTGAATATGGCTGACAACCCTGTAACAAACAAACTTGTGACTTTTAGAAAAGAAAAAAAAAATAACATGAATTTGTATTCAATTTGGTAGAACACTTAAAGATCATGTTTTTGTATGAAGGACGTTTATTTTTTCTCATTTTTCCATAAAAACGAGAAATATAGTTAAACTTAATTTAGTTTTATGCTTTCTAGTCTTTAAATTAACATGATACTGCAGTTTGCACATGTGGTTTTATTTTGACTTTTGCTGACACATGTATACTGTTTTAATCAGTATTCTGATTTACATTTGTCTGAAATAAGTTAATAAGTTTTGTTGGTTTGTATTCAGGCGTAATAGCCCAGCCAACAATTTTTCAGTTATGTCATTACAGAGCCACTGCTTCATGCATCAGGAAAACATGTCCGTGAAATAAATACCCCCTTGAACCCCACTTTTATATAGCCAAACTGGGGTTTGCAGGGGTATACCTATTTTTCTTATTTTTGCTCCAAAACATAGATTGTGGGTACTCGTTAGAACCGCCTCGGCGAGGCGGTTCTAACGTGTACCCACAATCTATGTTTTGAGCAAAAATAAGAAAAATATCAAAAATTTTCAGTTCAAACTTTTCAATTTTTAAAGATCAAAAAATCTCTGTTTATTGCATGGGCAAGTTTTCGTAATGTGGGTATTAACCAGTACTCTGGGAAATTGAATCACCTTGCTCAATGCTCAACTCAGCTGAGCATAAAAGTTTAACTACTCATTAATACCGAAATAGCCCAATCAAAGTGAAATTTCAGATTTAGATACCCAAAGACTGTATTAAAATTAATCCTGCTCATAAATGTTAAAATGCAAACAGTTGTTGGCATTTTAACATTTATAAGCAGGATAAATTTTAGTCTCAGCTGAGAAGCATGAAAAAAGTTTTTTAACCTCAGGGCCAAGCCACCATGCTCTCCAATCGTTAAAGTGATGCTGTTTAATATTTACCTCTTTGGAGCCATATTGACCACCAGTCACAATTCCTTCCAGTTTCCACCATTCCCACGCCATCTGGGGGAATCCACCATTACAACTGAAAACAACAGATGTAAACTTTGTTTTTGATTCATCAGGATGTTTATCATGATTTATTTGTTTGTTCTTGATGATTCATTGACTAGTTAGAGATTCACCACGAGGACCGAAGAACTTACTAAATGTTATGAACCACTGCAGAAGCTGAGGGTGAGGTTAGGATCCTGTAAAACCGGTTTAAGCCCGCCAGTAACTTTGTGTTACTGATCGTTCCAAGGCAATACTTCTGTGGTGGTTCTTTTTGTTTTATGTCTTGGTGTTTAAATTTTTTTTTGTGCTGTTGGCGCCTTATGTATGTTTTCATATTTTTAATTAAGGTAACTGAGTGGCCACCTATTGGGAAAATAGCTGCTCATTCGGCTTACAATATGTTTCATGGTATAAGTGCCTGATTGTTAGTTTGGTTTTTTCCCACCTCGGTTTTTGGAGTGGGAATCTCTTTCTGATTGCGCCTTTTCCTGATCTTTGCCTACTTGTACCTTTTTTTGATCAAACGAAACAAACCAAAAACTACCAGCCTGAGTGAATAGCATATTTGCTTAATAATCAGGGGGTTTCAGGTTCTGTTCCTGGCTAGTACATGCCAGTTGTGTTGCTAACAAATGTTCATCATGACCTTATAAAGGCAAACAGGTCATAGCATTACAGAAACTTCTCTATGATTACTTGGGAATTTCTATAAATTACATATTATAAATATCTATTTATGACCTAAATTATAATTTTACAAAATTTATATTTACCTTGCCTATCATAAAATGATGGTTTTAACTATAGCGATTTTTGTTAGAATTTAGCATTTTTGATTTATGGTATAAATTACATAATTACACCAATTATTGATTTTTTCTCTTGACCCCGTTAAACCTCAATTTTGTAGCCGAATGGTAACTTCAAGTTTTTTGGAAAGAGCTGTTTATTTTTCCATAGATCATATTTTCTCTTTGTATCATTACTTATTTGTATTTGTAATTTTTGTTGGTTTATTACATCTGATTTAGGACAGAATTTTGGTTCCATCAGGAAAATGTCCGTGAAATGTGTACCTCCTTAAACCACACTTTTATGTAAAAAACTGGGATTTGTAGGGGTATTCCTAATTTTCTTGTTTTTTGATCCAAAACATACATTTTGGGTACTCGTTAGAACTGCCTCGCTGAGGCGGTTCTAACGTGTACCCATAATATATGTTTTGGGTGAAATTATAAAAAAGATATTTTTTTTCCAATGAAATTTTCGTTTTTTCTTCTGAAAAAAAATCTCTGTATATTGCATGGGCAAGTTTTCGTAATACTGATTACAACCATTCCCTGGTCATTGCTCACATATGACTTGACTTATATCTTACCCATTTCCACAAGTATGGCAGCAGCCATTGAGGTCCTCAGCAGAAATATGGACATTCATTTTTTGGCCACTCTCGATACAGATTCTGTCGGACATAGCTTCAACTGCACCAAATGCCTACAATACAAGATATAATTAACAAACGGGTCAGTTGTTCAAAATTAACAATGTTGTTAGTTAAAATTTTAAACATGAATGTCACAAATACACTGTTATTTTTTTGTTGATAAAATGTGAGAATCCTTTGCCATGGTTTTAATCACTGCTTTTTAAAATCAAATGTTGAGAATACTTTTAAAAGAGAACATGCCAAAGAATGTACATCAAAAAGAACTAGTCTTAGCTGGAAATATGTATAGTCTGTATAATGCCACAATAACTCCAACCCCCAATATCCCCAAAGTATAGCTTGGCATTTCGGCCTCTGGGATCGGGAGTCCAAACTCATCTTGAATGTCGTTGCTCATTATCATGCATAGTCATCAGTGAGTTAGTATATAATATCTCTTAACTCATCCCCCTTCCCCCACACCTACCCATCATGATCTATATGCAGCCTGATCTCCAACTACATACTTGTGTAGTTGGACACTTTGGTCATTGGGTCCACAAGACAAACTCGTGTGGAATAAAATTGCAAGTTTAAACTGTCTTAGCCAAGAACTGGCAATTTATAAATGTCATTTCAAATACACCCCATTCCCCCAATCTCCCTACCCCCAGACCTACCTGGCTTGACCTGCAAGCAGCCTGATCTGGGACTTCTTTTATAGATATACATTTTGGCCACTGGGTTCAGGAGTCAAATTCTCCAGGATTGTCTGGCTTCCCCTCCCCAATCTCCCTATCCCCCCCACCAGGCCTACCAGCATGACCCACTAGCAGCCTGATCTTGGACTTCTTGTTGGACATTTTGGCCACTTGGTCTGGGAGTCAAACTCTTCTAATGCCATTACTAGTGACAAATTTTATTTACTATCAAAGCTGGGATCTAGCACCCTCTCCTCCTATCTCCCCACCCCCATACCTACCCAGCATGACCCACAAGCAGCCTGATCTCTTCCTGTATAGATGGATACTTTAAGCCACTGGTTCCAGGAGTCAAATTCTTCTGGAATGTCCTTACTGGTGACAACTGTTAAAGCTACGAGCCATCACCCCCTCCCCCTATCTAACTACCCCCATACCTACCCAGCATTACCCGCAAGCAGCTTGATCATGGACTTCCTGTATAGATGGACACTTTGGCCACTGAGTGCGGGAGTCAAACTCCTCTGAAATGTCCTTACTGGTGACAACTGTCAAAGCTACGAGCTGTCACCCTTTCCCCCTATGTCCCTACCCCCATACCTACCCAGCATGACCCGCAAGCAGCTTGATCTCGGTCTTCCTGTATAGATGGACACTTTGGCCACTGAGTTCAGGAGTCAAACTCCTATGAAATGTCCTTACTGGTGACAACTGTCAAAGCTACGAGCTGTCACCCCTTCCCCCTATGTTCCTACCCCCATACCTACCCAGCATGACCCGCAAGCAGCTTGATCTCGGACTTCCTGTATAGATGGACACTTTGGCCACTGAGTGCGGGAGTCAAACTCCTCTGGAATGTCTTTGGTGGTGAAAGAGGTCTTGGGAGGGAGCTTGTATGGACTGTCTAGGTATGTGCCACACATGGATTTGACATACTTGAGTCTGTCCTCTGGCCGCATGTTGACAAAGTTGTGTCCTGCCTGAAAGGATTGTGAATATATTGTGATATTGTGAATATGAGAAAACCTGTCCTTAATGGCTTATTTGGTTGGCTATATTTGAAGCATGTTTTGGATGTCTTGACAGCCTAATTTTGGGTTGTAGGCAATGTCCCAATACGAACATAGCTATTGACTGGGACATTAAGCATCAATTCAGACAACAAACTTAAGTTTTTCTGACACCAGTACTACATAAGCTATAATTATATAATATAACTCAACTTTTTATGGGACACAGGCAAACATCAGCAAACGGCATAGCTCTAGATGGGACGCCGCAGAATGTGACATACCATCTGGGACTGTTCTGTTTGCTTATAGAAATTTTTATAAAAATAAAAAATCACCTCTAATGTCCCTCAAAATGACCATGAACTCACCCAAATGATAGGGATTGGCAAGTCCATTTGTAACAAATGGGTTAAGGCAACAGGCTAACAGGGTGAGGATCATAGGCAGCAACAAGACATCATGAAAACATGTCCGTGTAATGTATACCCCATTGAACCCCACTTTTACATAGCAAAACTGGGGTATGCAGGGGTATACATATTTTTCTTATTTTTGCTCAAAATCATAGATTGTGGGTACTCGTTAGAACTGCCTCGGCGAGGCGGCTCTAACGTGTACCCAAAATCTATGTTTTGAGCAAAAATAAGAAATATATATATATATAAAAAATTTTTTTTCAATTTTTAAAGTTCAAAAAATCTCTGTTTATTGCATGGACAAGTTTTCGTAATGGTAAACAGGTCATCAGGGTTTCTGAGCAGATCAGACACTAACTGTCTGTGTAGCTACAGAAGATGGCTACAAGCTCAATTGACGTTTTGGAAGTCTGGGCCCAGTTGTTCAAAACTTTGTTAGCTTAACGTCATGGTTAAGACCTCAACTCGTTAAGTAAATGCCAACTACATAAGCAAATACACTGTCATTTTTTGTTGATAAAATGTGAGAATCCTTTGCACTGCAAAGGATTCTCACATTTTATCAACAAAAAATAACAGTGTATTTTGTAATATTAATGTTTGAAATTTTAACGAAACGTTAACTAACGACGTCGTTAGTTTTGAACAACTGGGCCCTGAAGAAGAGGACTTGTACTATCAGTGTAGCAAAAAGAAAGGTGTTGATCAGCCTGATCAATACGGAAAAAATGGGAGTCTAAATTTTAGTTTAATATTAAACACGAAACAGACTAAGGCATTTTCAAAATCAAAGTCCAAGGCTAGGTTTTAAATAATGGGGCAAATTATACAGAGTCAAAGTTAGATAGAAATAAAGTTTAAACATGTCGGCATATCAACATAGATAGATTAAAGCCCAAAGGTGCAAAGTATCAAGATCACACGATCAACAATTTTGGACATTTAAGTCATTATGCAATGTCCCTAACATTCGAATTCAGTGGTCCTAACTGTAGTGCAATATATCAAACGATACAAGTATAAAGGCAAAATGGACAGACACTGCATAGACTGCTTCATTAGAAGCAGTGGAGACACAGCTGAATTGATATCACCTCTGTTTACTAATGTCATGTGAAAAATGACTCTTTCAATATGTATCTATAAGTATTGATAACATTGATAGTCTATGTTCTTGATTTCAGCACAAGGTAATATCATTGATTACACTATCTACTATCCTCAATCATGTCAATAACTTTTAACTGTGTCACCAAAAAGATAAAATTGTAAATATATCTAAAACATTAATTGTACAGTTTTGTGGCTGTAAGAGCTAAAATTTAAAATATGCATGCTTTGAGGTTGTAAAACTTTTTTCAAGCTCAACTCAGCTGAGCATGAAATTTCAACTGCTCATAAATTTTGAATTATTGTCAAAATTACTGAAAAATTCAGGTTCAGAACCCCAAAACTAGTAATTTATCCTGCTCATAAATGTTAAAATGCCAACAATTGTTTGCAGTTTGCATTTTAACATTTATGAGCGGGATAAATCATAGTCTCAGCTGAGCTGAGCATGAAAAAAAGTTTTATAACCTCGGGACATGGACTGTCTACAATGCAAAAACAACATTACTCACAACAGCAATAGCCATGATTTTACCAAACAGTATGTTACCTACAATCACTTTTCATTTGATATTAATAATTATGATAGCCTCTTCCCATTTCTATAGCTCATTAAGTGTCAGACCTAGCTCCAAGGTTATAAAACAAGCCAGCTCAGATTGAAATTTATTCTGCTCACGATAAATACCAACTGGCTTTGGTATTAAATCTTATACTGATCTTTCTACCAATTTTAGTCATTAAAGTATCTCTGAGCAGTTTAAATTTTATGCTCAGCTGAGTTGAGCATGAAAAAAAGTTATATAACCACAGTGTCAGTTAGAAAATCTAGGAAACGGCTATAAATTATATCTTTTCTTGGCTTATTCATAACTGACCTGCCAGTTAGCCCCACTGTGCTTGTTGATGAACTCTATCATTTCATCACTGAACGGCTTGAAGATGTCCTTATCCTTGATGGACGACGCCCAGCACACACCGAACAGAGTGAGTAATAGGTACTTCATGGCTGCAAATTGTAAATGATACACTTACTTGTGAGCATTGTTGTAATCTTATATAAACAAAGACATGCATACAAATCTGTGAAGAAATTCCTTGGACCCCAACATTTATACATTTCTAACTAGGGAGAATACTATTTTTGTATACACATGCATACTATTTTTGTCTTGTACTTAATAAACAATATTTGAATAAGTATGTTCTTCTAAAAACATTTCAATCTGTATATTGCATACATTATAACTTTTCCACAATTTTAAAAGCAAAATAAGTTCTGTGCAGAAATTTGGTGTTTACTTAGAATACAGCATTGTTCCACTTGAAACAAAGTTACTGCAAAATAATGGATTATTTTGTTACATGTGTCATGCTTTTTGCCAAGAAATATGTTTTCGTGGTTTCCATGATTTTTTAAGAAATAATGAAGAAAGTTATTGCTAAAATTGTCCAAGAAAATACATGAATAGAAAATTATTACCTGCAGTATGAGTCCTGTAGTGCCCACCGGTAATCTACCGAAAACCGAAGCTGAACATGTTCTTTATATCAAAAAGTAAGCATGGGACTGATCATGTGATCAAATGACAACCTTGTGACTGATAAATCACGATAAAACAATATCTGATCAGCATTAAAATTTAAGATAAAACACAAGTGGATTGATTTTTTGCTGCATCATATATAATCTCTACTAAAAGCTCTGAAAGTTGTGTTCTTATGGTGAAAAAAAAAGAAAAAAAAATATTGATGGTTTTAATATTTTGTTTCAAAACATTGATTGTGGGTACACATTGGAACTGCCACTGCATCACCGAGATGGTTCTAAAGAGTACCCACAATCTATGCTTTGGGTCAAAAATAAAAAAATAGGTACATCCATGAAAATCCCAGTTTTACTATATAAAAGTGGAGTATGAGGGGGTATACATTTCACGGACATGTTTTCCTGATACTATTTTGTGATTCACTTGCACAATGAAATGTTATAAAGAGGGCGTCTATGGCTTTTTTCTGTTTCGTATTTCACATGAGGAAGTGATTCGACATAATGCAATATAGACAGCAGGAAAAAAACCCTGTACATTTAAACAATTTATAAGTGTCTGACTACATTCTTAACATGTTATGTTTCAAGTAGCACTTTTTATAGCATACCATATTTGTTCTATTTAGCGCACAGTGCACTTAACTTTTCAAAATAACTTAAAGTTAAGGTAACAAATTATTGTTCACACAATATGAACGAAAACAACACAAACTGATGAAAATTAAAACTATCAATGATCATGTCATTTAAGTTTTTTGATCATCACAAAATAGTTGTAAACATTTAAGGACAAGTGTAAATTCGGTTGATTCGATATTTATGTGTAAAATTGGTATCAATACCAATAGGTTATCAATACCAATAGCCTATCAATACCAATAGGTTAGTTATAAGTTAAAAAAAAAATGTTACACCCTATGGGCGGTTTGCCTTTATTATAGCTGTTTGTGATATTCCAGCCCCTTTTGTGGTTTTCTGACATAAAACCTGCATGATGTCTCACCATAAGATCAAAGAATTTGAGTTCCCAAAATAGCACCATTATAACAGTTCATTTTCAATACAAACAATTTACCCAAATAGCCAAATTTACTTAGGACAAGTTCAGCTCCGCCCACCTGCCACCACAGAAGGAAGAAATACCTGACCTCTATACTGTATTGTCAGTTCAATATAGTACATGAAATATATAGGTGTTTTGTGGACAGGTACAAAAAAATCACATTAAAACAGATAAGAGAAACATTTAATCTTGCAATTTGATCTAATCATAGGAGGACTAAATATTTTGAAGCATGTAAATACTTAATTGATTTTACTTCAATTCAAATGAGTCAGTGAACTGACCAGCTGTCACACAAATTATATGGGCGGGACTTAGGTTTATCTACCAGCTTTAGTAAACTATTATTGGCTAATTCTATGCTACAGTCTTGAGGTTAACTCAGTTCACTTTATACTACAAAGGGTTTACATACACTGAAAAAAAGTTATAAGAGGCCACCTCATATTTTGTCTTCTAGTTCAGAAAGTAAAATGTGATCAATTAAAATTCATGATCATATGTATAAACCAATGTCTAACAGTGGCTCTGTGAGTTTCTGCATTCCAAAATGCGTGATGCTTCTCACACAGACGAAGCATGTGTAAAGGTACCCTATTTCAAAAAGTCACACTTTATTAACATCAAATTAAATGTCATATTATGACGTTGTGTTTTTACATTTTAATTTATTTGAAAGTGCTACTGACTGCCATGATGCAAGATAAAATTAAGTCAAAAGTGTTGCTGCAATAAGAATCTTCGTTTCTGTTTTGCACATGCAAGAAGACAACAACCTGAGTAACAGGAATTCAGCTTTTGTATGCAATTTGCATACCAAATTTGTTCTTCTCCAGTTGCGTTATTATCAGCAGCACGGCATTGAAATTTTCAGCGATTATTAAGGTCAAATACTAGACTCTGATAAACTTTGAAAATTAAAAAAATCATCCACAAATTTTGTTATTTTGTTCGTTAAAAATTGGCATTGAAACCGGAAGTGTGCGTCACCCTTGACATGTTGGTCCTCGAAAATGGTCTCAAACAGTTCAGTCGAGTTATATCTCTCATTTCCAGGCCTCATCAAGTGAATTTAACAGGGGTCAACATGTTTAAGAGGCACATTTATGAATTTTTCAAAAAATCTCAAAATTGGCGATTTTTAAAAATGCATAAAAAATCTACCAGTAGAGAAAATTCGAATGTTTGATGTTTTTCCGAGCCGTAACGACCCCTTTGATGACACCCGTTCCTAATTTCAATAAATGGTGTGCTGTATCCAATTTTTTATTTAAAAACATTGATTTTTGCATTTTTACTCCAAAAACGCCTTTAGTAAAAGAACATTATTTCTTAACACTCTGGAACTTTACTTACTTGAAAGACACGTCTTTTGGCAAAAAATTGTGCAATTTTGAACTTGGCTATGAACAAAAAATGAGTTTGAAAAGTGGCCTCTTTATAACTTTGTTTCAGTGTAGTCTTTGAAGTCTGATGTTGAAACATCTTGGGTTTGTCTTTGATTTTGACACATGGAGACACTATTTCTCAATTGGCAATACGTCAGGGTGAACATTTGTCACCAACATGACAGGCATATGTACCAGCCGGGTTTCCAACCCGCAACCACTTGATTGCTAAGCAAATACGCTATCCATTACACCACCGCGGCTGTAGTTAGTGTAACGGGATAGTCTCCCTTGTAGAATACGTTGGTGCAACGTATTAGCGGCATATTAGCGGGTAGTAATATCTCGAAGCAATATGTACCGGAGACGCAACTACAATACCATTATCGGAAAAATTACCTGTGCGTTGTCGAGTCAAAATCCAGGTAAATGAAGCAATGATTCAGATAATAATCGGTCGCTATAAGAAAAAATCGATAAGCCTGTTTATTGCAACATTTTCCTTCGTTTTTACATCGTCAGACGATTATGGAAAATTGAAATAAACATACGCATCGCAGTAATTTTTTTTTTATTTATTTTTTTGCTACAATTTGAAACCAAACACGATATGGTTGCTAAATGTATAAGTATACCTCAATTTACTTATACATTAATACAGTTTGATTTCTTCAAACAAGTATGGGTTTAATTTCTTCTCTTGGGAAACATTATAATAATAAACAAAAAGTGGCACAATGTACATCTTTCATGTTTTGATTGAGTGTTGTTGTTGTTTTGTTTTTTTTTCAACCGGTGCGTAACGCTTTGAAGTTCTAATTGGTCTTAATAATTGGGAACTAACATCGCCGCAACAACGATCCTTTAAATGTCACAAATTAATTTACTTAATTACTTTTAATAGTCCGTTAATCCTAGAAAACTCCCTTTAGTCATAATTAATCAGAAAGGCCAAAATAAACAAATGTACAAAAGTACATGTAGTCGCGTACGCATTTCATTTTGTGTCATAATGTCGTACGGAAATGATGATTTTCTTGATTGGGACGATGAAACATTGTAGTGTTTCTCCTAGCCACTTTCACTGTGGCCCATCACCATGCCCTTTTTCTATAGCGCCATGCCCTATTTCCCAGCACCATGCCCTTTTTCTGAATCTACATTCTGTGCCTTTATTTTGGTAAAAAGGTTATCAAAATCGAACAAAACTTAGGAAGTTACAAAACTTTTTATTTCTGTTCTGCAGAAACGAATTTGGCAAAATTTATGAACATGACTCCCACAGTTGTTGATTCCTTTAATCCCTTGTTTATTGTCACTAAACTGCAGTGGCAAACTTTGATAATTACTCAATAACAACTCGAAGGAAGATCATATTGCTTCGAGATAACAAGTACCCAATTTGACACCAAATGAGCTGTTAATCAGAAAAGGTGTGGAAATTGAATAAAACTGTATCTCTTATCATTTCCACATCATGAAGTATACAAGTACTGAAAATCCCCAAAAATCACGATATTTGTGTCATTGGGACAGCATGTAATTTTCGACTTTCTCATTTGAAAAATACTTTCTTATGTGGGAAAATATCTGTACTTTATGATAAAAGTGTAAAATTGAGCGCATGTGCCATGTTTCGAATGCTTAAACCGACACAATTTGGCTATGCAAAAATAATTTAAAAAATGCGATTTTCCGCCATTTTGTCTATTTTTATAACCTTATTACAGGCCACTTGCGCGTTATGCCGAAAAAACATTTAGTTTCCAAACTTCTACAACATACAAGCTTCAAATATTTGAGAGTATCAAAATCTTAAGACGCTTCGTTTAGCCGAAGTTCGGTGCACAATTGGGGCACGAAATCCGACCTTTCCGCCATTTTGGAAAAACAGTCCTATGGACCGCGAAGAAGCCCTTCATCTTTGACCAAAAATTACACTAGTAAATGCATTGAATATACCCTAAAAAGCAAATCGTCTATACAATAGACACTTTTTCTTTTATTTCTTATAAAAATGATAAGTTTTTCTGCTAAAAAATAATCCGACTCCATGTGATAAAATTCAACAAGATTTTAGCTTAACTGTTCGTATACAAATGGCGGAATCAAATGAGCTCTCGCCCAAATCTCGTATCGTCCGCGAATTGGCAATCACGTGACCTACATTCTTCTCCGGTGATCTTCCTTCGAGGTAATATGCAAATTAGAAACTCGAAACTTTGTGATTAGAGTAAGTGTTAGGCATATAGCGCAGTAAACCACCCTTGGTGGATGAGCATTCTTTTCCACCGACGGGGTTTCTGTGGCTTGGCTCGGCTGTTCGTTACATTAGTTAAGCAGTGTGCTCCTACACGTTTTTCAGAAACAACCAGGGTGTATGCTTAATGGGGCATGTGCTCTAATTAGAACAAATACAGTAAGTTTGTTTTAATTAAATATACAATACACCAACTTTACATTTTGTCTTCTTATATATTGGCTTTGAAATCATAATGCACGAGGGGCGTTCAAAACGTTCACAAAAAAACTGCCAAATTGTTTATTTTCATGGGAAACTCACGCCCTCTGTGCATGTTGTAAATTAAGATATTGTTAACAAATGCATACAATTTGAATAAAATCAGATGAAGCGTAAGCATTAAATCACATGCTTATATAGGGTTAAAACGGTTGGCACTAAACACCACAAAACACATCACAAATCTTCTCAAACCACAAACCACTTCATAACACTTATGTGTCAAAGGTTTATCATATTTATGGTCATTATAAGAAAAAAAAAGAAAGAAAGAAAAAAGACAAACTTATATGTGAATTATGGCAACACACAATTAATGCCACCATTAACACAAAAGACATTGTCAGGACACAGCTGACATATTCCAAACTGAAACATCTTTTATTCAGAAAGGTCATCATAATCTGCATTCTATCATTTTTATTTTGTATAGTTTATTCTATGAAAGCATAATTATATTCAATTATCCATAATTTATTATTATTATATTCTACAGTAAAACTGGCCCAACGTCGTAACAAGGTCCTGCTATTCACATCCTTCCTGCTGTTTGCTACCTCTTGCTAGCTCTTTAGCATTTTTGGAGTCCATCTGGCATACAACACCTAATTGTCAATTCCGTGTGTATAATGTGGTTAGAATATATACTGAACAAAAAAAAAAAAAAAAAATAAAAATAAAAAATAAACGCAACAACAGGCCACCGAGAATTTTTGAGTTTAAGGGTAAAACGTTGATAATTTCAGGTCTGTTGTTGTGTGATTCCCATTCGTGGGATATTAGAGTATATCATGCGAAAAACTGAATTTCATTTCGAGAAAAATTGAATGAGAAATTTTTGTCGTCTTAAATAATGCAAATCGGGAAAGATTTGCTCTGCGCATGTGCACACTTTTGAACCTCCAAATCATCAAGGAACAATGTCTGCTGCTCCTTAAGTAAAATTCACAAAAAAGAAATAAAGTTTAATAACACACAAGCTTGTGATTAAAACCACCAATTTCCCTATATGTTTAATTGAAAGGGGGATAATTTCAATATTATTCATTTTATTTCTTTAACGTGTGAGTTATCTGCTGAGTGGTACATTGTGATTTCTAATGGTGGTTTATAGCGGATTTAAATTGTACCATTATTTTAATGCTTGTGCATGCGCCATTGTTTGGTTTACTACTTTCAGCATGCCCATGGTCGGCATCGAATAACTCCGTAAATACTCATTAAAATTAAAATCGGTTTCTTGCATTCGGAAGCCTGATATCTAATGCAGAAGTAGAAAATGCAATGATTTCTGATTGTATCATAGTTTGCTCAAAATTTTGTGAAATATAATTGTTGCATTTCTTTTTTTGCTCAGTATATGTGAAGCTTTTTAATTTTTGTTTAGTAACTAAAGTTTTACTCTCCCATGCATTGAACTGAATTTTAAAAAAAGAAGCTATTTCGATGTCATTGGTCCATGGTTAAAATAAAGATTGTTTGATTTAATGCTTTACATTCATGACAATCACACTACTGACAATCACATGGTATTGTATACATACATGTACATACCTATAAATGATCAGTGACCCACACTGCAATTGAGGACAGAGTTTAGGCTAGATTTTCGAGTTTTCTCCTACAGCGTTTCTTCTACTGATTGATAGATAGTTGCAGTCAATGCAGAAATTGAACATTTATTGAAAAAAAGTAACATAAGGAATCCTGGTTATTTCATTTTCACAAACACTTTAATGTGATTGTGTTGGAAGTACTATATGTTCATGGGGTGGAAGTGTTTTCGAAAACGAAATAACCTGGATTCCTTGTTACTTTCTGCATTGACTGCATCTATCTATCAGTCAATAGAGTAAACATAATAGGAAAAAACTCAAATTTCTCATCTCAACTTTGGACAGAATTTCATTGTGCGTCACCTGATCATTTATCGGTTGTATGTATACAATACGTGTTTCTCAGCTGTGAATCAGGTCCCAAAGCACCAGTATATAGATTTTATGTCTTTGATGATTCATTCACTAGTTAGGGATTTACCATCAGAACCTCTGCAGAAACTGAGGATGAGGTTAGGGCCCTGTAAAACTGATTTAAGCCCCCACTCCCCAGTTATTTTATATTACTGGTCATTCCAAGGCGATACTTCTTTTGTGCTCCTTATTGTCTTATGTTTTGGTATTGAATTTTTGTGCTGTTTGCTCCTTCTGTACATTTTCATATTTTTAGTAAAGTTTGGGTAACTGAATAGCCTCTTATTGGTAAATAGCTGCTCACTTGGCTTACCATATGCTTTCTTAGTATAAGTACCTGATTGTTAATTTAGTTTTTTCCCCCAACTCAGTTTTTGGAGTGGGAACTTCTTTCTGATTGCGACATTTCCTGATCATTGCCTACTTATACGTTTTTAAACTTGCACAATTTATTGTCAATGCTCACCAATCAGCAAAAAAGGATAACCGAACATACAGAATATTTTTATGACAGAATCTTTACAAGAGAATATGAACCACAATACTAGAAAATGTACCTTTGGGCATTTTTCAGAGTATTAGAAAAAATTACTCTACTTTGACGCTATAATGTTTCCGGATAGGGTCTAATAATACTCAAGTTAATTTGTGAGTTTACTATATGAACCCGACAGATGTCATTTTACTGAAAATGACATTGGTTGCATTATACATTTCTGCATGCTAGTAGTACCTACAAAACTCATTTGCGTTTGCTTAAAATTGTTTAAGCATTGGTCATAACATATTGTTTAGATAAATTCATACCCTAACAATTCTATTAAATGCCCATACTCTAGTAAACGTCCATCAACCTATTTGGATGCCCAAAATGGCAATTTTATCTGTGAGGTTTGGAATTCTAGGAACCTCTAATTCATGCCCACTTCGAAAATGTTGGGAAAAATCCTTTGCAGTAAATTTCCAACTTTGCTCTTAAACCATATAACACACAGGTCATTTTTTTTCTCTTGTAGTCTGAATAAATGGCAATAATAAAAGTCCTGTCTGGGGTACAATAATTTCAAATCATATATATGAATGCTTGAACGTTGCCAAACAGTGTAGCCTCCCATAACTCCCATCCCCTCCATAGAAAATACATTGTTTATAATAAACGCCCAGGCATTTAATAGAATTTTTATGGTATCATCCTTACACACAATCTGTCGAAGTTAATTTTGTCTATTTTCGTGACGGTGGTTGCTATGGTTACTGTTTGGCAATAGATATAGGACAATTAAATATATTATTTGCTAAAACAAGGGCAGATAATGCCAAATATTGAAAATAAAAATGTTCTAAAACTCATTTATTCTGTAGACTATTGTTCAAAGATTACAAATTCAGTTTTATCTAGAAAACATTTACATTTTTTTTCAGATTTTGGGCAGTTTTCCACTAGTAATGCCAGATTGTCCAGAGGTACCTTTTGTTGCATGGTGGTTCATATGTCAAATGTGGGGAAGGATTCTTTGGGATCAGCAAGGATATTCTGAGAAACCAGAAACTTATTATCGGTCAAGATTCATTTTCTGGCCCAATTTAGAAAATACATACTAGTCTTTGTATCGACTACCCTGTTGAAAGTTGCAAAATTTCAGTAATTCTCTTTGGTCCCATGTAGCCAAATCTAAAGGGTCACTGACGAGACTTTAATAGTCGAAACCGAGGTATGGCCCATCCCCTTTCTCATTAATGTGTTCACTGCTGTTACAGGATCTCAGTTTTAATTTTTATTTCCTTGGCTCCTAGTGTTGGCAGAAGTCATTACGAGATTTTTTTCAGCTGCAAAAATTGAAAATTTCATCCAAAAAAAATGATATTTTTCTTATTTTTGCTCAGCCAAGGCGGTTCTTACGAGTACCCAAAATCTATATTTTGGAGCAAAAACAAGAAAAATAGGTGTACCCCTGTATACCCCAGTTTTACTAAATAAAAGTAGGGTATAAGGGGGTATATAGTACATGTTTTCCTGATGCAAGCAGCAATATACAGTGTTTTTTTTTTTTTCAGCTGCAAAATTGAAAATTTCCTAAAAAAAAAAAAGAGTTTTTTTTTTTTTTTGTTCAAAAAATAGATTGTGGGTACACGTTAGAACCACCCCTGCATAAACAAGTTTTGCTGTATGAAAAAGGGGTTTATGGGGGTATACATTATAAAGACGTTTTCCTGATAATACAGTTTCTGTCATCAAATCGGTGTATATGCATATCATACAGTCCTTTTTACAAAAACATGACCATGCCATGGGTTTTAGAGGGTATACATTTCATGGACATGTTTTTCTGATGGAAATGGCACGAAATATACAACACAGTTAATTGCACTAAAATTTGTTTTATTCATTTTTTTGCAAAAATATTTCGATCTTAAAAACAACACATAGCATAATTATAATTATGTGGAGTATCTATACACTATAGCAGTGGAGAAAGATTAAAGCTTTTCTCAACAAGGCACATAGAAGAAATGACAACATAAAAATTTGTCGACAAAATTGTTCCAAGTTTTCATGCTCAACTCAGCTGAGCATAAGGCTCAGCCTGCTTTAAAATACTGTATCAAAATTGTCTGAACAAAACAATGTAGCAAAGCATAAAATTTATTCTGCTCAAGAATTGTGACTAATATTATTTATGAGCATGTTAGAACTAAGATAAGTCTTATAAAAATTTGCTTATACAATATACAGTGATTTTTTTTTTCAGCTATAAAAAATTCAGTAGAAGATATTTGGTATTCTTCTTATTTTTGCTCAAAACATAGGTTGTGGATACACCTTAGAACCGCCTTGGTGAGGCGGTTCTAAGGAGTACCCACAATCTATGTTTTGGACCAAAAATCAGTTTACCGTGTATACCCCAGTTATCCTATATAAAAGTGGGGTTCAAGGGGATATTCAGAACAATGGACTTGTTATCCTGATGTTTATAGACTAAGGGCAAAGAAAATCATTTGACCAGTCAAATGAAAGATTACCGAAGTACAAATTGAGCAACTTGAGATGATTACACTACATTAGGCACATAATGATATCCGAGTACAAAAGGATGGGGAAAACTTTAAAATGGAATGCTTTATACAAAGAATCCACAGCATGAGAAAACCAACAAACTGATGTGTTTATCCAGTTATTCTAGAAAAGTCCAGACTCAATCTTGGGGTCAGCTTAGGCTGTTGTGGCCCATCGTTGTAGAAAAAAACTAAACATGCTTTTTGCAACATTAGACATGTTGATCCTAAACACGTCAGCTTGCTGGTTCTATCTTGTTGAGGCTCTTTAGTCACAGACTCGCTTTGTGAGAGTGTAGGGTTACTACACACAGAAAATCTATTAATGAAGAACAGATAAACTGCAATTTCGATATTAAATGATTAATAGTTTTGGTCCATTCTCCTTAAGAAAGCCGTCATGGTACAATACCTCCCAAATAAGGCAACATTGATGCACTCCAATAACATTACCTTATATAGAAAAATAACCAAAACCATCAATTTGTTATTATAAAAGTCACATTACATCTGTTCCACAACCAACGAATTACATGTACCTATCTATCTGAATATAAAATCACAAATTTGCATTGAAAAATTACAAACATAATCTCAATAACCTAGTATTCAACCCATATTTGACGAATGGATTTTCCCATCATTATCATTTGGGTCAGTCCACTTTCATTTTAGGAGTGTCAGGAGTGATTTTTCAATTTTATTCAGTTGTTTGATAAACATTCTCTAAGCAAACAGAAGAGCCCCAGATGGAACCCTGCATTCTGCAGCGTCACATCTGGGGCTATTCTGTTTGCCTATGTCCCATAAAAGGGACACCAGGCTTAAATGAGTTAATATATCTAATTTTGAAGCTACTGATATCTCTCTTAACTTCAAAAATATATAAATTGCCTCCTTTCTGGATGAAAAATGTAACACAAATATTTAGGTCTACATTGGAAAAATTGACACTTCAAATACTATTTTTGTTTCATATGTAAGGCAACATTCATAAATCAACAATACAGGAGTAAAATATAAATATTATCAAATTTGTTAATTTTGTTTTGTGTATATAAATAACCAGAAACTTTGTAGACAGTTCATTAATCAAATTTCGCCATGCCAGCTCCTATGTTGGACTCAATGCCGCACTCGTCGACGCCACGCTTTATCTTGAAGAAACCGTTATCCCCCCAGTCTGGGTTCCAGGAGTTGGCGACAAGCCAGTAGTCAGTTCCATCTTCGACACCCCAGCCCAGGATTCTGATAGCATGGCCGCCGAGGAAACTGCCGGTTTTGTGTTCATATACTCCTAAAATAGGCATATTTGTTAGATGCATATGTGCTTAGATCTTACTGTCATGTGTAAATCTGTAATTCAAAGTTTAAAAGAGCTGTAATATCAAATGTGGCTAATGACCCTTAACATACTATTTGAAGTCAAAGCAGCCAAATGAAAGGTTCTTATCATTAGTGTAGATTTTTTTGCCAATAACTGACAGTTTATCTTCTTAAAATAGAGGAAATGGAAAAATGGTTACAAATACCATGGCAAAATCTAGATAGAATGAATTACAATGACCAAAGCGTCACTAACATACGAATCAGACATACTATTGACTGAGCTACTATGCTTGGAAGAAAATTTTAAACAAAATTTAGTTACATGTATAATTCATTTACTAATGCCTTAATGCAGGCCAGCTTTAAGGAGAAACCTTAGGCCAACCTTAAATTTCCTTCTCCTTAATGTCTTTCTCAAGTTCACAACATAGCAATGTTTGGGTTTCACATTCAGGACCTCTAGCTCTGAAGTTCTACCACTAAACCAACCTGCTTTACCATTTCTCGGGTGACCGAGATCAAAAACATCATGTCCTTCTGTCTAAGTCAACAATTTTTCAGTCATGTTGAGATGGAGCCATTGCTTCCTGGGTACTGTTCATTAATCACTACAATAGGAAATTAATTTTCTTGCACAAGGACACAAGTGTAAACGGGACGTCAGTGTTCCCCTAATGAGCAATGGAATACTGGCACAACACATACCTGATTTGTAAGTAAGGAAATCTTTGTATACAGAGAAAGCACCCTCTACTGGCCCGTTTGTCATTATTTCAGTCATAATCTGATTCACTCCACGAACAGAGTATGAAGACTTGGCTGTAAGAAAATAAAAAATTATGTATTTTTATGTGCACGTTTGGGCTAAAAAAATTTTAATATGCATAAAAATTTTCTAGAAGATCAGCGTGTCTCTGGCGTGTGTTGCACCTTACGGGTGCGTTGAAAATGCTGTTTGGTGCACATTTTAAGCACGCCAGTGTACACTTCAATGTGCATTCCAATTTTACAAGATACATGTATTGCTTCAGTAATGTGCCCTAAGCCTGTATGAGACGGGTGTGTAATGTTTGATGCATGCCTGTAGCCCATGCTTAGCGTGTATGGGACATTGCGCAAATTTTCAGTGTTTAAGACATTTTTTTATATGTCTGCCATACGCCTCAGTCACACGCTAATGTGTGACTGCTTAAACCAGTTAAAGAAACAAATTTATTTTTATACGTCCAAAATCTTCAGCGTGTTGGGATTTTTATACGCCAGGCACACATTTTGGTTATATGCAAATGTGTGACTGCTGTTTAAAAGAGTTATTCTCATCATTTCTCTTCATGACAATGTAAGACATAAAAGTTTCCTCATATTAACCTACCATAATGTTTATCAGCAGAGTATGACACATTGTATCCCGCCTCACATTTCTTCTCACATCTGGGGGTGGGGCCATCACCTTGGCAGGGCTGTTTCTTACCGACCACATGATGGTCACATGACTTGATCTTGTATGGCTGACATCCCTGGAGAAAATAAACATCAGGATAACATGTCCATGGAAGTTAGGGGCCTATACTCCCGTAAGCTCCACTTTTATATAGTTATAGTTTTTCTTATATTTGTTCCAAAAATATATTGTCGGTACTGATTAGAAGGTAGTGTTAATGTGTACACACAATAATTTATGTTTTGAGCAAAATTAAGTGAAATATTTAAATATTTTCCACTGATAAATTTCAATATTTACAGCTCTTAAAATTTCTGTATATATACTTGGGGGTCAGGGGTCATCACCTTCTTCTTACCAACCACACAGTGATTACATGACTTAGTATAGCTGGTGAAAATAACCATTATCGAGTAGACAATAATACATTTTATTTACAAGAAGATTTCTTTGTTTATACAGGAGAACAGCTGGGCAAAATACTGAGTATGCACTTTGTTAACAGGTGCCTGTTCAATGTATGTAGAAAAGTTGCTTAGACGGGTGGCCATACAGTCAAGTCATACAAATACATGTAGATGCCAAGCTATATGCACATGCATATATGCTTACACGTAGCTACACCCTTGGCATATGACAATGGCATATGACAATATGAAAATAAAAAAGGTGTAGAACAGTCTGCACAGTAGTCGATATAACATGGTTCACTTATGATACAAAATGCTTCCCTGCACTCAAATGATAGTGTTATACTGAGGTTGACCTGTACCTGTTTAGAATCATATTGTCCTCCCGTGACCAGACCGTCTCTCTCCCAGTACTCCCAGGCTGCTCCCACAAAACCACCATTACAGCTGAAATAGTCAATAAGCCATGTCATGAGAAAACAAACAATGTGGTTTCCGAACAGGTCCGACACAAACCGAGCTGTACAAGCACAGAAGATGAATAGAGGCTTGAAATTTTGGATTTAGAAACTGGAGGAATTGTACTATCTGTTTAGCTAAAATAAAGGTGCTGATCAGCTTCACAGTTACTGCTAAGCTGATCTGTGCCTTTGTTTTCGCATATGCAAATTGTTGGTTTTCTAATGCTGTGGCTCAAATTATAAATTAGCTTTAGCTGAAAAATCCAACAAACTTGGTTTCCAACCAGGACACAAACCAGTTTAAAACAACTGCTTTAGTCAAAATTTGAAGGTTCATGTAATTTGTACAGGGTATTGAATGCTCCATTTTTAAATTATAAAATTTGTTTCTATTGTATTGTTGTTTAACATCCAAATCAACACTTTTCAGCCAAGTCAGGACGAAGCCATCATTTTCTGATCTTTTCTGGGTTTTAACCAGCGCTTAAGGGAGTAAGTCTTCATCAAGGACACAAGAATTTTTAAAAGAATGCCCGATCCTTTTGTACATATTCAATCACAGAGGATCTCAGGGAAAATTGGACCATTCCATCTGAAACCCATGTCAAAAAAATATTATAACCATCAAGAAAACATGTTCGTGTAATGAATACCCCCTATCACCCTATTTTTATATAGTGAAAATAAGGTGTACAGGGGTATACCTATTTTTCTTATCTTTGCTTCAAAACACAGATTGTGGGTACTCGTTAGAACCGCCTCGTCGAGGCGGTTCTAACGTACCCACAATCTATGTTTTGAGCAAAAGTATTAAAACTATCAAAAAAAAAAAATTCTAATGAAAATTTTCAATTTTTACAACTTAAGAAAAATCTATATATTGCATGGGTATGTTTTCGTAAAGATTACCTACCCGTTTCCACAGGTGTGGCAGCATGAAGTGAGGTCCTCAGCAGAGAGGTGGGCATTCACTTTTCCCTGGCTCTGAATACAGATTCTGTCTGAACCAGCTTCTACCATACCAAAAGCCTGTAAAACATTTCAGATTATTATGATCCAAACAAAAACATATCATGATTAATGATGAAAATTTGGGCTGTATTCTAATAAGCTGAGAGATGTACCATTACTTTTCCCTGGCTCTGTATATAGATTCTGTCCGACCCTGTTTCTACTGTAACATGCAGCCAAGCCACAGCAAACCCCGTTGGTGGAAAAGCATGCTCATCCACCGAGGGTGGTTTATTGTGCTATATAGTCAACACTTACTCGATTCACAAAGTTTTGAGTTTATAATTTGCATATTGCAAGCACTCAATATGCCGCTAATATGTTGCACCAGCATATTCGACCAAGGAAGGCTATCCCGTCACACTACCATACCAAACACCTTGAGATGGAGTGAAAAAGTTTGATTCAATTCAAGTCTTCAGATTTTTTTTTCATATACAATTGATCCCAAATTTTGTAGAATGTTTTCTCATTTGGCTTATCATTGTGTTTGTGTAAGAACATGGTATTTTTAAAAGCAAATAACACCTCAACATCAGGAAAACATGTCCGTGCAATATATCCCCCCTTTAACCCAACTTTCATGTAGAAAAACTGGGGTATGCAGGGGTATACCTATTTTTCTTATTTTTGCTCCAAAAATAGATTGTGGGTACTCGTTAGAACCACCTCAGTGTGGTAATTCTAACCTGTAACCACAATCTATGTTTAGAGCAAAAACAAAAGAAATGCCTTTTTTTTTTTTCACTGAAATTTCAAATTTCTTTAGCTGAATATATTCTCTGTATATTGCAAGCACAATTTTTCACAATGTAACATCAGGGTTACATGTCTGTGTAATGTATACTCCATATACACATTTTTTTATAGTAAAACAGGGGTGTAGAGTTAACAGGGGTGTAGAGTTGTTTTTCTGTCTAAACAAAACAATTTATATTTACAAATTATGTAAAAAAATGAATATTTGCAAGTTTTTACAGCCATACAAATGTCTATATATTGCCTGGGTTTGTTTTTGTAATGTAGGCGATTGTGCAGCTACTGTCTTTAATATTATTATGTTATTGTCCACAATTTTCTCAAATTCAAACAATGTTGACATTTTAAGATGTTCTGGTTAAGATATTTTTTACCAGATGCTGTTTATGAATAAATCTGTTTTTTTTTTTTTTTTTTTTTTTCAAGTAAAAAGTGCCTTGAAGGCAGCAAGAGATCATTTTAAATGTCATTTGTCTACGATTCAAGTTCATTTTCATTGCACTCATGAAAAAGTAATTAGACAAAAACAGTATATGGCAACAAAAGACGAAACAAAACATGATCAACACGAAAACACACCCATGTACTGTTAATTTCCAATGAGCGTGGACAAACGAATTTACCTGTTTTTTTCAAACTGTACTCAGTCAGTCAGTCAGTGTAGAAGAAAAATCAATACTGTCACTTGGATACTTACAGTATCAGTGCACAGAAAAATCTATTGTTTGTCTTCATAATTGTAACTCTATACATGGAAATATGATAACCAGCGAACACTAGAAATCCAAATCAAAACAAACTTCCTCAAATAAACTTTATACATACCTAAAGAAAGTGAAAATATGCAAATATAATAATTTCATGTTGTTTACTTCTTTTTTTTCTTTGCCTTAACCATGCTGAATCACAAAGGGTAAATGTTCTAATTTAAGACACTTTGTGCAAATTGATTGGTCAGTATCTTACAAGTGAAGTCTTATCAATGAAACTTTTTACAATGATAGTCCATGCTCATTGGAAATTTACAGTAATATACAGACTTTTTGTCAGTTGTAAAACTTTAAAATTTTCAGTAGAAAATTCTAGATATTTTTCTTATTTTGCTCAAAACATAGATTGTTGATACACGTTAGAAACGCCTCCAAGGTGCGGTTCTAACGAGTACCCACAATCTATGTTTTGGAGCAAAAATAAGAAAACTAGGTATACCCCTTCATATCCTAGTTTTGCTATATAAATGTGGAGTATAAGGGGGTGTATATTACATGAAAATGTTATCCATATGATAAACAGGCAGATGGCAAAGTATTCTACTGATTTCTAGCAAGAAGAGAACCATAAATATTAATTCTTTTTTCAGTTGAACAGTGTCATATTTACAGAGCTTGCAAAAATCAGCATGACATTGATTTTATAACATTGGGGCCTAAGCATAAAAAACTTAACAATCTCAAGCGTGTACCTACCCAGCATGATCCACATGCACCTTGGTCTCTAACTTCCTTGATAGTGGGGCAGTTCGGCCACTGGGTCCGAGCGTCAAAGTTCTCCGGCAAGTCTTTACGGACTTCAACAGTTTTGACGGGCAGAGGGCTCTTGTCTGTGATGTATGTTCCACACATACGCTTGGCATAGGGCACTCTCTCATGAGGTAGCATGTTCTGGAAGTTTTCTCCTGCCTGTGAAAAGATTTATGCAACTGAGCAACAATATTTGAGCCTGTGTGTGAGAAAACCAACAATTTTGGTTCCTCAGACACAAACTGGGCTGTACAGTCAGAGAAGATGGTTAGAGGCTGGAAATTTTGGATTTAGAAAGAAGAGGAATTGTACTATCTGTGTCGCGAAAGCAAAGGCGCTGATCAGCTTCGCAGATACTGCGAAGCTGGTCTGCGCCTTTGGTTTCGCATATGCAAATTGTTAGTTTCATGATGCATTGGCTCATTTACTAAATAATTGTAATTCAATGTACATCAGGAAAACATGTCCGTGAAATGAATACCAGTCCTCCTTATAGCCCATTTTTATAGTAAAACTGGGGAATGCAAGGGTATAAATATGTTTCTTATTTTTGGTCCAAAACATAGATTGTGGGTACTCGTTAGAACTACCTCCGGGAGGTGGTTCTAACATGTACCCATGATCTATGTTTTGAGCAAAAATATTAAAAATATCAATTTACTAGACTAGAGGGACAAAAGGCTTGAATTCTTCATACTGTATTGAGTCAATTGTTTTATAGAGCATGTACCAGTAGAAATGTTAAGATTTATTGTCTTATAAATGCATGTACATAAAACAATTATGTTGGTAAAAAAAAGCTAAACAGCTATGGATGTTAGTACAAATGATACACAATGCACTTTATTTTAATCTTGAGTATTTCCTCTTATACATGTCTGAAGTGGACTTGGCCCTGTCACCAGTTCAATCTTGAGTTACTTTTCATTGTGTAAGATGCATATCATATGAGCTGCTACATGTGAAGATTTGTCTTCAGTGACTGCAACAAGGCCTGACTCGAATCGGGCTGTACAACCAAGTTGGCTAGAGGCTTGAAATTGATATAATGTACATTAATTGAACTATGTTTAATATGGGTAGTGAAAAGATAGTCATCTATCACCATTTAAACTTCTTTTTACAAATTGTTTGACAAGCAAACTACTGGTTTTACTACGACCAGGCTCATATCATATGATAAAACCATGGGAATTATCAAAACAACTGATAACTCAGTAACTCACAACACGCTATCTCATGAAGTACAATTGTCTCTCATCACATGAGTAAAATCATGAGAAAGCATGTGTGATCTTGAATTTGTATTCAAGTTTTGTACATGTAAAATGTATGTGTGCTCTTGATTTATGATCACTGATATTGTAATTTTTAGGTCATCAGATGATGTACAACCAAAAAATAATGATTTATGTGTAAAATTCAAACAAGGAAGTTTCACTACTGTAACAGACAAATAGTGTTCTAACCCATGTTTACAAGACCTCTAGTGATTGTCTAGTCAGAATTTGCAAAATGCATTTTTAGATATCATGATGATCTGCTCAGTTTTAAAGCTTTATTTAAAGCTTCAAGGTAAATTGTAAGAAAAAAAGCCACAAATAAGTATATTACCATTGCTTTATTCATAAAGCTTCCCATTGTGTTTTTGTAATAAAAGAAACTGTGCACGCAGAGATGATCAGAGATATTTTAAAACAACTGAAACTATGAAACCTGACCAAACTTAGTAATCTAAGGTTATGCCATCACTGTACTGTGGTCCAAGAAATATACACATATATATGCATCTTAGAAAAAAATATTTAAAGAGTTACCTTCCACTTGGCACCACTCTCTTTGTTGATGAAGTCAATCATTTCCCTGGAGAAGGGGTCATCAAAGAGGTCAAAGTCCTTGATGGATTTGGGTCCAGCCCAAGCCACACCAAACAGGGCAAGCAGCAGTAACTTCATGACTGAAATGAGAATAACTGAGCTGCGTCATGAGAAACCTACATTTTGCATATGCAAAAACAAAGGCGCAGATCATTCGCAGTAACTGCGAAGCTGATAAGCGCCTTTGTTTTCGCTACTGGGATAGTACAATTCCTTTATTTTCTAAATCCAAAATTTTCAGCCTCTTTCCATCTTCTGTGCTTGTACAGCTTGGTTTGTGTCGGACCTCTTCCACAGGGTGGCCACACAATTTTGAAAATCAAATTCCCTGATTTTTCCCTGAATTTTCCCTGATCTGAACTCAATTTTCCCTGATGAAATTTACTCTTATTGTGACAAATCGTTTTACTTTAAACTTGGGTATTTTGACAAAATGTGTTTTCATTTCCTTTCAAAACCTTCAATTATGTTAAATAATAGATTGTACCTTTTATGTTAATGATGCATTTTACATACACTGATCAAAATCATTGAGTCGAGACTGATCAAAATCGTACCAGTGCTAATAAGGATCTCTATGCATAAGATGTAAAAAGTCCCTAAATCACAGCTTTGGGAGGGCAAAATGTTCAAGTTATGACTTTTGGGGCTGAATTTAGCAATATAAGAAAAGAAATATAATACACTTTTGTTTATAAAACAGTTTGGCTGATTTAACAGAACCCAGATAATGTAGCTAAATAATTTCATAACCCACCCCAAATTTTGCCAAAATAAACCATTAGACTTTGGGCTGATTTGCAGTTGTTTGTCAACAGCACTTTTCAAGAAAATAAATATGGGCTTACTTGCCATACAAATACTGAAAAATGTCCACACATCTATGTGTTTATTGTTTTGTGTTTTGAAGTTTATTTTGGAAAGAAATTTTAGCTTAATTAGTGCATAAGATCTTTAATTTACAATCTTACAGTTAATTTCTAGATGGGACCCAGGAATTATATTGAATTTATCATCATATAAATTGTCAGTATCAGCATTTCAGCATCAATTCAAGTCTAAAATTATAAGCAAACTTTGTACTGCAGCATTACTGTCTTTAGTAACTAAAAATATTCAACAGATGTAACATCACTATATGGTGGTGGCGTTACCTTTTGTAATGCCATTTTACATCATGCATGCATAGCCTTCTGGTAGAACTCTGGGGTAATGGTGATCCATTTCTGTTTAGCTCTCTTACTTTAACTTTTGAACATTCTTAGTAAGATGGTTGGTCCAGTTTTTGTGGTATTAATAATTCATAGGCAACTCCAGGATGAGATCTTAAATAACTATGGAATGATGCATAATAATCTTCGGCATTTTATGTCCAGCTTACCTTTTCATGGCAGTTTTGTTTATTGCTTGTATACCATTTTGATATTGATCTTTGACGTCATTGAAAGCAAGGCACCGAAATTTGTTGGTCATTTAAAAAAGGCTGACAATTTCAATGCTTAAAAAATTCCTGTAATACTCATTATTATACTTTAATGTTTCATTATTTTATTACACCTTGATGAATTGTAAAAGGTGCTTTTGAAAATAATGCATTGTCAGTTGTCATACTGGAAGCATTTTCAAGACATTTTCCAATTCTTAATAAAGTGTAAGTCCCAAATTCGAATTCAGATCAATAAAAAATATTGAACAACCCTCATTGAAAAATTCTCCGTTATTTTTCTTGCACAATATGGATGGTAGATGCTGTTAAAATGGACAACTTGTGAGAAAATACAGTTTCAGCTGAAATACATGTATACCACAAAAACTGGAACCACATTGAAAACTGGGCTAAGTACCATATATGTGATATTTGATGCATTTATGCCTCTTAGCAGAATTTACAAACTGAAATTTTTGCTTTTTTGCTTTTTGCTTTATATTTTGTTGCCAAATGGTACATGCAACTGTTTTTAAAAATCGAAATAAAGATATTTCTCAGATAAAAATATAATGATTTTTACAAACCAGTGCCTCTGGAATTGTAAACATGTGACTTGTCGATAAAAAGTTTGAAAGCATATTTGAAAAAGGCAAATCAACACAGGATTTTCAAAATTCCCTGATTTTTCCCTGATTTTCATAAAATTTTCAAATTCCCTGATTTTTCCCTGCAGGGAATTTTTATTTATCATTTTCCCTGTTTTCCCTGTTTTCCAGAGTGCGTGGCCACCCTGTTCCAAAACGTTGTTTTTTTTCATCAGGTTGCTCATATAATTTCTTAAAAAATGCCTATCTCTTAATTGATTGGGTCAACAACCCTGATGGATTTGGGCCCAGACCATGCCACACCAAACAGGGCTAGCAGCAGCTTTATGACTGAAATGAAAGTTATAATTTCTGAGAAAATGCCTAATTTTTGTTTAAGTCAAAAGTCCTTGATGGATTTTGGCCCAGCTCAAGCCACACCAAACACAGCTAGCAGCAACAACTTCATGACTCAAAACAAAATACAGCTACACCTTCATTGAATGATTCAAATGGCAATTGTATGTTGGAAGACAAATTTACTGATCAGTGTTATTTGCAAGAGGAAAGGGGGTACCTACAGGGTACAGATAAGTTTGAAAACTGAGAGTCTAGCAGTGGCTATTTTGCCAGGTCTATGTGCTCTGTCTAATGCAGGGTTTTCTCAATCCATTTTCTGGCCGCCTCAAATGGTGTTGTTGGCATTTTACTTAAAAATTGACCGCTCAAATAGTCTTCAGGCCTCTTACAAAAATTCTTAATGAAAACCCTGTAATGATTGAGGACTGTTTTGGTGTCTAAATTCCCCTGTATGATACCCCATTCCACCTCAGGTAAAATAATGATACATTGTGTAAATGTCTTGCAGGTGACAGACTGATATAACATAACTAGGTTGGGTAAAGCTTAGAAATTCGAACAGAAATAGAAATCAAATTGGCAATATTAAAAATAAATGAGTCAACCACCCAACCTGAGGTCAGAATGAACAGAAAATAATTTACAGGATCATAGGTCCTGTTGTATGTGTTTTAGTATGCCTCTCCTTTGCTTCTTGAAAATAGCTTTAATGGCCTTATCAGATTCTTCTTTATTTAGCAATGTACACTACTTCGAAGATATCATCAGTCAATGATTTAAATCACTGACGTAGTAGTTAAGAAGATATATAGAATATAGAATTGTGGCTTAGCATTGGCTTAAAATGTCTGAGAAAAACTTACGAGATATAACTCACATAAAAAACCAGGTGACCCCACTAAGTGCCACATTAGATCGAAGCTGATTTCATTACCGTTAATTATCATTGGATCATCTTAGTGATCTTACCACTATGCCCAGAATGGGTATCATCCTTGCCCAGGGCACTTGAAGTAATTCACTTAAAGGTAGATTTGATTAAAAATTACAGATTTCAGCATGCATCTAAATTAAATACAGTTCCTTGGATTAACACATTTTTTCTATAAAATTACATTTTGTATGACATCTTTCTGTCAATCCACATACAGTCATCTGTCAAATGACAGATATTCTACCCATCTTCTGATACCGAGTTGATAAATTTCTGATCATCACCTCTGTCCCTTGATAGAAATTATGAGTTTCCTAAACCTGATTAAGGCTCGTGTATACATCACTCATGCATTTTTTTCTTTGGATATTCTTGTTTTTGAAGTATCTAATAATTGACCTGTCTCATATGAATAAAAATACAGAAATGGGTTGTAAAACTTCATTTATTTGATAGGAAATCCAACAAATATCACTTTATGTCTTCAACATGTTCAGTGAAGTGAAACCGAAAGTAGAACAAAATTAAGGAAATGAATTCAAATAAAGCATGTTGCAAGTGATCAAAAGTTCAAACAGTTCCATCGACTAACATGTTAATAAACAAAGACAAAATAAGTACAAACTGACGTACCTCGCTGTTTAGAGAAGAAATACAACAAAATATCTCTCAACTTACTTTTATCGCCCAAAATCACAAGACTTCGATCATGTGATAATCATGTGACTGAGTGAAAACGCAACGTCGTAGAATTAGATGAAAGGCCCTGGTAACAGGTCTTTTCGGTCCTTAATCATATTTTGGCCACTTCGGCCTATAATCATATTGTCATTTCAAATTGATTTTCGGTGTATTCTTCTTTTTATTCAGAGACACCACAGTCTTGTGTACGTAATAATATTTTTGTAGAAATCGAACAATATTTAAAAGTCTCGTAGAAGGATAAAATACAATAACTATGGTTCATTCCCAGCACACATGCAGATATGGGTCCAATATGGACATACATGTACCAATATTATATGGGACCGTATTGGACACATGCGGGAGTATTAATGTAGTAAACCCATGTGGGTGTAACCAACAGTGAACATCTAACGCACCGAAAAGGGTCACAGATAGGTCCTAAATCACTGTGAACCATGTATATGGGTCATATATGATCTTTTTTTCTCGACAATTCCGTTAGGGTATGTCAAGATTTGTCCCATATACTTCATGGGAAATCGATATGGGTTTGCCCTGAAGAGTTCTTTAAGAGTCCCACACGACAAGGCTATTAATCGAATTATAACAAATTTGTATCTATTTTATTTATTTCAAAACTTAAATTATTGCTTTAATTCTGTGATACATGATTACACTTTTAATATCCGATCATCCAATTCCACCTGGCATTTCAAAACCAATCTGAAACGACTACGATTCGTAATGCATACGAGCTTCGAGTAGAAAGGCGCTCCAGAGAAGAAAAAGGGGAAGATAATTTGAAAATTAACAGAGGGAAAATTCATTACGAAAACACGCCCATGCAATATACAGATATTTTTAAGCTTTAAAAATTGAAAATTTTCAGCTGAAAATTTTTGATATTTTTCTTATTTTTGCTCAAAACATAGATTGTGGGTACACGTTAGAACCGCCTCGCCGAGGCGGTGTTAACGAGTACCCACAATCTATGTTTTGGAGCAAAAATAAGAAAAATAGGTATATCCGTGCAAACCCCAGTTTTTCTATATAAAAGTGGGGTTTAAGGGGGTACATATTTCACGGACATGTTTTCCTGATGATTGTTGTAAAGAATAAAGATGTTAATGGGTCTCTCAGTGAGGGTACGTACTGCACTGGTAGTAGCACTTCTGTTTCAGCATAAGATACTTAATAGAAACCTATATGTACTAAATATGTTGCACATTAGTGCTTTAAGTTAGTTGTTCCAGTTAAAAGTTTATCAGTTATTATAATAGTTACATTTTGATCATTGTGACAATCCTTATAACAGTTTTAGAACTATGAGAGTGTAACGAACAGCCGAGCCGAGCCACAGCAAACCCCGTCAGTGGAAAAGCATGCTCATCCACCAAGGTTGGTTTACTGCGCTAAATACTCTACACTTACTCGATTCACAAAGTTTCGAGTTTGAAATTTGCATATTACAAACACTCAATATGTCGCTAATACGTTGCACCAACGTATTTTTCCAAGGGAGGCAATCCCGTCACATTACTTCCCCCCTCCGAGAAGACTCGTCCCGAGTCTTGGCCTGAGAACTAACATGGGTAAGGCAACTCCAGTCTGGCAGTTGTCATTATCCCACCGCTGCCACCAAATATAACGTTAGCCGAACCAAGCCACAGCAAAAGCATGCTCATCCGCCAAGGGTGGTTTACTGCGCTATATACTCTACACTTACTCGATTCACAAAGTTTCGAGTTTGAAACTTGCATATTACAAGCACTCAGTATGCCGCTAATACGTTGCACCAACGTATTTTACCAAGGGAGGCTATTCCGTTACAAGAGTAAGAAATTATGTCCCCTGGAAATGATGACATTTTTAGTGAAGATGGTAAATTTTATTTGAATTGAGCTGACATTTATGACTGTTAACCAAAGTTCTTAAAACACAGTTGAGCATCTGGTTGTTGAAGAGTTCTGTGATACATTTCATAGTTGTGAAACCATAATTTGAGTCTCGTGACCAGTTACTATAAATTTGAAAGTCATTTGTCGGCAACCACAGATGATGTTGTTTCCAGTGGATGTGATTTCAATACAAGGTCGAGCCTGGTGTTAAGCCAAGAAGTGTTTGATTTATTGTTAAACATTTCATTGTGTATGATTTAAAGCTTTTCGGCTACAACCGCTATAATACATTATCCTAAAGAAATATTATTGAGAAACAACGACACCGGAAGTCAGCAAACAGAATCAAGAAAATGTAGAGAGACCGTATGAGGGTTCAACTAGTCCCTCTTACAGAATAAGTAACAGAATAAGTAAGTAACACTTGCACAAGACAATATACACACGAAACACACATATACAGCGTATTTATTTATTTATTTATTTATTTATCTGAGACCTACTACTGTGGAATTTCTATTTCTTTTTCCCGTTCTGCCATTTCATATAAATGTGTTGTTTATATTTAAAAAAGAAATACACAATATGTAAGATTTCAGATGTAAATTAGCGAATGTGAGACAAGCCAAGTTCTGCTTGTGGGTGTGCCAAGTGGTTTTTCTCGTGGTTCTCCCGTTTTCGCCCACCTACTAATTGACCCGTCTCATATGAGCTGAAATAATCTTGAAAGGAACGTAAAACTGAATTAAAAAAGTTAATTAGCGATCATATTATTCACGATATAATATTGATAAGAGTTCCATATAGGCTAGCCCATAGAAGACCAAAAGGGTAAGCCCAGATGGGCCCCACTTCGACCCCGGTTGCAAATCTTAGGTCGGCCCCACACGGGTTGCCCATATAGGACCCTTATAGGTACTCAAATGGAACCCATATGGGTCCAATGTATTTTGCTGGCTGATTTAGTGGGGTCCATCGTTGTTGTTGTTGTTGTTGTTGTTGTATCTGGTATCCAGCCTTGATAGACGGAACCGGTGGTCGGGTGGGAATATGGGCCCCGCCCACTGGGGCCTAGGAGAAATAGATGGACTGCTTGTGCCTCCAGACAAAGCTTCTAATCTACTGACCGAACATCTGATTACTGGTTAACCTCTCATGTCTGAGCCGGCCCAGGAAATAGTGGTTTAGTTAAACTACCCATACATACAAGCCTTATTGGCTTAGGTGGGTAGTTATGTTTATGGATCACATTTTGAGTGTCATAAAATATTGTAAAACATTGTAAATAACTAAATATGTGTTGGAAATACATTACAGAGCTTCGAATTTGGCAACAGTTGGAGAACTTGGTCGGTTCCCTATTTATAACCCTATTTGTGAAAGCATATCTAAATTATATTTGCATGTTAAAGGAAAAGAGCCAGATTCCTTGCTTCAACAAACATTGCAGACTAGTAAACAGCTACATAAAAATGGTATTAGGTCTTGGTATAGTGGTATGGATACTATTTTAAATGAACTTAAACTTGATGAAGGAAATATAAGTTCTGTAAAGCTACACCTTAATAGTTTCAGGCGCGGATCCAGAAAATTTTCTCTTTTAAAATGGCAAAAACTAATAATCTGGCGATACCAGGGGTGGGGTGGGGGGGGGGGGTCCGGACCCCCTGCCCCCCCCCCCCCTCTGGATCCGCCCATGAGTTTGTATAAGAATACTTGGTCAAAAAGCACTGAGTAGGAGTCTGTTATTAAGCAAGGCAAATTAAGAACTTATACTCTATTTAAGGATTTATCAAAATTGACATGGGTGGGTGGGGTATGTAAAACAGAAATCTACTGTTTTCTTGAATCTGTCAATCAAATGATGATGTGTATTTATTGCTAATAGACGTCACTGATACTAGGAATGAGTCAATATAGTTATTATTTTAAAATTTGCAATAGCTTGGTGTAAAATTGGAAATGTAACTGGTTTTCGTGGGACCCATTTCCTGGAAAATGGAATGCAATTGAATAAAAATTACGCAAAGCCTAAATGTCTAGGATACATAATCTGACAAATTAAAAGATATTTTGGGGTCATGGAAATGTATTTCTCTGGGAAAAGTTAGTGTAAACATGTTTTTCTGGAAAATTCTGAAAGTTGGTAACTTGGGGAGGATCGTGTGCGCTTATTGTTTGCTGAAAGATGACATGCCTTTTGTTTCAGGTTCTCATATGATTGAAGTCAATGACTACATAGAAAATTCTGTCTTATTGTTTTCAAAAAGCTAAGAAAAATGGGTCCGACGATTTCAACCCGGAAGTAACTGAAAAATGACTCACTTGCTCTGAGCTGACCACTCATTCCACAATCATGTATACACAAATCCATGTATTTGCAACATATTCAATAATCCCATGATAAAGCATGCTAAAGAATGTAGCATTGTTGACAAAATAAACAATCCTTTTTATACAGGTAAATCTTCAATTATGTAAATACAGTGACCACCCATAAGTCCTTAAGCCATTTCTTAAAAAAAAAAACAAAAAACAAAAAAAAAAAAAAAAAAAAAAAAAAAACAAAAACAAAAAAAAAAAAAAACATTTACTTAGAAACAGTTATCCCTAGGTCACACTAGCAATTACGTACGCTGCGGATAGTTGCGGATACTAAACGTAGCAATCCGCAGAAATTAATGGGCGGGGCTAACTGTTCCTAATGAATTTACGTAATCACAATTACCTATAAATACGAATACATACGGTATAGTTATGGATATATTCGGATACATACGGAAAGTAACTTGTCTACATACCTTTCGATACCATCTATTACGTTTAGACACGAACATGTACGTTCATATACGCATTCTTTACGCTCTCTTGCGTTTAAAACGCTGCAATAAGATGTAAGTAACCGCTGTTTATTGTCAAAGTACAGTCACATTGGCACATACGAACGCGACGGACGCTACGGACAAGCCTTACGTATCTATCCGTTATATCTGTAACAATTCGTATCGTATGCGTATATGACGGTAGCTGTACGTGTTGTATCCGCAGGGTCCGTAGAATCCGCGCCCGAATTTTGAAAAAAAGTCAAAATTTCGATACGGACGAAACATCCGTATCAGCACTTGAAGAAATTATAGAACATAATATGCTTTGATTGATTGATTGCTTGATCGATTAATCGGTAGATTGATTGCTCGATAGCGATCGATCTCTCGGTCGATCGATAGACTCATTGATCGATGATCGATTGATTGATCAATTGAATGATCGAGTGATTAACTGATCGAAAGTTCGAGTGATCGATCAAGACCGATCGGGTGAGTGATCGACTGAGTGATCGTTCTTTCGATCGATCTATCGAGTGATTGATCGACTGCGATTGATCGATTGATTGATATCTTGACGGATAGATCGAGTGATTGATCAATCGTGTGATAGTCGTACAGCAAGGGAAATAACTTCTTATATACTTTTGTGTATTTGCTTATTCGTTTGTTAGTTCTCCTATTTTCTTAGATATTGCAGCCTGCTTCTCCGCTAGTAAAAGTAATTCAAAATCTCCTTCTGCGGAATCCATATTATTCATACTGGCGAAAGGAATGCATTGAACGCACGAGCAATTTGTGAGCATTGGACGCACGGGCGATTCAGAGAGTAAGCGGTATACTCTTCACTACATAACTGTCCGCCGACAAAGACCGTAACCGAACGAAACAGCACATATGAAACAGTATCGATCCGCAACAAATGCTTACGACAAGATACGTTTACTTACGGAATAGATACGGTTTTTGATACCGAGTAGATACGGACAGTTACGGGGTTTTCATCCGTGCCTGTTTTTTTTTTTTTTTTTTTTTTTTTGACAATTATCAAAGCTTGGCTGCGGATCTTCTGGGCCCTGTAAATAATGCACGTACTGATACGGACTTTACGGATATGATACGAATCGTTACGGACAGGACGGACAAATACGGAAGCCCTATCCGCAGCGTCCGCAGCGACCGTAAGTGCTAGTGTGACCTAGGCATTAAGGATGTACAAAACGCAAATGTCTGACGCAGTTGAGAGTAAGCGCTCATAGGTTAGAAATTGAGTCTGGTAGATACAAGAAAAAGGTTGCATCTGAAAGATTATGTAAATGTTGTAATTTGAATGCGGTGGAAGATGAGGGTCACTTTTATGCAACTGTTCTGCTTATCAAAATGCAAGACAACGCTTTTTTGAATTTATAATTGGCAAAGCTCCTTCTTTTAAGACACTCATTGACTCAGCCGCATTCATATGGCTCTTGACTTGTGAGGAAGAAGTAATAATAACACTGAAATACAAAGTCAGCTAGAGCATTTATTATTACTTCTTCCTCAATGTCAAGAGCCATATGAATTTGGCTGAGTCAGTTAGTGTCTTAAAAGAAGGAGCTTTGCCAATTATAAATTCAAAAAGCGTTGTCTTGCATCAATGTATTAGCGGCATACTGAGTGCTTGTAATATGCAAATTTCAAATAAAACCAGATTTTTGGTAGTTTTAATGAGTACCTGAGCAAATAATATTTTAAATGATTATATTCTGGCCATATGGCGACAACAATAAGTCGATTTGCACCATTCCATAATTACATTTAGACATTTTTTGTCCAGATCTGGCTATCTTCTATCTAACAGTAAATCGACAAACACCTAGACTAAATCAACAAGTTGGCTTCTTTAAAAAGAAACCAATAAAAAGGTCAGCAGCAACCAGAGCTACTAGTGAAACCTGCGTGACATTGTCCAACAAGACGCTGCACTTATACGCTTCCGTAAACAAACGTGGCGCCCCTACTTATACTATATTTGACGAATGTATTCTCCCATCATTATCAGTTGGATGAGTCCACTTTCACTTTTAGGGGTGTTAGGAGTGATTTTTATCTTTTAATCTCATTTTTTGATGAGATTCCTCCAAGCAAACAGAATAGCCCCAAATGGGACACCGCGTTCTGCGGCGTCACATCTGGGAATACGCTGTTTGCCTATGTCCCATAAAAGGGACGCCAGGCTTAAATGAGTTAAACTATCCTTGATGTCCGGGTTATGTGTATATTGTTTGTGTCTTAAATTGATTAATAAACTTATTAAGAATAAATAAGCCACCTCGTAGGAAAACCAACAATGTGGTTTCCGAACAGGTCGGACACAAACCAGGCTGTACTATCACAGAAATTAGGTAGAGACTGGAAATTTTGGATTTAGAAAGTAGAGGAATTGTACTATCCGTGTAGAAAAAACAAAGGCGCTCATCGGCTTCGCAGTTACTGCGATTCCGAAGCTGATCTGCACTTTTGTTTTCGCATATGCAGATTGTTGGTTTTCTCCTGAGGCGGCTCAAATATCTATTTATATGCAACTATGAACAAGATATTTCAACATTTCTAGTTTCTGTATTGTGGATAAAAGTCCTAAAACAAATATTCCACGGTAAAAAACATTCAAGGCACAACTGATAGTAAGTTAGAATTAAGTGCCACTTGGCTTAAATATGAGCCGCCTCATGGGAAAACCAACAATCTGCATAGGCGAAAACAAAGACGCAGATCAGCGGTTCAGCGCCTTTGTTTCCGCTACTCGGATAGTACAATTCCTCTTCTACTTAAATCCGAAATTTCAAGCTTCTAGCTCTTTTCTGCGCTTGTACAGGCCGGTTTGTGTCGGACCTGTTCGGAAACCACATTGTTGGTTCTCCCACGAGACGGCTCATATGTTATTATACATGTTCATTTAGCTTTTTAAGATTTTATGATCAATTAAATATGGGGCTAGTTTAATGAAATCAAATTCGTACGTGTAAAGTTTATTAGGTAAGGTACAAGTATGTGTGCGTTTTTTCTTTACACGTGTCTTTAACTTGTGGGGTTCAAAGAATAAATTTTTCAGACGTCAACCAATTGTGAGTAGTTGTCTTGTTACAGACATTACGAAAACACGACCATGCAATATACAGATATTTTAAGTCGTAAAGATTAAAAACATTTTGTTATATTTCTTATTTTTGCTCAAAACATAGATTGTGGGTACACGTGAGAACCGCCTTGCTTACCCACAATGTATGTTTTGGAGCATAAAATAAAAAAGTATACCCCTGCAAACCTTAGTTTTGCTAGGGGTTTAAGGGGGTATTTATTGAACGGACATGTTATTCTGATGTTTTACATCAGGTAAAGAATGTTAAGTGGGTAAACATTGTTTGTTTGAATTGATGCATTACGTCCCGGTCATCAGCAATGGTCATGTCGGGACGTTGCCTCCATTTTATGATGCCAAGGCATTCAAAATGTGCTTCTCCAACTAAGCCAATAAGGCTTGGATGGTTTGACTAAACCACTTTTCCTGGGGAGGCTTAGACATGAGCGGTTAAGCAATAATCAGATGGTCAATAGATTAGATTCTTTGCCAAGAGGCACAAGCAGCCCATGTATTTCTCCTAGGCCCCAATGGGCCCATATTCCCACCCAACGGATTCGAACCCGGACCAAAGTGGCGTCAATAACTTCACTATCTAGACCCTATATTAAACGAACATGACAAAATACTTATGCCAAATCAGGGCGTAAAACATGAAATATACACTGAAAGAAAGTTATAAGAGGCCGCCTTATATTTTTTTCTTCTAGTTCAGAAAGTAAAATATGATCAATTAAAATTCATGATCATATGAATAAACCAATGTAGAACAGTGGCTCTGTGAGTTTCTGCATTCCAATATGCATGATACATCTCACACAGACGATGCATGAGTAAAAGTACCCTCATTTCAAAAAGTCACACTTTATTAACACCAAGTTAAATGTCCTAATATGACGTTGTGTTTTACATTTTTATTTGTTTGAAAAGGCTACTGACTGCCGTGATGCAAGATAAAATTAAGTCAAATGTGTTGCTGCAATAATAATTTTCGTTTCTGTTTTGTACATGCAAGAAGACAGCAACATGAACAACAGGAATTCAGTTTTTGCATGCAATTTGCATACAAACTATGCGTTATTATCAGCAGCACAGCATTGAAAGTTTCAGCGATTATCGATGTCTAATACTAGACTGTTAAATTTTAAAAAATTAAAAAAATCTTCCACACATTTTGTTATTTTGTTCATTAAAAATTGGCATTAAAACTGGAAGTGTGCGGCAGCCGTGACCGATTCGATTCAGTTTTAAAAGTGCGTAAGCCAGAAGGATATCTTTTATGACACCCGGTCCTTATTTCAATAAATTTTGTGTTGTAATCAATTTTTATTAAAAACATTGATTTTTGCACTTTTACTCCAAAAACGCGTTTAAAATTATTTCTGAACACTTTGCAACTTTACTTACTTGAAAGACACGTCTTTGGGCAAATGATAATGCAATCATCCATAGTGCAGATTACATTTTATTTAGGTCCTTTGAGATCAGTAAAGATATTCAGAGTGTCACCAAAACACTCACGTTTAGAAACATACTTCTAAGCCATGTTTTAATTATTTGACCCCGTTTAGGAATATGTCTTCGATTGAGACTTCTCGTGAAAATTTTCGAAATTGCAGTACAACAGTCTGGCTTTCGTTGCCGGTTTAAAAAGGGCTACTGATGAGGGTTCATTACCCGAAATTGCGCAATATAGTCCACACTCTCTCCCTTTGAATGCTTTTATTGCTTTCAAAGGATCAAACTTTTATATTGTATTTGAACATGGCTTAGAAAACAAAATGAGTGTGAAAAGTGGCCTCTTATAACTTTCTTTCAGTGTACAAAATTTGTGTCAAACACTGATCTTTCCTGTTTCAGCACACATCGGCACGTATTAATAAGTGCACACAACCATGGATAAAGACTCGATCGCCGTTATCGCTATGCAACCCTCTGTCTTCACCAACGATGTAATGACGACACAAAACGATATCAAACAGAGACAAGAGCCTCGTACTGGATATTCGGAAAACACGTCCTCTGACACAGAGTGCTGCGAAGGATTAAATGACATCTGTGATTGTTTCACATGCTGTAACGAAGGAAACCGGTGTTGTGGAATTAAGTGCTGCTCATGCGCCTGCGACGACAAAGACGCGCTTGATGGCGTTGGGGGTGGAGATAACAGTGACTGTTGTAGTTGTGATTGTAATTGTTGTGATAGCCTCGGCTGTGGGTCTTGCGACTCGTGCGAATTGTGCAACGGATGTGGGGACTGTTCTTGCTTTGACTGCGGTAGTTGCGATTGTTGTGGCAGTGAGTCAGATTGTACAATCTTATGAAACATGCGTGAAAGAACTCAACCTAAACAAATTGGCTAATTCCTTCCAGAAAAGACGCAAACCGGCTTGCTCAAAATTTCAGGGAATATTCCAAGAAGAACTTTAGGTTTAGAAATAAGAAATACGTGGGGTGATCGGAAAGTACGTATAAAAATGTTGTCATTTCTTTCTCTTTTGGTATTTCTAGATGAAATTTCATCAAATAATGCAGAAACATATATGCAGTTATTCCATTGCTATAACGCATGCACAATACGCACACGTACGTTGCAGCTGTCGTTATGGAAACACCGCCTAACGTTATGCGGCGCAACGTAACGTCGAAGTTTTATTCTTATTTCAAAATACTTCTTAGTTCAAAGTATTGTAACACTCGTTTTGATTCCATTTGCCGACATTTTATTTAATACTTATTTAACTGCAACGTACACGGCATGTGTTTGTAAAGTTACGAGGATTTTTATCAAATGAATTTGTCTCGAGAGTTTTGCAAATGCCGAATCTGTCAAAAAGACAAAACTGTTACATTTTCGGGAAATCATTTTTTAAAAGTATATATTTACTGCAATCTCGAAACTTATCTATTCTTGACATTGTCTATACTGTCTAGTTATTGTTTATACCAGTCTTTTTAGCATTTCGTTAAACATCGGCCAGAACACAAATATTGGATTAAAGTTTACAAAACGAAATCGACGTTCTAGCAAATTTTACGCTAACCTGTTGAATTCAATTTCACCGTATTAGTAGATAAAGCATCAGAATGCCGTATGTTTTCAAAAAATGGTCATTTAATGTTAGAAAATTATTTTTCAGTAAAAACTATCGACCAACTTTCCCAAACACCCCAAATACACTAAGAAAGTCAACCAAGGGTTACAGGTGCGCCGGGTCACGTGGTGTGACGTCATTAGGCTGTCTCGTGCATGTACGTCCGACGTCATTGTTTTAATATGACAATGTCATTTAATTACAAAAGAATCAATGTTTATTCGTACAAAATTTCATATCAGTCGGTTGACGCAAACTTATATTACAGCATTTTTATACGTACTTTCCGATACCCCCTCGTAGCTCTCTGGTTATGTAGCGAACAGAGGTGGCCAGCCTATGCTTATTATTGGAGTGCATCTGGCAGTTACGAGTCAGCTAGAAAGCTAGCGTTAAACTTTGCTTTGTTAACTGAGAGAGAGAGAGAGGTATTTTATAGCTTTTCGCTTTCATGTTATTGCATATTTAACGCCTCAGCTAACATAATATATAGGTTGGTACGGAGTTACCGCTTACCGCTTATAGGTGCCAAAACCTCTTTTACTTTAACTTATACTTAGACACAAAGGAATGTTCCATATATTTTAAGTATATTGAGACTTTAAAAAGATGTTTTAGAATATCAACCAGTATAAAGTTGTACTGTTTTGACATGAAATGAACTCATTTTGCCAGTATTTCAAGTTTTAGTGTGCACATCAGTGGACCCCCGCTTGCTCTGGGCACACACGTTCCTGGAGATGTGGGTGGTGGCTCGTGGAGAAGCTTTAATGTGACGCTCCGGTGCCAGGTCTTAGTGAGTAAGTACCTGAAGACTCGCGGACTCGCTCCTTTATGTCTACTGGTGTGTACATTTTTAGGATAATCAAGATTGATTTGCTTTTCATATTTTATTTTACAATCTTGTTGACTTGCAAACTTTTAGTGGGTTAACGACACTTTGTATATTTTTTTTCTCAGTTTTATTATGTACGAATGCGTCTCATGTTTCATATGACGCAAATTTTGTACATTAAATCTATTAATTTCTGTTTCTTAGGTTTTTTCTGATGTACATTCTGAAATATCTGTGATGCATGTATCCTGTTTTTAAAAGCAACGTATAGTGTCTCGTAAGTCTATACAGACTGGATATCAAATATATTTTATCTTGTTATAAATCTGTATATATTGTATGTATTTGATATGGGACACTCTAATAAACTAATAAACTACTAGGTACTAGTTAGTTCTCAAATGTCTGTCTGCCGCTAATCCCCTGCGTCACCCAGACCCCAAAATATTGAGTCAAACTCTGTCTAACTAAGGTCTTCTTTACCTCAAGGGCTGATTGTAATTCTGGGCCCCAGTGGTTGGTAAATCAAAGCCATTTTTAGCTTCAGATCAACTAGTTTATGGCGAATAACTGAAAAGGGTCTTAAGTTACGGTGACAACTTCACAGCATAGCAACTTTACGGTCAACTCGAGCCCATCTGAACGTCGTCGCATCTTACGAAGTGGCACCTTTCATTTCAAAAAGTTGCGATAAGTTAGAGTAACTGGAATTGCAAGGGCGTACATTTTAAGGTGGTCATCTTAGGACCATCGAAAGAATGTCGCAAGTAGGGGAAGTTATAATGCCTTCGAGTTACTTAAAAGGTACAAGTAGGCAAAGATCAGGAAAAGGCGCAATCAGAAAAAGATTCCCACTCCAAAAACCGAGGTGGAAAAAAACAAATTAACAATCAGGTACTTATACCATTAAACATATCGCAAGCCGAATAAGCAGCTATTTTCCCAATAGGTGGCCACTCAGTTACCTTAACTTAACTAAAAATATGAAAACATACATAAGGCGCCAACAGCACCAAAAAAAAATACACCAAGACATAAAACAAAAAGAACCACCACAGAAGTATCGCCTTGGAGCGATCAGTAACACAAAGTTACTGGCGGGCTTAAACCGGTTTTACATGATCTTGATCTTTAGTAGTTCAAGTTGACATGCCACGTAAAGATGGCAAAACTCAAAAATTACCTGTTATAATTATTAGTTGTTGTTTTTATTGTTTTGTAGTAGGAGAAGAAATATAAACTTATAAATGAAAACATCCAGCCAGAGCTGGCCTCGAACCCCGATCGTCGGGGTGGAAATCAGGCGTCATAACCACGAGGCTAAAAGGTCCGGAAAAGAGCACAGGAATTTCTAAACATTTGTAACAAATGTTTCATTGTAGCATGGAGGAATATGGTAGTGCGGCTAGCGAAGTACGTTGTATATAGTGTATATAGTATATAGGGTGCATAATTGACCAGTCTAACTGGTCCGGACCTTTTAGCCTCGTGGTTATGACGCCTGATTTCCACCCCGACGATCGGGGTTCGAGGCCAGCTCTGGCTGGATGTTTTTATTTACAGGTCTATATTTCTCCTCCTACTAAAGTTTGTTTTTATTAATAAATAATTATGTAATACATGCACAATGTAGCAATGTAGATGCAGAGGTTAGTTTATGTTTACAAAGCTTACAAAATTTACAAAGTTCATCAGTGCTTTAAGTAAGTTGTGCACTTAACATTTTAAATGCGTGACGACGGAAGATACTGAATTTAGGCTGTAAATACTTACAACTTTAAACGAATATTTTATGTACATGTATACAATCGATGGTGCAATAGCGACATTATTTAACATTTATTAGGGTTTAACCTCCTTATTGTTAAAACAATAAACAAGTTATTTTTCAAAGGTTTGGTGTTCTATGATATATTCCTAGTAGTAGTAGTAGTAGTAGTAGTAGAAAGTGGCCTTTTACGTCATGCCGGGCTGAACGGACTTAATCCAATGTTCCACCAAAAGGACGGTTCTATGATATCCCTGTATGAATGTCTGTTGCTTGGCCCACCGGGGTCCAACTGATGGTTTTCTTTTGCTCCGGAGTTAGTAAGTTATTCGGCGCCCATGGATCTCCATCGTCGGGCAGCTTACTGAATCTATGAGTCCTGGTTTTTTGATTTATCAAGATGTTTATCATGATTTATTTGTTTGTTCTTGATGATTCATTGACTTGTTAGAGATCACCACGAGGACCGAAGAACTAACTAAATGTTATGAACCACTGCAGAAGCTGAGGGTGAGGTTATGGCTTAAACCCGCCAGTAACTTTGTGTTACTGATCGTTCTAAGTCGATACTTCTGTGGTGGTTCTTTTTGTTTTATGTCTTGGTGTTTAAAATACTTTTGTGCTGTTGGCGCCTTATGTATGTTTTCATATTTTTAGTTAAAGGAGACATACAAAAGTTCTTCTATATCATTTTTATTCTTTGTCTGCTGGTCCCATTTGTAATTGGGACTTGTTTATCGAAAACTAAACCCAAAAATATCCATCGGCTCCAAAGATACGAAACTTTATCTAATTGACAGCACTATTTTCATGTAAGAGTAGTCTCCCTTGGTAAAAAAGTAAAAATCAAAATAATTCACTTAAATGGTCATAAAATGTTTTGAAACTGAAACTATAAGTTGTATAAATGATTTATAATTGTTTTCAAATGATAATTTGTTTGTTTTAGTTGTTTGTATTGATGATATTCAAAATATTCAATGTGCTTCTATGATGTCATAATGGCACTAATGAATATTCATGAGATAAAATGCCAAATTTCAAAACCTATCTCCGAAACCATTGATGATAATTTGGTGAGGTTTACTGCGATCAGTACTTTCTTCGATGTCTATTTCATATTTACAAAATCAAAACCTTTAGATACGTATGGCCTTTAAGTTAAGGTAACTGAGTGGCCACCTATTGGGAAAATAGCTGCTCATTCGGCTTACGAAATGTTTTCATGGTATAAATACCTGATTGTTAGTTTGTTTTTTTCGGGAAGTCATTTTTTTTAAAAACATTGTTAGTTTGGTTTTTTCCCACCTCGGTTTTTGGAGTGGGAATATTTTTCTGGTTGCGCCTTTTCCTGATCTTTGCCTACTTGTACCTTTTTATTATGATATATCAGCCGCGACTCAAGAAAACCGGTCCTCGTGGTTTCCGACTAGGTCTGTCTGTGCAGTCACTAAAAATAGTTAGAAACTTGAAATTTTGGATTTAAGAGGAATTTTACTATCCGTGTAGCGAAACCAAAGGCGCTGATCTGCGTCTTTGTTTTCGCATAGACTAAAGTCCAGTTTTCTCATGATGCGGCTCATGTATGAAGGTTTGTTCGGTATGCATCAGGAAAACATGTCCGTGAAATGTATACCCCCTTGAACCCCACTTTTATATAGGAAAACTGGGGTATACCAATTTTTTCTTATTTTTGCTCCAAAACATAGATTGTGGGTACTCGTTAGAACCGCCTCGGCGATGAACAATCTACTTTTTTACTTTTATCCCATTGAAAAACCTACACGACCATATTTGACCTTGCTGTAAATAGACTTATATATGCTAAGTTGGACCAGAGTCTACATTATATCAAGTTTCGTTGAAATCGGTTTACCGGTTCAAGAGAAGAAGAATATTTAATGTTTTTACTTTATATGCCCGATATATGGTATGTCGGCCATCTTGGTCACGTGACCTGGATTATTTATATATACTGTTGGTCCTCTACATGAAGTTTGGCTTTGGTTGTCCAAGGGGTTTTAGAGGAATAGATGTATGAACATTGTGATCGACGACAGCGACAACGACGACGGCACCAGAGCATACACAGCTAATCCATACCCTTGTTCTTCTTAAATCCGAAAAGTTTAGCTTCCAGACTCCTCATGTTAATGCACAGGTTGGTTCGATTCGGATCTGATCTTGCAGACGCATCGAAGACCGTTTTTCTTCACGTCGAGTCTCATATAAAAGTGGAGTATAAGGTCGGTCGTTCGACAGAGGATATTTTCTAGCGATTTAGAGACGGAAAGACGGTTTCATAGTGTTGGTCACCTTTTATTACCGAGAAGACTCCCAGGGGGTATGGACTGTCCCCTATAATGTACTGTATATCGCTAGAGTCGAATAGCCCGAGGTCCACAATCAATTCTGATCAATTCTTAGTCTAAGCAACAATGCCGTTGAACGGTCAACTAACGTGTCTCCGACGTGCTTGTGACGTATGTTGAATTTTACATCTTTGTCAACGCGCCCGGTGCGCGTTTGTCTTATACGCAAATGTGTGACTGCTATTTACAAAAGCGGCATTCCTACTTCAACTATCCTTGATATTTTTATGCCCGGGTTATATTTATCTTGTTTGTATTTTTAAACTGAGCAATAAATTATTAGTAATAAATATCTATTTATATGCAGCTATGAACAAGATATTTCAACATTTCTAGTTTCATTATCGAGGATAGAAGTCCTAAAACAAATATTCACGGTAAGAAAACATTAAAGGCACAACTGACAGTACGAGTTCAATTAAGTGTCACCTGGCCGGCTTTAATATGCTATTATGCATGTGTATAAAGCTTTGTTGATTTTTTGAACAATTAAAATGTGTGGATAGTTTAACGAAAATAACTATGTATGTGTAATAAATGATATGGTATGGTTTGCGTGCGTTTCCGTCACTTGTGAGGGTTAAAAAGGAAATTAACAGACGCCAATCAGTTGTAAGCGTCGTTTTCACACACATTATTTGTCGTCAATTGAGAATAAAACCAAAGTGTGTTGCTCAAATCGTTTGAATATTTTATTTTTTAGTTGAATATTTTAATTTCCAATACATTGTTAAATGTTAAAGTTAATGTGGTTTTTATTCTAATTGTGTAATCTTACGTGGTGGAGAAAAACAGATTTGAGCCTGTGCATGAGAAAACCAACAATTTGCATTTGCGAAAACAAAGACGCAGATCAGCTGTGCAGTAACTGCACAGCAGATCAGCGCCTTTGTTTTCGCCACACGGACAGTACAATTCCTCTTCTACTTATATCCAAAGTTTCAAGAGTGTAGCTTTATTCTTTGACTGTACAGCCTGGTTTGTGTAAGACCTGGTCGGAGACCCAAATTGTTGGTTTTCTCATGTACAGACTCAATTGAATCTTGACCATGTGCAGAGGCGACAATAACTACGCTATTCATACGTACATTAACCCATATTCGACAAATGGATTCTCCCATCATTATCACTTGGGTGGGTCCACTTTCATTTTTAGGATTGTTATGTGTGATTTTTATTTTATATCTCATTTTTTCGATGAAATTTCTGTGTGCAAACAGAATAGCCCCAGATGGGAAGCCACGTTCTGCGGCGTCACATCTGGGGCTATTCTGTTTGCCTATGTCCCATTAATAAATGAGTTAAATAAACAGGCGTAAAGCATTAAGAAGTGTTTTTCTAAAGCTGGTCTTTCCTATTTTCAGCGCACGTTAACAGTATTATTAAGTACATGCAGCCATGGATAAAGATTCGTTCGCCGTTATTGCTATGCAACCATCTGTTTACACCAACGGTGTGATGACGACACAAAACGAAATCAAACAGAGGCAAGGGCCTCATAATGGATATTCGGGAACCACGTCCTCTGACACAACGTGCTGCGCAGGATTCATGTACAATGAAAGCTGTGATTGTTTCCCATGTTGCAACGAAGGAAACCGGTGCTGTGGAATTAAGTGCTGCGCATGCGCCTGCGACGACACAGACGCGCTTGATGGCGGAGGGGGTGGAGATAACAGTGACTGTTGTAGTTGTGATTGTAATTGTTGTGATAGCCTCGGATGTGGGTGTTGCGACTCGTGCGAATTGTGCAGCGGATGTGGGGACTGTTCTTGCTGCGACTGCGGTAGTTGCGATTGTGGAGGGTGCGACTGCGGTAGTTGCGACTGCAGTGGGTCAGATTGTACAATATTATGAAACATGCGTGAAAGAATTCAACCTAAACAAATTGGCTAATTCCTTCCAGAAAAGACGCAAACCGGCTTGCTCAAAATACAGGGAATATTCCAAGAAGAACTTTGGGTTTAGAAATAAGAAATACGTGGGTTGATCGGAGTCCGTATAAAGATGTTGTCATTTCTTTCGCTTTTGGTATTTCGAGATGAAATTTCATCAAATAATGCAGCAATATATATGCAGTTATTCCATTGCAACATGTATAACGCATGCATAATACACACGTGCGTTGCAGCTGTCGTTATGGAAACACCGCATAACGTTACGCGGCGCAACGTAACGTCGAAGTTTTATTCTTATTTCAAAATACTTCTTAGTTCAAAGTATTGTAACACTCGTTTTGATTCCATTTGCCGACATTTTATTTAATAAACTGCAACGTACACGGGTTGTGTTTGTAAAGTTACGAGGATTTTTATCGAATGAATTTGTCTCTAGAGTCTTGCAAATACCGAATCTGTCAAAAAGACAAAACTGTTACATTTTCGGGAAGTCATTTTTTAAAAGTATATATATATACTGCAAGCTCGAAACTTATCTATTCTTGACATTGTCTCTACTAGTTATAGTTTATACCAGTCTTTTTGTCATTTCGTTAAACATCGGCCAGAACACAAAGTATTGAATTAAAAATAACAGAACGAAATCGACGTTCTAGCATATTTTACGCTAACCTGTTTAATTCAATTTCACCGTATTAGTAGATAAAGCACCAGAATGCCGTTTTCGAAAAATGGTCATTTAATGTTAGAAAATTATTTTTCAGTAAAAACTGTCGATCAACTTTCCCAAACACCCCAAATACACTCAACCAAGGGGTACAGGTGCGCCGGGTGAGGTGAAGTGACGTCATTACGCTCACGGTCTCGTGCATGTACGTCTGACGTCGTTGTTTTAAAATGACAATGTCATTTTAATTACAAAAGAATCAATGTTTATTCGTATAAAATTTCATTACAATCGGTTGACACAAACATATTTTACAGCATTTTTATACACTTGGCAAAAATGCCAACGCACTACTTGGTTTGTCTCACATGTGCCCCATACAGTGCTCGAACCCACACCATGCACAGCGGTCAGATGATCGAATGATTAAGCGCGTTAATGACACATCAACGCTCTTAACCACTCGGCCACGAGGACCGTTAAGGAAGGATAACAAAGCAGAACGTAGTTTGTCTCACATGTGCCCCATACGGTGCTCGAACCCACACCATACACAGCGACCAGATGATCGAATAATCAAGCGCGGTAATGAAATATAAGCGCTATTAACAATTCGGCCACGGGGGCCGTTTCACATAAATTCATCAACTAAATAAGGTGTCGGTATCTACCAACTTTCAGGTCATAGGTTACAAAACTTCTTAAACAATCCAATCTTTCTACTTTTACCTATTGAAAACCCTACATGAACATTGATATTGTTGTTAATAGATTTACATAAACTATGATGGACCAGAGTCCCCCGATTTCGTTGAAATCGGTTTACCGGTTCCAGATAAGAAGAATTCTTAAGCCTTTTTTACCATCTATATCATATATGGTATGACGGCCATCTTGGTCACGTGACCTGGACCATTTATATAAACTGTTGTTCCCCCCCCCTTCATATGAAGGTTGGCTTTCATTGGCCGAGAGGTTTTAGAGGAGAAGACGTATGAACATAGTGAACGACGACAGCTTCAACGACGCCAGAGAATGCACAGCAGATCAACATCTTTGTTTTTGCTTCTCATATAATAAAACCCATGTTCTTCTTAAATCCGCAAAGTGTAGCTTCCAGACACCTCTCATGTTAATGTATATGATGCCGGTTCGTTTCGGATCTGATCATGCAGACGCCTCGAAGACCGGTTTTCTCACGTCGAGGTTCATATAAAAGTGGAGTATAAGGTCGCTCGACAGAGGATAATTTCCAGCGATATAGAAACGGAAAGCACCGGAATCATATACGACCGTTTAATAAAGTGTGTCACCATTTATTACCGAGATGACTCCTAGGGAGCATGGGCTGTCCCCTATACTGTACTGTATATCGCTAGACACGAATAGCCCGAGGGCCACAATCAATTATTAGTCTAGGATAACAATGCCGTTGAAAGGTTAATTCGGGTTATGTGTGTGCATAATTGTCCAAGATAAGATCTATTCTCCCTGTTTTTGTGTTTTATGTTGATTGCGAAATCCACATTTTTATAGTAGAATGACACTACATACACCCCGGATGCAGCCAGTTATTGGTCTAGTCGACTTGAACAACAAAAATAATTATCTATGTAACATGAACGCGTTGTAATGCTTTAAGGTCAGTTGTTATGCAGCGTTACGTGCGACGTTGTTTTGCGACGTTGGCGGAACGTGGGTCCACGATCTTATGCCACGCATTTTGGGACAAGAGAAAGCTGTACATTTTACGTCATTGAGTACGCACTTTACATTTTTCTCTATTCCATGTTGCGGCATTTTTGACGAAAATACATAAATGAAAATTTCTGCCGCAAAAGACATTTATTGTAATTCTTGCGTTCGTCGCACATAAAATGCGACGCCCCTTCACGCAACGTCACTACTCTACATAAAAACCAAAACGCAAATAACATGAAAACTAGCACGGTTGCCAATGACTTGTTTTGAGCAACCCCTGACGAAATGTTTCAGACAGATAATAATGATCAGTTTTTTAAACAAATCTCAGGTGGAATTTAGGAGAAAAAAATCTATATATGTGTGAAATCTGACTATTTTTTTCATTATCCCCATTGAGTTTAACGGAGTGTTATTTGGGATGCCTGCATCTTAAAATCGAATAAGGTTGTGTAGCAATATTTTTGCTTATCCCGATAGGGGAGCATTTAATGCATTGATATGCAAAACACGTAACTTTCGGGCGTCGTTCTTCATAACTCCTTGGCCTTAAGGGCAATATATATCTTGACCCTGGCATAGTCTTGCCATACCACTTCGCGCCTTAAAGTGTATACTCGTCACATGCAACCTCTTTTATAAAAGAAATATTAGAGTCAGACACACGTTTGCAATATAACATTAAAATACGGCTGTAATGCAACAGTGACACCCAAATCATGCATGTGACTACAGAGAATCAAATAAAAACATTTGATCCTTTGGAAGCAGTGAGAAGGTGCAAAGGAAGGTAGTATGGGCCATATTGCGCAATTACGGGTACTGAACCCTCATCAGTGACCCTTTTTTTAAACTGGCGACGATAACCAGATAAACGTACTCAGCAATTTCAAAACTTTACACAAGGGAAGTCTAAATCGAGGTCTAAATCAAAGACAAATGCCTTAACCGGGTCAAATAATTAAAATATTGTTTAGAACATGGCTCTAAACGTACACATTTGAAACTCTGAATATTCTAACTGATCTCAAAGGACCGATAGAAGTAAGATAATCTGCTCTGTGGATTATGTACGGGGAGACTTTTTAGAGAGCAGCTGTTTTTATATACATGTAGGCCTCTTCAAATAGTATTTTCAAAGTGTCGAGACGACGCGATCTTAATTTATTGACCACTAACGAAAGTGGCATTCCTACTTAAACTATCCTTAATATGTTTATATCCGGGTTATGTTTATCTTGTTTGTATTTTAAACTGAGCAATAAACTTATTAGTAATAAATATCTATTTATATGCAACTATGAACAAGATATTTCAATATTTCTAGTTTCATTAAATGTGGATAGAATCCCTAAAACAAATATTCACGGTAAGAAAACTGACAGTACGTTAAGTTCGAACCAAGTTCAATTAAGTGTCACTTGGCCGGCTTTAATATGCTATTATATAAGTGTATTTAGCTTTGTTGATTTTTTAACAATTAAAATATGTGGATAGTTTAACGAAATCTAATTCGTGTGTGTAAAGTTTAGTATGGTAAGGTTATGTGTGTTTTTCTTTACTTAAGGTAGTTTCTCTACTTGTGAGAGTTTAAGAATAAATTTCTCAGAAGTCAAGCAGCTGTGAGTACACGATTGTTGTTTTTTTTTCTTGTAACATAGAACGTACATGCCGTCAAATTAAGAATACAACAAAAAGTGGTTGGTAATTTTGTTTGGACATTTTATATATCAATAAAATATGAACTGTTACCAATTCAAAACAAATAGACAAATTCAAAAAGTCATTTATTCTAACTATATACTTTTTAATCTTGGAGAAAACCGGATTCGAATCCGGGCTACATAACAATGGTGTAAATAACTAATCTAGCTATCCACATATTCAATGAACATGACAAAATGCAAATAGGGTCTCATTAAGGCGTAATACGATCATTAAATGAGCCGCCTCGTGGGAAAACCAACAATGTGGTTTCCGAACAGGTCCGACACAAACCAATTTGTACAAGCATAGAAAAGAGCTTGAAATTTCGGATTTAAGTAGAAGAGGAATTGTACTATCCGAGCAGCGAAAACAAAGGCGCTGATCAGCTTCGCAGTTACTGCGAAGCTGATCTGCGCCTTTGTTTTCGCCTATGCAGATTGTTGCTTTTCCCATGTGGCGGCTCAAATATCCATAGTTTGTTTCTAAAGCTGACATTTCCTGTTTTCAGCACTCGTCGACGCGTATTAGCATTAGTTACACACGACCATGGATAAAGATTCGGCCGCCGTAATCGCTATGCAACCTTCTGTCGTCACCAACGGTGTGATGACGACACAAAATGAAATCAAACAGAGACAAGAGCCTCGTACTGGATATTCGGGAACTACGTCGTCTGACACAGTGTGCTGCGCAGGATTCATGTTCAATGACAGCTGTGATTGTTTCCCATGCTGCAACGAAGGAAACCGGTGCTGTGGAATAAAGTGCTGCGCATGCGCCTGTGACGACACAGACGCGCTCGTTGGCGGAGGGGGTGGAGATAATGGAGATTGCTGTAAGTGTGATTGTAATTGTTGTGATAATTTCGGATGTGGATGTTGCGACTCGTGCAACGGATGTGGGGACTGTTCGTGCTGCGACTGCGGGAGTTGCGATTGTGGGAGTTGCGACTGCGGTAGTTGCGATTGTGGTGGATGCGACTGTGGGGGTTTAGACTGTAGCGGTATGGATTGTAGTGGAATAAATTGCACAATCTTATGAAACATACGTGGACAGAATTCAACCTAGACAACTTGGAGACTTCCTCTCAGAAAAGACACAAACTGGCACTCTCAGCGTTAGTGTCTATTCCACGTTCAGGAACAGAGATACAAGACAGAGATACTCGTATTTAACTGTCTAGGCTGCGAAACTTATAAATGACGCCTCCAGTCTGAGTATGCTTGTACGCAGCTGATCTGTAATTAACAAAATTAATACATGGAACTTCGTCTTTAAAATGACATGTGCTAACTTCAAAGCTAGTGTTAAACTATGGGTTTTAAACAGAGAGAGAGAGAGAGAGAGAGAGAGAGAGAGAGAGAGAGAGAGAGAGAGAGAGAGTGAGAGAGAGAGAATTCAGATTCTTCGATAATGTTTAACACCCCAGTCAACATTTGTTTGGTCATGTTGATACTGAGCCATGGCGGCCTCTTTGAGACAACTGTCCCCTGTTCTTCTATCATATTTAAAGTAGATATAGGAGCATAAAAGCTGGCAATGCTTATATAAACTACTTGTATATTCTTTATTCATGCTCTAAAATAGAGGTTTTAAACTATGTAAAGCAACTCTGGAGCCTCCGACATATGCATAGTTTATATGTCTCATTTCATTACGAAAACTTGCCCATGCAATATACAGAGATTTTTTTTGAAGTTGTAAAAAAGGAAAAATTTCAATAGAAAATTTTTGATATTTTTCTTACTTTTGCTCAAAACATATATTGTGGGTACCCACAATCTATGTTTGGAACAAAAATAAGAAAAATAGGTATACCCCTGCATTCCCCAGTTTTGCTACATAAAAGTGGGGTTCAAGGGGGTATTAATTTATATCACGGACATGTTTTCCTGATGTGAACGGAATTGTCGATTTCGGAAGATCATATGTGTACACTTACGTTTTAACTTCCTCATAGCGGATGGTAAATAAATGAGGACGTAAACACTTACCACTTTCAATGAATCCGTTTATGATTAATACTGTACTTTGTAGACGCTGATATACGTTTCTGTTTTTATATGACATTTTAATCATATGGTGCAATAACAATCTTTTTAACATGAGGATCCTTCTTGTTAACCAATTATACACGTTATTTTTAAAAGTTGAGTTGTTATGTTATTTTATGTTACTCCTGTATGTAGCCACTCATTATGAAAACACGCCCATAAGAGAGAGAGAGAGAGAGAGAGAGAGAGAGAGAGAGAGAGAGAGAGAGAGAGGTTTCTTACTGGATTGACAAATTGAAAATATATTTTATTTTTTGCTCAAAACACAGATCCTGGGTACTCGCCAAGGCTGTTCTAACGAGTACCCACAATGTATTTGGATCTAAAATAAGAAAAAATAGGTATACCCCTGTAAACCCGTTTTATATAATAGTTTGAGGTGTATGAGGGCATACATTTTACGGACATGTGTACTACTGTCTGACCTGCCGTATGGACTGACACCTTTAGAAGTTTATGGACTCGAATCCTTACTGGGTGTTACATGACAGTGTATTATCCAGCTACCGGCAAATACCCAGGGAGCCAAGCCCCGTTTTGGGGAGAGGATGTGACTTCACCTGCTATAGTTGGTTTGAATACATTTTTAGTTAGGCTTTGCCATCCTATTGAAGGCCTGGGTGGACTGCTCACGAAATTTTTTTGGCGCGATGGTTAAATTACACATTGTTTCATGCTGTTTAAGCTGCCTACTTATTACAAACGTTTTCAAGATATATGACCATATCTTTTGTGCTTAAGATTACAAACTGCTTAATTTTCTAGTCTAGAGCAATGCTAGGAATCACAGATTAAGAAGTAATCTTATTATATTGTTTAATTCATACTTTTGCAGCTCTTGTTTTAGTATTTATGATGTCGAATTACCCCACCCACTTACATAATAATATGGATCATGAAAGTTAAATAAATGCATATTGATTCGTGAGATGTTGAAGAACAAATGAATATGTGATGTGCGCATAAACATTATACACGTATTTATGTTTATTTCAGTCATTCAGTTTCTTAATAAATCAAGTCCATGGTCAGATTACCGTTTCCTATAAAATGACAGATGTAAGTTTTCATTGTTCCACAGGCCTTTAAGCAAGTGGCTATGAAATACTACAATTCTATTAAGCTAAATATTCATCATTGTCATATCAATCATTTGATACCAATTTCAGCTCTCTAGGGATTTTGGTTGCTGAGATATAAACGTTTCTGTTGGTATACCCCCTCTATATTTCTGTGATTTGTATCTAATATTTTAAGTTATCATCAATATTTAAACAACAAGATAGTTATCATATTCATTTATCTAATCATTGGTTATGGAACATCATAATGAAAATCATTTGATGTCAATTTTAGCTCTCTATGACATTTGGTTGCCGAGTTATCATGTTTTTGTTGGCATACCCCCTCCGCGTTTCTGTGATATTTCTCTAATATTCAAAGTGTTATCAATATTCGAAAAACAAGTAAGTCAGATTGTTTGTGTGTCTTAGCACATGGTTATTGAACATTATCTTAGCAATCATTTGATACCAATTTCAGCCCTCTGGAGCATTTGGTCACTGAGATAGTGGCAGTTTTATTGGTATACCCCCTTCGTTTGTCATTGGTTTTTCTCTTATATCTTATGTTTTCTTAAATATTGGAGCAACAAGAAAGTCAACTTGTTTATGTATCTTATTACATGGTTATAGAAAATTGTCATAGCAATTATTTGATACTAATTTTAGCTCTCTATGGCTTTTGGTTGCTGAGATAAATATGTTTCCATTGGTATACCCCCTCTAATTTTCTGAGATTTTTATCCAATATTTAAAATTTTCATCAATATTACAACAACAAGAAAGTAATATTATATCCGCGTCTTATCACACGATTATAGAACATTATTATAGCAATCATTTGAAACACATTTCAGCTCTCTAAAGCTTTTGTTCACTTAGATATTTTCAATTTTATTGGTATACCCCCTTCATTTACCGATGAGTTTTCTCTTATATCTTAAATTTTCTTAAATATTGGAGTAACAAGAAAGTCAGCTTATTTATATATCTTATAATATGGTTATAGAATATCGTCATAGCAATTATTTGATACCAATTTCAGCTCTTTATGGCTTTTGGTTGCTGAGATATATACGTTTCCATTGGTATACCCCCTCTATTTTTTAGATTTTTATCAAATATTTAAAGTTCTTATCAATATCCCAACAACAATAAAGTAGTATTATTTTTGTGTGTTATTAATGATTATAGCACATTATTGTAGCAATCATTTGAAACCAATTTCAGCTCTCTAGAGCTTTTGGTCACTAAGATATTTTCAATTTTATTGGTATATCCCATAGAATTCCAATGATTTTTCTCTTATACCTTAAGTTTTCCTTAATATTGAAGAAGCAAGGAATTCAGCTTATTTAAATATCTTAATATATGGTTATAAAATATAGTCATAGCAATCTTTTGATACCAATTTGTGCTCTCTATGGCTTTTGGTTGCTGAGATATAAACATTTCTGTAGGTATACCCCCTCCATTTTCTGTGATGTTTCGCTAATATTTTAAGTTTTCATCATTACTCTAACAGCACGAAAGTCTTATTATTTATGTATCATATTTTGTTGTTGTCAAAGCCATTATTTGTTACCAATTTCAGCTCTCTATGGCTTTTGGTTGCTGAGCAATAAATGTTTCTGCAGGTATACCCTTCCATTGTTCTGTGATTTTTCTCTTATACTGAAAGTCCTCATCAATATTTGAACACATAGAACGTCAAATTATGTCTGTATTTTATCACACCATTAAAGAAGATTAGCATAACAATAATTTGATATAAATTTCAGATCTCTAGAATCTTTGGTTGCTGAGATATGAGCAATGTTGTTGGTATACCCCCTTCATTTATCTGTTATTTTTCTACAATAGCTGAAGATCTCTTTAATATTTGAGCATAAAGTTATCCAGCTTTTTATATGTCTTATTACATGGTTATAGAACATTGTCATAGCAATCATTTGATACCATTTAAAGCTCTCTAAATCTTTTGATTGCTGAGATATAATCAATTGTGCTGGTATACTCCATTTTTATGTGAGGTTTCCTAATATAGAAAGTTCTCATTGATATTCAAACACCAGGAAGTCAGTTCGCTTTTTTATATCTTATTACATTGTTAAAGAACATTGTCAAAACAATCATTTGATAACTATTTCTGCCCACTATGTCTATCAGTAGCCAAGATACATGTGGGAATATAGGGGTACCACATTACTTCCTCTGTTTATTATGAGTGTGGGTGAACACTCTGTGATTTTATGTGACACAAATGGGCATTAAAGTGATCCTCTGACCAAACTGGCACCCATGAGCATTTGTTCTAAGGGTGGAAGGTACGTCCTAAAGATAACCCATCCCAAACACTTCAAAACTAATGGTAATAGATTTTCCTATCTTTAATCTTGATTTTCATCATTTTCATTAATATTCATGAAAATGCAAATGAGAATTTTTATTTAGGACCATGGCATCAACAAATTTGTCAAATAGTACTATTGGTACAATAACAATGAGCCACAATGATAGTTTAGGGCTGAAATTAGTTTTTATGGATAATTGATTTTTAATTGTTTCTGTTTATTCATTTTAATAAAAAATCATGAATATGCAAAAAAAGGAATAAATAAGCAATGAAATTTGTTATAAAAATAATGATTACATCAACATTTATTGATAAAATGTACTGATAAAAATATATTGATTCTCATAATTGCACATAAGTTTTTGCATATACATTAAGTGGGTGGGGTAATTCAATGCCTTAAGATGACACAGTTTACTCAAATGACACATTTACAGCTTTATACATGGCTAAGACATACTCATTTGCAATCAGACAAGATAAAATGACATCAGGATAGTATACGATATTGAAGAAACATATAAATATGACTGTTCGTAATATATTTGTATAGTGCATTTCAGCTGTATATAACAAATAGTACGTCTAAATACCGTCTGATTAAAGCATCACGCCAAAAAAAATTCCAGAGCAGTCCACTTAGACCTTCTTTCGGAAGGTCAGAGCTATCCAAAAAACATTCAAAACAACTATAGCAGGAGATGTCACCTCCAACCTTTTTTTGCGAGATTGAAACTTTTGGCTCCTTGGGTAAAAACAAGACAAAAGGCATCCGGTACAACAGAACCAACAGTCTTATCGGTAGACCATGTTTATTACCAGATTTACGTCCCTTGTGACGATACTCTACTAAGGTCCATAATAGAAAGCACAAGTCATATAGTGATTACATAGTTTTATTATTCCCCAAGTTCGAACTTCTGATGTTTATACGAGGGTCATGCAGAAAACATGCAGAAAAGTTATGTTATTCACATCTAGGGCACAAAATTGGTCCAAATCTTCCAGCAACAACCTATCTTCTCACGCTCGTTAGCATATATACTCAATGCTTTCATAGTGTCACACTACCCTTTCATTGTTGGAATTTAGTTAATAATCACTGTCTGTACATGTATGTCTTCTCGAATGTTTCAATCTTCGTTGAGACATGCACCGACCAAAATACCGGTATGTCGATTGCACTTATCGGTGTATGTGGCAGTTGAAAGCCTTTACGTTCCTTCGTGCGTTCGTGGAAAAGTTTTTACAAATCTGTCTTTTCAGGTCAGGAACTGATAGCATGGTTGACTTGCCCATGCAATATACAGAGATTTTCGTTTTAGCTGAAAAAAAAATGACATTTTAATCAGAAAAAACAATTATATTTTTAATATTTTTGCTAAAAACATTGAGTTTGGGTACACGTTAGAACCGCCGCGTCCAGGCGGTTCTAACGAGTATAAGAAAAATGTATGTACCCCTGAATAAGACAGTTCTACTAGATAAAAGTTGGGTTTAAGGGGGTAGGCTTTTCATGATGATGTTTTCCTGATATTTTACATGTCTCTTCTGACAAAAGTTGCCCTTGTCATGGCCCGGCTCTTCATATATTTAAGTGTGTGCTTTAAGAAACCGTGTGCTGCAATTTCGCAATGATTGTAAAGTTGAAATCAATTTGGCTAATTATACAATAGCAAACTAAGAACGCAGTCCACACGCAATAACAGCTGCAAAAAGTTTCTTCAACAACTAAGCCGTAACAGGCGAATACGGTATTCTTTTCTACATGCTAACGTGTATATATCGCACAACTTGAGCGCAATAAGTCATACCATACAGCCCAAGTATAGTAAATACTATATCATTTTTTTCCATATACGTATATTCATTTTTCTGCTAGTCTTTACGTCACTTACATGTATATATAGTTTCCTGAACTGAGATGAATTGCTAAAGCCTGCTCTACATTCAGGTTCTGTTGCCAGACACTCAATTGAGCCGTCTCGTAGGGAAACCAACAATGTGGTTTCCGAACAGGTCCGACACAAACCGGCCTGTACAGCTTCAGAAGCAGGCTAGAAGCTTGAAATGGAGTTTAGTAGAGGAGGAATTGTACTATCCGAGTAGCGAAAACAAAGGCGCTGATCAGCTTCGCGGTGTCCGCGAAGCTGATCTGTGTCTTTGTTTTCGCGTATGCAGATTGATGGTTTTCCCATGAGGCGGCTCAATTATACCTTTCGTGTCCATAGTCATTAACCTGTTAACAGAAATAGTGTTCTAGAAACCATCGGTAACTGACTCTAATAAGCACGACGTGCAAGGTAAGTGAAACCAGAGGACCATTGGTCTAGAGAACGCTCACCTGAAGCCTGATCTTGGAGTATAAAGTCATCGTGAAATGACCTTGACCTTGAATACTCACACACCTTTATTGACTTCATAAGTTGTCTGCATTTGCAAAGTTTCAGGTCTCATGATCAGGCTGCAATAGTTTCCAAACCAAGTGATTTCTGAGAAAACCATAATTTTAATTTTGATATTTAAATGACCTTGGGTCAAGGTCAAGAAATGACCTTGGCCTTTATTAATAACTTACCTTCATTGACTCCATTAGTTGTCTGCATCTAGCAACTTTCAGGTCTCAGGCTGCAACAGTTTCCAAAATATCCATTGTTTTCGCCTTTTTCCATGTAAAAGCCTATGTTTCCAAAATTGACCTTGCCGTAAAATAGCTCAAGGTCATCATATGTTCATCATTTCAACAAAGTATGATGGGCTGGAGTCCCAAATGCTTCATACCAAGTTTTGCTTAAATCGGCCAGCCGGCTCTGGAGAAGAAGATTTTTGAGTGGTTTTTACCATAGTTGGGCATGGTGGCCATCTTGGTCATGTGACCCGAATTTCGCGATCAAACTTTCGATCCCCCTAACCCTGGACGCTCCACATAAAAATTCACATTGATTGGCCAAGCAGTTTCAGAAAAGAAGATCTTTGAAAAGTGTGTATGGACGACAGACTGGCCAAGGTCAAGAGATGACCTTGACCTAAATTTATCACATACCTTCATCTACTCCATTAGTTGTTTGCATCTACCACTTTTCAGGTCTCAGGCTGCAACAGTTTTAAAAAAATCCATAGTTTTCACTTTTCCCATGAAAAAGCCTATGTTTCCAAAATTGAAATTGCCGTAAAATAGGTCAAGGTCATCCTAGGGTCATCATTTGATCAAACTATGATGGGCTGAAGTCCTAAATGCTTCATATCAAGTTTCATGAAAATCGGCTTGCCGGTTCTGGAGGAGAAGATTTTTTTACCATATATGGGCGTGGCACGTGGCGGCCATCTTGGTCATGTGACCTGGATTTTGCGATCAAACTTTCATTATCTCTACCCATGGATGCTCCACATAAAATTTCAGTTTGATTAGCCATGCAGTTTCGGAGAAGAAGATCTTTGAAAAGTGTGTATGGACGACAGACTGGACAAGGTCAAGAGATGACCTTGACCTAAATTAATCACATACCTTCATCTACTCTATAAGTTGTTTTCATCTACCACATTTCAGGCCTCAGGCTCCAATAGTTTTCAAAAAAATCCATAGTTTTCACTTTTTCCCATGTAAAAGCCTATGTTTCCAAAATTGACCTTGCCGTAAAATAGGTCAAGGTCAACCCAGGGTCATCATTTTAGCAAATTATGATAGGGTGGAGTCTCAGATGCTACATACCAAGTTTCGTGGAAATCGGCTCATCGGTTCTGGAGAAGAAGATTTTTGAAGGGTTTTTACCATATATGGGCGTGGCGGCCATCTTGGTCATGTGACCAAAATATTGCGAACAAAATTTCAATGCCACTACACAAGGAGGCTACACATAAAATTTCAACTTGATCGGCCAAGCGGTTTCAGAGAAGAAGATCTTTGAAATTGTGGACAAAGACGACGGACGATGACGGACGGACGCCGGATCATGGGTATACTATAAGCTCACCTGTGAGCCTTCGGCTCAGGTGAGCTAAAAATGCTGAGTGGTGGTCCACTTGCTGCGCGACTAACTCATATAAGCCAAGGGCTCGTTTCATAAGACATATCTTATACTAAGTTTGAGCTTAGTACTAATTTCGGTTAAGATATGTCTCATCCTTAAGATGTCCTAACTTTAGTCCTAACAATAAGACACAACTTATGATCGATCTTATTTAATAGTAAACTAAAAATGGCGGACGTCTTTGTGTGAGGGCAAAGAACAACAAAATATTACCTAGTCTCGACAGAAGACAACATAGCTTACCACTGAGCCACCGAGTCATATTTTTTATTCATTGGTTCAGTATTGATAAACGCCAATAGAATCCATTTTATTTTTACTTAGTTTGTTTGAGTAAATGCTTAACGCCCCAGTCAACAGCTATGTTCATGCAGAGACGTCGCCTCCATTTCATGGGACGTTCATACAAAATTAGGATGTCATGGCATCCAAAACGTGCTTCAAATACACTCAGCCAAACTTATAACGCAACATCGGTTTATCTGTAAGTTATGTTATACAAATAAACTTTATTTCCACTGGATTAGATTGCCGAGCGATGGACACATCTAACAACATCTGGTTGTAACATTCTGTATTATGCGTCTCGAGAAATTAACCATTTTTTCACGATCTAAAAGGAAGCAGTTTGTATTAAAACTATCTTCCAGAATCTCTCAGAAAGCGCATGCCACCAAAATAACCGTTTTGGCCAATCTCATTCGAGCTGAATGTCCATTCTCTGAAAACCAAACACCTGTGTACCCTATTAATTCAAAAGCGATTGCTGACCAGCATATGTATGTTAGACTGTCTTACATTTCATTGAAATGCAAAAACATGCCATAATCGTGATGCGTTGTGTTTGACTCACTTCAGAATATAGTACCAAAGTAAGGCTTATATGTGTATGGATGGTTTGATTTTACCACGGTTTCTAGGCAGGCTCAGGCCTGATCGGTAGCCGTCAGTAGCGTAAAGGCTTTGCTTGGAACGGTACAAGCAGCCCATCTATTATTTCTCAGGGCCCCAATGTGTCCAATTTTTATTTTAACTGCAAACATAGTGAGCTGTATATATAATTGCGAGTATAACTAGACCTAAGTTCAATATGGCAAATTGACTAGATTTCCCCAAATCGGAACAAGGCTTTGATAAACAGATCGGCCGCCCGATGCATCAGGTTTATCGTACAGTGTTTAAGGCAAACACTGGTGTTAAAGAGATTTGGTTTCGTTTTGCAGACGAAATAGTCTAAAGCATTACAATAAAATAGTTGGTAGATTTTAAGTACATGTTTTTATATTGAAACAGAAAGAAAAACAGTAAAGAAAACAGAGAGAAAAATGGATTCGATCTCGGATCGCCTGGTTCATATTATGGTAGAAACTACATACTTAATTACTTGCATAACTCCACTGAGCTATCACCAATTTTAATTAACATACCTGGAACTAACTGTTTGGTGTGTTTAACCTTGAAATGAAATAAATCTTATGAGCAAGTCACAACTTCAAACATAAGATAAGTCTTACCGTTAAGATAGATCATAAGACACTCCTAAGAGTAGTTTTGATCATAAGATAAGATATGTCCTAAGAGAGCTTCGTGAAACCATTTTATGGGACATTATAGCTCCACAGAACCCATCTGGGGCTACTCTGTTTGCACAGAGGAATGTCATCGAAAAATGGAACAGAAATCAAATTCACTCTGGATGCCGTTAAAATGAAAGAGAACTCATCCAACTAATAGTAACTGGCAAATCCATCCGTCAAAATGGTTAAACCTGCGCATAATACTCAGAAATGAGGTTGTCGCAGTAAATTTGGGTCTCTACCATTGGTGGTAGTATCTATAGTTAGATTGAACCTATAGGTTTACGGCGCAATTTCTGATTGTACAATGTGAAGTTGTGAATGTGCAAGTGTCTTGTCGGTAAACCTGTCGTTATGAGCAACGTTGACGCCCGATCAAAGCCGTTGACCTCACACGCAGCCCACCTATTTCGCATGATTGGCCCTAATTGCAAAGACCAAAAAATCCCTCCCTGCTACCCTTATAAAATGGTATCAACGATAAAAGCACTTATTGTAATGTAGATTTATGATAAACTATCTGTTTATTCTGTCTGCCTCTCTATTGTGCTCGTTAACTTTGTTTTTGGTTGATTCTAGCCGTATGGCTACCTTGATGGGGAAGAGCTTGTCATTTTGCTCATTTTGCTCTTCGAGTGTGTTGTCGGAAAAATGATTTGTGAGGCATTTTCTTTTCAGCCTGGTGTCTATGTTGGTATTTTACATTTAATTGAATCTATGATACGAGGTCCTCATTTATCAAAGTAACTTAAAACATTTTTGTATTTTATTATCCTAAATCCAGGTTCACCAAAAGGACCAAAACATGTTTCCTTCTGGAAGCTGATATATGGCGAAAACAAATTCATTTAGTACTCAGCGAGCTTTTCAGCTATAAAACTTAGTATTTTTGTTTTCAAAACATAAATTATGGATACAAAACATAAATTATGGATACCCGTCGAGTATCTACAATCTATGTTTTCGATCAAAAATGAGAAACAGAGACATACAACTGTACATCCCCAGGATTACAAAATATGAAAGTGGTGTGCAAGGTGGTATTTATTCCACGGACATATTTGCCTGATGAATGCAGCGTGTACTTTTAATCAGTGGCGTGCTCAATGAAACACAATTTCTCTAACAGCTAAAATTTGCTTTAAGAAATAAATTTCAATTTACGTGTGCGGAACATCAGTTATAACATATTTATGCTGATTGTGCGGTGCACTTGTCATGTAATCAGATTGCTCTAGGGAAAGATGCATCTTTTATGAGCTGCGTCGGGGGAATATCTGTCTGATGGATCTTCGACAAGACTAGGAAGAAATCGGGCACATCAGGAAAACATATATATATGAGCCGCCTCGTGGGAAAACCAACAATGTGGTTTCCGAACAGGTCCGACACAAACCGACCTGTACAAGCACAGAAAAGAGCTAGAAGCTTGAAATTTCGGATTTAAGTAGAAGAAGAATTGTACTATCCGAGTAGCGAAAACAAAGGCGCTGATCAGCTTCGCGGTTACCGCGAAGCTGATCTGTGTCTTTGTTTTCGTCTATGCAGATTGTTGGTTTTCTCATGAGGCGGCTCATATATACACATATATACACATATTTGTCATATCGTTGAAATCTGTCCAAGGGTTCCGGGGAAGAAGATTTGTGAAGAGTCTTTACCAAGTATGGGCATGGTGGCCATCTTGGTTATGTGACCTGGCTTACTTATATACACATTGGTTCCCCTATCCTATAGATGTTTCCTTGGCTATGATTGGCCTTGCGGTTTCAGAGAAGTAGATCTTTGAATATGTGAACGTGCGGACGCAGTGACGGCTCAGGTGAGCTAAACTGCGATCTTACCAATAAGTTTATGATTATAGCCATGTATATAGTAGCACTGACCAGACAACCAGGTATATGCACAACTGATCGGTGCTTTTGACCGTTAAACGCTCGTATGCCGTCATTTGCTTTGTTGCTTTACATCCAAATCAATGGGAATGGCCATGTTCGCACGTCGCCTTCATTTTATTAGGCTTCTACGCAATATTTGGATGTCGACTTCTGTCAAAGTTGTGCTTGTTATGGCACGGCTCTTAATATTGAACATTATGCTGTAAGAAACTGTATGCTGCAATTTCGCAATTATTGTAAAGTTGAAATCAATTTGGCTGATTATGCAATAACAAAACAACAGCCATAAACAATTAAGTACGCAGTCAACACGCAAGCATAAAATTGTCTTGCACAACAAAACTGTATCAGGCGAATACAATGCTCCTTACTGTAATCCATACAATTCATAACAGTACGAATGAACTTGAAGGCAGTTAGTCTTGCCATCTCATGATCAGTCGCTGTCAAGATATAATAAATGCTTTATTTGCATATATACACAATATATTTATTCATTTTGTTTGCTAGTCTCTAAATTCTCACTAGAACTACGATAAATAGCTCGAGTAAACTCTGCAGACGGGTTCGTTTGCCAGACACTCAATTATACATTTCGTGTCCATATTCATTAACCTGTTAACAGTAATAGTGTTCTATAAACCGTTGGTTTCCATCCAAATCAACAGCTGTGGTCATATTTGCACGTCGCCTTCATTTTATAAGGCTTCTACGCAATATTGGGATGTCTTGACTTCTGTGAAAGTTGTGCTTGTTATGGTCCGGCTCTTAATATTGAACATTTTGCTTTAAGAATCTGTATGCTGCAATTTCGCAATTATTGTAAAGTTGAAATCAATTTGGCTAATTATGCAATAACAAAACAACAGCCATAAACAATTAAGTACGCAGCAATCACGCAAGCATAAAATTGTCTTACACAACAAAGCTGTATCAGGCGAATACAATGTGCTTTACTGTAATCCATACAATTCATAACAGTACGAATGAACTTGAAGGCAGTTAGTCTTGCCATCTCATGATCAGTCGCTGTCAAGATATAATAAATGCTTTATTTGCATATATACACAATATATTTATTCATTTTGTCTGCTAGTCTCTAAATTCTCACTAGAACTACGATAAATAGCTCGAGTAAACTCTGCAGACGGGTTCGTTTGCCAGACACTCAATTATACATTTCGTGTCCATATGCATTAACCTGTTAACAGTAATAGTGTTCTATAAACCGTTGGTTTCCATCCAAATCAACAGCTGTGGTCATATTTGCACGTCGCCTTCATTTTATAAGGCTTCTACGCAATATTGGGATGTCTTGACTTCTGTGAAAGTTGTGCTTGTTATGGTCCGGCTCTTAATATTGAACATTTTGCTTTAAGAATCTGTATGCTGCAATTTCGCAATTATTGTAAAGTTGAAATCAATTTGGCTAATTATGCAATAACAAAACAACAGCCATAAACAATTAAGTACGCAGTCAACACGCAAGCATAAAATTGTCTTACACAACAAAGCTGTATCAGGCGAATACAATGTTCTTTACTGTAATCCATACAATTCACAACAGTAAGAATGACCTTGAAGGCAGTTAGTCATGCCATCTTATGACTCGCTGCCAAGGTATAATAAATGTTTTATTTCCATATATACACAGCGAATTTATTCTTTTTGTCTGCTAGTCTCTACATTCTCACAAGCACTGCGATAAATAGCTCGAGTAATCTCTGCAGACGGGTTCGTTTGCCAGACACTCAATTATACATTTCGTGTCCATATTCATTAACCTGTTAACAGTAATAGTGTTCTAGAAACCGTCGGTAATTGACTCTAATAAGGACGTCGTCCCAGTTCAGAGGTAGAATGCTGGGTGAATGCAGAGGGGTGTTCCGCTTACTACGTAATTAGAAGGTCAACCTGCTATATAGCGCAAACGGCAATACATCCAATTGGACAACCTGAATAAGAATGCGCCGATATAGGCAACTGGTGACGTTCATTTTAGGTGAAAAATATAGCATTTTGCTTGAAGCTGGAATGACCAAAAATATTTTTAGTCAAAATGTGTACTCATGGTTGCATAACATCGTGTATACGGCTCGTACCGCCGTCGTAAAATAAAGAAATCGACTATATATTCGACGATATACCATCTCAAATGAAATGTCCGGGATGCGGCTATTTATTTATGTTTGATTTGTAGCTTTACAGTCAACCATTATGGTAATTTCGGCACGTTGCCTCCATTTTACGTAATGAAACTTTTCCCAACTTTGGGGATAACATGACTCTCTCATTCAATACAATGCGATTTTTACAGTTGTAAACTTGAAATGTAAAGTGATGTTTTTAACACGTAGGTTATGTGTATCCGTCGGGTACAATCTATGTTCTCGAGCAAAAAATGAGAAACATAGACATACAACTGCACACCCAAGGACTTCAATATAAAAGTGGTGTACAAGGTGGCATTCATTCCACGGACATGCTTACCTAATGGATGCGGCGTCTACTTTAAACCAGTTGCGTGCTCAATGTAACAAACAATTTCTTAGACGGCTAAATTCTCCTTTAAGAAATAAATTTCAATTTACGCCTGATGAAAATCAGTTAAAACATATTTATGCTGATTGTGCGGTGCACTTGACATGTTATCAGATTGTTCTAGGGAAAGTTGCATCTTGTCAGATGAGCTGTGTCATGGAAATATGTCTTCAAGATCTTCGACAAAACTCGGAAGAAATCGGGCAGCTTAACGAGAGATTCAACCAGAGATGATGGAGACATCAGGAAAACGTCTCCGTGAAATGTATACCCCCCTTAAACCCCACTTTTATATAGAAAAACTGGGGTATGCAGGGATATACCTATTTTTCTTATTTTTGCTCCAAAACATAGATTGTGGGTACTCGTTAGAACCGCCTCGGCGAGGCGGTTCTAACGTGTACCCACGATCTATTTTTTGAGCAAAAAAAAATATTAACATTTTTCCACTGAAAATTTTCAATTTTCAAAGCTCAAAAAATATCTGTTTATTACATGGGCATGTTTTCGTAATGGTTAATATTATTGTGATGATGATGGAAAAAATAAAGATTGTTTCATATTTACAGTTCACAAATAATAAGCACAACACTTTGAAAATTCATCTATAGAATTTTAGATATCATAAATTGCGTCATTTTAATTTAAATATGCCAAGTTCACATATAAACTTAGAGAAACACTTGAATTATATGATTTAAATCAAATTTATAGATTTATTAACTCATATTAGCCTGGCGTCAGGGAAACAGTATAGCCCATTTGCTGCGTCCCATTTGGGGCTCTTCTGTTTGCATAGAAGAATTTCATCGAAAAATGAACTAAAAAAAATCATCCTGCTCATTAATGTTAAAATGCCAACATTTATTAGCAGCATAAATAACAGGCTTTGGTGATCTAGACCTGAAATTTCAAGTTTTGTTTGGAATATTTCAGAACTTATGAGTAGTTTAGATTTAATGGTCAGCTGAGTTTAGCATGAAACCATTTTATAACATCGTGACTTCAGACAAATCAAAGTTACATTTAAGATATACCCCTGCAAACCCCAGTTGTTGTTTTTTTTCTATTTTAAAGTGGGGATTTAATAGGTATACATTTCACGGACATGTTTTCTGACTAAGTCACGTTTATTTGCAACGTCCTGTTCCTATTTTACATACGTGCTGACAAGCTGCCGCATTAAGCTTGCACTCTCTATCTTTGTCTTTAAATTGTGCGCTTCGTCGGATGATGGTTAGAAGAAACAATTTGTCTGTTAACAGGTTAATGAATATGGACACGAAATTTGTGATTGGCATCAGGAAAACACATCAGTGAAATAAATACCCAGTATACCCAACTTTCTTATAGTATGAAGGGTGTTCTAAAAGTTCACGGAAAAGTGCCATCATGTCCCCTTATTTTGTAAATTAGCTAATTTAAATTCGTATAGTTATATAGACAAACATAATATTTGTACATATACAGCAAGTTTTACTGCTCGGGCATGAATACAATGTTAACTGTAGTTGCTATGGAAACCATACATCACGATTACCGGCCCATTTTTGTTCATTTTTACAAAAAAAGTCGATGTTAAATGATGACATTGCATTTGATAGTTTACCGTGCTATTTTTATCATATGAGTAAAGTTTAATATGTTTGCGGTAAGAACATGACGTCATATAATTGTGTGACGTCATTTAGGCGTAAAGCGGTCATATTGTTTAGTGAGTATGCCTAAATGTGCGGGAAACAAAGGTCTTTATTTCTTATTCATTCTTTCGTTCATTCCCTCAATTCATGTATTTTAGACACTGGCTGTTTTGAATAATACTTTATAAATACATTTATTATGCTTACATGGAATATTTATTTGAATAATTATATGTATGTTATTTAAATTCATTTATTAATTACTTTATTTATGTACTTGTCAATTGAAACAATGTAAGTAACAAAGAAAACCAAGAAATAATAAATTATTCAAACAATTATGTTTGTCTATAATAAATTTATTCATGACATAAAAATTATGTTTGTATATTGTAACCAATTTTGAAGTGTGCCTCCTGTTACATAATAAGAGAAAACACGTTAAACTTTCTGCGTCTTCAAAATGTGATTGACATGGAATGTTTATGCGACAACATAAGTTATCTAATTATTGTGATCACCAAACGATTGCATAAAATGCTACTGACATTTTAATGAGGATGAACCTCGCAGTTGTCACGTATTAGACCGAGATTTACAAATTTGAACATCGCGGCTAAAATCATATTTATGGCGCATTTTGTATGTCTTGACATCCCCAACGTTGTTTAGAGGTCCACAAAAACGAAGGCAACGTCGTGACCATACCTGTTTACAGCGACTTAGAGAAATAAATCAAACAAACAATACATTTTCAAATGTTTATTAATGTTTACAACTGTGTACATCTAAAATGCTTAGCATCTGAACATGTAGCACAAATCTTCAGCAAGTTTGCACTTTGTTCTGTGCTTCTGTTGTTTTATCATGTGTGTGTCAGAAACGTCAGGGGAACTCGTTTATAGGCATTACGAGATTGTTTCACCTGTAAAAATTGAAAAAAAAAAAAAAATCAGCAGAAAATGTTTGAATTTTTTCTTATTTTTGTTTAAAATATAGATTGTGGGTACACGTGAGAACCGCCTCGCGGAGGCGGTTCTAACGAGTGCCCACAATCTATGTTTTGGAGCAAAAATAAGAAAAATAGGTATACCCTGAATACCCTAGTTTTACTACATAAAAGTGGGGTTTAAGGGGTTATTCATTGCACGGACATGTTTTCCTGATGGGGAAGTACCTGAGGAGAACCACCAACAATGGATGAGAGACCACTACCCTGCTACATGTATTGGCCCAGATTTGAACCCGGCCCGCAGAGTTGGCGAGCGAGTGCGTTATTCACATCGTTATCCAGGCCCTACCGGAATGTTGATGAACAACTAATCGCTGTTTGTGGCAGTTACATGTAAAAGCTCGTGTGCCTTCGTGAGTTTGCGGAAAACTTTTAACAAGGTACAAGTAGGAAACGATCAGGAAAAGGCACAATCAGAAAAAAGATTCCCACTCCAAAACCGAGGTGGGAAAAACCAAACTAACAATAAGGTACAATAAGGTACAATCCTGTCATTTCAAGAGTAGGTGCTGATAGAGGGTTCTTGTTACATGACTTTCCTTACAAAAGTTGTGCTTGTCATGGGAAGGCTCTTGTTATATTAGTGCTGTGCTGTAAGAAGCCTTTAGCAATTTTGCAGTAACTGTAAATCAATTTGGCTAATTATGCAATAGCAGAACAATCATAAACAACTAAGCATGCAGTCGACACGCAAGCAAATCTGCATCTCTGCAGACTTGTTCGTTTACCAGACACTCAATTATACCTTTCGTGTCCATATTCATTAACCTGTTAACAGAAATAGTGTTCCTAGAAAGCAGAAAGCAGCGGAGCCTGACTCTAATAAGGACGTCGTCCCAGTTTAGAGAAACAATGCAAAGGGTTGTTCCGCTAGCGTCGCGATTAGCAGGTAAACCTGTTTTAACTTGTGAATTAAGCGCACATAGCGGCAATATATCTATTTTGGCAATCTGAATAAGAATGCGCCGGTATAAGTAACTGGTGACGTTCATTTTAGGTGATAAATATAGCATTTTGCTTGAAGCTGTGATGGCCAAAAATATTTTTGGTCAAAATATGTACTTATGGTCGCCGTAAAATAAACGTTTCGACTGTATATTCGACGATATACCAGCTCAAATGAAATTTCGAATGCGGCAATTCGTTTATTCCGTTTGTTTGATTTGTTTTCACGCACCAGTCACAATTGTGGCCATTGCCGCCATTCAATAGGACTTCTCAATTATGGGAATGTCGTGACACTCTCATTCAATACACTGCGAATTTTTCAGCTTCAAAACCTGAGATGTTGTTATTTTCTTCAAAGGCCCAAGTCAGCCGCCGGGTGGCAGGAGATTAATACCTTTAATTAGTCAGGTAATACAGGTAGAGATAAGCTTCTGTGTAGAATCTGTTATATTTATTGTCTTATACACTACAGCTCGCGGACATCAACATGAGAGTGACGAAAGAAATTTACCGTTAGGAATCTGAATGGTGTGTCTGTTCCTATTGGTCAAATGTATTTATTTCATTCATATTCCTGACGGTAAATTTGTGACGTCACTCTCATGTTGATGTCCGCGATCTGTACATGCTTGAATCAAGTGCAATAAAATAAATCGCAGGTATTATTTTGGCATAGGTTTTTATGGTTATCTATTTTACAATCTAGCATATATCAATTATTCCACAGGCAGCAGTCACAGCCAATCAAATTGATTATTTGATTTTTAGGAGCTGCTGGAGATGTTAACCCAGAAAAATACTGACATAAGCTACCTAAATTTGCCTTTTACAGTCCACCTGTGCCTTTAAACACGTCGAGTACCTAACCTCAATGTTTTAGAACAAAAAAATAAAATGAACCTGTGCATGAGAAAAACAACAATTTGCATAGGCGAAAACAAATCCGCAGATCAGCTGTGCAGTAACTACACAGCTGATCAGCGCCTTTGTTTTCGCTACACGGATGGTACAATCCTTCTTCTTCTTAAATCCGAAATTTCAAGCTCCTAGCCTGTTTCTGTGACTGTACAGCCTGGTTTGTGTCAGACCTGGTCGGAACCCCAAATTGTTGGTTTTCTCACGCACAGGCTCAAATAAAATATGCATGCCTTCGTACATCCCAGTTCTGCAATGTATAAGTGGCTTTTACATTACGAAAACTTGCCCATGCAATATACAGAGAATTTTTGAGCTTTAAAAATTGAAAATTTTTAGCTGAAAACTTTTGATATTTTTCTTATTTTTGCTCAAAACATAGATTGTGGGTACACGTTAGAACCGCCTCGGCGAGGCGGTTCTAACGAGTACCCACAATCTATGTTTTGGAGCAAAAATAAGAGAAATAGGTATTCCCCTGCATACCCCAGTTTTGCTATATAAAAGTGGGGTTCAAGGGGGTATACATTACACGGACATGTTTTCGTGATGAAGGTGGGTTCATTCCACGGACGTGCTTGCCTGATGAATATCGTGTACTTTAAATCGGTGGCGTGCTCAGTGTTAACAAACAATTTCTGTGGCAGCTACACTTTGCTTTAAGAAATAAATTTCAATTTACGTCTGATGAAAATCAATTACAGCATATTTATGCTGATTGTGCGGTGCACTTGACAGGTAATCAGATTGTACTAGGGAAAGTTGCATCTTTATGAGTTGCGCCATAAGAATATCTTTTTTCGGACTTGTTCAACCAGAGATGATGGTTAGATAGAAGCAAAATAATTGTTTCTGAAGAGCAGTAAAAAAAAGATACGTACACGCGTGTCTGGTTTGAGTTTGCATTATGTGAATTGCAGTGACTTATTAGGTGTCCGTGCTATACGACTTAATTGCAATCAAAACATGCAAAACAATTGAGTTTTGATTTCTAGTATCGAACATAGCACGCTCATTCGTTCACTTAATTTTTCGTCTCATTTGGGGTTTGTATCCCAAAGTCTCAATCAGTCAAGTACATTGCTTAGAGACTATTGCTCGGAATACCGACCTTTGTTTACTGTTCAACTTCTAGCTAATTGTTTCTTCTTATTTTTATAATAAATTCTAGAAATCTTTCCATGCAATCGCCCAGTTTGTATAGAAGCCGTCCCTTCCGCTACGTTCTACGATCAGGAAAACATGTCCATGAAAAGTATACCCCCTTAAACCCCACGTTTATATAGTAAAACTGGGGTTGGCAGGGTCAACCTATTGTTCTTATTTTTGCTCCAAAACATAGATTATGGGTACTCGATAGAACCGCCTCACTGAGGCGGTTCTATCGAGTACCCATAATCTATGTTTTGGAGCAAAAATAAGAAAAAATATTAAAATTTTTCTATTGAAAATTTTTCATTTTTCACAAATTTAAAAAATCTCTGTTCATTGCATGGGTATGTTTTCGTAATGCGCTATGTCTACCATATTTATATCTTCGGGAGGCTTGCCGATGGTCAGTGCGGCTAAGTAAGCTGCTGGTGGCCATTCAAACATGACACGTTTTACTCAAACAAACTAACCGACTATGATATATAAAATGTAAACACGGTAAAAGGGGCAAATATTTGTTTTACCCATTTTTCCAGAGGCATGTGAAGCACGTGGTCATATACTGATTACCGTCATAGAGTCGCATTATTGAGAATATAGTTATTTTAGCGGTCCGATCAACAAATGCATATCTGTGTCAGAGGTTAAGCGGCACGGTCAAAGTAATTTACCTATACTTACTTAGGTATTATACTGACAAGTTGACCTAGAAGACTGGGACAAATGATCGCCGACCCTTGAAATGACAAAAAAGCTGAATATTCACTGCAACGGATACCCTTGTTTACTATGAAATTCAACACCGAGCAAGTACACTGAAACAAAGTTATAAGAGGCCACCTCATATTTTGTCTTCTAGTTCAGAAAGTAAAATACGATCAATTAAAATTCATGATCATATGAATAAACCAATGTCTAACAGTGGCTCTGTGAGTTTCTGCATTCCAAAATGCGTGATACTTCTCACACAGACGAAGCATGTGTAAAGGTACCCTATTTCAAAAAGTCACACTTTATTAACATCAAATTAAATGTCATATTATGACGTTGTGTTTTTACATTTTAATTTATTTGAAAGTGCTACTGACTGCCATGATGCAAGATAAAATTAAGTCAAAAGTGTTGCTGCAATAAGAATCTTCGTTTCTGTTTTGCACATGCAAGAAGACAACAACCTCAATAACAGGAATTCAGCTTTTGTATGCAATTTGCATACCAACTTTGTTCTTCTCCAGTTGCGTTATTATCAGCAGCACGGCATTGAAATTTTCAGCGATTATTTAGGTCAAATACTAGACTCTGATATACTTTGAAAATTAAAAAAATCGTCCACAAATTTTGTTATTTTGTTCGTTAAAAATTGGCATTGAAACCGGAAGTGTGCGGCAGCCTTGACATGTTGGTCCTCGAAAATGGTCAAAAACAGTTCAGTCGAATTATATCTCTCATTTCCAGGCCTCATCAAGTGAATTTAACAGGGGTCAACATGTTTAAGAGGCACATTTATGAATTTTTTAAAAAATCTCAAAATTGGCGTTTTTTAAAAATGCATAAAAATTCTACCAGTAGAGAAAATTCGAATGTTTGATGTTTTTCCAAGCCGTAACGACCCCTTTGATGACACCCGTTCCTAATTTCAATAAATGGTGTGCTGTATCCAATTTTTTATTTAAAAACATTGATTTTTGCATTTTTACTCCAAAAACGCCTCTAGTAAAAGAAAATTATTTCTTAACACTTTGGAACTTTACTTACTTGAAAGACACGTCTTTTGGCAAAAAATTGTGCAATTTTGAACTTGGCTTAGAAACAAAAAATGAGTTTGAAAAGTGGCCTCTTTATAACTTTGTTTCAGTGTATATTAACTGGGACAAGACTCGGCCCGGTAACACTGCGCTTAAGATCGCTATATGATTGTCCAAGTATTAATTTGGTGGTCACTTCATTGACCCACATATTAAGGAGACAGAAACACGTTGGATACCATTTTACAGTTCTTGCATACACAGTCTTATCAAAAACTTATAATTATTACAAAATCGTGCGAGTGCTTTCGAGTCAGTAGGACCGACACTTAACATAAGTCAAGACACCTTAATGCTTAAAAAAAAAAAAAAAAAAAAAAAAAAAAAAAAAAAAAAAAAAAGTTTGACACATTCTGCTACACATGAATGACGAAAACTGGTTACTTAAAACATACCAGCCAACCTAACATCAATGTAAATCGTCAAGAGAAAGAATCAGCTATACACCTCTCAAACTTTGCATGTTTAAATTACACACACATTTAAATCAACGATCACAGCCTTTCAAGAGTTTTCATAATGAGCTGGGAATTGGGTAAAGAAGATTTTGTTTTAAGTTTCAATTAAATATCCATTCTGCTTGAAAATTATTCGGCCCCATGTTTCTGAATCCGAGACTCTAGCACTTTCGCACTTTACTGCATAACTCATGTATCGCCTTTTAAAACTGGCACATAAATATAAACAGTCATACAATTCATAAACGTTTACAATTATTGTACATTGTTGAAAAACTATTACTCAGCTCGCTCGCTATGGTACAGATTTAGCAAAGAAGCAGACCTAAAAATCCGAGAAACATGTCCGACACAGTCTTTTGTAAATTTTTTGCCTACTAAATTGGTCATGAAAGAGATTTCGTCTCAGTCTGTTGACTTAAGAAAATTCTTTCTCTGTTTTTAATGCAAAAATATGTGTAATCTTTTTTCTGAATCGACAAACATTGCCTGTAATGGTCTTGAACATCTTAAACCGAAATTAAATATTTGTCGCAAACATACATCATAAATCCCAAATATGTAAGGGATACGAATGGTTTATGTCCTTAACTCGAATCTGCAATGATAGTCACCAATTTCAGGACTGATCCTTATCTTGTTCAATCTTGGATCAATCTCTGGCATAGATCCTGTCACAGTCGGGTAAATATTGAAGCACTGAAGAATGCATGCAACAAACATGAACAAGCGGTTCATTCCGAGCACTTGTCCCGGACAGGTTCTTGGACCGATACCAAATGGCATCAATGCTTGCATAAGGGGATGGTCTTGTGGTAAAAGTTTGCCGTTAGAGTCAAGTAGTCGTGCAGGCCTGAAATTCCAAGGATCTCTCCATATCTTCTCATCATGATGGACAAACCAGAAGTTCACCAATACCGTTGTGTGTTTCGGGATGCTGTAACCTTCAAATATAATGTCCTCCGTGGTTCTATAAGGAACACCAAGCGGTGCCTGTGTCGTGAAACGCTGAGATTCTAATATGAAGGCCGTAAGAAAGGGCATCCTGGCTTTATCGTTGATGGATGGCTCACGTGATCGACCAATAACCGTATCAATTTCAGTCTGAATCGCCTTTGCATGGTCTGGGTAAGACAGTAGTAAGGCAAAAATATGCTTCAAAGCTGTAACGGTGGTGTCAACCCCTCCAAAGTAGATGTCCACACCAAGGCCTCTTAAATCATCAACAATATGGTAGCCGGCTTTGTTATTTTCACGTTCTTTCCGCTGTATTATTTCCCGAAGCAAGCCAGGTTTTTCAGCACTTTCTTCAGCCATGTTCGTATTGAACAATCGTTTTAGAAGTTTATCCCTTGTCTCAACTGCTGATCGGAAAATCTGCCCTGGTTTTCCAGGCAAATATCTAATGAACGGAAATGCTTGAAGTAACATACCCAATCCGGCGTTAAAAGTATGCTCACTTGCGTCTATAAAGTCCCAGATTGCCTTTGAATCAGCGTCATTTGCTACTTTACCTGTGACAAGCGAAGCAATCCATTTTCCTGTGCCTCTTCTCAAACAACGGACAATATCGACATCGGAGCCATTTGAGGCTTTGAGCTCTTCAATAAGTTCATGCATCTCATCGTGTGACCGATCTTTTTCTCTAATAAGCCCTTGTATACAGTTGGTTAATATTTTTCGTAAAGTCCAGGTTCTTTTACACGCTTTACCGAATAAAACGTCATGATTGTCAAACCAAATATATTTTCCAGTGAAGTTGTCAGCTCTGTCACAAAATACTTTTGAAAACTCTTCGTTCAGAAAAGCCTTGCGGGTAGTTCTAACATCGTTGAGCACAACAAGATTCCGGCCCAATATGTTGATTTGAAATATTTTCCCATATCGTTCAGCAAGTGGATATAGAGACAAATCTAGTCTGTCAAACCTTAAACCGAGAACATTTCCAAGAATAGGAAAACCCCGAGGTCCCGGCGGCTGACGGTATGTCTTGAACTTCCTTTTGTTTTGTTTTACCAACAGAAGTAAAATACAAATTGGAAGTAAAATGTACAGAAACACTGGCACAATTAACTCCATTGCTAATATTCCATCTAAGGGTCTATACTTTTCTACAGTTCACCCAATATAAAGTTCGTCGACCCGTTTAACTCATTTAAGCTTGGCTACTTTTTATGGGACATAGGCAAACGGCATAGCCCCAGATGTTACGCCACAGAATCGTCCCATCTGGGGCTATTCTGTTTGCTTAGAGGAATTTCATCGAAAAATGAAACAAAATTTTAAAATCACACCTGAAGCCTCGGAAAATTAAAGTAGAGTCTCCCAAATGATAACGCTGGGTGAATCCAATCGTCATTAATGGGTTAAAGAGGTTAACATCAGGAAAACATGCCCGTGCAATAAATACCCCCTTAAACCCCATTTTTATATAGTAAAAGTGGGGTATGCAGGGGTTTACCTGTTTTTCTTATTTTTGATCCAAAACATAGATTGTGGGTACTCGTTAGAACCGCCTCGGCGAGGCGGTTCTTACGTGTACCCACAATCTATGTTTTGAGCAAAAATAAGAAAAATAACAAATATTTTCTACTGAAAATTTTCATTTTTTACAACTTTAAAAATCTCTGTAGATTTACATGGGCAAGTTTTCGTAATGATATCAATAGGGTAAATATACCCCGACTATCGTTATTCAAAATTGCGTAGCATGTTAACCACTGAAAAACATTTTTGACACTACTAAACTAATGAACCCAATTCTAACATATTACTGAAACATCGGCTATAGACTATACAATGCACAGTGTTCACTAAACTTGAATATTATACATCTTTAAATTAAATTCCCTGAATCAATGTTTATTCGGGTGTTAATTTTAGCAATAGTAGATGTACATGATGCATTCTTTTTCATGTTTCTGTTTTTTATGTGTGATTCTATTTTGATTTTTGGGTGGTTTTATTAAATTGAGTCAAAGACATGAAATATTCGAGAAAAGGCTGATTATATTTTCCTTTTGGTCTTTTGAGATCAGTGAGGGTATTCTGAGAAATCAGAAAATTATTATCGGCTTAGATTCATTTTCTAACCAACGTTTAATATTTTTGGTCCCTTTTTATTATAATAGTCTTTGTATCGACTATCCTGTTAAAAGTTGCAAAACTACAGTAATTTTCTTTGGCACCATGTTGCCAAATCAATATAATAGGGTCACTGAAGAGGCTTAAGTAGCCGAAACCGCGGTGGTATGGCCCATCCCCTTTCTCATTAATATGCTCACTGCTCTTAAAGGATCTCAGTTTTATTTTTATTAACTATTCAACTATTGGAAGTTTAAATATGCCGCTGGTCTCTTAAAGAGCAGTCACACAGTAGCGTATTAGCGACACGCGCGCCGGGTGCAAAATACCACATACGCCAGACGCACGTCAGAAGACACGTTCAAAGCGCGTTACGAGCACGATGGGTACGCTTGGTGTACGTCCGGTGCGCGTCGCTGTACGTCTCGAAAATTCGTCGCGCATTTCGTGCACGTTTGGGATCAAAAAATTTTTAAACATGCTTAAAAATTTTCTAGAAGCTCGGCGTGTCCCAGGCGTGTGACTTATACGTTTCGAATAAGTTCCACACGCGCTACAAGCGCATTGAATACGCTTCGAACGCGTTTGGCACACGTTTTAGGCACGTCAGTGTACGCTACATGCGCGTTCCGATTTTATGAGATATTGCTTCAGTAGCATGCCCCGAGCGTGTGTGAGACGCGCGTTGAACGTTTGCTACGCGTCTGTAGCGCGTGCTTTGCGTGTCTGGGACGTAACACAAACGTACTCTAAAACTTTGAGATGTTTTATACCTCCGGCACACGCCTCAGTCGCGCGCTAATGTGTGACTGCTAAAGCGAGTTAAAGGTACAAATTAATTTTTATACGTCCAAAATCATCAGCGTGTTGAGATTTTTCGTACGCCCGGTGCGCGTTTGGGTTATACGCTAAGGTCTGACTGCTGTTTTACATGTATAGCTCACTACGATATATTTTCGAAAAGTCTTGCAAAGTTGTATATTATTAATATTACGCAAAAATATAAGAACATTTTGAATCTACAAATATGGATTTGACAAATTTATCAAATCTAATTTTTCTGGTAAAGAAATCGTTAAATTTTTGTATATTTGTGGTCCAGAATAGTCGGTTGTAGTGAAATGAAATAATTTGTGAAAACATGTTTGGTGTATTTGGGTTCAGGACAGGCATAATTTAAAAGAAATAAAAAATGGACTTCCTTGATTTTAGATATATATGTTGATTAGAGTCTTATTATTCAGATGTTTCTGGTTTGAAAAAAAAAAAAAACAACAACAAACAAATGTTTCATATTTTGGAAGCAAACTGGAGGTGTTAGAAAAATTAATTACTTTTTCATGATAGAGACTCTCAGGGGCGTACTTTAAAAAATCTGGATACATGGGCGAGGCTGAATTTTGGGGGGGTCAAAAATTGAATTTTCGTAGTTTCTGAGGTTTTCAGAAAATATATTTTCTGGTTTAGGGTATTATTTTAATGTTTTGTTTTGGTCACTTGAAAAAATGACTATTTCTATTGGTTTGTTTTAACAAAATAGGCATTATTGGCCATTACTTTTAGATGTTTGGTTGTTTTTGAGTGTGGAAATACTTTTTTTCTGGAGGGGGGTGTGGCACATCAGACAAGGTATTTATTTATCTATTTATTTTTATTTATTTTTTTTTTGGGGGGGGGGGCGTGGGGTGGGGGTGATGCTGGGGCCGAGCCTATGTATACACAAAAGTTCAGTGTAACCCCCTGGGCAGCGAACATCCTAAATCAAATATTTGTTCTAGATACTGTGACGGCTGGATACTCAGCGTACTTTTAATCAGTGACGTGCTCAATGCAACAAACAATTTCTATGGCAGCTAAATTTTACTTTAAGAAATAAAGTTCAATTTACGCCTGATGAAAGTCAATTACAACACATTTACGCTGATTGTGCAGTGCACTTGACATGTAATCAGATTATTCTACGGAAAGTTGCATCATTATGAGTTGCGTCGTGGGAATATGTGTATTCGGGATCTTCGACAAAACTTGAAAGAAATCAGCCAGTTTAGTTAGAAGTTTAATATTAATGTAATGATGATGGAAAAATAAGGAATGTTTGGTTTTTACATTAAAAACAAGGACGCGTGTCTGTTTTGCTTTCGGATAATGCGGAAAAAGGTCTTTTCCAGGTCATGACTCATGCGCTGTCCGTGTTATACTAAATTGCAATCAAAACACGCAAAATAATTACGTTTTGAGTTCATATAATAAACACAACGAGTTTTAAAATTCATCTAAAAGGAATTTTAGATCTCATAAATTGCGTCAATCTAATCCAAATATGCCAAAATTCACGCACGACTAGTGAAAGTTATTGGTACACGGTACCCAGAAAGAATTCACTGGATCCTGGTCAAATGCGCGGGGTTAAATCACAAACGTTTCATTAAACGACTGGTAATATGGAGTCATATGATGAGCCTAGAACATATGCAGAACTGATTCCGGTTTCGCTAATGTCACCCAATGGTTCTCGTTCTGAGGTTAAAGTACCATATACATAGAACAGAGGGCGGTGTGAACACAGGTTTATATATTGTCAATGGAATCGATGGCTGTATAGATTCCATGAACATGGGTAGGGGAGACCGGGACTAGTTGGTCCAAAAATTGCATTTTTATCCAAATTCTGATTTTAATATTAACTTGCTGCTATTAGTTTGATATTTTCCACTCAGAATGATCATTTCTCTATCAAAGTATATAGTTTTCAGTTTAAATAATGAAATATCGTAGCAAATATAGCCGTTTTTTCTAGACATGGTAAACTGGACCAACTTGCCCCGGGTCGGGGTAAGTTGGTCCAGGCAGCGGGGTAAGTTGGTCCGGCAAGGTCATCTTGAAGGAAAATGACGTAAGTTTCAAACAAACATAGTTTAATATTAAACAAGAATAAATAACATGAAACTGTTTTCAAAGAGTGCATATCCTATATACCGCAATCGCATACATTCTTAGGAACTGATTCGATGAAATTTTCTGGAGTTGATGAGGACAGTCGGGCTTTAATGTCGTTCTGGTAAACTGCTAGCCCATGTAGTATACATACAATGTACACTTGGCATCGGTGATATCATTCTTTAAGGTTTTAAGTGCTTTTTTAAAAATTTAGGTCCCTTTGCTATTAAAAGGACGATACCAGCCCCTGTGGTCGTAGAATTATTACGCCGCTACATGGCTTCAGTACGGGCGACCGGGGCTAGTTGGTCCGAAAAATAGTTTGCATTTTTCCAAATTCTGATTTTAATATCAACTTGCTGCTATTGGTTTGGCATTTTTCAGTCAAAATGGTCATTTTTCTATCTAATTTATACAGCTTTTAGTTTAAACAATTAAAGATTCTAGCAAATATAGCTGTTTTCCAATGGACCAACTTGCCCCGTCGCAAATGGACCAACTTACCCCGACCATACCGCACTGAAAATCTTCACTCATGACCGGAGCGTCGTTGAAAATAGAAGAAGAAAATACATGCTATAGAATACCTGAGGCAATGAGCTTTCAGAAAATGTACATGTACAACATGTACGTGTTATTCGATACACAGGGAAGACAAAAAAAAAAAAAAAAAAACATACAGTTGTGAGAAAGTTACTTATGTGGTGCAAAATCAAATTTTCTTCTCTAATTGTTTAATGTGATCTCAGGCAGCCATACTGCTTACTCCAGTAAATGTGTCGTAATCAAAGATTCTATTGCGTCAGTAACTGCCGTCATAGTTGTTGTCAGTTTTGTGCTATTGCCCTTGGACCAACTTGTCCCATGGACCAACTAGCCCCGGTCTCCCCTATCACATATGGTGTGCGCGACGGTGCGGTAGCAAAACGGTGAATCTTATCTCGAAAATGAGACATATTAGTCACTGGTGGCAACATATCGTGGGCTTACCAGGGAGATGTTTGTAAGCAAAGTTCTAAGAGACAGTGCCTCTTGTGAATCAAAGCATGATGAAATGCGCTTCAGCTTATTTGAGTATCTAAAGGAAGTAGATGAGCTCCCGTATGGGGCTACAGTGCATGCTGAAACGACGAAAAGGTACACGGAATGGCGATTCGGTAGCAACAAAACTAACTAATGACATACACACGCTCATACCATTAAAGAATAATTAAAAAAAAAATATTCAAAAAAACCTATTGACATAATACAGTCTCAAGTGTCATCAAACAGAGCCAGCCTGTTGCGCCGTAACAAGCCTAGTGGTAAGGCCAGGACAGGACAATAGTCTCGCAGTCCTATGACACGGTGGGTAGGCAGAACGGATTCTGGTCGTCCGGCACCGCATATTTTCGAGTCTGGTCGTCCCCGTACGGGAGTCTGGTCGTCCGAAAATGGAAAACGGTGGTGCAACGAAGGACTGTAAAAGTGATTTTGATGCCAAAGACAGGTGAGTATCGCGGAACAGTCTTTTGCACGTAATGCCTTGCTTGGTAAAGAACCTGAAAGTGTGTCATTTTTATTGATACTTCACCCAATCATGGTTGATAACTATGCTGCCTTCTTTAATTGCACGCCGGTGGGTCGGGCGTCAGACTCTATGATGGCCCCGACTTAAATCTATTCATTTTAGTTGGTTGGGGCCGGAGCTTCTTGTCTGTTGCTTGGCCCACCGGGGTCCAACTGGTGTTTTTCTTTTGCTCCGGAGTTAGTAGGTTATTCGGCGCCCAGGGATCTCCATCGTCGGGCAGCTTACTCAATCTGTGAGTCCTGGTTTTTGATTCATCAGGATGTTTATCATGATTTATTTGTTTGTTCTTGATGATTCATTGACTAGTTAGAGATTCACCACGAGGACCGAAGAACTAACTAAATGTTGTGAACCACTGCAGAAGCTGAGGGTGAGGTTAGGTACCTGTAAAACCGGTTTAAGCCCGCCAGTAACTTTGTGTTACTGATCGTTCCAAGTCGATACTTCTGTAGTGGTTCTTTTTGTTTTATGTCTTGGTGTTTAAAATTTTTTGTGCTGTTGGCGCCTTATGTATGTTTTCATATTTTTAGTTAAGTTAAGGTATCTGAGTGGCCACCTATTGGGAAAATAGCTGCTCATTCGGCTTACGATATGTTTCATGGTATAAGTACCTGATTGTTAGTTTGGTTTTTTCCCACCTCGGTTTTTGGAGTGGGAATCTTTTTCTGATTGCGCCTTTTCCTGATCTTTGCCTACTTGTACCTTTCAATTTATGTATGTGTTTGAGCTGCCGCAAATCGATACGAACCAGTAGGACAGGCTATCGTTCGGACGAAATATTAATTATTTTAATATCATTGAGTGATTTACAGCAGAATTGCATGTGGGTAATAAAAGATAAACATGAGCCGAAATAAAAAACGTCGTTTTTTTACCTTCAACATAGATTCAGCTATGAGAAAATATTGATTTGCCAAAGTGGTATGAAAACGCATTAGCACGGGAATCTGGTCAGTACCTGTTCAATGATGTTAGAAATGGCACCGGCTAAAAAATCGTCCCGAGCACCGGATTCTGGTCATGATAATACCAAGCAGTGAATTTCTTTTCATTTCTGCATGTTCGTTGTCATCGTCAATTTTATTCGTGTAGATCCCGGACGATCGTCGTAGACTTCCGTCACCGATTTACCGTTATAAATATGAATGACACTCCTGTTCCTAGTGGTCAAATACAGTAAATTTGGCAGTTCCGTGTCACTTTTTTCGAAGTGATTTCCAAACAATTGCTCCAAGCAAATTGGGTTTCGACCTTACCATTATAAAGCATAATCATTATTCTAAATAATGAACTTCAGTTTGATTCATTGTGAATATGCTGTGTGACCCACGACGACTTCGAAGCGGTTCCCAGTTCCGAATCATTTTTCCAGTTCCGAATTACTTGTGATAATTTTAAAGCAAGAACCTAATTGGCGCAGTTGCATTATGATTTTGATTTTGTAGCTTCGTCACTACTTTATAGGACAAGAATTACGCACAGTTTACCATTTCAAATAGTAAAAGTATCCCAAAACTGTGTACATGGTGTACTTGTATACTACCTATAACTTACGTTCTGGAAATTTCTGACTATCGAGAACAAATAAATGTTTTAAGTCGATATATGCGTCTGTAGATGTTGCTGGTTCCAGTTTGTTGCAGTTAAGTGTTGGGAATCATGAGCTGTGCATTGGTTTTGTACATTTTTGCTGTTGTTGTTTTAAACAGATATTATCTGTTTGAGTAACCTTGAATGTCAAACACAACTTTAAAGTTGCACACAAAGGTTTATGTAACAGGTTTATGTCAACTAGACTACAAGTATAAATCAAGACAGCGTATTTTGTTCGCGATGCAGATGCACAAATACTCTGACACCTGCGCAATAGCTGCAGCGATGACTTGGATGGCTGTTGTAATTCAAGGAGTTAGTAGTATAAATCGTATTGTCAAACAACTGGTGTTCTGTTGTTTGTTTGAGTTAATGGTAATAATTTTCTATTCATGTCGGCATAGAACGAACCATCACTTTCTAGTACTTTGGGGGAGCTAAGAATGACTGAGGTAAATACTGAACCTAGGACCCATCCCCCGAGGTCATGAGCGAAGTATTATCGCACCTGTATATGCAGTTTCTAGTAGAGTCCATAAATACATACACCGACGCAAATAAAAGATTTTTGATAATACTGTCTGCATGCTAAGTACGTTTTAATGCCAAGAAAATCGTTCCCGGATTTTGGTTTCGGATACCAGCGTTTATTCTTTCACGTTTGGCACGACATGAATCCCGTGCCGCAATTTATATGGGGACGGCCAATATCACGTGCCATTTTACACCTATATTTTTCTAATTTTTGGCACGAAAATGAAAATCGTGCTCATCATACGGCATGAATTTGAATTATAAGAACAACATAAAGGGCTTTTTGTATGAATTGTTGTGAAATGCGGTGTGAATCGAAGAATATGCATACGCAAAAGTGCCAACAACAACCATCATTCATCAACCAACCTGAGGCAGAATTTCAAAAACAAGCTGCTTTGGTAGATTTTCGTTGATAAAGCAACGGATATAGGTACCTTAATCGTTGCACAATTACGTGAATAAATAACAGGCACGATTGTCACTTATTTTCACTATTGATGTTGTTAATGATGAAATGACTCGCCTGTGTAAGGAAACTTATTGGATACATAAACTCGAAACAATGTCCCCAAAAGGCATGATTTCCAAATTGTTGTAAAATGTTGAGTAGCAGTTAAGCAGCTATTGTTTGTTCCTATTATTACTTTTTTGTGTAACGATCTTATAGGAATAATTGTATCATTTTCGATCCAATAGTTTTCTCACAATAATACTTCTAATATTCGCTTAATTGCTACGTTCACATTTACAGGGCTTTTTTATGCCCCTGTCACATTGTATTTTTTCCGCTAGTTTCTCATAACGTATCTGACGTGGCGCGCTGTCACACATTGCGTTTTACGGTGCGCAACGTCATATACTTGTTTATTTATATCCCTGAAGAAGCCAATATGGCGAAACGTTGGGTTAAATAAATCATTTATTCGTGTTGGTGTTGTGCATTACTGAACTGTTTACAACAAAATAATCCAAATCATACAGAGACCCTTGCCATTGTTTATCTCTTTTGACGAGTCGACTCCCGTACGGGGACGGCCAGACTCGAAAATATGCGGTGCCGGACGACCAGAATCCGGATTCTTAACGTACAATATATTGTACGTTAAGAATCATCTTCTTGACAGTGTTTTATTATTTGGCTCCTTTGGGAATATGAGTCTTTGATTTAGACTACTCAGATGGAAATTCTTGAAATTGCAGCAAAATTGTCTGGCTTTCGCTGCCAGTTTTGTTAAGTGTCACTGATGAAGGTTAATTACCCGAAATTGTACAATATGTCCCATCTTCTGGCTTTAAATGTTTTACTGCTTCCAAAGGATCTAACAATTTTTATTATTTACAACCCATACTTTCCGTTAAGGAATGAGGCAGTATACTAAACTATATATAATCATGAATAGTACGATAGATATGATAAACATTTTAACCTGGAATGCAAGAGCTATAATGTCGAGTGTATCATATTTTTTAAAATTCAGTTTTACGTCTCTTTCATGATTATTTCAGCTCATATGAGACGCGCCAATCTGTAGGTGGGACGAAAACGGTAGAACCCCGAGAAAAAACACCTGGTACACCCGCAAGCAAAACTTGGCATAAACGCTCGAAATAAATGTTTCACGGCCAAACTTCTCCAACAGGGCTATCGGTATCATAAACTTCGAAAAACCTTTTCTAAATTTTATCGTAGACACTATGAATTGATTTCCAAATACAATGTTGGGTTAAGACGCTCTTAAATGAGGGCCTTTCGGAACCAGAATTTTATGGTGACTTGGTTTACAAATTTAAGAAACTTATAGGAAGTAGTGATTTTTCTTTTCAGTTTAGAAAATCATAACACGTTACAGACGTATAGGTTATAACTTGAATGTTATGCAACAGTCTGCATGCTTAGTTTTTAACCCAATCACGGTTGATAACTATGCTGCCTTCTTAAATTGCACGCCGGTGGGTCGGGCGTCAGACTCTATGATGGCCCCGACTTAAAGCTATTCATTTTAGTTGGTTGGGGCCGGAGCTTCTTGTCTGCTGCTTGGCCCACCGGCGTCCAATTGATGTTTTTCTTTTGCTCCGGAGTTAGTAAGTTATTCGGCGCCCAGGGATCTCCATCGTCGGGCAGCTTACTGAATCTGTGAGTCCTGGTTTTTGATTCATCAGGATGTTTATCATGATTTATTTGTTTGCTCTTGATGATTCATTGACTAGTTAGAGATTCACCACGAGGACCGAAGAACTAACTAAATGTTATGAACCACTGCAGTAGCTGAGGCTGAGGTTATGGCCATGTAAAATCGATTTAAACCCGCCAGTAACTTTGTGTTACTGATCGTTCCAAGTCGATACTTCTGTGGTGGTTCTTTTTGTTTTGTGTCTTGGTGTTTAAAATATTTTTGTGCTGTTGGCGCCTTATGTATGCTTTCATATTTTTAATTAAGTTTAGGTAACTGAGTGGCCACCTATTGGGAAAATAGCTGCTCATTCGGCTTACGAAATTTTTTCATGGTATAAGTACCTGATTGTTAGTTTGTTTTTCCCACCTCGGTGTTTGGAGTGGGAATCTTTTTCTGATTGCACCTTTTCCTGATCTTTGCCTACTTGTACCTTTTGATAAATTTGTTTTACCACTATTCCTTGATGATGAAGAATAATTGGTATAAAATTTGAGTTCAGTCGAGATAACTGCATATATTTCTTTGATGTACATTTACCCTGTTTAATTCATTCTATCGAACTATTGAAATGCTACAAAACTTATTGCATCTGTATTCAGAAAAGGGCATTGAAGTCTTAATGGACCACTTTAATACCTACTTACCGGCAGCTGGCGTTATTGGGACGGATAGCAGGAGTCGTTACTTTCAAGCCATGGTGTGGGAAAATAATATAATAAATTATCTGCTTTGAATTATCTGAATTTTGCATGGGAGCAAACTCGACCTTTGTAACATGCGATGGCCGATTTGAGTCTCTTATTTTAAAATATATCGCAACCACTTTGAATTGATTTCCAAATTTAATGTTGGGTTAAAGACGCTTTTACGTGATGGCCTTTCGGAACCAGAATTTTATGATGATTTGGTTTATAAATTTAAGAAACTTATAGAAAAGAATGATTTTTTTCTTTTTAGTTCAGAACAATCATTACACGTTACAGACGTATTGGGTATACTTGAAATGTTATGCGACAGTCTGCGTGCTTAGTTTTTAACCCAATCATGTTTGGTAAATACGCTGCCTTCTTTAATTGCACGCCGGTAGGTCATGCGTACATGTAAGACTCTATGATGGCCTCGACTTAAAACTATTCATTTTAGTTGGTTGGGGCCGGAGCTTCTTGTCTGTTGCTTGGCCCACCGGATTTCAACTTCAAAAACCGAAGTAGGAAAAAAATAAATTGATTAACAGACACATGTACTAAAAAAACATACTGCACGCCGCGTGAGCAGCTATTTTCCAATAGGCGGCCATTCAGTTACCTAAACCTAGCCAAAATTTGAAAACGTACATTAAGCGCAAACAGCACAAAATTCAACACCAAGACATAAAACAACAAGAACCACAACAGAAGTATCGCATTGGAACGTTAGTAATACAAAATTATTGGCGGGCTGAAACAAGTTTTACATGGCCATAACCTTACCCTCAGTTTCTGCTGTGGTTCACAACACATAGTTGCACATATAAAGCTTTCGACCAAGTGTGGCACGATGGTTTATTCTAGTGGTCTAACGTATATAAAAGTGGAGTCAATTACGTGGTTCTAAAGTTACACTGGAATGGAAAGTTGTGTTAAAGGCCAGTCTTATAAATCGGAATGGTTCCCAGTTCTGCAGGGTTAAGGGCAAGGCGGGATTCTTTCCCTTTTTTGTATCTCATTTATGACAATGACCTCCTTTGGGAAATTAGGTCTATATATCTATAACATTAATTGTGGCAATCGACAAGCTAGTGCTACCATTATCTGAATTAAGGATTGTTATAATGTTAAACATTTGTAAACATCAGTCTGCAAAGTGGCGTTATGAATTTCAGGCCCCAAAATGCATTGTTGTAGTAATCAACGAAGCATATGACGCACGCCCTCTAGAAGCTATGCAGTATAGGCATTTGGGTATACTTTTAAATAAGTATATATAGATGACAATATTAATGGAACTGCTTATAAGCTTAAAGGAACCCTATTGAGTCTAGTGAATTCAGTTATGCACGAGGGTGTTATAATCCCAATAACTTTTAAGCGATTATATAAATATGTTGTAATACCGAAGGCTTTGTATGGGTGCGAGTTATGGAATGCTCTCCTCCCAAAACACATCGAACTGCTTATAAAAGCTTATCGCTTCTGCGTACGATTCGTGCAATCGCTCCCAAGATGCACGAGCACGGATGTCGCGTTCTCTCTAACGAACAATGACTGCATATAATATGAAACTGACTATCGCAAGCTTATATGTTTGGTCGACTTTGTAAATAAAAATACAGCTCGGTTTCAAAAATAACATACCCATGCGACATTGCAGATGTAAGTTATTTTTAAAACCGAGCTGTAATTGTTAGATCATCTGGAAGCAGTAAAAATATAGAGCTAGAAGATGGGCCATATTGTACAATTTCGGGTAATGAACCTTCATCAGTTACCCTTTATACAACTGGCAGCGAAAGCCAGACATTTTGCTGCAATTTAAAGAATTTACATCTGTGTAGTCTAAATCAAAGACTCAAATTCCAAAAGGGGCCAAATAATCAAAATACTGTTAAGAAGATGATTCTTAACATATAAAAAATTGAAATATTCATATATATTCACTGATCCCAAAGGATCAAAAGAAAAATATAATCTGCACAATGGATGATGTACGGGGAGACTTTTAGGACCGCCACACGGCACAACACCAGCTGCAGTAATAGTAAATAAAAATAATTGTTAGATCCCCTGGAAGCAGTAAAAATATAGAGCTAGAAGATGGGCCATATTGTACAATTTCGGGTAATGAACCTTCATCAGTGACCCTTTATAATACTGGCAGCGAAAGCCGGACATTTTGCTGCAATTTCAAGAATTTATATCTGTGTAGTCTTAATCAAAGACTCAAATTCCCAAAGGGGCCAAATAATCAAAATACTGTTAAGAAGATGATTCTTAACATATAAAAAATTGAAATACTTCATATATATTCGGATTGCCTCCGCAATATTGAATTAAGAAGTTTTTCATACACAGACTCACTGAATATAGATATCGGGCTAACTTAATGCGCGGTTTTATTCCAGATATTTACTTTATTTTAGGGAAAGGTTCCAGTAGGCAACGATCAGGATAAGGCGCAATCAGAAAAAGATTCCCACTCAAAAAACCGACGTCTGAAAAAAAACTTATTTAACAATCAGGTACTTATACCATGAAAACATATCGTAAGCCAAATGAGCAGCTATTTTCCCAATAAGTGACTACTCAGTTACATAAACTTAATTTTAAAAAAAAACATACATAAGGCGCCAACAGCACAAAACATTTTAAACACCAAGACATAAAACAATAAGAACCACCACAGACGTATCGCCTCAGAACGATCAGTAATATAAAATTACTGGCGGGCTTAAATCGGTTTTACAGACACATAACATCATCCGCAGCTTCTGCAGTGGTTCGCAACATTTAGTTATTTGTTCGGTCCTCTTGGTGAATCTCTAGCTAGTCAATGAATCATCATGGACAAACAAATAAATCATGATAAATACCATGGTGAAACAAAAAGGAGGACTCACAGATTGAGTAAGCTGTCCGACGATGGAGATCCCTGGGCGCAAAATAGCTTACTAACTCCAGAGCAAACGAAAATCACCAGTTGAACCCCGGTGGGCCAAGCAACAGACAAGAAGTATTGTTTGCTGCATTTTGTAAATAGTTATGAGGCTGATGGCGTCTTTGTATCGAAATACACACGGAAACACGTTAAAAGAGAGAATATGAAATTACAACGCGAAACGGAATGGCGTTCTAATATAGAAACTTAGAAAAGCGCTAAGAATATTAAGAAAATAACCTTGACGAGTCAAGAGTATATGTTTTGGAAAGTTGGTAGGGAATATCCCAAATATTTTCAATTTTTACAAAGAGCTGTTCGAATGCTGGGTCTTATGGTTTTGCCATCTCTGTAATAAAGTGTAATATACTATCCAACTGAGTTATTATTCTGTAGAAAAACTAATGAGTTTAGAGATAGAGAAAGTTTATGGCCTAGGCTAATCTTGAAGTTTGGACTGAACGTTTTTGGTCAGTTGATATCTGAGACACCAAAAGTACAACTCGCACTGCTGTTTTCGGGTTGTGCTAAAATCTTAAATAACGAAACAGATATAAAAGACTGTGTTAAAATTTTTGTGTTGACTATTGGTAAAATACATTCTCAGATGAGCCAAGGTACTGTTATCTAGAAGATAGCGACATAAAGTGCAACTGACAAAGCAGCCGGATGGGAAAATAGCTGCTCATTCGGCTTACGAAATGTTTTCATGGTATAAGTACCTGACTGTTAGTTTGGTTTTTTCCCACCTCGGTTTTTGGAGTGGGGATCTTTTTCTGATTGCGCCTTTACCTGATCTTTGCCTACTTGTACCTTCTTATATGTGTGCATTGACTCATAACATTTTAATTCTCTTAAAAATGACCTGAACATGGATATACATGTACACACACTTAAATAAGTTAAATGATGTGTACTCTTGTTGCATTTGGCAATTTTGTTTTCGGTAAGGGTTTGCCGCTGATGAGTATGGAGTTTTGCATGGTTGACTTATATAAAACCTACCTAATTTTGCTGGTGCTTACCATGAAATGTTTGAGATGGAAAATATAATGTTTTAATGTTTAATTGCAAAGTACTATTTCTGTTACATACGTGCTGAAAAGCTGCTGCATTGAGCTTGCACTCTCTTTGTTTTAAATTACACGCTTCGACGGATGTTGGTTGGAAGAAACAATGTGTCTGTTAACAGGTAAATGAATATGGACACGAAATTTGTGATTGACATCAGGAATACACGTGAATGAATTAAATACCATTACGTGTACCCCACTTTTATATACACTTACAAACTTTCATAACGCAACACTCTACATCGGTTATCATTTGCTTAAATCTGATTTAAAGATGAACTGAAGCATCAAATAAACATAATAACCTGAATCTAACAACAAACTCAATATTTATTCAGAAAAACGCTGAATTCTTTGCTAAATCTGCTTTCAGCAACGTCACCAAGACGTAACGTTTCTGAAGAAAATCTAACAGTGGCTACTAAAATAAAAACATGATTTGTCAGAAAGTTTTTTAGCCTGGGACCTGAAAGTAGGTAGATACAGTCAACTTGTAGAGTTAATGAAATTATGCGAGTATTTAAGGCCAAGGTCATTTTGATCAAAATGTGTTAACGTGTATCACAAGTTTCTAAATGGTATAAGTACTCCTTGAACAGTTTTTATACATAAATCGGGTCATATGTAACCGAAAACTGTAGCCGTTGAATATGAAATACAATGCTTGGGTTACTGACACAGTGAATAGATTATACTAGACGTCCATCAGGAAAACGTGTCCGTGTGATATATACCCCCTGGAACCCCACTTTTATATAGCAAAACTGGGATTTGCAGGGGTATACCTACTTTTCTTATTTTTGCTCCAAAACATAGATTGTGGGTACTCGTTAGAACCGCCTCGCTGAGGCGGTTCTAACGTGTACCCACAATCTATGTTTTGAGCAAATATAAGAAAAATGTTTTTTTTTTTTTTTTTTTTTTTTTTTTTTTCAGCTGAAAATTTTCAATTTTTAAAGCTAAAAGATCTATGTTTACTGCATGGGCAAGTTTCGTAATGAAACAAAGTACGGGTGTACGAAAAGTGTAATACACTACTTATCCGGCCCATTGTGACGAATCGACTTTCCCGTCATTATCATTTGAGCCATCTCGTGGAAAAATCAACAATGTGGTTTCCGAACAGGTCTGACACAAACCCGCCTGTACAGCTACAGAAGCAGGCTAGAAGCTTGAAATTTCGGATTTAAGTAGAAGAGGAATCGTAGTATCCGAGTAGCGAAAACAAAGGCGCTGATCAGCTTCGCGGTTACCGCGAAGCTGATCTGCGCCTTTGTTTTCGCCTATGCATATTGTTGGTTTTCCCATGAGGTGGCTCATTTGGGTTAGTCATTGTCAGGGGCATCAGGCGTGGTTTTCAAAATGCATTCATTTTTTTTTCAATAAAATTTCACCAAACACACAGAATGGCCCCAGATCTGCGGCGAAAAATCTTGGGCTATACTGTTTGCCTATGTCCCACAAAAAGGACACCAAGGGTTAGTAACTCGAAAACATCGTAAGTTCCCCTAATTATGACATACTTACGATGGTCTTAAGATGACCACCTTAAAATTTTGGCCCTTGCCCTTCCAGTTACTCTAAGCTGTCGTAACTTTTTGAAATGAAAGTTGCTCTTTCGTAAGATAAGACGACGCCAAGGTGGGCTTGAGTTGACCTAAAGTTACGATGTTGTTAAGTTATCACCGTAACTTAAGGTCCTTTTCAGTTATTTACCATAATATCTATACTTAAGTTGGTCGGACGTTGATCTTAAGCTTAAGATGGCTTTGAGTTACCAGCCCCAGGATTATATGAGTTGATTGCACTCAAAACGTTATGAGATTATTGCAGTCAACGCTATTTACTCTACAAGACAGAACTACAATCTGGTACATGTCCGTCCAATGATCGCAATAAAAGTCGAAATACTTTGTAACGTGAACCACTTCAACAAACATCATTTAAACTGATCACTACCTGGTCCCTGTTGCATGAAACTCAATTTACTCTTAATTCTAAACGTCTACACCTTTATGCTCAGTTAAATTCTTAAAAAAATATTTGTTTACCTATCTAACTACATACACTTTGTTGGAAAACACAGCATACGTTAAAGGAAAAAAATGTCCGTGAAATATTACCCTCTCAAACCCCACTTTTATACAGAAAAAATGTGGTATGCAGGGGTATACATATTTGTCTTATTTTTGCTCCAAAACATAGATTAAGGGTAATCGTTAGAACCGCCTCAGCGAGGCGGCTCTTACGTGTACCCACAGTCTATGTTTTTAGCAAAAATAAGAAAAATATCAAAAATTTTCTACTTAAATTTTTACAGCTTAAGAAAAATCTGTAAATTACATGGGCGTGTTTTCGTAATGCCATCTTTTCTGTTTTTAGACAGTACTCTGCGAAATCAATGCGTAAAGCACACCCAGCACCAGAAGGGTTCGAATCTGGGGTTTCTCGGTTCGGGGTCTGCCTACAAGGCAGCCGCACCATCCCTTTATCATGTTAATCAGGAAAAAGTTGGAAAACTTGTTTGTTTGATATGTTTGTTTGATATGTTGCTTAACCTGCCATTTTACAGTTAGGCCATGTGTGGCTTATATCCAACATTGGGATCTTTTGACCTGCGAAATGAGCTTTAAGATATAACCACACAAATAACAACTAATAATGTATGGATGGTTTAACTAAACCACTTTTCTAAGAAAGTCTCATACCTTCAGACGGTTAAAGGTCATATCTTAAAGTTTTGATTTTGTAAAACTGAAGTAGACACTGATGAAAAGAACTGATTGCAGCAAACTTCACAATATTATCATAACTCGTTCCGGAGATAGGTTGATTTGAAATTTGGCATCTTAATTCCACTATGACGTCATAGAAGAAAATTTCGAATATCGTCAAAACAAACTGCTAAAACAAATAATTTAAACAATTTTAAATCATTTATACAACTTATTGTTTCAGTTTCAAAACTTTTTACGACCATTAAAAGGAATTATTTTGGTCTTTAAGTTTTCACCAAGAGAGACTACTCTCACATAGAAGTGATGCTTTGTTTTTACATATGGACCAATATCTGTTGAGCCGATGGGAATATTTGGGTTTAATTGTCGATAAACAATCCCCAAGAACAAAAGTGATCGGCAGACAAAGAATAAAAGTGATCTAGAAGAACTTTTGTGTGTTCCCTTAGCCAGTATTCAGATGGTGGCCAGTCATTTAGTTATAAGCTATGCATGCAGGCACAAGCAGACCCATCTATAACGCACGGTGCGTAAATCCCCTTCCTGTCATCGTATTTATGTACATGTATATGTGAAAGGCATCATGTCCTTTGCTCAAACCTACACAGGTAGTTTTCAACTTCAGGACTTATTCTTATCTTGTAACATCTTGGATCAATGTCTGGAATATGCCCTGTCTCTGATGGACGGATATTGAAACGCTGGAGGATACTTGCAACAAACATAAACACTCGGTTCATTCCTAGCGATTGTCCAGGACACTGTCTTAGACCGAGTCCAAAAGGCATCAAAGCTTTCCTCAATGGATGATCCTGTAGTAAGAGTTTGCCTTCGGAGTCGAGGAAACGCTGGGGTCTGAAATTCCATGGATCCGTCCATATTTTCTCATTGTGATGAACATACCAGAAATTAATGTAAATAGTTGTGTGTTTCGGAATGCTGTAGCCTTCAAAGATTATATCTGTTGTGACCCGACGAGCGATTCCTAGCGGCGCGGGAGTAGTAAACCGTTGTGATTCAAGTAAGAACGCCACCAAAAAGGGCATATTGCCTTTATCACTGAAACGTGGCTCACGTGACCTTCCTACAACTTTATCGATTTCTGCCTGGATTATTTTCACATTTTCTGGATAAGCAAGAAGTAAAGCAAAGACATGTTTTACTACTGTTACTGTGGTATCAACGACCCCAAGGAAGATATCCGCACCAAGTCCCTTTAAATCGTCGACGACGGTGTAACCGATCTTATTGTTTTCACGTTCTTGGGTCTCCAACAGTTCCACAAGAAGACTTGTATGTTGTTTAGCAGCACCTTGGGAACTGTCTTTCCTAACCGCATTCACACTGAACAGTTTTTCAAGTAGTATATCCCGTGTCAATACAGCAGACTTCAATATCTGCCTTGGTTTACCAGGGAGATACCTCACATATGGGAATAATTGAAGTAACAATCCCAATCCTGCATTAAAGAAATGTTCCATAGCTTCAATAAAGTCAACAATAGCTTTCGAATCCTCTTCTTCCGCTTTTCTGCCAGTCATCAGAGTGGCAAACCACTTTCCAGCGGATTCCATTACGAAATGAACGATATCTACAGCGGTTCCCTCTGATTGTTCCAGCTTTGAAATAACATTATGCATCTCATCATATGTCTGTTGTTCATCTTCTCCAAACCGTTTTATACACTTGCTAAGTATTTTACGTAACGCAAAAGTCGTTTTAGATGCTTTACCGAATATGATGTCGCCGTGGTCAAACATGATATATTTTCCGGTGAAATGGTCAGCTCTATCGCTGAATACATCCCTATATGTCTCATCCAGCAGTGCTTTGCGAATTATTTCTACATCATTCAAGACAATACAAGACTGTCCTAGTATGTTTATTTGTAAAATTTTACCGTATTGGTGAGCAAGGGGAAACAACGACAATTCTAGTCTATCGAACCGCAAACTTAAGGCATTCCCTAAAATCGGGATACCTCTAGGTCCTGGTAACTGATGATATGTGTGTTCCTTTTTGTTTCTCCTAATTGCCCATAGTAGAAAAACGCAAATCGGAAATAAAATATAAATTATCACAGACAAAATGAATTCCATTTTTCCAATATAACTTTATTGTTGTTAAAGTTCACAATAACTATTCGTATAATGTGTGATTGTGTCTATACATTATACAGAGTGAATTTAACAATTCTTTCTGTCCCATGTACGTCAGATAAAAATGATACTTTATAAGCACCCGACCGCAAAATATAACGAGTTTTCGACTAAATATAAAAAATTGTCAGAAGTAATATGAAACTTCTTATTATTATGATAAATAACATATTTAATAATTTAATATTTAACGCTATTAACCTCGAGTCAAACATCACAAACATAGCAAGTACGCGTGTACTTGAAAATTCCATCTCTCACAGCTTAGTTTTATCAAAGCACACATCAGAAATACGAACCAGTTGTATGGGGTCCCTGTTCATCGGAGTTTTACGCCACAGTCAACAACTATTGTCATGTCGGGAAGTTGCCTCTATTTTATGGGACACCACACAACAGCAATGGCTTAAATGCATAGATGGTTTGACTAAACCACCTTTCCTCGACAGGCTCAGAGCTTCTAAGCGGTCAATCAGTAATCAGATGGTCGATCAATCGATGATAAGCCTTGGCTAGAGGTACCAACAACCCATCCATTTCTCAATGCCCATGCTCATACCTTCTAAGTGTAATCAGGTGGTCGGTCAGTTTATTACAAACTTTAGTTGGAGTTACAAACAACACATCCATTGCACTGATTTCGTAACTTTGTTTTGTTCATTATGAAGTAAACACCCTCTCAGTGCTCATGGTTATCTATTCAACATGCACTATAGATATTTGTATTATTTATTTGTGCTTCGTAATTCTGCAAATTTTCCGGCAATATCCAAAACTCGAAACAAATTCACACTTTAAATTGCTACACAAATCGCCTCATCGTTAGCCGTATGAATGCGGTCATCGCATTACGCATTTATATGTACATGTACGTCTCCAGTGACACGCGCTATTTTTGTTTTTTCCATCTTTGTTATGCTATTTTATCGTCAGAATCACAACGGGAATATTTTTACACAATTGATTTATTCATTGAATGTTCCCGTTCTGTCTACATTTAGTTATTTTCGGCATTTGTGTTGGCGCTTTCAAAAATCGCGGCAAGTTAGGTAATAACATAGATTTAAGCTGTGTCTGGTGACGACGTTTTTAACGTTTAATGCACTTAAAAAGTGCACAATTGATATTAGGTTTTTCAAAAATGCATTATTCAAATTGATTGAAACTTTAGATTAACTTCATCTTAACACCAAACTTTACTAGACTAAATTTGGCGAGGTTCCCGTGCCTATTTTACATTTTAGCGAGGCATGCATTACACAGGACACGCCCGAAAATACGCATGCGCCACCTATGAGCAACCATCGTTTTAAAATGGCGCGGCGTGTGTGCGCTACTAACGAAATGTGTAAATGGCTTATCTAATCTTGTTAAACGAATGTTCTGATTTATCGCAATGTACATTTGTCTAACATTCGTCAACGTATGTTGAAGTTACAGCAACAGTTCACGTTATTTAGGATCTTCCCTCGTACAATGTCAAAAGTAAGTATGTAATCAATGTTATATACATTACTCTCACTGGCACCATGCCAGTAGCAATAATTGATATCGTCCTTGGATCAAGAATAATTTCAGCCTTTGTCAGATCCTGAATTGTAACTGTTTAATGAAATGCAACTTGAAGAATAACAACATTACGAAATTGATATATCAAAAGTAAAATCCAGACGCCATCTAATTGTATCGCCATCAGCTGTATTCTTAACTCGTAAACCCTTTTAATCAAAACAAAAACTTCTATTACAAATAATTTGGATCATATCAGCCGCTTGCTCAGAAACTTGCTCATGTTACAACGTCCGAGTTAGCTGAGCATTGCACCCGACTAGCTGCCATGACGTTAAGTGGTTGTTTACAGTTACATTAAGACAAGCAATCTGTGACGTTGGGTAGAGTACGGGATGGTTACATTCTATCAATTGCGAGTAAGGTTGAAAGACGTTCTTTAAGATTACAAGAGCTATTATATTTGTCTTACAAAAATGATTGCTTTGTTTTTTTGTTACTTAAAGTCCTGAATTCGTACGTTAACAACATCACCTGACTATAAACTTGTTTTGAAGTAACAACGACAAAGTGCATTTGAATGTTTTTAAGCATGTCGTTTTCTCTCCAACCATGATGTTACCGCTAAGCAAGACGCACGAATTCATGTGCGTTTGTTTGATATGTTGCTTTAAGTTCAGATCATCAGGTATGGTCATGTCGATACATGCGTTCATTTTATGGAATTTCTATCCAACATCAGGGGTCAGTTATTCAAAATTAACGATGTCGTTACTTAACGATTCGTTCGTTAGAATTTCGAACATGATTCTCCACACATTTTTTCAACAAAAATAACAGCGTGTTTGCTTAAGCTAGTATCTCACTGGCATGCGAATTTCTCGCGACTATTTCGCGAATTTTGTCGCGGACTTTCGCACGACATTCGTGCGAGTGTCGCGCGAGTGTCGTGAGAATATTCTTGTGTCGCGAACTAGTCGCAAACTGTTTGCGAAGTTTTTCAACATGTTGAAAAATTTTATGCGAATTTTTTCTCCAAAATATTTCGCAAGAATGTCGCGCGACTGTCGTGCGACGGTCGCGCGACGTTCGTGCGAGTGTCGCCGCGAAATTTTGGCGAATTTACAATGCGAAATTTTTGCGACACTCGTACGAATGTCGCGCGAGTGTCGCACGACGGTCGCGCGACAGTCTTGCGAAAACCTCGCGACTGTCTGGCGAGAAAATAAAACTAAGCGACATTCGTACGAATGTCGCGCGACACTCGCACGAATGTCGCACGACTGTCGTACGAATTCAAATGAAAATAAGTTACATTCGCTGGAAAGTCGTGAGACACTCTCACGAATGTCGCGCGACTGTCGTGCGACAGTCGCGAGACTATCGCGCGATATATTTTCAAAATTAGACCGAAATTCGCGAATTTGTCGCATAAATGTCTATTCAATGAGACTGCAACGTGAAAGTTGTGTTTATATCGTTTATCTTTGTCGCGAAATAGTCGCGAACTAGTCTCCAGTTGTCGCATTCCAGTGAGATAGGGGCTTTATGTAGTCGGTATTTACTCAACGCGTTGAGGTCTTAATAATGCCGTTAAGCTAACAAAGTTTCGAACAACTGGGCACAGGATGTCATTACATGCAAAATGCGCTTGAAAGTATGCGGGCATAGTGTCACCCTTGTTTTATTGTTTGATTAGTGTTTTAGCGTTCAATTCAATAAAATAATTTGAAATGCAAAAATCGAATAATGAGATTATTTGGATGAAAATATTTGAAAAGTAGAACATAAAATATATTCAAATGTCACACATTGAACACTTCTAAATTATATTAAATTTACCTTTAAGTGATGCCTTCAAGGTAAAGACTAATGGCCCTATAATCACTTATAGATCTGATAAGCCTTTGATGTGCACTATGCCTCCTGGACTGTTTATTGGAGGTGAATAGACCAGGCCATCCTGACTATAGAATCAAAATAATGTGTTTTTAAAGTATGCAGGGCCCATTTTCTCACCCTTGTTGTGTTATAGCGTTCAATGCAAATGCTATAGAAAATATAAACAATTACTGTTTAAAGACGCTTATGTGTTACAACAGTAGGCTTTTATGTATACTGGTCGTACGTACAATTGCATTACAGCATCATATAACACTTAAGCGTCTTTGAACAGTAACCAGGTCCCGAGGTCACAAGTTACAAAACATTTCTTGAAATTGCAGAAATAATGTCTGGCTTTCGCTGCCAGTTTTGTAAAGGGTCACTGACGAAGGTTGTTTACCCGAAATTGTACAATATGACCCATCTTCTTGCTTTGAATGTTTTACTGCTTCCAATGGATCTAACAGTTATTTTATTTGCTTTTACTGCAGCTGGTGTTGTGCCGTGTGGCCGCCCTAAAAAGTCTCCCTGTACATCATCCATAGTGCAGATTATATTTTTCTTTATTTTGATCCTTTGGGATCAGTGAACTTGATATTTGGAGCATTTCAAATATAGTGTATGTTAAGAATCATCCTCTTAACAGTATTTTTATTATTTGGCTTCTTTGAGAATATGAGTCTTTGATTTAGACTGAACAGATGTAAATTCTTGAAATTTCAGAAATAATGTCTGGCTTTCACTGCCAGTTTCTTTACCCGAAATTGTACAATATGGCCCATCTTCTCGCTTTGAACGTTTACTGCTTCCAAAGGATCTAACAATTATTTTTATTTCCATGCTCAATTCAGATGAGCTTGAATTTTTAACTGCTCAAATATTACGAAATAGCCAAAATATAATGAAATTTCAGTTTAGATCACCAAAGCCTATAATTTTGTCCGCTAATACATGTTATTGTTAGCATTTTAACATTTATAAGCAGGATTAATTTAAGTCTCAGCTGAGCAGAGCATGAAAATATTCTATAACCTCGAGATCTGGTCAGATTTATCACGATGCGAAATCCAGCAACAAACTGGAGGGCGGTATGACACTACCGCCCTCAGAAAGGCCTTACTGATTTTGGGATACATTCGTTCACTTTCCCGCCTGCAAACACGCAATCTTCCGTCCTCATTTTTCAGAATAAAACAAGATTCTTCTGTGATGACGACTTAGTTTGACTGTCTGTGTCCTCTAGCCTGTTTGCGGGCTCATGTCAGAGGGACAGCAACGTAAACGTGCAGAGTACATTTTAAGCATATCTAATTTCCTGTTCAGATTCCTGTTGCATTCTGCATTGCGATACGGGTGTTTCTGCGACAGCGTTAACATCGTGATGTCGTCACATCATGAAAACATGTCCGTGTAATGTATACCCCCTTGAACCCCACTTTCATATAGCAAAATTGGGGTATGCAGGGGTATACCTATTTTTCTTATTTTTGCTCCAAAACATAGATTGTGGGTACTCGTTAGAACCGCCTCGGCGAGGCGGTTCTAACGTGTACCCATAATCTATGTTTTGAGGAAAAATAAGAAAAATATAAAAAAATTTCAGCTAAAAAATTTCAATTTTTTAGAGTCAAAAAATCTCTGTATATGGGCGTGTTTTCGTAATGATCTTGAATTATTGTCATCACGTCGGGTCGTTTTTCGCGATCTGCCTGACCGTTGCTTTACTTTACCCTCTATGAAACATAGTTACAAGTACATGTATCGTGACAACAGTAATAGAATTAATACTTTATGAGGCATTGCCTTCATACGAAAATGGTGACTTGTTTATTATTAGGTAATTGTAACGATTAAATTAAATGCTAAAACAGTGATAATTAATATTGTAAAACTTTCTGCGTCTTCAATTGTTTATTTTCATGAAAGGTTTATGTCGAAGTCGTGTTGATACAATTGCTTGTGTTGATGCAGATAGTTTAACTGCAAGACCACATGCGGCAGTATAAGTTATTTAATTATTGTAATCACAAAGCGATTGCATAAAATGTTACTGACATTTTTATGAGGATTGACGTAGCAGTTGTCACGTATTAGACCGAGATTTAACGCTAAAATCATATTCATAGGGCTTTTCGGATGTCATGACATCCTCAAAGTTGTTAAAACTTCCAAAAAACAACAAAAAACATGGAGGCAGCGTCGTGATCATAGCGTTTTACTAGGACGTAAGGCAACAACCAAAACAAGAATAAAGCAATTAACTTTTAAATGGTAATCACATTTTGCAACTGTGGACCTCTTATATGCTATACCCGTGTTAATGTGTAGCACAAATCTTGTTCCGTTCTTCTGTTGTTTTATCATGTAACTGTCAACAACGTCAGGGTGGGAGTAAAGGTCTGTTAGAAATAGATGGACTGTTTATGCCTCCATCAACATAGCTACCGGACGATCAGAGTAGACTTACGTCACAGATTTACTATACATATGAATGAAATGAATGTATTTGACCAAACGTATAATCGACTGAAATGTAAACCTGTAGTTAGTTGTTTACTTGGGTGGTCATAGTTTTATGCCATGACACCCCAGTGCTGGGTAAAAATCCCAGAACAAGGGGCATGGCATGAAAACAGCTGTCGACTGAGACTGCCACTAATCTCTTCAAGCTGACAGCATGTTATTCGTCAAGGGCATTGAATATAAGATTCCTTTTGTACAAACTACGAACTCAATAATATCTCCCAGTGGAACGATATGTATGATAAAATGAATTTATTTATTGCAAGCTGCCTACGTTATTGGCATTATTACCGTGACATGTAGATTTAAAGACCACCAAAGGCGCTTTATTATTCATAATAGTTGTGATTTCTGTCTGAATGTTTTCTTTCTTGATTCATAATGATCATTTAGGAACAAATGACGGTATTCGCCAGCAAACTGGGTCAGTCGCATTTTTATCGACATGCTTACTTGGACAAACCTTGCTTACTATGACACTATGGATGTCATGGCATTCTAAGGAGTACAAGTAGGCAACGATGAGGAGGAAAATGCGCAATAAGAAAGAGATTCCCACTCCAAAAACCGAGGTGGTGAATGTTGGGTTAAAGTTAAATAAGTTTGAGGCAACGTCCCGGCATGACAATAGCTTTCGACGTAAAGCAACAAATCAATTAATCAATATTCGAAGTTAGGGATGCATATCGACAGGTGCGCAAGGGGAAGTTTTACCAATTCCAAGTATTTGTGGCCAATAGGCGTCTGGTTAAAATGCTTTTATTATAGGAATGAATTTTATTTTTGTTGATTTTATCGATGTGTAAAAAGGCGAATCATTCACAAACTAAATAAAGCCCGAAGGGCTTTATGAAAAAGTTTGTGAGTGATTCACCTGAGTTTACACGTCGATAAAATCAACAAAAATAATCATTCATTCCTTAAAATTCCAACTTTGTCTCATTACACTGTATTTGTCTACATCATGAAATTGATTAAATTTTTTATAGCCAGCGGAAGGAAAATAGAGCAAAACGGATCTTCATGGGGCAGCCATCTTGAAAATTTCCAAAGCGTAGAACTCACCTGTCTTCTCGCAATTAATAGATGCTATAACTGACTTGCTATAGGCAGGCTAAAAAAAGCGGGAGCTTTAAAACACCTCATCTTCATTCAAAATTGTTCTTTTGGCAGAAAATGTCGCCGTCTGGACCGATTGAAAGACATGTCGATTTTGAACTAAGGCTCGGAACATTAGAAATTCGTCGAATTTCAACACACAACAAGACGATTAAAACACTTCCCGCAAGATGTTCTGTTAAAAGAAAAAGCGTCCATTATTATAGAAATTCCAAATATTCATTTCGACGCCTTCAAAACGCGTTCATCCATTGTTTTTATGACATTTAAATTTGGTGACGTCAACGTTTCTTCGAACAGTCAACGTTTCTTCGAAGAAACGTCACGTTATCACGTAACGTCGCGCCAATTTTCAGATAAAAACCGAGTATTCTTACGCACTGCTTTTATCGAAGTATAAAGTCTTGCAAACAACCAATCAGAATGTAGGAAATTAGTGAAGTTGGAATTATAGATTATTTATTTGCGTGAATTGTTGTTTTACATCACAACCAACAGCTATGGTCATGTCGGTGTGTTGCAGCGTTTTATTGTATCTAACATCTTGAATGCACTAACACTCAAAATATATCATGAATATAACCACAAAATAAGCAACTGAGGCTTATATGTGTGGTTAGTTTGCCTTTATACACTTTTCCTAATGCAAGCTCAGAAAGTCTGAGCGGTTAGCCGGTAATCAATCAGTAGTTATAACGGTTTTTGGATGCACAAGTAGCCCATCTTTTTCCAACGGCCCCAGTTAGAAGCCATATTCCTTCTTGGCCTCCCTAAATGCACGATGCATCATTTGGATTTCATAACTGGTGGGCGATAATGGTGTTATAATATAAACGCGAGTCCAAAATGCTCCGACTGAAGTCAGATGAATTTGCGAAGTGCAACCCTTTGCGAACAGCAACCTTGAACAAGATGACCATGATAAATAATAGTTGCATGACAAACACACCTTAATGTTACAAGTTATAGCTAGAAAGCCATTTCTATTGAAAACAACGCATGAAAGATGTATAAGGAAATGAGCCGCCCCATGGGAAAACCAACAATCTGCATAGGCAAAAACAAAGGCGCAGATCAGCTTCGCGGTAACCGCGAAGCTGATCAGCGCCTTTGTTTTCGCTACTCGGATAGTACTGTTCCTCTTCAACTTAAATCCGAAATTTCAAGATTCTAGCCCTGTTCTGTGCTTGTACAGGCCGGTTTGTGTCGGACCTGTTCGGAAACCACATTGTTGGTTTTCCCACGAGGCGGCTCAAATGATAACAATTTCTTGTCTAGTTCTTGCTCAATGAATCGCGTGTCATTTGAGCCGCCTCGTGGGAAAACCAACAATGTGGTTTCCGAACAGGTCCGAAACTTACACATAAAGAGTCCATAATACAATCACTCTGGATTACGATGTTGCCTTCTGTAATTGCGCGCATGTGGGCCGGTCTTCATTTCTATGATACTTCTTACTCAAAACTATTCAGTTAAAATGGTTAGTGATCTCTCCCGTATGTTTCTTTGCCCAATTCGGTTCAACTTTTGTCTTGGTTGGAATTTAAGTTTTAGTTGTACATTTTTATGGTTCTGTTCTTACCATTAGTCAAACCATATATACATCTATAAGGCTTAGTTGTTGATTTGTTGGGTTGTATTCTAATGAATAAACCACTTTTTGGATGTGTTAGGTTGATTTCCTATAATCCGGAGACAACGTCCCGACATAGTCATAGCTTTTGACCAAGGCGCAAAGCATCAATGCAAACAACCAACTTATTGATACATGGTTAATATGAAATCTGAGTGTACACATAACACTCATTTTCCATTTTTCTCTGTTGTGACGTCATGTACGGATAGTTCCTTTACATTTAATATTATGCACTTATGCCACCTATGTGTGGTTTGTTTCAATTGTATGAATAAAATTTCTTGTCTTGTCTTGTACGGAGGGGTAAGCCAGATGAGAAGATGCAACAAAATAAAGAATGATTGGTCTAACAATAATACCTGGTTTCAGTATCGCGAATTTCATTCCATGCCTCTATTCACCGTTCATCCAGATACAACAAACGCGGAAAGGTCTTCCAAATGCGGATATAAACAATTGTATCTCAGGAATACACAAGGTTAGTAAACATAAACAAATAGATTTAAATTGTTCCTATGTAAAATGTGTTCATGCAGAGCTGATACGAAATGGTTTATCTTCAGTATGGTACAGTATCATAACAAAAGATTTGTGTAAACTATAGATACAAGCGATATTAATTCTTAAATCATTATTTTTTCGCCTAGTTCCCGATTCTTTTCATATTTGTAGAATTCATTTGTTTTGTTTCGTGCAAATTTCTCTTCAAAACTAATTTTCGACATCTATGGAATATATTTATACCATGCATCAAACTGGAAAAGTTTGTTTTGGTATCGATATCCATGTTTAAAAATCAGCCTTGTTTACTAAAAGGTACAACTTACCACGGACGTTGATACTACACAAAGCGGATGGTCCACATAATTTGGGTAAAACAAACACGGAATAGAAAATCCGGTTTTAAGGTCTAAACCACTGCCAGAACGTTTTCTAATTAGAATACAATGAATAATCTAGACTTTTTTTTATCAAGTAAACGTGCTATAAATGCATCCAGTTGGCAATTTGGTCGGTTATTCACTTGATATATGGTCGAATTCGGGGGTGGCATTTTAACATATAAGACCATATTATAATCTATCTGCTAACAGTTATTTTCTATGAATGATTATTTCGTAGACACATATTAACGATATATACACCTGTAAAGGTATTTATATGTTTGTGTTGTGAATAAACATCCCGGTTAACGACGTTTCAGCCGTGTCAGGAAGGAGCCGTTGCTTCCTGGGTGCTAACCAGTTGTAAGGAAATTCAAATGTCTTGCTCAAAAACAAAACCCTGGCGTCAGCGTGCACCCCGCACCCCCCCCCCCTGACCTCGCCGGATAAGGAGTCAAATATGCCACGTTAACGTTTTAGTTCTTTACTTGCGTACAGGATCAACGTTTACATGGATAAGAACTCTATAAGATCTGCTTTCGCTCTAATCCTTTTCGTCATGAGCCGTTAGCCAATGTATGTTTATATGTTATTTGTGAATCTGAATTAAATATGTTTAAACTAAAACTACAGGATCAACAGCCAAGGTCATATAGATAAGGTCAGTCATTATTTTCACACCAAAAGCCTTCCAGAGGCATGGTAACGAGTTCTTTCTGCACATTTATTTCACCAATAATAACTGCTTTTCTTCAATCTACGTAGTCTACAGACCTCACTACGTCTTCACTGCGTACGCGCTGCGACCATCAGGTTGTTGAAACGACCATTTCACGCTACTCGCACGTCCTAAACACGCCCTAGAAGACTGGGTGCGTTCATATGGTCGCTGAGAACACTTAAAAAATTAAAAGTTCCGAAGTGTTCTAAAATGTTGACAATAGTTTCAAAGAAAGAAAATATTGCTAATTAGTGATTAAATTATGCCGCATATGATAAGATATGTGTTAAACATTTTTCTCTAATATGAAAATAGCAACACGCGATTGCCGAAATTATGTGCAGTACAAACGCGCGCTATGTCGTATGACGTAAACATAAATGATAGCATACACGAACTTTGTTTCCCAACACTGTGTTAGAACGTGCTGAGAGCGTAGTACGCGCGTGGCGTGAACTGCTTCGTCCTCGTGAGGACGTTGTAAGGAGGTAGTGGAAACGGGATGAGCTTGGTGAGCGCGTGGTGAGACCTAGTGGAAACGTGAAGGACTAGTAAGGACGTAGTGCAGACGTATTTAAGGACGTGATGAGGACGAAGTATAGACTTAATACCCCCAAATTGTCATTTTTACCCCGTCCGCGCCACTTCCTTGAATTGATTAGGACGTAGTAAGGACGTGGCGAGAACGTGGTCCAGTGTAGACGTAATATTAGGCTTTTTAGATCACCTGAGCCGAAGGCTCACAGGTGAGCTTATAGTATACCCATTCTCCGTCGTCCGTCGTTGTCGTCGTCGTCGTCCACACTTTTCATACATCTTCTTCTCTGAAACCGCTCGGCCAATCAAAGCCAAACTTCATGTGGAGCATCCTTAGGGAGGGGGAACGAAAGTTTGTATAAATGGTCATTGTCACATGACCAAGATGGCCGCCATGGCTATAAATAGCAAAAACCTTATAAATCTTTTTTTCAGAGCCGGTCGACCTATGATTTTGAAACTTTGCTTTAAGCATCAGTGAGTGGAGCTCTAAAAAAGTTTGTAAAAATCATAACTCCGAGATGACCTTGACCTATTTCTATGGCAAGATCAGCTAAAGTCGCATATCCAAGATCTTAGGTGAGCGTTTACAGGACCGTTGGTCCTCTAGTAATTGTCAAATTTATAGAAAGGAAACAAAGACACGGACAGCTTCTCGGTTAACATGCAGCTGATATGGGCCTATCATTCTATACAACATGTTAACACGGTTTCCTAATGTCGTGGACAAAGCTTAGTCAAAGTGCTCATCCACATTCCTTGTGGTTTGATCACGCCATATTTAACCATAATTGGTCTTAAACCAACCATCTATGGACTCTAAACCATACCAAAATTGCCTTAAACGAAGACTACAGCCAGTTTTCCCTAAAATAAGACAAGAATTTGGTTTTTATTATCCGTGTTTGTTGCACCGAATGATCCGAGTTTGTTTCACCTGCTTGAGAATTTGAACCGTGGTATGTTGCACCATATACCATGAGAGTGCCGAATTTCAAATAGTTCTTATTCTGTTTCTATAATTTTGTGTGGGTTCTTGTAACGGCAACAGTTGAAGCGATCCCCGATCCTCCGAAAAACATCAATTTTGTCATATTTTCGTGCTTTAATAATGATTTACAGACATTCTTACCAAGATTTTTCTCTTTTCGTGCATCCAAGTCAGATTTAGAAGCCTATATTTCTCCAACTAATAGAATTTATGTGACAGAGTTTTAGGTAAACACTTGCAAAGTTGTGTACTTTTTCATAGTTTGTCAAACAAAAATCAACTCAGCCGATATTCTTTATAATTAAAGATAATTAATACTCCCTCTGTTTCCAGCCGTTCAAAATACTATTGTTTATATCCGCGTTTGGAAGACCTTTCCGCGTTTGTTGTATCTGGAAGAACGGTGTGCTATTTGATATAGTCTAGCGATACAGATGTGCAGTAATATCCAATACGCGATAACTACGAACCAACCGAGTTTCACAGCCAACGCAGCTTCATTTTTTCCTCTCAATTTTTTTAAATTATCTGACAACTTTTGTGCCCGATCAGCATCAAAATGACTCAAAAATCTGTTTGTCTTATCAAATTCGAGGTGTTAGTGCGCATGCGTGGGGACATGCCTTAGGGCTCGAGATTTTTCAAAACATTACAAACATTTAAAATCTTCGAAAATCGCTGAATGAGTAAATGGTAATTTCCATGCTGAAACCTACGGCTTAATGCCAGATTTATCGCCATTGATTTCCGGTACCTGTAAATTGGTTGTTTTAGGCGTTCAACGTCACTTAGTCGACGTCACTGCAAAAGGCAATTGTATGCTTTATTTTGTGCCGGCAACCTAGCTGTTTCAGTGACTAAAGTGTATTGCGTTTATGGGAAATTCGTCTTTCACTGTGTTTCACTGCTAACGAATTCGGTAGTCTAGACAGTTTATCAAGAAAGTCATCAAAATCGCTGATGTCCTTCGTTTTTTAAAATGTCCTACGCCATTGTAGCGAACGAAAAAAGTCTGACGGCTGATTTTCACAGGTCGTCTCTGAAGATGGTTGGGCTACATGGGGTTGGAATTTCCGATGAATTGACTGACCTACAAAACGTTATTCTTTTCTAATAGCAAATTTTTATTTGCTATTACTGCAGCTGGTGTTGTGCCGTGTGGCGGCCCTAAAAAGTCTCCCCGTACATCATCCATAGTGCAGGTTATATTTTCTTTTTGGTCCTTTGAGATCAGCGAAGATATTGTGAGAACTCAGAAATTTTTTATCGGTTTAGATTCATTTTCTAGCCAATGTTTAATATATTTGGCCCCATTTAGATAACACCAGTCTTTGTTGAAAGTTGCAAAATTTCAGTAATTCTCTTTGGCTCCATGTTGCCAAATCTAAAGGGTCACTGACGAGACTTCAATAGTCGAAACCGCGGTATGGCCCATCACCTTTTCTCATTAATGTGTTCACTGCTCTTAAAGGATCTCAGTTTTAATTCTTATTTAAACTTTAATGAAGAATTTCGTTGGCCGTGGAACTCTTTATATATATATTAAAAGCACAAACGTTTCTGTTCTACTACGCCATCGAGGAAAACAGTTTTCACTTGTATGGAGGAAAACAGTTTTCACTTGTTTTATTCACTTGCACTTTTGGAATTGTACGGATTTCATTTATCTTCAAAACACATAGGAAGACTTTCAGGAATTGTTTCGAATTTACCCTGCACTCACAGTGATAGAAAAGTTCCAATCATACTGAAACTTGAAGCCATTTTGCTATTACATTTGTCAGTTTACATTGACTGATGCTTTTCATATTACACCGATTTTATTGTAATGACGCTTTATCCGTAACAGTATCTGTTCTTGACGTAATAAATGAATGATTTGTCCAAAACACGATTTAGATGACTTATTGCACATAACAGCTCCAAATGAAGACAGAGATAAAAGCAAAATGACTGAGACATACCGGATGAAAATCACTCTAACGGTTTTTTTTTCGGTATTAACTTCGAACACCGTATTAATTTATTTGAGTTTTGGTTTAGCGCTTTGATCGTTGCCTCCATATCATGGGACCTCTAAGCAAATTAGAATGTCATGGCACTCCACGTATGCTTGAAAATATAATGGCTGGGTGGACTTGAACCGTTTTTCCTGGACAGGCCCTGACCTTCTTGGCGGTGAACAAGTAATCAGATGGCCAGCCAGCAGTTTATAAGCTTTGACTGGAGGCAACAGCAGCCCATCTATTTCTCACAGTCCCAAAGTGTGGGACCCATATTCTTACCCGACTATTCTTGAACTTCGGATCGAGAAGTATGGATTCGAACACTAACGATGGGATTGAACCATTTGAGCAAAACGCATTACACTACCCTGTAGTAATGGTTGATAGCCGGGCTGCTGTGGTTTCGTGCCGTCATTACTCTACTCCAGGGTCAAGATGGATGAAATACTTTAGCGCTTCATGCATTATGAAACGGACTATTCCTGGTCCAAAATGATCAAATGAAACGCGTGGGTTATTTGTTACACAAATGGAATTCTGTGATTGTTAATCTGATGTGTAACTGACATTTGATATGCTTCTCAGACAAACCGTCAGGAACATAACCGAATTAAATTGTTTGCGAAGTACGGATCACTTCAGAAAGCGAAAACGAAAACGATAATGTCTGTTGTTGGCTGTTGCAATTATTTTGGATGACTTCTTCGGACTTACCAATAATACATTAGTTTACAGTCTGTGAACGAGTGTTTTGAATAAGCTGACGGGAATTCAGTTTTATTTATTTTTGCATCGTCAAAATTTTGCGGCGACGGAATTGCGACAGGTTAGCGATGATTTTGCGACGGGTTGTTGAATATTGTGTAACATTTTTGAAATTAAAGGTATGTTTAGCGATCTGTTGGCGACAATCTCGCGACACACAAAAAGTCCTTACCCACAATTGTCATATTGTACGACAATTCGTGACTCATTTCCCAAAACTTTCGCGAGTAATTTGCATGCCAGTGAGATACTTATCGTTATCCCGAAACAGTCGCCAAATATTCAAGTGTCGGTCGCTTTCCATTGTTAAATACTAGCTTAGAAGCAGAAGAAGCATGAGCGGCACGCCTAAACTATGATGTCTGGGACGTTAAACAGCAACTCTAAACCGATCGTTATCTGCGTTTTATTACAAGTGAGTATTTCTCAACATTCACGCGTGCAATACATACTTAAATATGTACGCGTCGACAGCATGTCAGCAAAGTAAAATGCCATGAGAGTAAAATCCTTTGTATTAAAAGTACGAACTCGATACGTCCCAGCGGTACCATATGTATGAATATATAGCTTTATTTATCGCATGCTGCCTACGCTAATGGTATTGTTGCCGTGACATGTAGAATTAGAGTCAACCAACGGCGTTTTATTATTCATTATAGTTGTGATTTCAGTCTGAATGTTCTTTTTCTTTGTCATAATTACCATTAAGCTACAAAGACGGACAACATACATACAAATTGTTTAGCAAATTGTGTCAATTGTATCTTCACCAAACACATGATTATTGAGTATGCTATTGTAAATAAAAATTGCAATAGTTGTCAAATATACATGGAAAGCAATATGATCTGTTCTTTGAGTCTCAATGAGGGTCTGGATGGGGGTCCTGGTATTCACTAATCACTAAAAAATTAGCCATTTATTCACTATCATTAAAATTTTGGCTTATTCATTTAAATAAGCTCGATTATTCATTAAAGTATGACAATTACTAGTCACGTCTTCTTCACCCAGCTAATATCCATAAGCAAATAGGTGTTTCCCACCTAAGGCATCCCTTATCTCAAGCCACAAGTTCTATTATATTAAATTGTAGACTGCTGAGTGCAACCATGATATTAATATATTGAGAGAAGCATAATGATATACTCTGCTAGACCACAAAGCCTTGAATAGAAACTTTCCGAAATAGCAAATCCCCTTTTAAATCTGTTGGGAGTATAATTCCTTCCACCTTAAATATCTTTCTCTTCAATTATGAACACCAACATGACCAAAGGTTAAAATAAAATGCTGTTGTTTTTATTTAGTTAACTGGTGTACTACATGTATGAGATGTATGGATTTGTGCTTGTGCCTGATTGTATAAAACATTTTAATAATGTCTTAAATTCGAATATGTAGCACCATATAAATTGCCAGATAGATTTGCATTAACGTTCTTAGTTCTGCCTTGTTTCTGATTGCAAAAGACACTATAACTATGTTCTGTCATGCAAAAAAGCAAGATGCTGTACATCCACAGAAAAGATTATCATTATAGGATTGGAAAATACATAATAAGGACAAAGTGGGGTAATAGAATAAAAAGAAAATACATATACATGTACATAAGCAAACACAACATTCAAATAGTATCTGGCTCAGTAAACATCCAGAATGATTTATTTTTCTCTGCCTTCAAATGACACATTTTTTTACAATAGGTCCGTGATGTGAACTCCTACATGCTTGGCTTCCAGACATATGTTTTTTCCAAACATTCAAGGATTTCTGAAATATGAATACAACATATGAACTAAATCGGGTCTGGGGGCGTCCAGACCCCAGAAAAAAATGAAATTCTGGAATGTCAGGGAGGCCATCTTAGACAATTCCATAGCCAAAATTTAGCATATTCATTATTCTTTAAAATGTTATTATTCACTATTCATTATATTACTCTGCTATTCATTAAAACATTACTGTAACATTTATTCATTATTCTTTAGGACCTCATTATTCCACTGATCATTAATTTTTTTTTTGCTCTTTATTCACTCTCATTAAAAATTTTAGGCCATTAGTCATTCATTATTATACCCCACCCAGACACTCCTCAATTCTTCAGTGCTCTCATCTAAAGCCACTGAAGAATTCAATGCTCTTGGTCCAGAGGTATGCGTTTATAGCTCACCTGAGCCGAAGGCTCACAAGGTGAGCTAATAGGATAGCCATGATCCGGCGTCCGTCCGTCCGTCGTCCGTCCGTCGTCGTCCACAATTTCAAAGATCTTCTTCTCTAAAACCGCTTGGCCGATCTAGTTGAAATTTTATGTGGAGCCTCTTTGGGTAGTGGCATTTCAAGTTTGATCGCGAAATCCAGGTCACATGACCAAGATGGCCGCCACGCCCATATATGGTAAAAACCCTTCAAAAATCTTCTTCTCCAGAACCGGTGGGCTGATTTCCACGAAACTTGGCATGTAGCATCGGAGACCTCAGCCCATAAAAGTTTGATAAAATGATGACCCTTGGATGACCTTGACCTATTTTACGGCAAGGTCAAATTTTGAAACATAGGCTTTTACATAGGAAAAAGTGAAAACTATGGAATTTTTTGAAAACTGTTGCAGCCTGAGGCCTGAAAAGTGGTAGATGCAAACAACTAATGGAGTAGATGAAGGTATGTGATTAATATAGGTCAAGGTCATCTCTTGACCTTGGCCAGTCTGTTGTCCATAAACAGTTTTCAAAGATCTTCTTCTCTGAAACTGCGCGGCCAATCAAAGTGAAATTTTATGTGGAGCATCCATGGGTAGGGGAGACGAAAGTTTGATCGCGAAATCCAGGTCACATGACCAAGATGGCCGCCACGCCCATATATGGTTAAAACCACTCAAAAATCTTCTTCTCCAGAACCGGTGGGCCGATTTCCACGAAACTTTGTATGTACTATCGGGGACCTCAGCCCATCATAGTTTGATAAAATGATGACCCTTGGATGACCTTGAATTATTTTACGGCAAGGTCAAATTTGGAAACATAGGCTTTTACATAGGAAGAAGTGAAAACTATGGATTTTTTGAAAACTATTGCAGCCTGAGGCCTGAAAAGTGGTAGATGCAAACAACTAATGGAGTAGATGAAGGTATGTGATTAAAATATAGGTCAAGGTCATCTCTTGACCTTGGCCAGTCTGTTGTCCATACACACTTTTCAAAGATCTTCTTCTCTGAAACTGCTTGGCAAATCAAAGTGAAATTTTATGTGGAGCATCCATGGGTAGGGGAGACGAAAGTTTGATCGCGAAATCCAGGTTACATGACCAAGATGGCCGCCACGCCCATATATGGTAAAAACCTTTCAAAAATCTTCTTCTCCAGAACCGGCAGGCCAATTTTCATGAAACTTGGTATGTAGCATTTGAGACTCCAGCCCATCATAGTTTGTTGAAATGATGACCCTATGATGACCTTGACCTATTTTACGGCAAGGTCAATTTTGGAAACATAGGCTTTCACATGGGAAAAGGTGAAAACAAACTGTTGCAGCCTGAGACCTGAAAGTTGCTAGATGCAGACAACTAATGGAGTCAATGAAGGTAAGTAATTAATGAAGGCCAAGGTCATGTCTTGACCTTGGCCCAAGGTCATTTAAATATCAAAATTAAAATTATGGGTTTCTCAGAAATCACTGGGTTTGGAAACTATTGCAGCCTGAGACCTGAAACTTTGCAGATGCAGACAACTTATGAAGTCAATAAAGGTATGTGAGTATTCAAGGTCAAGGTCATTTCATTATGACTTAATACTCCAAGATCAGGCTTCAGGTGAGCGTTGTTAGGACCAATGGTCCTCTGGTAATATGCCTCTATTCAGCTTCTTGTAAATAGCTTTAATGTCCTATCCCGAATTTAGCCACAAACCCCACACCTGGGGTAATGATCAGAAAATAATCGACTCAGTATGTCAAGAACGAAAGAATAAAGAAAGGAAAGAAAGAAACCACGGTATGGGTTCCAATTTCGCAATAAGGTTTTGCTGTTCCATTTATATTTTACCATGTCTAGTTAAGTAATAATTTCAAATGACAGAGGTACGAGAGCCGCGTTTAGAATGCCATTCTGAAAAACCAAAAAAAAAAAAAGATTTTCTGAAATCGGCAGTGGTGTTCAATACACCACTTTCGGAAAGCTCTCTAGAGTAATGATTAACACACAGAAAGTAGTGGGTGTTCAAAGTTACTATAAATTGAGCCGCATCGTGAGAAAACCGGATTTTTGCCTATGCGAAAACAAAGGCGCAGATCAGCTTCGCGGTAACCGCGAAGCTGATCAGCGCCTTTGTTTTCGCTACTCGGATAGTACAATTCCTCTTCTACTTAAATCCGAAATTTCAAGCTTCTAGCCATCTTCTGTGACTGTACAGCCCGGTTTGTGTCGGACCTGGTCGGAAACCCCGAAGACCGGTTTTCTCGCGTCGCGGCTCAATTAAGAAATTCCAGGATATGTGGACAACGAACAGGACATTATTACGAAAACACACCAATGTAATTTACAGATTTTAACGGCTGTCCAAACTGGAAAATTCCTGTTTTTATTTTTGCTCAAAACCTAGACTGGTGGTAGAACGAAGCAACAGTAAAAAAATGTACATGTATATCCCGGTACATTGGAGTTTATTATTCAAAAGTGGGTTGTAATGGTGTTTACATTACATGATGCTATCCTGAAGACGATTTACGTTAAAGGTTCCCTTACTAATGGTGGCCGCGCGCGTCAGGGCTTCTCAACGAAATTTTCCAAATTATGTCCATCAAAAATGCGTTACTTAGACATTCTAATGCGAATTGACAAGGAAAATGGAATAGTATCATGTAATGCATATTTACTGATTCGTAAAGACTACCACTGCATGCAAACTAGAAACATTGTTTTAATCACATTTCAAGGGGGATTTATCGTGCAGTAATTATGATCAAGTCAATCATGAATTTCGGCATTTTTGAGCAACCAGGAATTATATCTTGAAACGGCATGGGATTGGTTTGTAATTTTTAACATAGAAGCGACTGAAGCGGATGCATGGCTTCCCAGCGGGCACATGACGTCAGATCATGTGATAGGGTTGGTTTGGAATATGGGCCCCGTGTTTGGAATATGGGCCCCGTCCATTTAAGCCTTGAGAAGTAGATACATGCTCGTGCCTCCAGGCAAAGCTTATATTCTACTGACCGACCATCTGAATACTAGTTAATCGCTAAGAAGTTCTGAGTCTGCCGTGGTTAAGTAAAACAATTCATACATATAAGCCTTAGCTGTTTACTTGGTTATATTTTGAAGCACGCTTTGCTGTCATGGCGTTCTCATTTTAGGTGAAAGTTCCCCAAAAAGGAGGAAGCGTCCCAACATGACCATGACTGTTGACTGTAGAGCATCAGTTCAAACAAAGACATGCCCGGATCCAGAAATTTTCATGAGAGGGGGTCCAACGAAAATGGTAATTTTTGGTCACAGACGAGGGGGGGGGGGGTCCAACCCAAAAAAAATCCCGAAATTACCTTTTTTTTAGTAAATTTTTCGAATTCCAGGGGGGGGGTCCGGACCCCCGGTCCCCCCCCCTCTGGATCCGCGCATGAAAGAAACAAAATAGTAAGGGCATATCCTTCGTCTTCGCTAATGGTTGAAAGGGTAGAAATTACCATTTTTAGACAAAAATTTGGGCCAATCTTTGACCAGTTTCAGTACACATCGACAATGCAACCAACCAATTCACCGTGATATTCTAACTGGGAAATCGCAAAGAAAGTCGTTCTGTGACGAGCAAGTGTACCCAACGTCCAGCCTTGGTTTATGGCCAAATAAACAATAATTGCGTGCCACTCAGACATTATGTAAGTTATAACAGGAAGGTCAGTTCTATAGCAATCAGTCAGACATTAATAAGAATTCCGAAAATAAACATTATCATGAGAAAGCCAGCTTTTTGTCTGTGCGAAAACAAAGCGGCGGGCCAGCTTTGCAGTAACTGATCAGTGCACTAGTTTACACTAGATGGTTAGTATGTTATCACCTCTGACTACATATTTCCAAAATTGCAAGCTCGTAACCTTCGTCTGTGACTGTATAGGCTAGTTTGTTTTGGGCCGAGTAAGAACCTACGAAGAGAGTTTTCCTGGTGGCGCACCTCAAATGATAACAATTAACAGACTAATAATTCTTGTCTTCTTCCTGTTACATAAACCAAGTATCATCTATCATATCTAATATTGTATATCGCTATGGTGTTCCTAAGAAACTTCCTTGACAACCTGTATTTTACGAAAACTTGTCCATGCAATATATAGAGATTTTTTTCACCTGTAAAAATAGAAAATTTCATCAGAAAAAAAAATGATATTTTTCTTTTTTTTGCTCAAAACCGCCGAGGCGGTTCTAACGAGTACCCACAATCTATGTTTTTGAGCAAAAATAAGAAAAATAGGTATACACCTGCAAACCCCAGTTTTACTATATAAAAATGGGGTTTAAGGGGGTATATATTACACGGACATGTTTTCCTGATGTTTCTTGTTACGTCAAATATAATTTAATCATGCCTCAATGCCGAGGGCAACAATTTAACTCAGATGACATCACTGCTTTGCGACAGAAAATTCGAAACTCGCTACACTCACGCATGTCGATGAATTATAACATGAATTATCACATGAAATATTACTTATATTATTCAAAATGTTCACACGATGTATGATATCATGCGTTGCTTAAATTGAATTGCCATGACACAGTATAATAAAAAATCGCAAGTGGTTTGGGTTGTTTCTAAGACTTGATAACTTACGTTAAGAATGTGTACCCAATATCAAAGCCAATTTACTACATAGCTTATCACAAATACCATATTGCTGAGAATCACGTTGTATACAGACAACCCGATAAATGATCGAATTGAGACCGAAGTTGAGGTTAAATTTTCGAGTTTTCTCCTATAGCATTTACACTACTGACTGATAGATAGGTGCAGTCAATGCAGAAATTTATCAGAAATTTATGCCTATCTATCAGTCAATAGAGTAAATGGTATACTAGGAGAAAACTCCACTTCGGACAGGATTGCATTGTGCGTCACGCATTCCATACCACGTACTTATCAGCTGTGTGAATATGTAGGTCAAAAAACACAGGGGTTAAACAGTAATGAAATTTTGTTCGTTTGAATTAAGCTGTATTCATGGTTATTGTACACAAATTTCTTTGACAGTTTCCACTGTCTTTAATTATGATTGCTCTTCTTATTCCATCTTCAAACAGTACGTCGAACTAAATATGAACAATAAAAGCCGCCAAATAACAAATTTGTAGGCGAAATGTCGATGCAATGACTCTTTTTTGTGAGTACCCAAAATTTTGTTCAGTACCCAAAATTGTGCAATATGGTCCATACTACCTCCCTTTGAACATTTTCACTGCTTCCAAAGGATTAAGCTTTTATATTTTATTTGTTACTTTCATTTTTCTGCCTACATGATCACGTGGTCAACTGTCTACTAATATACCCTTACAATATTAGAGCTATTGCAAAATATTCTAATATGAAAAGCACCTCTTGAAAAATGGACGGGTGATGCTTAGTTTAGAGAATGCGTTAACCATTACAAAAACATGCCCATGCAATATACAGAGATATTTAAAGTTGTAAAAAGGAAAATTTTCAGTAGAAAAGTTTTGCTATTTTTCTTATTTTTGCTCAAACCATAGATTGTGGGTACACGTTAGAACCGCTTCGAAGAACCGCCTCATCGAGGCAGTTCTGACGAGTACCCACAATCTATGTTTTTGGAGCAAAAATAAGAAACATAGGTATACCCCTGCATACCCCAGCTTTGCTATATAAAAGTGAGGTTTGAAGGGGTACACATTTCACAGACATGTTTTCCTGATGCCAGTAGAAGCAATGTTCTTGTAAATATTAATATTGAATTCTATGGAATTTTCTTTGTTGTGGAATATCTTTTGACCCTTGGTTGTATATTTTCTGCTTGTTTGTGAACGGCCATTATTCCCAGAATCTTAATATCTAAATAAAACACGAATATCAATTATTATCCAAAGTCTGTTTTCTGGTTTTTACATTTGAGCCGCCTCGTGGGAAAACCAACAATGTGGTTTCCGAACAGGACCGACACAAACCGGCCTGTACAAGCACAGAAGCAGGCTAGAAGCTTGAAATTTTGAAGTTTGGTAGAGGAGGCATTGTACTATCCGAGTAAAGAAAACAAAGGCGCTGTTCAGCTTCGCGGTTACCGCGAAGCTGATCTGCGCCTTTGTTTTCGCATATGCAAACTGTTGGTTTTCCCATGAGGCGGCATATTTAATATGATGGCTACCATCTAATTTCCCAAAGGCGATAATATTGTCTCATTTTAAACATTGTGATATTATATCATCTTTTAAAGTCGACAAAAAGCAAATTCATGTAATAACCTAAAGCCATTAACTTCGAAGAAATTAGTTTTGTAAATGCCAAAGATATTTCAAGAATATCTTCTTTCCTGCAAAACCAATAGCTCAAAACAAATATTATTGAACTTATGTTGCAAAGATTATTGTCGGAAAAACAAAACAAAACATTAAACGTAATTGTGCATTAAGAAAACGTGTCGAAAAATATACAGATTTTTCAGGAGCTGTAAAATTATAATTATTATTATTATTATTATGTTTTTCTCGTTTTTCTATATATACGTCATTGTAGGTAAAGGTTAGAACCGCCTCTAACGAGTATCTACAGTCTTTGTTTTGGACAAAATTAAGAAACAATTTACACCCTTGTACTGTCTGGTTATATTAATAAATACAAACGTGGGTGTTAAGGGGTATACATTACATGGGCATGTTATTCTGCAACCGTTTGAAATGTAAGGCATAATTACTATTATCATGTAGTTTCTATGAAATATCATGCAGCACCAACTTTCAGGTTACGCTGATGGCATCTGCGTATATCCCGGTAAGTTAAGAAACATTATTTGGTGTTTAAAAGGGGTAAAAACAAGGATACATCTTGTGCATTGCCCCCAGGAAATATGTGTCGAAAAACAAAAACGAAAACAAAGAACATCCAAAAGGTTTGGCACCCTGACATATAGGAAAAGTGCTTTAAGCAGTCACCCAAATTAGAAGGGGGGGGGGGGGCGGGGGCGGGCTCAAATTATCCTAGATTAAACAAGCCAGTTTAGTTAACAAGTTATGCCAACACATTTCAGATTCTTTTCCCTTAAACAAATAAGCTTATAAATATGGTTTTAGGTTACTTGATATAATGTATAGATAGTAATATAAATGGTGGGCAGGCTCAGACTAGAGCGGTTAACCTGTAATGAGTTGATCAGACAGGGGTGTGTAAGCTTTACCCGGAAGCACAAGCAGTCTCAGTTTTAATTTTTATTTGCTATTACTGCAGCTGGTGTTGTGCCGTGTGGCGGCCCTAAAAAGTCTCCCCGTACATCATCCATAGTGCAGGTTATATTTTCTTTTTGGTCCTTTGAGATCAGCGAGGATATTCTGAGCAATCAGAAACTTATAATCGGTCAAGATTCATTTTCTTACCAATGTTTAATATACTAGTAGTTGGTCCCATTTAGATACTACTAGTCTTTGTATCGACTACCCTGTTGAAAGTTACAAAATCAGTAATTCTCTTTGGCTCCATGTTGCCAAATCTAAAGGGTCACTGACGAGACTTTAACAGTCGAAACTGCGGTATGGCCCATCCCCTTTCTCATTAAAGTGTTCACTGCTCTTAAAGGATCTCAGTTTTAATATTTATTTTCTATTTCTTTAGGCCCGAATGGGTGCGGGCCCACGCTATTTCCCGAAATTCGGTTATTTTCCTGTACTTAATGACACCCGCTTAGACAGATGCGTTAATATACCGGGTGGACCTAGCTCTAGACGAGACCTTGAAATCGAAAAACGCTACTTTACTTTTGTCATGAAAACGATTACAAGTAATCGAATTTCATATAAGACAAATGTGCAATTACTGCAAACAGCTGTAAGAAGCACTGTTTTAACAAATTCCATTTCTAGACAAAATAAATCGGATTAAATGCGCATTGATATCCCGATAAACAGCCAACAATTAAGCTGTTCGTCACCAAAATGACATTGTAATCCCATATGAAAACAGTTGAATAAATACAGAATAGCAGCTACGCTACATAGAGTGTCTCAGTGATGCTGATGTTAATAACTTATCAGACAATGTCAACTTGAAAATGAGTCTATGCATGAGAAAACCAACAATTTGGGTTCCCGACCAGGTCCGACACAAACTGGCCTGTTCAGTAAAATAAGCAGGTTAGAAGCTTGAAATTTTGGCTATAAGAAGAAGAGGAATTGTACTATCAGTGTAGCGAAAACAAAGACGCTGATCAGCTGTGCAGTTAGCACAGCTAATCTGCGTCTGTGTTTTCGCCTAAGCAGATTGTTGTTGTTTTCTTTTTCATGCGAAGGCTCAAATATTGTATTCTTTACCTTAATATAATTAATTTTGGTTGACAGAAAGGAATTAGGAATTAATTATTTTCTCTTGGCCGATCTATGCATTCGTATGGTGTATTTTGGTGATACATGTATATCTCCCGAGCTGGTCAGTTTATGATATTGATAAATAACTCTAGCGGTGGATCGATTGCTAGACACATCGGATTCGTGGCGTAAATTTCCTCGCCCTCCCTCCCGTATTTTAAAGTGTTTCAAGTTTTTCTGTTGCCATGCAGAGTTCTAAGAGAGCGATGATAGCTTCTCTTTGCAATTACAGTTTGTTAATGTCCTAGTTTTGTGACAGTAAGGTTGCAGATGAAGTTTAGTGACGGTGTACAAAGATAACATAAGTAACCTGTTGTTATGTGAATAATCTGGTTTGTAATGGTTGTGATGATTATGTTAATAGATCTAGCGTTCGATCCACACGCTCCAAGGCAATATGGTGTTTGTTGTGCTACTGATCATGGGTATCCGAGAAGAATCGATGATGTTTAGTGTGCGTCATGAGAAAACCAGATTTTCGCCTATGCGAAAATAAAGGGGCATATAAGCTGTACAGTAACTGCACAACTGATCAGCGCCTTTGTTTTCGCTGTGCGGATAGTACACTAAGTCATCCTCTTCTACTTATATCCAACCAAACCTGGGTGTAAAGGCCGGTTGTGTTGGACATGGTCGGAAGTCTCGACGACCGGTTTTCTTGCGTCGCGGCTCAAATAATAGCATTCTATTTTGTGCCCTGTTTGTGTCAGTCGCAACACAAAAAGCGACTATAACGGACACGTAAGGGTGTATATTGGCTCCAGTCCTTAAAATATGTTTTTCATCAATGAGTTTTAGTCATATATTTGAGGCTTGTCTTATTATGATTGCTCTTTTGGATCATACGAAGGTATTATTTGTCAAAAGAAAAGAATACTATAGATAAACAAGTACAATAATATACTGAGCCAAACTTATAACGCAACGCGTCACACACACACACACATACACTCACACACACACACACAAGATATTTTTTTCAACCGAGTGCTTCTAACTCGTATAGTAATCACGATTACAGTAACGGCTTCTTGTTCTTGAGAAATTACAGTTCAAAATGACCAGGGGCACTGAATGTTTTACAGCCGAACAGAGCGTTTCCGGCATGGTTACCCTGTGCCGTGATTACTGGCAATGAATTTGCACTGCACCTTGACAAAATGTAATACATAAACACTCCGAGAGAAATAGAGAAATAAACTACCCATTATTTTAAAAGGACGTACCATCAGGAAAACATTTCCGTGAAATGTACATCCCCTTATATCCCACTTTTATATAGCAAAACTGGGGTTTGCATTTCCTTATTTTTAATCCAAAACATACATTGTGGGTACACGTTAGAACCGCTTTTGAGCAAAAATATTAAAAATAACAAACTTGTTTTCGTAAAACTTTCATTTTTTACAGAAAAAGAAAAAAAAAATGCGAACTAGACATGTTACCGATATCGGACACGTCTTATTCGTTCAAACATTATTGCCTATGCAATATACAGAGATTTTTTTCAGTTGTCCGCTTTCATTTTTAGGGGTGTTGGGAGTGATTCTTTTTTTTTTTCCATCTCATTTTTCGATAAAAATTCCCTTAAACAAACAAAATAGCCACAGATGGGACGCCGCGTTCTGTGGCGTCACATCTAGGGCTATACTGTTTGCCTATGTCCCACAAAAGGGACGCCAGGGTTAAAGCAGTTAAGATACCTGCAATGGAGATTTCAATTAGGGCATCCCAGGAACTTCCGACCTGAATGTTCCTGGGACGTTTTCTTCGTTATGGGTGCATTTAGCCAGTCCTTCTAGTATGGCGCTCTCGGAAAACTGATTTAATCCGAGAGGTGATAATAGGGTGAAAAAAGAGTATAAGTGGTCATTGATTAGATTTGTTTTGTCGGTGTTGGATGTAAGGACCTCGTTGGTATGGGGGTCAAAGAGAGGACCGATACCTTGAGAGTTCTGGCGAGAGTATTTCAAAAAACAAAACAGTTTCTCGGGCGCAAACTTGGTATGACCTGTCTCACCAGCGGATGAGATGTTTTGGTCAGGATTATTACCAAGCAAATCCTTTAAGTAGCGGTTGTATGCCTTTTTGATTTTAAACATGAGTTAGATGTATGTAAGTCCTTGTAAAGATAAAAGTAGGTAATGAGCAGGAAATGCTGAAATCAGAAAGAAATTCTCACTCCAAATCCGAGGTGGGTAATCACTGAAATAACAATCAGGTACCTATAGTAAGAGATCATATCGTAAGCCGCGTGAGCAGCTGTTTTCTTAATAGGCGGAAATTAAGTTACCCAGACTTAACTAAAATATGAAAACGTACACAGGTGCAAACAGCACAAAAATGCAACACCAAGATATAAAACAATAAGAACCACCACAGAAGTATCGCCTTGAACGATCAGTAATATATAATTACTGGCGGGCTAACACTAGTTTTACTGGTACCTAAGCTCGCCCTCAGCTTCTGCAATAGTTCACAATGATCATATTAAACTGTCGTTTTGTTTGTATAACAAAGTAAAACACTAGATCAACTGTTTCAATGACTTTGCAGTGTTTCATTACATGTTAGATATTCGTATAACGTTACTTGGATCTTTCATAACTCTATTTTGACCTTAGACGCGTCAAAAGATATACGAGTCCATGAAGTAGCTCTTGAAAGGTAAATCAGTTCGAAATGCCTCAAAGTTTTCGTTACACTTCGGTTGCACGCAAAGTAAGTATTGTACTGTTACCATCTGCATCACGAAAACATGTCCGTTTAATGTTTACCCCCTTGAACCCAACTTTTATATAGTAAAACTGGGGTTTGCAGGGGTATGTCTATTTTTCTTATTTTTGCTCCAAAACATAGATTGTGGGTACTCGTTATAACCGCCTCGCCGAGGCGGTTCTAACGTGTACCCACAATCTGTATTTTGAGCAAAAATAAGAAAAATATCATTTTTTTTTTCAGCTAAAAATTTTCAATTTTTAAAGCTCAAAAAAATTCTGTATATTGCATGGGCATGTTTTCGTAATGGAATATCTTATCTCGAGTTACGAAGTAGACTCGTCGATATTCTGACGCGTCTGAGGTGAAAATCGAGTTATACATGCTCGCATCTCATTACGAAAACTTGCCCATGCAATATATAGAGATTTTTTTCACCTGTAAAAATTGAAAATTTCATCAGAAAAAAATTCGATATTTTTCTTATTTTTGCTCAAAACATTGATTGTGGGTACACGTTAGAACCGCCTCGGCGAGGCGGTTCTAACGAGTACCTACAATCTATGTTTTGGAGCAAAAATAAGAAAAATAGGTATACCCCTGTAAACCCCAAATTTACTATATAAAAGTGGGATTTAAGGGGGTATTCGATACTCGGACATGTTTTCCTGATGTGTTTCAAATGACAAACCTTTCAAAGTTCATGTAAGGTGGATATTTGCATTTAGCTGAGTGTGTTTTTTTTTTCATCTTCGTGATTTTATTTGTCTATTTATTTATTTATTTATTTATTCATTTTTTGTTGTAAAATATACACATCGTGACTAAAAGTTACCGACGTCCTCTCAGAAACCAGGTAAAGATCAGTGGAATTTGTAGTATACTGTGGTGCACGTGATAAAACATGAGCTTTCGCATGAGAAAACCAAAAATTGCATATGCGAAAACAAAGACGCAGATCACCTGTGTAGTAACTGCACAGCTGTACAGCGCCTTTGTTTTCGTCACACGGATAGTACTATTCTTCGTCTACTTGTACCCTAAGTTTCCAGCTTGTAGCTTTATGCTGTGACTGTACAGCCTGGTTTGTGTCGGACCTTGTCGGAAGCCAAAATTGTTGGTTTTCTCATGCACAGGCTCAGTCATGTATTGAAATTCGAACTAACGCGCGTAAACGACACCATATATGCGCCGCGACGTGAGAAAACCGATCTGCGGGGTTTCCGCCCAGGTCCGTCACAGAACGGCCTGTACAGTCACAGAAACAGGCTACTGAGAAGTTGAAATTTCGGATTTAAGAAGTAGAGGAATTGCACTATCCATGTAGCGAAAACAAAGGCGCTGATCAGCTGTGCAGTAACTGCACCTTTGTTTTCGCATAGTCAAAAATCCGGTTTTCTCATGACGCTGCTCAAATTTTCCGAACTTTGGTTCAGGACATTTTGATAAGTGTAATGTTTCCTTTGGTGAGAAAACGAGTATTGTGAAAGTTTGTGTCCAGTAAATACATCACACACGGATTGGTGAATACACTTCGATAAAACATGAGGTTTGATTAGTCTTATTTGTTATGGAGGTTGTACAACAGAAATCACTAGTTTAAAAAATGGCGACTGATCATCAGAATTTTAGTAGACGTAGACACCTCTGGCTCAGAAGATAGAGAAGCATGCTGGAGTAATAGTATGATATTGAGAAAATACTCTGAATCATTTTGTATATTTTATTTACAGGAAAATGGATTTTCCATTTATGGCACTGAGCTTATTGTTCGCCATAAGTTATGGGTTCGTCAAAGGCATTGACAATACAGCTACCCTGAAGCAAATTTTGACCAACTTTAGAGGTAACATCCGCTCGCATCTATTGTAAAATGAAAGCGTCAACAAAATACAATATTTGTTTAGATATGAAATTGATGACTTTGTCGACCGAGGTGCTTTTCTTTTAGAAAAAATCATTTTGTACATAAAATAAAGTTGAATGATGTTTTATTTATTTATTTATTTTTATTCAGTTTTACGTCCCTTTCATGATTATTTCAGCTCATATGAAACGGGCCAATCAGTAGGTGGGGCGAAAACGGGAGAATCCCGAGAAAAACACCTGACACACCCGCAAGCAGAACTTGGCTTGTCTCACATGCGGCGAGAGCGGGGATCGAACCCACACCAGGCACAGCGGTGAGATGAAACAGCGCCCTTAACCGCTCGGCCACGGGGGCCGCCTGAATGATTTATAACTGCACGCATTTTTTTTGTTGATTTTACAGATTTGTGTTTATTAATCATTACGAAAACTTGCCCATATACATGATATAGGGAATCTTTAGGGTGTAAAAATGTAATTCTCAATAGAAAAAAATTAATATTTTTTCTTATTTTTGCTCAAAATATTGACTGAGGGTACATGTTAGAACCGCCTTGGCGAGTACCCACAATCTATGCTTTTGAGCAAAAATAAGAATAAAAAGGTATACCCCTGCAAACCCAATTTTTCTATATAAAAATCGGGGTTCAAGGGGGTATGCTTTTCATGGACATGTTTTCTTGTTGTATTTACTTACATGTACATGATATATTATATCGACAAAATTCACTGTCGGTACTAGGCTACATGTAAGTTGTCTTGGATGTAAGTTTCATAGAAATAACTCGCTGCATTTAAGATAAGCTTAACACTTTTAAAAGAGTCCAATTCTAAATCTATTTTTGACACAGCAGATGGCCTCTCAGGGGTCACCGATCACATGGCTGATCACGTGGTATCCAGAATGGATTCTCGACAGAAGCGTGCTGCAAGAGCTGAATTCACCAAGGCCTGGCTGAAAATAGTGAAAAAAGCCCAATCCATTGTCTTTGGTGGACCGGACAAAAAAACAAAATACATACTTGTTCGTGGAAACGTTGATGAAGCTCTTGATGATTTTTATTCGTTGCAGCCAAAGCGAACAGCCCAAAATCCTGCTGATGGATCGCTTGTCGGCGTGTCTGGAAACCAGGTGTTTCAGTTGATATCAATGAAGTCATATCCTTTCCCAGTGCTTGAAATTTTGAATACAAAGCAAGCACAGAGGTATAGGCTTTTTAGTGTAAACAAACGTTTACGTGGTGTCATTTACCTAGATGGAACGCACCAACCACAACACTTAAAGGAACTTGAGGATTTCCTAAGCGACCCAAACAATTTTGATGATGTATACTGATTCAAATCAGGTGCTCATTTTGACACTAATTATGAGAAGACAAACTCTGCCATTTTAAATCAATTAAGGACTGTATGCATGTAGTGTTACCTTGTTAACATGTTTACAGTAACAATTCTTTATGAAAAATAGATAATACCTAAACCTATTTAAAATATGAAAACGCACATAGGATGCAAACAATACAAAAATTCTACATCAAAACCGAAAACAATAAGAACCACCACAGAAGTATCGCCTGGAACGATCAGTAATATAAAATTACTGGCTGGCTTAAACTAGTAAGTCACCCTCAGCTTTTGCAGCGGTTTGAGCATCCATGATGGTTTAAAGCGTATTTGAGTCCCCAGCTGTGTAACATTGATGACTGTCAAAAGTATCCACTTCTGTTGTGGTTCTATTTGTTTTGATGTTTGTGTTGTTTTCACCTTTCACATGCGTTTTCATATATGTCATTCTCTTCATTCGCTTAATTTTGGAAATCAATTCATTTTGTATCAGAACCTAATCATTACGAAAACACGCCCATGCAATATACAGAAATATTTGTTTGTGAAAATGAAAAAAAATTCACTGGAAAATTTTTGATATTTTTGCTCAAAACACAGATTGTGAGTACACGTTAGAACCGCCTCACCGAGGCGGTTCTAACTAGTACCCACAATCCTCACCGAGGCGGTTCTAACGAGTACCCACAATCTATGTTTTGGAGCAAAAATAAGAAAATAGGTACATATATACCCCAGTTTTGATATCGTAACGTGCAGCTAAGCCAAGCCACAGAAAGCCCCGTCGGTGGAAAAGCATGCTCATCCACCAAGGGTGGTTTACTGCGCTATATACTCAATACTAACTCGATTCACAAAGTTTCGAGTTTAAAATTTGCATATTGCAAGCACTCAATATGCCGCTAATACGTTGCACCAACGTACTTTTTCCAAGGGAAGCTATCCCGTGACACTATGTAAACGTAGTGTTTAAGGGGGTATACATTACACGGACATGTTTTTGTGATGATTGTTATTTTTCAACTGGGTTTAGGGTGGGTCTCATTTTTCAACTGGGTTTAGGGTGGGTCTTTGGTTCCACTTGTGTCAGATCCTGATTATTGCTTTCTTTATCGTTTGTTGTAAAGATCATTTTTTTTTCGTCTGTCCTTGCCAAATATGCTTTGACCTTGTGGTAAAAGTCTTGCCAGGTCAATGTGCACATTCAGGCGTTAAAACATGATTTTGATACTAGTCGAATGTTGTTTAATTGAAACTTTGTACAAACTTTGCTTTCATTTTCATGCAATTTGGTCAAATGGAAAGTATCATACCAAACCATGTCAAATAATAAATCTGAACAAAGTAATGACTATAGTTAGAGCCGCATCATGTGTTTTGAACCGTATTTTCGCATAGTGAAAACAAAGGCGCTGAATTACTGCACAGCTGATCAGCGTCTTTGTTCTCGCTTCACGGATAGTAATTTGCTCTGAGCAAATTCAAAGAATTTATGTCCCCCGCCTGTGTTTTTGTTGATATAATAGTGCCAATAAAAATGTAATTGCAGGATGTATGTGAAAATAAATTGTTTATTTAATCCTAGATTTACTTTGTTTTAAATCCATCTCAACTGATTGTATGAGAGGCCTATTGATTATACCGTATTTGCTCTATAAAGTGTACATGCTCCAATACGCACACACCCAGGTTTTTTTCCCCCTGAAAAACATGTTCAAGAGCTCATTGAATGATTGCTGCAACAGTACAATCTGGAAAAAAGTTGTTTTAGTGAATGATGTCATACAATACTCTATATTATGAGCTGCCTCATATGAAAACCAACATTTTGCATATGTGAAAACAATGGCGCAGATCAGCTTTGCAGTAACATTGTTTTTGCTACACTGATAGTATAATTCTTCTTCTTTCTAAATCTAAAAGTTCCAACCTCTAGCCATCTAATGAAGGATGTACAGCCTGGTATGTGTCAGACCTGATCGAAAATTGTATTGCTGGTTAAAATTGCGAAAAAAGTGTCAAAAATTTGTCTGAGGATTATATCCAAATCACATGCACATCTTCAAAGCATGGTCAAGACATCTGTAAAGTTTCAAAAGAATCGGAATAAAACTGTAGGAGGAGTTTCGCCCACAAGGTAGCCACCATCCATTCATTTGCATTGTCAAAATGTCCGAAAAATTGTGAAAAAAGTGTCAAAAATTAATCTGAGGATTATATCCACATGCAGATCTTCAAAACATGGTCAAGACATCTGTAAAGTTTCAAAAGAATCGGAATAAAACTGTAGGAGGAGTTGCACCCACAAGGTACATACTCCTATAGGGGGACGGAAGGACAGAAGGACGGAAGGACGGACGGAATGACGGAAAGCCAAAAACTATGTCCCTCCGCTTTTCTTCGAAAAGGCGGGGGACAAAAAAGTGACCCGGAACTGGACAATTTACTGTACAATTAATCTACTTTCTAAAATCAAAATGCAAAGCTTCCAGCCATCGTCTGCAGCTACATAGGCCGATTTATGTCAAATCTGGTCGGAAACCCCAAAGACCGGTTTCTCTCGGCTCATACGTAACACCTAAATGTCTAAAATAGAATGTCTAAAATACTACCAGCTGACAAAATCAATACTTCCGATGAAATCATAATATTGACACAAAGCAATTAATTATGCACGTTCAAGACACCTACATGTACCTATGCTTACATCAGGAAAAAATGTCCATGCAAAGTTTACCCCCTTGAACCCCACTTTTATATAGTAAAACCGGGGTTTGCAGGGGTATACCAATTTTTTCTTATTTTTGCTCCAAAACATAGATTGTGGGTACTCGTTAGAACCGCCTTGCCGAGGCGGTTCTAACGAGTACCCACAATCTATGTTTTGGAGCAAAAATAAGAAAAATATTGAACTTTATCTAGTGAAATTTTCAATTTTAACAACTTAAGAAAAATCTGTATATTACATGGCCAGGTTTTCGTTATGATATGCCCCTCTGATTACTGGTTCGCGGCTAAAGCTGAACCTGATAAAAGTGGTTCAAGTCAATCCATCAATACATTATAAATCTTAGTGGCTTACTCGGGCGTGTATATTTTAAACACTTTTTAGATATCATGAACTCCTGATTTTGGGTAAAAATCCAATGATAAAATGGAGGTAACGTCCCGACATGACCATAGCTGTTGCTTGGTATGTTAAGCATCAATACAAACATACAAACAGAATCTTGATGCTATACAGCACCATCACGATTAAAATCTAGTTCGAGTATCTCAGTGGCCACCCATAGAGATATAGTTGCTTACTCGGCTTACTATATGCTCTATATGTATTAAATACCTGGGCCCAGTTGTTCAAAACTAACGACGTCGTTAGTTAACGTTTCGTTGCAATTTCAAACATTAATATTACAAATACACTGTTATTTTTTGTTGAAAAAATGTGAGAATCCTGCAAAGGATTCTCACATTGTTTCAACAAAAATAACAGTGTATTTGTTACTTTAGCTGATATTGGCTTAACAAATTTAGGTCTTAACGATATCGTTTAGCTAACGATGCTTTGAACAACTGGGTCCTGATTGTCATTCTGTTTTCCCCACCTCGGCTGTTTGGATGGAACTTTGATCCTGATTGCACCGGTTCCAGACACTTGGAGTGACAGATTTTCTTGGAGTGGGAGTCTTTTTCTGATTGCGCCTTTTCCTGATCTTTGCCTACTTGTACTTCCTCATCATTGCTTAGGTATACCTTTTTATGTCAATCTACTAAGTGTGAAACAAAAAACCCATTTTGTGAAGCTGAATGTTTTGTGCTTTACTTATTTTATTGCATTTGTTTAATGGTAGTAGTTTATTACATACGTCTTACATCAGAGTTATTGTTTTGTGTTTTCTTGAAGTGGCGATAAAAAGCCAAATCGTGTAAAACCTAGAGGTCTTTAATTTCTTAAAAATCAGTTTATAAATCAAGGTCGGCTTTATGTTGTCTGGCAAAAGTTTTGTAGTTGAAGCTTTTCATTGTACAGTGGACTCGACAATGGCGAATCACTAACAGGTCAAACGCTATTATTTTAAACATGACCATGGGAATGTTATTCTGTTTGGTACTAAGAACATCTAACATATCTCAGCTTTACAGGAAAATAATAATTTTGATTCATTAAATTTCCTAATGGGAGATAACTCTGTTGATATGATACCTCCCGCATTAGACAATGGCGAACCAAACTCGACAATGGCGAATCAAATAGTTTATAGCCCAAAAAGAAACCATTTTAGAAGGGTATTTATGCACACAAATGGTGCCACCATCATGCGAAGCTAAACGATGTTCGATTATAATGTGTTAATTTGTTTTGGTGCTTTACGTTCACTGTCAACAGCAAATGCCATATGGGAAAGCAAATGCCATATGGGAAAGGTCAATTATACCGATCCAAGCACGGCTATTGCTTTAACGAATCAATGTAAGCCTGAAAGCAAGAGGGTTGACCCACGACTTGCATCAATATTACTTACGCCATTGACCAAACCAAATTGTCCCTGGACGAGCCTTCGAAAGGTAGATTATCAGTACTTTGTGCACACTCTTTTCACCACACAAAGTATGATTCGCTATTGTCGAATTACATATACATCTTTACACCCATATATCTACCTTCAATGTCAAAATTGTTATCAAAAACAGGCAGAGTGCATAACCAGGGATATTAGGCATTAAAGTAATGCAAAAATGGTCATAACCAAATGATAATAAACGAGGTTAGAAACACATTTTATCTGAACAACACTTTTTGCGGAACAATAAACTAGGCATCTTACTTGAGGGGTCAAGCGTTTCAGCAACCCTGATTTTATTGTCCGGTGGAATTTTTACTCCATCCTTTTACCAACCCTCAAGGCATAGATGAAAGTAAATGACAGAGTTATATAATAAATAATATTTTGTCTAAGTTTCAAGAAATTCTGCAACATCTTGAAGCGTGATTCGCCATTGTCGATGATTCTCCATTGTCGAGTTCATTGTATTTTTCCATCTTCCAGCTTGAGATATTGAATTTAATTTTAATTGTATCAACTCCTAGACTTTCTATTGTTCGTGTTTACTGTGTTTAATTTCCTTGCAAACCAAATCAATCGCTATTTTGTACACCGACACTCGTATAAAATACGACAACGAAGAATTTAAGAGTTAGCTAAAACAAGCATTTGGCCGACAGTAACCAACGTACTGCACACCTTGTTAATTATCGTACTTTCTTCTGAATCATCCTTGATTTTACCATTTCCTAGCGTAGTCATCACCATTGCCATCTACTTAGCATTACGAAAACTTGCCCATGTAATATACAGATATTTTTTAGCTTTAAAAATTGAAAATTTTTAGGTGAAAAAAATCGATATTTTTCTTATTTTTGCTCCAAACATAGATTGTGGGTACACGTTAGAACCGCCTCAGACTGTGCAGATAACATCAATGATGTATCAGGATAGAGATCGTTTTGGTTAATTTGCAAGACGGCTGAAATGGAATGGTCATTTGAAATAATCAGCGTGTTATTAAGACACGCCGTATCTTTGACGTTATTTTGTCCCAAAGTATTGTACTCACAAATTGTCACGTATTCCATCTTTTACTCAGCTGATCCGTATTTTCTGAGTCTCTTTAAGTAATCACTAAAATAAATGAGTGCTGTTTTTGACCTGAGATGATCTAAGACACTTACATATGTCCTTAATATACATGTAAAGCGGCCAATTATCATAAAACGTAGGCCCAAACTCAGTTCCCTAAAAAAAACGTATCTGTGACATGTTGTGCTGTCCCAAATGAATGTTCTCACATATTGCCACGTACATGTACAAGATATTTCACCCAGCTGATCCGTATTTTCCTAGTATGTTAAGCAATCACTTAAATAAATGATTGCTGTGTTTGACCTGAGATGATCTAAGAAACGGAAGGATGTCCTGAAAGTAGAGCGGTCACTTATCCTAAAAAGTAGGCATAAATTCAATAATACCATATAAGCCTCGACATGACTGTAGCTATACGGACATGAACCAACCGTAAGGTTAGTATTTTCAGATCCCTGCGGAATAGTAAGCATCAGGTGCCTTTTATAATAAGCCTGTCATGTCTATATAATGTAGCTAATGAAAGTGTCCGCGAATAAAACTGAAATCACGACAATCATGTCAATCGGATTTGAATTCGGGAGCTTTACCTGGGTCAGTAATAAGTTCTCTTCTCCAAAGGATGGCCAATCTGCTACGTTATCGTTACCAGGCGAAATTTCACAGACACCAACATGCTTGGTTGTGCGGGCGCGTTTAATTGATAATTCTCCTTTGATACGGATTTAATGGTGTTTCGTGACTTTTCATTTCCAACTATCGGGTAATCCGCTATGTTCTTCAAATGAAGATGGCCATAGTTTCGTCATAGGTTAATTTATAATCCAGATAAGCAAAAGACTTTCAGAAGTCTTATGCTACTTCTAATTAATATGTCTCGATATCAAAACACTTTGACAGTATGCCGTCTGGTATGATGTTTGTTTTTCATTAACTCGTTGGTTGATTTGCCGTCAAACTAGACGAAGATGGTTAAGTTTTATTTTGGTCTACTGACAATGTTGTGTGTGTTTAAATTTGTTATGTTCACAAAATCGAATGTACAGCTATTTATTATATGAAGTGATGAAATATAGAGAAATATGTATTAAATATAACCAATATTTGAAAAAGTTATATTTTCACATGTGAAAATATAAAAAAGTTATATTTTCACATGTGAAAATATAAGATTTGGGAATACGCAAATTACGATTCCACCGTTTCATTTCTAATTTATACATAACTAAATTTTATAATCTATACTATTGTTGACGCAATGAACGTTCACACACAATAGCGACGTAATGACGTGACGTAATGACGTCATTTAAGATTTTAACGTCATATGCTTTAGCGCGCAACGTTACAATGACTACATGCAATATAATAAAAAGAAAATTCAAGTTTTTGTCGTGAATATGACTTTTATTTCATCTCGTGAAGTGAAAAATTATATATTTCATTCGTGCCTTCGGCACTCATGAAATATAAAAAATTTTCACTTCACTCAATGAAATAAAACTCATATTCACTCCAAAAACTTGAATATCCTCTATATAGTACATTTTAAAAACTGACGTTAGCTTCAATGACCTGCGCCCAGAACAATAAGGATTCCTTAAAGTTTTTTTATTAAGGCTTTACGAAAAACCTTTTCTAAATTTTATCGTAGACATTATGAATTGATTTCCAAATATAATGTTGGGTTAAAGACGCTTTTAAGTCTTAATAACTCGGTCATTTCACCGCTGTGACCGGTGTGTATTCGAGCCCCGAACTGGCCACATGTGAGACAGGCCAAATTCTGCTTGCGGATGCGCTAGGTGTTTTTTTCTCGGGGTTTTTACCGTTTTCGCCCACCTACTGATTTACCCGTCTCATATGAGCTGAAATAATCTTGAAAGGGACGTAAAACTGAATAAAAATGAACAAATATCCAACGCTTAAATTGCTGCCGAGAAAAGACCACAATGACAAAAAGGAATTGATGCAATGTAAACATACGGTAAGCTGAGCGAACAGATATTTCCCTAAAGGTGATTACTCAGATACGTGAATTTAACACCATTTAGCATAAAAAATGTTATTTCAGTGCAAAATGCTATTCAGTCTAAGACACTAGATGGATTCTACATTGTGTGAACATACGGTAAGATGAGCGAGCATTTATTTCCTGAAAGGTGACTTCTAAATACACGAATTAACGCCATTTAGCATCAGACAGTTATATCATAACAAAATGATACTCGGTCTAAGACACTAGATGGATTCTACATTGTTAGATCGCAGTCAACAGTATTACATTTTCGCGAAATGTATATATCCGTACACACCAGATTCATATGAGCCGCCTCATGAGAAAACCGGCGATTTGGTTTCTGAACAGGTAAGACACAAACCGAGCTGTACAAGCACAATCGCAGGCTAGAGGCTGGAAATTTCGGATCTAGAAAGAAGAGTTACTGCGAAGCTGATCGGCGCCTTTGTTTTCGCATTCTTGGCGATTTTGTAAACAACGAAATAACACATTATGCAAAATGTTGGTTTTCTCATGAGGCGGCTCATATATTACAAGGGTATAAAAAAAAATAGCTCGGCAAATAGGTCACTGTATGGGCGTTACCTTATGAATACGCTATTGGGTATGGTCTACTTTTGACCTAGGTAAAAGCTAAAGGTATACAGTTGAAAGACTCAACTCACATGTTGTCCGTTAGAATGAAAATCCGAGTTTGTCTAGTTTACTGGATTGGACAAAATAGGTAGCTGATCTTTAACGGTAAAATATGTGACAGTGCTCTAGGCTGACTGAATTCGACTTTTCTATTATCTCCCTACTTGAACAGATTGACTAGTCGACCACGCCCAGATATGAATATTACAGTTGCCGCCCATACAGTGACCCATTTGCCGAGCTATACGTATATGAATATGTATCATTTTGCTTATTTGTGTTCCAAAACAAGCGTTTTGGGTTCTCGTTAGAACTTCATTGATGAGTGTACCAACAATCCATATTTTTGGAAAATAGTAAAAATATCAAGACTTTTCAACTAAAGATTACTGTGTATAACATGGGCGTGTTTTCGTAATGAAAAGCATAGAACATTGGAGAAAACTATTCCCCGGCGGCGTGGCAGATTTTGGTTGCCACGTATAGTCATTTAAAGAACAGTGACACCTTGCATTTGGCCTTATAATCGTACATCCCTCGCAGAAATACGTGAAATAGACATCATACGCAATTTGAATAGTTCCTTAGGCATGCACTATCAAACGGTGACATTCTCGATAATAGGTTTCTAGGAGCAGCGCTTTTCATCGATAGCTGTTATGATGTAGATGAACACTCTCACAAAACATAACGGTTTGATAAAACAATTAGCCCAAGGGCAACGATCGCTCACCTAGAGTCAATGAGTGCAGTCACTGCAAAAAAGAAAAGTAGTTGGTGTCTTTACCATATATGGACATGGTGGCCACCTCTATCTTTTCATATCCTCATTTAGTCTCATGTACTTCCACTTCAAGCTTAGGTCAGATAATGATGCCTCTGGGGCGAGGCCTGTATGAAGCACAGGGACATAGTTGGCAAGATTTATAAAGAGGAGAACTATACATTGTTACACATAAAATATGTAAGCTCTGAGAAGATATGAGCCTGTGCGTGAGAAAACCAACAATTTGGGTTCCCACCAGGTCCGACACAAACCAGCCTGTACAGTCACAGAAGCAGGCTAGAAGCTTGAAATTTCGGATTTAAGAAGAAGAGGGATTGTACTATCCATGTAGCGAAAACAAAGGCGCTGATCAGCTTCGCGGTTACCGCGAAGCTGATCTGCGTCTTTGTTTTCGCATTTGCAAATTGTTGGTTTTCTCATGCACAGGCTCATATGTTTTTCCCACTGTAAGTCTATGGGAGCTATCCAGACGTATGATGCGACTTGGCCGAAAACCCAAACATTTCCCCCACCGCAATGATTTATTATTTGGCTCTATTTGGATAATACTAGTCTATGTATTGACTATCCTGTTGAGAGTTGCAAAATTACATAGGCTAATGGCCAGTAGGGCAAACCCTCCCCCCAGGGAGAATTTTCTGCACCATGATTTTCTGAAAGTGTAGTGAAAAAGCTATCAAATCATGTTTTCTGCCATCTGGAAGTGGAAGCGTTTGCGTTTTACGCTACGTTTTATTATATGACCTGACACCATCTTTTGTATAGAAATAATGGGGGTAGGCGTGGAAAATCGATCATACCTCTGCTGTTACTAATCCTAGACCATTGAGCTTGGTCTTTTTTTAAGGCTTAGACATAGTCCTTTTATTCTATGATAAGTAATGCAAAATATCTTCTTTGCATATTCATGAATATTAATGAAAACATGAAAATTGTAGAAAATCATTAAAAACCCATAAATTAACTCATTTCAGGCCTAAACTATAGTTATCACACATTTATATTACACCATTTAGACATATTTCATAAATTTATTGTTGTCATGAGCCTATGTGAAAATTATCTCATTTGTATATTCATGAATATTAATTAAAAAGTAAAAAATCCTGGGAAAATAGGGTGTTTACAACTATATAGTATCATTTGTACCTGGGCTGTTGATAAACATGGAACACTAATGTGGAATCAAATGGATGCTATGGCCATGTTCTATCACCCTAATACATATAATACATGTGTTTAAGGATATAAAGCTCATCTATTTTTTCAAGAATATTAATGAAAAGTAGAAATCGCAGAGAAATAATGACAAAAATGAACTGGTATACCTACAGAATGACGTTTATCTGATTATTTCTGTTATTTTCATATTTTTTGTGTATAGAATATGATACTATCAATCAATTTTTATTATCCTAAAACTATGTATCTATATTAATGAAATTCTAAAAATTAAAGATAAAGAGTACAATATATATATATTAGCTCCAATAACGTGAATTGGATTTAGTTTAAACACAACTCCATATAGTTGCATTGTACATGTAATATGTATGTTTTGTATTGTGGGCCGGTGGCCTTTATTTACTCCATAAAATTCTTGTTCTATTTAACTGATACCAATTTCAGTTCTCTAGAGCATTTGGTTGCTGAGATACTGTCAATTCTATTGATATATTCCCTTCATCTGTCTATGTTTTTCTCTTATATCTAAAGTTTTTTTTTTAATTTTGGCCACAATATAGTCAACTTTTTCCTATATCTTATTATATAATTATAAATAATTTATAAAGAGGAGAACTATACATTGTTACACATAAAATATGAAAGCTCTGAGAAGATGTATGTTTTTCCCACTGTAAGTCTATGGGAGCTATCCAGACGTCTGATGCGACTTGGCCGAACACCCAAACATTTCCCCCATCGCAATGATTTGAGCCGCCTCGTGGGAAAACCAACAATGTGGTTTTTGACCAGATCTGACACAAACTGGCCTGTACAGTCACAGAAGCAGGCTAGAAGCTTGAAATTTTGGGGTTAAGTAGAGGAGGAATTGTAGTATCCTATTAGCGAAAACAAAGGCGCTGATCAGCTTCGCGGTTACCGCGAAGCTGATCTGCGCCTTTGTTTTCGCCTATGCAGATTGTTGGTTTTCCCATGGGGCGGCTCATTTATTATTTGGCTCTATTTGGATAATACTAGTCTATGTATCGACTATCCTGTTGAGAGTTGCAAAATTACAGTATTTCGCTTTGGCTCCAATTTGTCGAATCGAAAGAGTCATTTAAGAGGCTGAAGTCGCCGAAACCGCGGTATGTCACTGCTCTTAAAGGATCTCATTTTTATTTTATTCAGATCAAACTTAGTTGCAAATGGCCTGCTGGTCACAGAGAAAATCATGTTTGAATGTGTGGACGCACGCATGCACACACGGACGCCGCCTCGATTATTTTTCTATAGGCCCACCTTGTAAACCTTTGGAACAGGTGAGCTAAAATGGGGTACACAGGGTTATACACTTTTCTTACTTTTGCTTCTACGTTGATTGTCTGCACACGTTAGAACCGCCACGTGAACTCGCAAGCTATATTTTGGGCACAAGTAAAAAAGATTAACAACAGTTTTTAACTAGAATTTTCTCTATATGTTGCTGTAAGAAAAAATAGAGCATGTTTTCGTAAAACCATACCCCTGCGAATGTATAAGAAAATTTGGCGAAGCATCAGGAAAACATGTCTGTGAAATGTATACCCCCTTGAACCCCACTACTGGGGTTTGCAGGGGTATACCTATTTTTCTTATTTTTTTTGTTCCAAAACATAGATTGTGGGGGTACTCGTTAGAACCGCCTCGCCGAGGCGGTACTAACGTGTACCCACAATCTATGTTTTTAGCAAAAATAAGAAAAATATCATAATTTTTCAGCTGAAAATTTTAAATTTTTAAAGCTCAAAAATCTCTGTTTATTGCATGGGCAAGTTTTCATAATGTTATCAACAAGAGAAGAACCACACTGTAAATGTCACCGAAAACAAATCGGGCTTCAACTAGAAAGTATCATACAGTCAGTTGACGAAAATACTAGTAATTGCACTCGAGATAATGAATACAATCATCTAACGCAAAAAGTAAATTCTCAGATAAAGCTAAGTAGCTCATCTTTCCAACAAAATGGGTGGTTCTTCCACCCAACACAGTTTGCAACAACACATGGTGCTTTAAGGAAGGTATATCAACCTGTTTAGAAAGCTACATTGCAAAACCTTCTGATGCGAAATTGCTACATGGCACAGTTTTATTACAGCCGCAATTTAAGAGAATTATCAAGTAATAATGCTTTCTATAGATTTTTACGAACTAATTCACTAGACCCTTCGAGCTTATAAAGTGGGGCAAATGTATTTAGCCAGATGCGGATCCATTTTCTTTAATTCAAGGAAACTAATCTGTCTGCAATTAATTCTATTTCTGCATACATGCGGACGTGCACAGACTAATTGAAAGCCAAATTCGTAGAATCAGAAGTGTTTTAAAATCATCAAATCGGATAAATTAAATCGCATTATGGTCCAAATTGAGCTGACTTTGCAAACGCTTCAACACTTAAAGGAACACAATTGCAGCTAGAATCGTATTTGATATGCACGTCCATGACATTCAGAAATTACATAGCAGCTCATGAAACTTAGACATTGCATCGTTTTCTAAGATACATGTAGCAAACTCCGCATACGCAATTAACTATTTTTGCGTGTGTATTAGAAAGTATTTCAGAGCCAAAGTACTGTGACGATCTGAAGTTCTGTGGTGATACACCTTGCTGCTGGCAATTAACTAACTTTAAGTTCATCATCATCAACTTTATTTCCTCCAAAGGAGATTTACATGATAATAATACAATTTGAATATAATACAAACATGTGTACAACATACAAATGACAAACAAAACAGTTAATGAAAATACATTTACATATTTCAGAAAATGTTCAAAAATATGTTTAGCAAATCAGAAGAACTGCACTTCGCAGTAAACTACTACCCAATCAGGGCATCAAAACTTCAGTCTATCTTTTAGTATAGTGAAAGACCATGTGTTAGCTGTTTTAGAAAACGGAAACAAGCAACTCCTAGATGGACCATGTCATCCTGGTGAATTACTGTTGTGAATGACAACCCTAAGAGTTTCACAAGAAGGTCCGATATAGGACTGGACGATAATTCGTGTGCTATATCGTAGCCGAATCTAACAGCAATATAGTTGATGAACAGAAACACCTGTCCCCTAGTGGCTTGACAGTCTGCTAATAAATGAGATAAAATATCCGGTCTGAACGATCCGCACAAATGACATTCACGAATGAGCGTTGGCTTCATTACCCATAGTTTTGCCACGGTTGCAGTTAAGCGTCTGTCTTTTATCATTGCGTCCATGTTGTAAATAGAGGCAGGCGCTATTGACGTATGTAGCCGTCTAAATCGCGTAAAGTCCGGATCTCGGCCTATTCTACTGAGCCATTGTCTACTTTCATATTGTCTTATTGCACTATTTACAATACGTTTCCATGAAAACTTTCCTGGAAATTGTAAGGTATGCAGGTATTGGTGTAGATGATTTTCAAGATTATATTTGGATAATATAGCCATTATGTCGGAAACAAATCCAGAGTCAATACCATGGTCAAGGAACATGTAAAGTTTAAAGTGAAGTAGTCTATTTGGCACTGAATAATGAGATAGTCCACATAGAGTTCCTAAGAATAATAACTTTCTTCTTTCTACTTCAAATGAAAGACTACTTGCGCCAACCATGGATTCGCACATGTCTGTACGCACATACTTATGAAATCCTTGTATCTTTTTAACTGCCATTCTCTGGAATTTATTTATTTCATATACATCACATGTTTTCAATTTATTCCAGACTTCACAGCCGTATAATACAGTGGGCATAACGGCTTTCCTGTAAAGATCAATGGAAGTTTTTGGATTAAGCCCACAAGGGCGTACGCCAATATCTGCCATACTGAACAATGAGGATGTTCCCTTCGCACACGCGTCCCTAACTCGTGATGATAAGGAGCGATTTGATTCCTGCTTTATTCCTAGATGTACAGTCGCGCTACTTTGCGGGATAAGCTTCCTGCCAAGGTACACAGATATTGTTTGTTGAATCGTTCTTGTATTTTTTCCAAATATGACGACACATGACTTGTCTGCATGAAACTCATAATGATATTTACAAGAATGAGCATATGCGATATTCACAAGAATTTGTAAGTTACGAAGTGAATTAGCCACAAGAACGCCGTCATCCACATAAGTTGGGCAACAGCAATCAATGGATCCAATTTTGCACCCTTTGTTACTTCTCTCGAGTTCAGTTAATAAGTCGTCGTTGTAGACTAAATACAAAAACGTTGACAAAACGCCTCCTTGCCTTACCATAATATAAGTCCTCATCAAGAAAACATGTCCGTGTAATGTATACCCCCTTTTACCCCCACTTTTATATAGAAAAATTGGGTTTTATAGAGGTATACATTTTTGTTTGTTTTTGCTCCAAAACAAAGATTGTGGGTACTCGTTAGAAACGCTTCGACGAGGTGGTTTTAACGTGTACCCCTAATCAATGTTTTGAGCAGAAATATAACAAAACATCAATTTGTTTTCCATTGAAATTTTCAATTTTTAAAGCTGAAACAGTTCTCTGTATATTACATGGGCAAGTTTTCATAATGTGCTTGGACCTAATAAAGATACTAGACGTTGTCGCATATTGGTTCCAGTGCTGCATTTTATATTCAGATTCATAATTCCATCATTATCTGAATGCTTTATATACACGACAAATTCATACGAAAGACTTCCGTTTTATGACAGCATTGGCAAGTTGAATGACATTTGCATTACGAAGAATTGTCCGTGCAATATACAGAGATTATACAAGCAAAAATTGAAAATTTTCATTGGAAAAAATGTTGATATTTTTAATACTTTTGCTCAAAAATGATTGTTGGTACTCATTAGAACCGCCTCGCCGAGGCGGTTCTAATGAGTACCCATAAAATCTGTTTTGGATCAAAAAATATGTATACCCCTGCAAACTCCAGTTTTTCTTCATAAAAGTGGGGTTTAAGGGGTATACATTTCACGGATATGTTTTCCTGATGAACTGCTCACGTTGAAAAAATCATGCAATATTTTGTTGTTTGCGTTGCATATGAGAATATCTAACTACACTGTAGCTTGAACACTTAATTAACATTTTGAAACATTTTATTAACAGCATTTCCTTGTGACATGTCTCCATACAAGGATGTTCATGATATATAGTAGCTGTCTCAGAACCCTGGTGTGGTATTGTCAGTTTGACGTTTCACCAGTAAACTATTCTGATTCTGATTCTGAACCAACTAAGATTTAATAATAATAATAATAATAATAATAATAATAATAATATCTATATTTAAGGAGGAAAACGTATATAGCATGAATGTCAGTCTTCCATACGGTCCTCCAGTGAAAACAGACATTGATAATTATTATCGGACATTTTTATTACTGTTCAAATTTGTTTCATATTCTTTCGTAAGGCATGCGACGTTAGTGATCCTGTATTATTGAGAGAAGAGAAGCCAGTACTTGCCTTGTAATGCTGAACGAGAAGCAATGTAGCCACTGGTCCCAATTTTAACGTCCTTTGTATGACGCAGCCCGGTATTGAACCCACGACCTCATACCCCCGAAGCGGGCGCTCTAAGCCATTACGCTGTGAGCTTCCGATGACAGCTGGCGTGCTCCGGTTCATGTACTTTGTTTTCCAGTTTTATTTCAGCTAATTATCAGGTCAATTAGCTCGCCCACAGACAGTTATTTGGCAGCGAGTAATTATCTATTTTCCACCAATAGCTGATAACTTAATTATTATCTAATTTGTGCCTACAATATACTTCATCTTTCTCCAACTACAATTGTTAGAGTTTAATTGTTGGTATAATCAAATACTCAAAAGTTTGCATTTAACGGTAGTCTTTTTAGATTGCAATTATGTTTATTTGTAATCGAAACGCATTTGGCAATAAGCAAGTACCATCGTGGTACACAAAGTGTGTTTGCTCTATGAATTTGTACAGTAGTAGGAAAAAAAACTAAATAATACGAGGGGTGTTCTTTAATTCTTGTCATCGACTCGTTGTACCAGAAGAAAATTACTTGATAGTTATAAATATATTTTTGCGATATTGAAACCACCGAAATATTTATAGATGATACAATGATCATTGCAAACTGAGTCTCTAAAGAGGGGCACCTTTATGACACTGCATACACGTACTTCACCCAGTCACCAAAGACAGTATATGTTTGAATTATAACTTCCCAAAATCTATTTACTTGATATTTTAGAAGCGTTTTGGTAGACGTTTTCAATCAAAACATTTGACTGGGTTTCTATTATTGTAGAAAATCTGCGCCTGCTTCACCTTAAACCTGACGTAAATGTTAAATTGTCAAGCGAATATCCATTTAGAACATTTAAGATATAATTAAGATAACCATAAATTTGATATATTTAACATATAATCCAATTTGAAAAATCTGAAAATATTGAAAGGCTTAGTCTGAGCATTGGTTTTAAATGGCGTATATTCAAAATATTATGACGTCACAAAGCAAGGGAAATAATTCTATAAAGTAAAGGTGAATGCATTCCACAAAAGTGTTTTTTTATGCTTATATGAATGGCAAGTTTATTTGTAAAATGGAAGCGGGCATGTCTACAGTGTTGCGAATGTTACGGCATTTTCTAGACTTGTCATCGAAATAACTTATTTTAAATTTACCGGAAAACAAGGCAGTGTCATTACTGTACCCTGCTTTAGAATGCCATTGAGAGAGCAATAATTTTGATACTAATCTGGTCAGAAAAGATTAAGCTTTAACACATATAAACAACATTCCCATTGCTAGTCCACGGGAAAAGTAATCAAGCAAATGACAAGTACTAAAGTACACCCCTAGTACTTTACACTATGTTGCGTTTTGACCAAGGCATAACACGTTTTTTCGTTCTGTCAAGGCCACCTACTTTCGAAACGTCGACACCTTGCAATTTAAAGCGTTTTTGTGCCTTTTATATAAGAATAAGCCCTTTGAAATAATACCAACCGCGCTCCACAACAACCGACTGCAGAGTTGATTCTTCTCCAATGGCATAGTGCTGTGTATGGTCTCAGCTATTGTTCACTATAGTGACTGCCCAAATATGAAGGAACTTGTCCCCATGATATGCCATTTTATATCTTTAAACTTCACGCACCGTGATATTCGTAATATAACGTGACATACGCAGTAGAACGAGGTCAACAACGTCAAAGACCGTAACGCACCGTAACTAACGCAACAAAAAAGTACAAGTAGGCAAAGATCAGGAAAAGGCGCAATCAGAAAAAGACTCCCACTCCAAAAACCAAGATGGGAAAATAACAACAACCAACAATCAGGTACTTATACCATGAAAACATTTAGTAAGCCGAATGAGCAGCTATTTTCCCAATAGGTGGCCACTCAGTTACCTTAACTTAACTAAAAATATGCAAACATACATAAGGCGCCAACAGCACAAAAATATTTTAAACACCAAGACATAAAACAAAAAGAAGCGTGTTGAGTATTTGACTTTCCGACCAGGTCCGACACAAACCAGGCGGTACAGTCACAGAATAAAGCTAGAAGCTTGAAACTGTGGATATAAGAAGAAGAGGAATTGTGATATCCGTGTGGCGAAAACAAAGGCGCTGATCAGCTGTGCAGTTACTGCACAGCTGATCTGCGTCTTTGTTTTCGCATATGCAAATTGTTGTTTTTCTCATGCGAAGGCTTATATGCTGATGGCCGAATCAATAACATTTTGGCCAAACTAATCATATAAGGTCACAATTCTCATTTCATATTTAAATTCATACATTTTATCACTGAGTCGTAGTTCATATGGACGCAAATATATTCTTAATAACATTACGAAAACACGCTCATGCAATATACAGTGAGAGATTTTTTAAGTTGTAAAAATGGAAAACTTTCATCAGAAAAAAATTTGAGATTTTTCTTATGTTTGCTCAAAACATAGATTGTGGGTTCACGTTAGAACCGCCTCGCCGAGGCGGTTCTAACGAGTACCCACAATCTATGTTTTGGAGCAAAAATAAGAAAAATAGGTATACCCCTGTAAACCACAGTTTTACTATATAAAAGTGGGGTTCAAGGGGGTATATATTACAAGGACATGTTTTCGTGATGAGTACTTTGATGGAATAAGCGATACTATGGCATTCGCGTAACCATTACGCGACCTGTTTTATTAGCAGTATCAGAAAATTAATCTGTCGTACTACAATACTTCAGTTCCAGCTATATAGAAACATATGTGTATGCTTGATTTCGTGCTGACAGTCCCATGTCAATCATTTCAATTTACGGTCATTGATCCAATTTGCTACCTACACAGTTCCCGAAACGTACGAATAACAGGGGCAAAAGAAAACCACCAGCGGAACCCTGGTGGGTCAATCAAAACAGATCAGACAGGTTCTGAGCCAGTCCATGGAAAAGCGTTTTGTTAAACCATCCATACATGTTAACCTTAATTGTTTACTTAGGAAGGTTATATTGTCAAGAATATTTTGAATGTCATGACATCCGAATATTTGGTAGACGTCACATAAATGGAGGCAACGTCCCAATATGGCAATACCTGTTTAGTGGGACGTATAGCGACAATGAAACGAACACAACATTCAAACAAGCAATTACATTCTAAGCTTTGGATTTTATTTCAAGTGGTATTGTTTCATTTACAGCGTTCAATGCTTCTTCGTTTCGTCATACTTATAATTCTTATTCCGACAAACAAACAAAATTTTTCAGAAGTCTTATATTGAATTAACATGCCAAACTATCTCGATTCTTTGACAGTATGCTGTCTCTTGTAATGTTTATTTTTCATTTATTTACTGGTTAATCTGCTGTCAAAACAGGATAATATGATTTTGTTTTGTCTAGGGACAATGTTGTTTTGTGCAAGAGAGTCCTTTGTTTGTAAAATTGCCACTTAGTTAACTTGGCCTTTCGAAGAAAGTTACATTTAATAAGTACATTGCTCCATTTTGTGACTAAAATGAACTGTATTGCATCTGATATGTTTTGTCCCGTCGACCGTGTGTATCTTAAAGTATACTAATGGGATCGATGCAAATTATAAAACATGCATGCTGTAATTAGTATCTAAAAGACACAGTGTCTTGTTGCTTGAAGCATGCGATACAATGTGGCGCTTTACTCATTGTGACAACATAGCACTGGAAAAAAGTGTCAAACAAATATGTGCCCCTTTCTAGTGTTTACAAAACTTTGTCACGTGAGGTCAAACGGCATGGTCAAAGTATTTGCACAGTGGTTGAAACCCTCTACCGGGGCGTTGATTAACACAGTCATTATATCGATGATTATCATAATTGATGTACGCTTAGGAAGAAGTCATTGACCGTAGCCTAAGGATTAAAAGAGACTACGTTGGATGAGAAAAAACCCAAACCATCAGGAAAACATGTCCGTGCAATGTAAACCCTCTTAAACCCCACTTTTATATAGAAAAACTGGGGTATGCAGGGGTATACCTAGTTTTCTTATTTTTGCTCCAAAACATAGGTTGTGGATACTCGTTAGAACCGCCTTGGAGAGGCGGTTCTAACGTGTACCCACAATCTATGTTTTGAGCAAAAATAAGATAAATATAAAAAATTTTCTACTGAAATTTTCAATTGTTACAACTTAAAAAATCTCCTTATATTGCATGGGCAAGTTTTCGTAATGATTCATCTCATGGTTCTGTCACACAAGGAGTCAATCATCGGCTTAAAAAAGACGTTTTGCTGTTTCCTGTTCGGTCAAGTATCGCCATCACTGGATAACGCGTATTTTATTCAAACGGCTCGGTTAAATCAACTACATTTTGACTATAACTTAAAAATAACATCATTTCCAAGCAACGAAAATAGTAAGTAAGAATGCCATACACAACATCAGTTACGAATCATAAGTTTAGGCTAGGCAAAACAAACGTATAGCATGTCCGACCAAAACATCCTAGGCAGAAACTAAGTGTACTATAATACTGTACATCAACGAAAGCGGTGTTGCCACATCATTAGCACTCGCACGCAATCTTCGAAGGCTTGCCAAAGGGTAATTAAAAAAACAAGACAGTGTTCACGAAAGAGCAGAAAAAATGATAGGAGGCTCGTTAGGTAGAAGCTTCATATAGCCTGGCTTTGAAAACTGGCCCAAACAAATGTGTTTAGTACACTTCATTAATATTCATTGGCTGAGGGTTGATTGTGATTAGTCAAGGGCAGGTCACGCGGAGGTTTCCCTTTGACGTCACATCCGCCTAAAGTGCAGACGCACTTGTAGTCACATGCGTTTGTTTACTACAACAAAGATGGTGGAATCAGTTGCTGTGGAAGCAGAAGAATTTCAAGAACATTACGAAAACATGCCCATGCAATATACAGAGAATTTTTGAGCTGTAAAAATTGAAAAATTTTTAGCTGAAAATTTTTGATATTTTTCTTATTTTTGCTCAAAACATAGATTGTGGGTACACGTTAGAACCGCCTCGGCGAGGCGGTTCTAACGAGTACCAACAATCTATGTTTTGAGCAAAAATAAGAAAAATATGTATACCCCTGCATACCCCAGTTTTGCTCTATAAAAGTGGGGTTCAAGGGGGTATATATTACACGGACATGTTTTCATGATGAAACGATTCCAAATCCCCACAGAGGATGACTTACAGACATTGTTGGGAGAAAAGGACTCAAAAACACTAAACGTACAATCGCTGGCGCAGTGAAATGTTTCAGAGATTTTCTAAAGGAGGCCGGAAAGTCAGAGAATTTCGAATCATTCTAAAAGGAGGAATTAAATGAATGTTTAGATATTTCTATGCAGCTGCTAGAAAATCAAATCGGGAGGTCGGCAGTACAAAGTTATAGATATGGGTTTAGTATGATCGTTCCAAGTCGATACTTCTGTGGTGGTTCATTTTGTTTTATGTCTTGGTGTTTAAAATATTTTGTGATGTTGGCGCTTTATGTATGTTTTCATATTTTTAGTTAAGGTAACTGAGTGGCCACCTATTGGTAAAATAGCTGCTCATTCAGCTTACGAAATATTTTACGGTATAAGTACCTGATTGTTAGTTTGGTTTTTTCCCACCTCGGTTTTTGGAGTGGGAATCTTTTTTTCTGATTGCGCCTTTTCCTGATCTTTGCCTACTTGTACCTTTTTAGAAAGCACATCCTTGAGAAAATGAAACTGGATGTTTTCAACAGCTCCCTCACCAGCAGCGACATTTACAAAGCTGTACTGGTAATTATTTTAAACACTTTGATCCTCACCCAGTTTCCCATGCTAGAAATACCAGTGTATACCAATAGTGACTATTTCTATATTAGCTGAACGGATCATTAATGTCAGTTATTTGTAAATTAATGGGCATTTATTTCGGTTAAATTTCCTCCTGTTAAAGAAGGCCAGTAGCGACAGTATAGATCGTATGTATATAGTTTGTGGCTGACAAGGCATACTTGACGATTCTAGATTTTCTAACCAAACCTTTAATAAAATGCTTGGAAGTAGTAGTAATGTATTTTGCTTGATTTTCAGGTCAATCTTAAGCGTGAAGGCCTAGCGTCGGTTGACCACTACCCGCCCATTGCGGATGCAGACGTTGAAAAACTGTATACACAGAAAGCCTTGTATTCTCAACAGAGAAAGCCTTGTATTCTCAAAAGTGACCCCGACCGGCCTCCAACAGAAGGTGTTCTTTGAAATAATGCTGTAATTATGTAAGATTCAGTTTTGATTTAAAAAATGGATTTTACTTAGTGGCTTATTGATAAACTAAGAACCATAACTGCAGTTTGTCATTTTACTTCAAATTACAGAGACATTGGTGCACCACAAACAAAACCGTCAAAACGTACCCTCCTAAACAGTATAAGACTTTACTTTACACTGCTTGAGCCTTATGTACGTTTTCATATTTTTAGTTCAGTTCGAATGACTGAGTGACCGCCTATTGGGGAATAGCTGCTCACACGGCTTACGACATGTTTTCATGGTATACATGTAAGTACCTAAGTGTCATTTTAGTTTTTTTCCCACCTCTCGGTTTATGGAGTGGGAATATCTTTCTGATTGCGCCATTTCCTGATCATTGCCTATTCGTACGTTTTCCGTCCAATCACTTGCAGGTCGAAGAGGTAGAGAAAATTCAAGTTGAGATCAATGACAAAATCGACCTTCCAAGTGAGCAGGGATGAATGACACTGGGTTGAAATTTATTCATCAAGCCATAGACGAAATGGACAAAAACCACAGAGAATCAGCAAATTCCAGTGTGACAGAAGGCATCATATTATTTATTTTATGATTTTTGAGATATTAAAATGTATTTCAGAGGAGACAAAAATAAAAACAAATGTATCTACTACAATCAGTAATGCTTGAACATAATGGAAAGAAAACAAACCTGCTTATAGTGATGTTCAAGGGAGATGATGTATGATTTTCATTGTTGTACAGGCAAAGTATGTGATCCTGAATATTTCCCTGTTTTTCTGATAACCCGAAGTGTCCGGTGAAATCATCCGAGAAATATCTGTCGAAACTGCCAGAGACGCGTATGGAACTCTGGCTTAGTCCAGGGGAAAGTTTCATCGCCGATGACAAATATTGGTACACGGAGATACCGGTTGAAAAACAAAACACTTTCCACATTCAGTCAACAATCTCTAAGCTTTAGGGGGGGGGGGGCGGCAGGTACTTCATACTCCCGGTCCCGAAATGTATCCAGGCATGTGCACATACTGTTTTACTCTGAAGAAAGCACATCTGATTATTTGTCCTGTGTTTATAAGAGCGTCTAATTTCGGGACACGGAGTATGAAGTACGAAGCCAAATAGCAAACATGTATTTTGTATGGGCCAAAAATTTCGGGACAATCATAGCTATATAGGGCAGGTATCTTAGGGATTGTGTCATAAACGAAATGTAGATGGAAAAAGCTATAAATAACAGAAATTTTTGCGTATTGTCATCATGTTTTAAGGCCTCACGATAGTCCTGAAGCTCTAACTATTCCTTTCCAAGGAAACGGCCGTCAATCATACGTATGATAGACCACTATTGTAAGTTATGTTCTGTAAGTTGTCATAGCTGACAGTGATAAAAGCTGAGTTGAGATGTGACACTGTACCTTTCCATTGTGTAGATATTCGGGACCGGGAGTATGAAGTATAAGCCGGGGAGGCTTTCGAGGCGATATACTAAAAATTCAATCAGAGCAACTAGCATCACCATAATGGATAATGCTGGAGTTAATACAAGACATATCATGAAAGTTTCTAAATTCTATCGTACCCTTTTCGGATCATGTTAGCAATAACAAAAAAACGGGAAATATCTGGCCTATTCAGCTCAGCCACTGTTCAGTCTGACAGCCGATCAAAAGGCTTGTTTTGGGAAAGAAAATCAGGAAATGGGTAATATCCCTGACATACAGGAACGGGAAGATATATTTTTGCTCAGCCGTTTGAAGTGGATCACCTGAAGAATAGCCAAAGGACCTAAGCATCACATCTGTTTAAAGCCAGTCAAATATGAATGTCTCTATTCCACAGCAGACAATATTCCCTTTTCAACCAGTATTTCATGTCAACTGTGTCATTTATATTACTTTCCATAATAACTGAGCTCGGGTGGGGCGGCGGGGGAGGGGGGTGGTAACTACCTATATATGACGTAGTAGGGATGTGCCGCCCGAATAGCCCACTTTTTCAGCCTTGCCAATATATGAATAGGCTTCAATTTTCAAGTAAAAGTATACGAATGGCCCCATTTTTACACAACAGTATATGAATAGCCCTAGAGTTTCCGTGTGGTATGCCAATGGCCCATCTTTTCTGGCATCCCTGTATATGGTATTTTCAAAGATTTCCTGTCACAAGACTCAGTCACGAGATATACGCCCTCAGTATACGCCCTCAGAATCGAGCTCAGAATCTCTGCGTAGATGATACGAAGCAGCAATTAGTGTATGAATGGCATGAATGGGTATAAAAATCAAAGGACAGTATATGAATTGGTATAAAAAATCAAAGGACAGTATATGAATGGGTCAATATTTTGATCAATCAAGTATATGAATGGGTCTATTTTTTCAATGACCAGGTGTATGATTGGGGTAGGTTTCAGAAATTTGGGCCACACACCCGTATCACAATTACCCTTTAGTTACCCCCCTCCCCCGAGTAACTGAGTTTCTTATCAAGAAATGAAAGTTGTGACTAATCAATTAGTTGATTTTCTGCGATCACCACTGATCACTGACAGAATACTGTACATATAATAAACTTTTCAACAAATAATGTGATTTTTCCACTTCGATTGAAGTTTGTCTCAGTCTCAGTAAAAAGTCTATTTTTGTTTGTTTTTTTAGCATTGTACCCTTTTTCACATTGTAAAATATTGTTTGTCGAAGACATCTCAGATCATTTTTGACCTGCATCTGGGTTTTTCCATTATGGAAGATGAAAAAGGCAACAAACTGCATCTCTTTAAAAAGTACTTTAAGATGATGTTTTTACTATACAAGCCATCATTGGTCCTTATTGTTATTCATTTTAATCGCTTTTTGTGTGACGAAAGCTTTTGCAAATAAAATCTGTGGATTTTGAAATTTTATGATCCATGCAGGCCATCGTAGAAAAGATGCGTTTGGATTTTCTCCATTAAATATAGGCGTGTTCGGATCAAAGGCTCTGCTCAACAGAACGAGTCGTTTCGGTCCAGCGACTCTTAAGGACTCTCGCCGTAAGTACATTTGAAAAGCATTTCCTCTCAGTCATGTCTGGAGTTGGCTCTGCAAGAGTCATACTGTCTGTCTGTCTGTCTGTCTATCTGTCTGTCTGTCTGTCTGTCTGTCTCTCTCCTGCATCCTTTACCCTATTGCAGAACAGTTATTAATCTTCGACAATTATCTTTTTTAAAGATGGTTCTTGTTAAATGTTCATACTAGAGTAGAGTATCAGGTAGGGTTTCTCAAGTTGTCTTTCTTACTTTCTGTGCTATTTTGGTGTACTGGTATACTGTTTCACTTTCATTGTGTAAAATAAATTTGTTCATAAAATTTAATATTTTTTTGTCTTCAAAACTTTATTAAAATGGAACAAATCTTTCCATTGAAGAGGATAATATTGGTGTTCGCTAATTTGTTTCAAAAGTGTTTCGGTATAATAAAACACTTGTTGCCCTTTAGTGAAGGTGACAATATTACCCTTACTGACTATATTACCTGTCGAGGGTGCACAAATCGTCATGTCAGCCTCACACAAGGGCAACAATTGTATATTGTTATATAACTATAACCCGGTAAACTCAAAATATAAAACATTTTCCTAATCGAGCGAGACTGAAATAGGGCATGGCCGAAAAGCGTTGTTGCATAATTATGCAAAACGCAAAAGAAGATTCGTTTAATATGATCCAAACTGTTTCCACATTTTATATAAGTCACAAGATAGATTTGCTGTGAGTGGTCGCATTTAAGGCACCGTTACTCACAAACTTGCGGCGACAATTATTCCCTAATTGTCGAAAGATTATTTTGGTTTTGTTATATAGCCAATTATAGTACATAGGCGCCTTATGCGAGGCTTTCTTTTCCTACACCCCCGTAGAACTACTCGAAATAAACATAGTAATCAAAAGCAATTGCCCCTAAAGCATTCACTTTCGCATGCTCATTAAAATGGTGACATTTGCTTGTTTCAGGACTGAGGTTTCCAGAAAGAGTGATTCTCAAACACATACGTCAGAATGCATCATACTCCTACAAAACGGCCGTTTAATTAAGCTACGATCAGGAACATGTGCAGTCAGAACCAAAGTTCCACACTAACATTCCATTACGAAAACTTGCCCAATGCAATAAACAAAGATTTTTGAGCTTTGAAAATAGATAATGTCCAGCTGAAAAATGTTGATATTTTTCTTATTGTGGCTCAAAACATAGATAGTGGGCACACGTTAGAACCGCCTCGACGAGGCGGTTCTAACGAGTACCCTCAATCTATGTTTATTAGCATCAATAATAAAAGTAGGTAAACCCTTACATTACCCAGTTTTGCTATATAAAAGTGGGGTTCAAGGGGGTATACATTACACGGACATGTTTTCGTGATGTCCAGGAGAGAAACAACCATAATGACGTAAGATGCTGATACATATACAACAACAAAACAAGCCGCGATAGTCTAATGGGCAGCTTGGTCGTTTTCCAACCTGGAGGTGTGGGTTCGATACTCGGCCGGTACATGACATTGTAAGGATTCCTTCTTACCGTTTCGCTGTTGTTGTCGCAGGATAAACGCGATTGTGAAGATACCATTTCTATTGACCATAAAGCGGCAAAAAAACTGTTAGCCAGTCATTCTCCGATTTTTTATGTTTTGGTTCAAGCAAAATCTTGACTTTTACCTCACTTCAATACACCACAACAGAAGCATTGCCTTGGAACGATCAGTAATATAAAATCGATAAGGGGAGGGAGGCTTAAACCGGTTTTACTCGGCCCAAACCTCACCTCAATCCCACACAGTGGCTCACAACATTTAGTCAGCCGTTCGACCCTTGAGTTGAAACTCCGACTAGTTAATGAATCATCAAGGACAAACAAAAAATCATGATAACCACCATGATGAATCAAAACCGAGGACTTACAAATTCAGTAAGCTGTCCGACGATGGAGATCGATGTGCGCCGTATGGGGCTCGAACCCAAAAACAGACTCAGTGGTGAAATGATCGAATGATTCAGCGTGTTAATGAATTCAACGCTCCTAACCACTCGGCAAAGGGGTCGCCTTCTACCGGTTGTGAGCAAGACACATCATTTCCCTATAGTAATAGTAAAGTACACAAGAAAGAAATATTATAATAAAACCCATTGGTCAGAAAGCATCAGGCTCAAAACGTGCAAAAATAAATCTAGTAAAAGTAATGTGTCTATTATATGGAACACTCTTGGGAGTATAGCTTGGAATATTGCATGCCAACATTTATTAGTGTCTACATAAAACATTATAATAACGAGATATAATGTCTAAAATACTTCCACCTTACAAAATTATCATTTCCATTGAAATTATGACAGATATAATGCAGTTAGTTATACAATATTGTGACAGGTATATGATGATATCTTATTCATTGCACGTGATGTAACTTGAAAACAAAATCTGGCTTTGTAATCCCTATGTAAACATAGCTTTGTCCAAAAGTCACGCGGTGAGTATTGAATGTCATAAGCAATACTAAACTGCAAGTGACGCAAATAACCAACATTTCAAAAAGCGGGTCCCTCAAAATACTTTTTATTCTCGTTTTTGCATATAACATTATTTTAACCGACGTATGATTTATCATCATCACTTTATTAAGTACAAAACGCCCTGGTATCATTCTTCTTACTCTCATATTGTAAATTTTGATAGTCATTTGTGTTTCCCTATCCGTTGATTGCTTTTAGTTTAATGGGAGAATTTTATTTTCCAATAAAACCACATCCGTCTGACATCAGAAACATTTTATTGGATTTTAAGCGTAAACCCTGATGGTCTTTGTTTCTTCAAAATAAGTTCAAACACTGAAATCAAGGCCGTCACGGTACTGTGTCTTACAACGGTTATAGATTGGCAATTAAAAACCTCCGAGCAATACAAAAAATAAAACATAAATAAAAGTTAACAATGCTCATGAACTTGTGCAATCTGCAATCGGCACCAAAGTCCCAACCTAATAGCTCTGTCACACATTCACGTATCAGCGGCGTATCGCTCACGTACCTATGAAAATTTCGATACGCCGAGGTCTGAGCCGTATTTTGCTCGAGCGACGTATGTACCACGTACGTGTGGGTTACCGGACGTTTCGCGCAAAAACCAGTTCCTCCCTGGGACGATTCGACCGGGACGATTCGCGCAAAAAATCGAACGGGACGGTTCGCGCAAAAAAACTGGGACGATTCGCTCAAAATCAAATTTAGAGGTCGATTCACCCATTTTTATTAATATATTTATATAATAAGTATTTTGCTATGCAAATGAACATGATTCCAGTCTCTCTCTTAGCTTGTGAATGTGGGAAGCGATTCATCACCGTGCCACATTTTTGTTGAACATTACACCATATAGACTCACGCCAAGAGTTTGCAAAAGTGGGCGGGATTTTCCCTATACTTCATGTTGTAATTTTACTAGATGCTAGTAACTGATAAGCCGTGAGTCCTATAGGTATTACCGTAATTATATAAATTTGTTATGAAAGGTGCGTGAGCAAAAATCATGCATGCACACATTACAACCTGCAAAATGATAGGTCATTTTAATAGTTGCTGTCGCATTGTTGGAGTTAAGTTTTTAAGTTTTATCTTTTAGTATATGTTTTAATTTTTATCATATTGTCGGCATGTCGACAGTAGTGTGTTCAGAAAGATGCAAAAGACCACAGCAGGTCCGAAGTTGTGATTCGTGTGGGAGATGGCAACACCGTGGGTATATTCAATTTCAATTTTCGACTTAAGAGGGGTCGAACCCGCTGGGTAGCCATGTTGTGTCTTTGAGCAAGCAAATTACATTTAAAATGTTGACTGGGATGTTACACAAACAAATTAGTCGACGTTAGTAGTGAGTGCTTTAATTTGACGTTTAATGTCATAATGTGAGCTTTTATTGGCATCATTAAAAATAAACATTTCAGATGTTTGATGTTCTCTTCGTTAAGTTAGGTTGTTTTGCTCATTATCGTGATATGCGTTAACATCTAATTTTGTTTACTCGTTTGATCAGAAAACAACTTTTGTGGCCAATTCAAAATTAACGACGTTATAATTACTGCAATTGTTGTAATCATAGTACACACATTTTAACAAATATTTATTTATTTATTTATTTATTTATTTATTAATCCAGGAATCACAAACTACAGATACATGTATATAAAAAAGACAGTTTGTGTGTGATTTATGCAATACGGATGCCGAGAATGAAACATACATTAGTGCTGTCCCACAGACAGTGCATGTGTGTTTCATTTTTATTTCTATTAAAATTATTTGTAAGTTTCATATTTTTACCTATCTTCAATTTCGAAACATCAGAGCCACGACTTGTTATTTTATACACGGGTACTATAATTTATGTATTATATGTACATACATGTTCATTGTTTAATGGCTAGCCTTGATAAATTCTTGACCCCCCCCCCCCACTCCTGTGTAATATTATTTAAATATATAATAAAAGATAAATCTTTTAATAATATGCCTTTTTTGGTCCTTCCTTTTAAGAAAACGTTGAAATTATAACTGAAAAATACATTTGCGCGAACAGTCCCGTGGGTGAATCGTCCCCTTAATTTTGGAAAAAAGAAGAACAAAACATATTGCTCAGAAAAATCAAAGATAAAAAATACATTTCCAATAAGTCCATAATTAGGTTTACATACACATTGCATTTAATTGATAACTTTTGATAAATAAAACCTTGAAATCAATTTTTGAAAAAATGCGCGAACCGTCCCGGGAGAAAACGTCCCGTTCGAAAAATAATTTTTGCGCGAACCGTCCCGGGAGGAACTGGTTTTTGCGCGAAACGTCCCGGAGCCGTACGTGTGACGTTCCTGCTACGTTCCCGTGGCGTATCCGTGACGTATCTGCATTCGTATTGAATTTCACTTTCGTATGTACGGCGTATCAAGGCGTATGTGCTACGTACGTGTGACATATGTATGGCGTATGAAGTGTACGCATGACGTATCTCCGGCGTATGTACTACGTTCCATTCTTATCTGCGGCGTATCTGTTCTGTACCAATTGCTTTTTAATACCTTTGAGAACAAACGGCTGTGTTCACTTTGTTCATGCAATTCGCACATTACAGTTTTATTTTATACTTAGCAGTGAAATTAATGTATATCAAAAATGGATAAAAGTGATATTTTCACTGCAGAATTGATATTGATATTTTCACTAGTGATTGATATCAGCCGATATTTTCACCGTAGAGTTTGGATTACTTCTGACGTTTCCATTCACTAGACGTCATTAAATGTGCCTCACTTCAGAAATTCAAATGCCTATAACTCCGTTATTTACGAAAGGAAACATAAAGTGTGGGTATTCATTTTCTTAGTTAGAATGTTAGGAACAATGTGGTACCAAAATTATTTGTGTTTTCAAAAATTTGTGGTTTTTGCATTTTCACCGCCTGCTTTGTGAATAGGAAAATGCCGGCGTATTGTATAAAATAAAAAGAAAATTTACTTTTTATCGGTAAATACCAAATATATTTCATCTCGAGACTTGAAAACATCTAAATTTTCACTCGTGCTACGCACTCGTGAAAATTTTGATGTTTTCAACTCACTCCATGAAATATATTTGGTATTCACCTCAAAAAAGTAAATATCCTCTATATCAATTATAGCAATTTCAGAGGTCGAAGACGCCACCGGAGAAATCAAGATAATCTAAATTAACACCGAAAAAAAAAATCCCGAAGTGGTGATGATGGTGCGGGGGGGGGACATCTCCAAGCTCCCCATCCTGGTCGTAAGACGACATGAACAAAGACAGAGGCTACACCAAGCGTAGCCCTGAAAGAACCCTGCACGGCACCCCAAACCTTGAGAAACACGGAAAAACAAAACATGTATATAGAAGCATTAAGGTTATCTTGGAACGCCACAAAATATTTCTCATACTCCGAATATGTCACACATACTTCACAGCAGCGAAACGAACGTAGCATATACGTAGCACATATGCCATTGATACGCGAGATACGCCACACGTACGTCAATGATACGCCGCACTGATACGCCGTAGATACGAAAAGAGAGTCGCGGATACGCCACACATACGTCACACATACGTAGCAGATACGAAAGGTACGCTGTACATACGTCACGATTACGTAGCATGTTAACCGAGAAGTACGTGTGGCGTATGAGGAGTATGAGCCACGTATCTACGGCGTACCTGCCACGTTCCTTTCGTATGTACCACGTATGTGTGACGTATGTACGGCGTATCGGACCTGCCACGTACGTGCTACGAATTTTTAAGTGCACACATAAAAAAACGTAGCACCTCGGCGTATGAGCTACGTATCGAGGAGTATGAGCTACGTATGCTCCCGTATGTACGACGTACGCGTGACGTACCTTTCGTATCTCGATACGCCGTAGATACGTGAGTCGATACGCGATAGTGTGACATCGGTTTAAACATTTTGGTGGACAAACCAAATTGAAAGAAACCCGGTACCGATAAAACCCGGTACTTGAGAACCCAGTACTGATAAAAAGAAAACATTTATGAGCAGCTATTTCTCTAAAGATAGCCACTCATGTACATGCAAGCGCAAACAGCGCAAGAAATCGACATCAAAACATGAAACACTAAAAAAGAACAAAGAGATCCACAACCTTGGACCGGCCAGTAACGTAAAGTTCCTTGGGTCCAAAACCGGTTTTCCGGTTTTCCAGGCGCATTACCCCGCCCTCAACGTCTGCTTCTGAAGCACACTTTTAAAGTGCCGACAAACCGAACATAACGTCGTGTTGCAAAATGTATAATACAAAACAAATACTAACAACAGGTTATGTGCCGTAACCCCATCATGATCTAATTCTGCCAGCATTTTAGTAGTTCCAATCCACGAACAACTTTATAAATTGATTGTCTTCTAATTGCAATTATCAAAAGGTGGTACAAAATATAGTTTGTCGTCTGGTATGCTATGATGTTATTCTTTATTTACTGATTGAAAATCTAATTTCAAAACAGGCCAAAATGACTTTGTTTTGTTTGGGGACAATTCTATATTGTGTTGATATTTGTTATTAAGAGAATCTTTATTTGTTTGCAAAATTGCCACACATCTACTGGTAAAGTACATGTATCTACTCGGAATTCGCCCAGTTTCTACGGGAGTAATGATAGTGTGGCATTTATATCAAATCATAAGAGTTGAAAATATTTAATCATTTAAAAAAACACGCTTTGTTCACGTAGATTTTAATATGAAATAGGCACACCTAATGGGCAACCAACCAATCTATCAGGATACCGCACGCTTGAATTCATGATTTTTGTGTGTACATTAGTTTGTTTTGTTGCTTAACCAAATGAACAACTTTGGCCAATGGTCATATCTGTGCATCAAATTTCCTTTTGTAAACATAACTTAGATACCTTTACTTACAAAAACGTATGGCTCTCATCATTGAACTGTATGCAAAATGGACTTTCAAACTGGTTTACATGACCAGATTACGGATATGCATCATATGCACCACAAGTTTTCAACAAGGCATCAATAAATGTATTATTAAATTAAATAACCAGTCTGCAATTCTATAGCTTTTCTGCTCCAAGACACTTATAGATCTCTTAAAAAGTTGTAAATTGAGCCTATACGCCACCAGGCCTCCCATTTATTTTACTTCCCATTTTAAATTCGTCATCAGTGTTCACAGAAGCCATGTTTCAGTTTTGTTTGCATTCAGGCTGAACAGTACAGTCAACCATTTTTCATTATTACAAGACAGGCCACATTTTTTGGATACTTGATGGTTACAGAAGGTTATTCAACAACACATCCTAGTACTTTGTCTGAACTACAACCTTTCTATCGAGCTAAGCTACATGTACGAATCCGGGTCAACTCGGCCTCGGGTCAAGTCGGCCCGGGTCAGCTCGGCCGGGTCAACTCGGCCGGGTCAAGTCGGCCTTATATTAAGAGTTATGGCTAAAGCAAGTGGAACAGAAATGAGACAATGCTTGTATATCAATCTCATTTTAACCAGTTATTTTCGTCTGTCTCTTCCAAAACATAAATGAGAATTAAAATATGTTAAAACATACCATTGAGTATACATGTAGGCCTAATGCTGCAACTGGGTGTAACCAAAAGTAACCACACTTTATTTACTTGTGGTACTGTTTTACATGTAGATGTGAAAACTTAACTATAATACACAGATACGTCAATGCCTCAAATTAAAACTGACTAACTTGCATGCATGCTATTCACCTTACAGACAGTTGACATCCCATGGGTATTTTGCATTTGCTCAATACGGAGATTGTTGAACTGTTTGTAATACTAAAAATAATGCCATCCTATATTTTCTGCGTACGTATCCAGAATATATCAACCTAAAAATCATTATTAACATCTAAAAGCATCATGTACTTATAAAATACACCTCTTGAAATAGGAAAAATAACAGGCCGAGTTGACCCGGCCGAGTTGACCCGAGGCCGAGTTGTCTCACGGGCCGAGTTGGTATCAGGCCGAGTTGACCCGCTTCCACATGTACATGTATGTCAACATAATGGAAATGATTTTGGGTTAAATATCTGGCACAGAGTCACATGTACAAACTGTATATAAACACAGCAAGTATATGGGTGTGTAGAATTTATTCTTTTAAAATGTAACATTTATAATTTGAGCCACATGAGAAAAACAGGATTTTTGCAAATGTGAAAACAAAGCCGCAGATCAGCTGAGTAGTAACTGTACATCTGATTAGCGCCCTTGTTTTCGCTACACTGTAACACATATAGTACAATCCCTTTTCTACTTAAACTTTCTAGCTTCTTTCCTTTTCCTGTGACTCAACAGACTGGTTTGTGTAAGACCTGGTCGGAAACCCTGAAGACCAATTTTCTGGTGTCATGGCTCATTTAATAGTCTATTACATTTCTGAAATATTTTATTTAACAGAACTCCTATATGGAAAATGTTGCCAAGCATTTTTCAGTTATAATGTCTCACTTTTCTAACTAAGATTCTTGAAGTTAAGTTTTAATATTTAAGTGACACCTTCACAGGTCTGTCTATTTAATAAATAAAGTGCATTTTCTTATTAAAGCTAAAACAGACAACTTTCACATGAAAAAGAAGATGGTATTTGCTAACTTTTACTAAGAATATTTGAAAAACAGTAAAGTAGTTTGATGATTCAACTGTAGTAATTGCGCTTTGACAAGACAGAATCCTGAATGAATGAACTTCTGGCAAGATGGGGAGTCTCAGAATTGAATCTAAATCAGTCCATAATGTTTATGCCTACTGGGCATAAATTTCTCTGGTAATGTTCCAGTTTCCATGGTCAATGATGCATTTGACACTGGTCAATACTGTATTCCCACTTAAAAGATCAAACCATAAATAAATCTGAAACAGATTTAAACACCTCTAATAAATAAACACCTCTAATAAATTAGATGAAACCTTATCAAGGAAAATGCATCAACTTCTATAAGAGTAAAGTGCCTATAAATTCAATCTATATTCATAATAATTAATTCTGTAAAAGATTTCATATTTTAGCAATTAAGATGGATATTCCAAAACTTTATACTTATGATTAAGTTTTAAATCATAGATGTATAAGTACACATTTATTAGATGCATATTTGCTTGACTTAATGTTTTACATTCGCAGACAATTGCTGTGTTATTAGGATGGTCAGATATATACAAATCAATCTGAGGCAGTTATTACCATCCTGTATACCTGTGATTCTTACAGTGCAGACTGATGCAGCATTTCACGACACATGACACGCAGTCCAGTGATTGGAAGCTAAATGATCCATTGGGATTCAACCTACAGCAAAGAGGTCATTGTCTCTCTGTAGGTATATGCCTCACGGTAAGTTGCACTCAAATCAATCTGGCTTCCAAACACTACACTCCATTTTGTCATGATGGAATTTTGCATCAATCTGTGCTTAAGAAATTTGGTTGCATCACGGATATACAGGGCTTTACCAGTATATTTTACTGAGATCTGTTCTTGGATCAAGGGAAGCAGAATATGAGGAAAGAAGTATAAATATCTTCATGACCAAATCTTCATGAATAACCATACTGTACTTCAACCAAGCATTCTTAAAACCTACCTTTTTAGCTATTCACCTAGTTCAAAAATGTAACTGATATTGTTTTCCCATTGCATTCCTCGATCCCTAAAAAGTTCAACACAAATTTTGAAAATCAGTTGACAAAATCATAACATTATAGTACTGAATAGCAGTGTTAACCTTGCATTTTACATGCACTGGTGGGAGGTACTTCAAAAATTTAACAAGAACGCCGCGTAGGTCCATATCGCACCTGCACTGGGCAAAATAACTAAAAACCTGAAATATAGGTCGAGGGGACCAGGTCAAGGTATGTTCTGAAAGGGTATGTCAAGGACATTTACTATGCAAGATTTCACACTCACAGCTATCACAGGTGCAGAGAAAACCAAAGTTTGACATAAAAATTAACAAGTCAATGGACCATGAAATATAGGTCAAGGTCAGCGGGTCAAGGTGCATGCTTGACGGGTATGTCAAGGACAATTACTATGTAAGGTTTCACACTCGCAGCTATCACAGGTGCAGAGAAAACCAAAGTTTGACACAAAAATTAACAAGTCAATGGACCATGAAATATAGGTCAAGGTCAGCGGGTCAAGGTGCATGCGTGAAGGGTATGTCAAGGACAATTACTATGCAAGGTTTCACACTTGCAGCTATCACTGATGCAGAGAAAATCAAACTTCGACATAAAAATGAACAAAGTCAATGGACCTTGAAATATAGGTCAAGGGCACTGGGTCAAGGGGCGTGCTTGAAGGGTATGTCAAGGACAATTACTATGCAAGGTTTCACACTCGCAGGTATCACTGATGCAGAGAAAACCAAACTTCGACGTAAAAATTAACAAAGTCAATGGACCGTAAAATAAAGGTCAAGGGCACCGGGTCAAGGTGCATGCTTGAAGGGTATGTCAAAGGGTATGTCAAGGACAATTACTTTGCAAGGTTTCACACTCGCAGGTATCACTGATGCAGAGAAAACCAAACTTCGACATAAAAATGAACAAAGTCAATGGACCGTAAAATATAGGTCAAGGGCACCGGGTCAAGGTGCGTGCTTGAAGGGTATGTCAAGGACAATTACTATGTAAGGTTTCACACTCGCAGCTATCACAGATGCAGAGAAAACCAAAGTTTGACACAAAAATTAACAAGTCAATGGACCATGAAATATAGGTCAAGGTCAGCGGGTCAAGGTGCATGCGCGAAGGGTATGTCAAGGACAATTACTATGCAAGGTTTCACACTTGCAGCTATCACTGATGCAGAGAAAATCAAACTTCGACATAAAAATGAACAAAGTCAGTGGACCTTGAAATATAGGTCAAGGGCACTGGGTCAAGAGGCGTGCTTGAAGGGTATGTCATGGACAATTACTATGCAAGGTTTCACACTCGCAGGTATCACTGATGCAGAGAAAACCAAACTTCGACGTAAAAATTAACAAAGTCAATGGACCGTAAAATAAAGGTCAAGGGCACCGGGTCAAGGTGCATGCTTGAAGGGTATGTCAAAGGGTATGTCAAGGACAATTACTTTGCAAAGTTTCACACTCGCAGGTATCACTGATGCAGAGAAAACCAAACTTCGACATAAAAATGAACAAAGTCAATGGACCGTAAAATATAGGTCAAGGGCACCTGGTCAAGGTGCGTGCTTGAAGGGTATGTCAAGGACAATTACTTTGCAAGGTTTCACGTTCCTAGCTCTCACTAATGTAGAGAAAACCAAACTTCAACGTAAATGTTGACGGACGGACAGACGAACGGACGGACGGACGGACAGACGGAAATTTGGACTCCTATATCGCACCCTGCTATAACACGGCTAACAAACCTTTAAATGCGTAACCGCGGTTAAGAAAAGAAATCCGATTCACGTCCTTCCGGTTTCGCATCAGATAACCAACAAAAGGTAAACAAACTTTTGCAGCTCGTGTTTCCGAGTAAAATATTTCGATTCGAAGACAGATATTATAATTCTCTCAATGCTATTTTATCAGTTAGACATTATTAAATTTGGACCCCAAAGGATTTCCAGGAACTTTTCTTTATAATCATGATTTTTATTCCCTTCCCCCAAAACACGTGTTGGGATTGCATTGTACACGATGAAAATGTGGGTCAGTCGCAGGGATATTTTTAGATATCCGCTCATTACGCCCATATTAACGGAAAGCAATACCGCGCGGAGATGATTTTAGCATTGTGTGAGGTCTGTTTACAGTTTCGTTGCCTCTGGCCACTGCATTCTATGCATATGTGGTTAAAACTGTGTCAACATTTCGGTTACGAATTTAATCATTAGAATGATAGCAATATAATCAACATAAAACACATGTATTGAAGTTTTTGTTTTTGTTAATGGTTTTATGCTGAAGTTTTAATTGTCACATTCTCTCGTCCTCTCTTAATAGGTGCTAACTCAAATTGGTGTGTTTGTGATATTTGCAGTGAAAATATTTGATATAAAATAATACAAACTGTCTATGCAATACATGTAATACAATAATTCACATGCATGATATTCCTGTTCATGAAGACGATTTTACAGCATTCTGTATACTTTAATTTGCCTGTTTCCTGCTTTTATGTCATTCAAAACGCTTTGCAGAGAAAATTAAATACCACAACTTGAACCGGCTTAGGTTTTCAAACGTATCTTGAAATATAGCCTTCATAGTTTAATGATTAAATGCGTAACCATCTTTTCCTTCCCTTCAAATCGGTAATTCCAGGCACTAACACAACGAAATACTGGCACAGACATCAGTTGCCATTTATTTAATATATATTTGTAAATTTGTCGTGGAACAATCACAAAAATTTGACATTTACCAGCAAATTGTCCAATTTTTAGTTGTATTTCGCCGACTTTGGTCGTGTTGTAACACCAGGTTCGAAGAAGGGAATAAATAATTCAAAGACCATCAAATTATTTTTGCGAGCTACTTCGGTGTTGACTTACAATAGTAAATAAGTGACAAAATAGCATTCATAGATAATCGATATATTTCTGTACTAAAATATAATCATCAATCGATCCTAGTAGTGTATGTTTTGTTTACATTTTCTTGGTCTTCATATGCGGAACCGGAAGGGCGTGAATCGGATTTTCTTTCTTAACCGGCGGTTACGCATTTAAAGGTTTGTTAGCCGTGTATAACGATAAAAATCAATTATTTCAGCACAGGACTTCTGTTGTGAGAAACATTCCATCTAATTTTCAGGATGGAGCCTAATTCAAGAATGTTTTTGGAAATAAAATTAATTTGTGAACACAGTTTGAAAACTTTTGCATGTCAAAACATTTGGAAAGCAAATTTTATGCATGTCAATCACTAAATTTTATTCTACTCTGAAAAAATGTTACGGTGGTTTCCAGAGGAGGGTTTAGGGAAAGAGTAAATCTTGGGTCATATAACTTGAGGAGCACTTACCTATGAAATTATGACATGTACAATAACAGAAATTAATCATATGCCCCTCCTGGTCCAAAAGTCACAGTCCAGGACAGCACCATGAATATCTACAGTTGCTGAAAATAATAATATCAACTTATTATGATCTACATATTGAATTTCTACATCAAGTTTGCTTATCCTAGTTACTGTACTTCAGTTTTGTGTTCATAAGGACAAGCAACAGGTGAAAGAATGTTTGTGTTCATTGTAGTTTGGCATTTTATAAACCTGTTTTTCAAAATTTCCTGATTTTGGCTTAAATTGAAAAATTCCCTGACTGATGTCAAAAATCCCTGACAATTCCTTGGCTTTGAAAAAAGTGATTTCTCTCTGACTTTTTCCCTGACCATGGACACCCTGAATAAGTATTTGCAAGAAAGACAGAAACTTTATTTGTCTTACCCAAGGCTAATTTAGAACACCTCAATGACCATGGATTCATGACCACACTGCTGGTTTTTTACCTGAAAATAAAACAGTACATGTATACAGTTCAAAGAAACAGTAAAACTTATTCAAATGAAAGTGTTTTTTTTTTTCTAATTCAGTTTAACGTCCCTTTCAAGATTATTTCAGCTCATATGAGACGGGCCAATCAATAGGTGGGGCGAAAACGGGAGAACCGCGAGAAAAACCACCTGGCACACCCGCAAGCAGACACATGTGGCCAGTGCGGGATTCGAACCCACACCAGACACAGCGGTGAAATGATCGAGTGATTAAGAAACACGGAGCCACCTCAAATGAAATTGACCATAGTGTCAGACAATAGAATATTGGCAGAACAATTTCATATGAAAAGCGGTTCATATTCATCTTGTCAACTTTTTTTCCATTTATACTGCTCATAATCATTCCTTTGTCTCACCACTGTGTCCAGTGTATGTGGGTTCAAGCCCCCTTTGCCTTGGGTAGTGTGCTTATGGGTGTACAAAGTATTTTGTCTTAGAGTACTTCAGTTTTCGCCCCGCCTACTGATATACCCATCTCATATGAGCTGAAAGAATCTTGTAAGGGCGTAAAAAGTAGGTTTAGAAAAAGAGAACAAGTTTCACTATCCATGATGTTCTTGAGACTTGAACATTTCCCTTATGAAAAAAACAGGCCTCCTGCAAACATAACTGCAAAGCTACCATAATGTAGTGGCAGGCTAGCCGCAAACATTGCTGCAAGGCTACCGCAATGTTTTTACCATGCAAATGAAGATTGCTGTAAGGTTGCCGCAATCTAATTAATTCACAAAAAATCTGTGGTGATGTTCTGGTGATGCACTAGATTCCAAATATGGAAAGATGTAACTCTGCAGCAACTTCACCAGAAGTTTTTCATGGTTAATGAATATTCATAGGGCCACCGGCAATGCTGCAGCGAACTTTGCCGCAGCATTGCCACATCTTATTTAGGGACTGGCTACATCCAGCTAAATTATTTGAATAATGAATATTCATGAGGTGAGCCCTGTCACAGAAAACCTACCTTACAACCATCGGAGCAGATCGGCTGTGCAGTAACCGCACAGCTGATCAGCACATTTGTTAATACAATCTGTCTTACTAAAAAGCCTCTATATCTGTTTTTGTCACTGTAGAGAAATGGCAATGTCAAATAAAGACCTGGTCAGAAATCACAGACATATTTTCTCATGACTCCTCATATTATTATCCAATTTCCCATTTTTATTGCTCCCATATCTACATGAAAATACATTTTTCTGATTTATAAAATATACATATAGCTCATAGAGTGTCAAATTTGGTACATGCAAGTGTCTAACCTCAGAACCAGAATATAAGATCCTAGGTCTAACTGACCTTTGCATGTCAGTACCGGTAAGTCAAATCACAGAACCTGTTTCACAATTACATATTAATAATTAAAAGTGAACAGGTTACTTTAATTCAATGACTTAGCTTAAGTTGAGGGCATGTTGAAATCCAAGACTTGTATCATGTAATGCTTTGGATTATCAGCAGATAATTCTAACTACAGTAATAAGACATTAACATGCATCAGCACAGTTATCTTTTCATAACGTTTTCCAAATAAAGTTGAAATGTTTTGTCAAAGTTGTGCACATAAAATCTGAGCATAGCCTATAGAATCATGTCTAGATGTTGAATACCATAATCCATTTCTCTCTTTAAATAAAATAAATGCTAACATACCATTTTAAATGCTTGAAACTCTTCTCATGGTCTGTATTCTTTATGTATATCCAAGATTTTTGAAATACAGAACAATTCCAAACAAATAAGTACAAAAATACAAAAAGAAAAACATGAGAACACCCTATAATTTGACTTTCATTCCATCACTAACATCCTATAAGTGTCTGCAGTTTTGTTCCAAAAAGTAATTAAGTGACCACTTTTATGATATCTTAATTAATAACATATTGCAACCATGGTTACAAGACCATCTGTCTCTTCATGCAACATTTGCACATTATTGCAATTATGATGTGGTAATGCTTCAGCAAAGTTTGCCATAACTTTGCCAAAAAGATATATTTTCCAAGCAAGTATTAGCATGTATGTTAATACTTGCTTGGAGACTGAAATAAGTTCTTGGCACTAAATTAAAAATCCTTTGCTAGTCATAGTCTGGTCACATGATGTCAAAGGATAGAAAGCTGAATCATTTAAAATCACATCCTTAGTATATGTTGTTTTTACCTGAATGTTCTCAGGACAGGATATATTGACAAAAGTGCAATTTAAAACTTGCAAGTTTTTGGTAATGTTATGGCGATGTCAGTTGAAAATGCTAAGTTTGTGGCAACCATGTAGCCGATCATTTGTAATACGATACATAAAAGTGAAGCTGTGGCGAATTTACCGCTAGCGGCAAAGCACTTTGCAAGAACATTACCGCTAGTGGCGAAGGCCGGCGAAGTCATAAATCATTTTGCGGCAAAGTTTTTCTTTGCTGCAACCTTGCAGTAAGGTTATGGTAGCTTTACTGCAGAAAATCCTTTTCATAAGGGTTATGAATTAATTAAGTTCAGACAGGCAAGCTCTTTGACCAAGTGGTAGGGGTCTCCAATTTCCTGGGATCAATACTATTGTAAAAGTTCTGGGATGTTATGCAATATTTGGATTATTTGCAAGATACTCTTACAATATTCATGAGACATAAATTTGTAAAAGTGCCTCAATCTCACTTCATTCACAATAAGTTCACCCTGGTCCGTCATTACGTACAGGAAATTAAAGCAACGTATAAGTAACTAAAGTGCAACGTATAGTTTCTTAAAAAAATGGCGGATTTTGGTGGACACGAATCGGTGAGTAAGATTTGTTTATTGATTCTGATGTTCCTTTTTTGTTTATCTTAATCAAACACACCTTACGGACCAGCAAAACTATTGTGTTATTTGCCTCGATCGGTATATTCTGCAGGAAATCACCCATTTAAGTATAATGTTCGACACCCTTAGACAGCTGATTGCCAAATCGTGTGTTTTGAACTTCTCCGAGAAGAAAACCTTATATTGTGGTCAAAGTTCGATGGTAAATGGGTTGACTTTTGATGTCGAACATAGATACTGACCTAATAAGACGATCTGGCCAAAAAAAAATTTCAAATGTCCTTTGATAGCGAAATTATTAATGATTTTTCATTACAACGCATTCGACACCTAAAACGGTACAACGAAAAAACAACTAAAACGTTCTAATTTGGGTAAAATAAACCTTATTACGATACTATGGACTCAGTTAGATCCTCTTAATGTCTGCCCACAATCTATTTCTTGTGCAAAATTAAAAAAAATATCAGAATTATAACTGAAAATCATTGTTTTATAGGTGAGAAAAAAACTTTACAATTGCATAGGCATGAATAATAATAATAATAATAATAATAATAATAATAATAATACATGGGTTCCGAGTCACCTCGATCCAAATTTTCTTGTCCAAGAAAGTCTCGGCTATGTCAGCTCGACCCATTTTTTCAATCAGAAACTACCGGACCATCCCCCTTAATTTATGGATTTTGACCCTGAATGTTCTGGTTCACTACATGGCATACCTTTTATGTATGTGAATAAGATAACTACCTTTATTTTATACTTTACAGTGAAAACCAATGTATATCAAAACTTGATAAAATTTGTATTTTCATTGATATGAAATTTCACTGATATCAAATCTCACTGATATCAAAAGTCACTAGTGACTGATATCAGCCTATATCTTCACTGTAATGACGTCAGATTTTTTGGATTACTTCTGACGTTTCCATTTACTTGACGTCATTAAATGTGTCTCACTTCACAAATTCAAACGCCTATAACTCCGTTATTTATGAACGAAAACATAAAGTGTGGGTATTCATTTTCTTAGTTAGAACGTAAGGAACAATGTGGTACCAAAATTATTTATGTTTTCAAAAATTTTTGGTTTTTGCATTTTCACCGCCTGCCTTGTGAATTGGAAAATGCCCGTGTATTGTATAAAATAAAAAGAAAATTTGCTTTTTTTCGGCGAATAACAAATATATTTCATCTCGTGAGTTGAAAACATAGAAATTTTCACTCGTGCTGCGCACTCGTGAAAATTCTGATGTTTTCAACTCACTCGATGAAATATATTTGGTATTCACCTCAAAAAAGCAAATATCCTCTATGTACATTGTCTTTTGTCATTGACTTTTAGTGGTTTACCTTATATGGTCATGCATGTAGAGAACACTTTAAGAGGTGGTCAAAACTGACTTCCACATTCTGTCTTCGGGGTTCTAGACCAGATCAAATACAAACGTGTTGTACAATTAGAGAACTCGCATATTTTATTTGGAGAGAATAAGGGATTCCTCTGTCTATAAATTAAAAAAAACTGAGCTGATCAGCTTCTAAAACCGGTTTAAGCCCGCCAGTAACTTTGTGTTACTGATCGTTCCAAGGCGATACTTCTGTGGTGGTTATTTTTGTTTTGTCTTGGTGTTTAAAATTTTTTGTGCTGTTGGCGCCTTATGTATGTTTTCATATTTTGAATTAAGTTAAGGTAACTGAGTGGCCACCTATTGGGAAAATAGCTGCTCATTCGGCTTAGGATATGTTTCATGGTATAAGTGCCTGATTGTTAGTTTGGTTTTTTCCCACCTCGGTTTTTGGAGTGGGAATCTCTTTCTGATTGCGCCTTTTCCTGATCTTTGCCTACTTGTACCTTTTTCTAAGATCTGTTGATCGGCGCCTTTGAACTTCTCAGTTTATGCACAACTGATCTGCGCCTTTGAGCTTTGCATACGTGACAAAAAAAAAAAAAAAAAAACCGTTTACTCAAGATGCTGCTCATAATGAACAATATACAATTGTTGCCCTTGGGCGAGGGTGACCTGACGATTAGTTAACCCAAGACAGGTAATATTGCCCGAAGAATTTAGATTCTGTTTCCGTGTTTTGGAGTTAAAGGTTTTACTTTGCTGTTGCAATGAGCGACCTAGTGAATGGTGTGGAGGCTATACATGGCATATATTAACTGCTGACAGCATCTCGGATTGTGTTCTGGAAAATGAGTGCAGCAAAAGAAATTTTACTGGAGGGCTTAAACCGGTTTTACTGGCACCAAACCTCGCCCTTAGTCTACTGTGATTCAATAACAAACAATGTTCGGTTCTCATAGAAGCGTCCTAGCTCGCCAATGAAGCATCACAGAAAACAAATGTAAACACTGTGATGAACAAAAACGAGGACTCAACAGTAACGCCGACACTGAAAAACCGCCGGGAGCAAAAGAAAACAACTATTTCAACCTTGGTGGACCCGACCAGAGACATACGTTTATCCCGTAACCTTAACTTGTTGTCAGGTCCCTCCCATCTGTAAGACAGCTTTAGTTCTGTACCGTCATTGAGTCTGAGGGCCCATGCACCCACAGGCGTGCACTTAAAGAGGAAAGTAAAGTTTTTTACCGTATCTGGATTAAAAACTAAGCATGCAGTATATTGCACTAAATTCAACCGATTCTTCGATATCGATTGACTATTTTTTTTTAAAATTTAACAGCAAAATGATCAGATTTTGTCTTTTCATTACTCTCATCCAAAATTTTCTTAAATTTAAACATTAAGTCGCCATAAAACTCGAGTTTGGCTTCATATGATGGTTTTGATGCCTATTTTAATGTTTTAGGGTTTAACCTGTGAGCTATATCAGCAAAGATAAAAGTATACAAATGAAAACTTTGGATGAAATAAAACGCTATAGTAACAAAGAATGTTACATACAGTATCGTAATAAGGTTTATTTTACCCAAATTAGAACGTTTTAGTTGTTTTTTCGTTGTACCGTTTTAGGTGTCGAATGCGTTGTAATGAAAAATCATTAATAATTTCGCTATCAAAGGACATTTGAAATTTTTTTTTGGCCAGATCGTCTTATTAGGTCAGTATCTATGTTCGACATCAAAAATCAACCCATTTACCATCGAACTTTGACCACAATGTAAGGTTTTCTTCTCGGAGAAGTTCAAAACACACGATTTGGCAATCAGCTGTCTAAGGGTGTCGAACATTATACTTAAATGGGTGATTTCCTGCAGAATATACCGATCGAGGCAAATAACACAATAGTTTTGCTGGTCCGTAAGGTGTGTTTGATTAAGATAAACAAAAAAGGAACATCAGAATCAATAAACAAATCTTACTCACTGATTCGTGTCCACCAAAATCCGCCATTTTTTTAAGAAACTATACGTTGCGCTTTAGTTACTTATACGTTGCTTTAATTTCCTGTACGTAATGACGGACCAGGGTGAAGTTTGTTAAGTTTGTTTTGTCACAAGATAGACAAAAATAATTACTCAATTATTTTCAAAACTTGAAACAGTTTTGCATCAATTGCCTTGGTAAAGAGATGTTTGCAAAAGTGTCATAGAAGCCAGGCATACTTTTGATTTACTAATATTTGCATTTGATTGTGTAACCAGAACAGAAATATTCGGGGTGGCCCTAGTGGCCGAGTGGTTAAGAGCGCTGATATTTTATTACCGCACTTAAACATTCAAGCATCTGTGTGGGTTTGAAGAAAAAAGAAAAAAAAAAAAAAGAAAAGAAAATTGTCAGCTTTAAAAATTGAAAATTTCATCAGAAAAGCTTTGATATTTTTCTTATTTTTGCTAGATTGTGGGTACACATTAGAACGCCTCACCGAAGCGGTTCTAACGAGTACCCACAATCTATGTTTGGGAGCAAAACTAAGAAAAATAGGTATGCCCCTGCATTCCCCAGTTTTTCTATATAAAAGTGGGGTATGAGGGGGTATACTTTTCATAGACATGTTTTCCTGATGATTAATTTATTATATAATAGGCAGATTTAAAACCAAGACTTTTAACTGTCTTTGTTTAAAAATCACTCCGAATCTATCAGAAATGATACAGGGTCGGTGGTGCGGCTTGTTGGCGAACTGTCTTATCTCGATTGTTTACAGTATTGCTGCGTATTGAATTTGGACTGGTTTAGCCCTATCTCACTGGAATGCGACAACTGGAGACTATTTCGCGACAAAGATTGACAATATAAACACAACTTTCACCGTTTCACGTTGCAGTCTCACTGAACAGACATTTATGCGACAAATTCGCAAATTTCGGTCTAATTTTGAAAATAAATCTTGCGACTGTCATGCAATAGTCGCACGACTTTCCCGGGAATGTAGCTTATATTCGTTTTAATTCGTACGACAGTTGCACAACATTCGTGCGAGTGCTGCACGACATTCGTACGAATGTCGCTTAGTTTTATTTTCTCGCCAGATAGTTGTGAGGTTTTTCGCATGTTTTCATAAGACTGTCGCGCAACCATCGTGAGACACTCGCAGGACATTGTTACGAGTGTCGCGAAAATTTGGCATTGTAAATTTGCCAAAATTTCGCGGCGACAGGTTCGCGACACTTGCACGACTGTTGCACGACATTCTTGCTAAATATTTTGGAACAACTTTAAAAAATTTGCATAAAATTTTAAAACATGTTTAAAACCTTCGGGACCAGTTGGCGACAAGCTCACAACACATGAATATTCTCACGACACTCGTGCGACACTCGCACAAATGTAGTGCGAAAGTCCGCGACAAAATTCGCATGCCAGTGAGATACTAGCTTTTCTCGTATCGGATCTTTTTTCGATGTCGGCGATGGACAATCTACAGATGTAAAACAAAACCGGCTCAAATTTTACTGCATTCAACCTAATTAGGACCTTTCCAATTAATGTTTGTAAGCATAAGATTTACTTCGCGTATCCTTTGAGAACCACTAGATGATCGATCACTGGTCCTTGATCGATCACTTGTCGTCTTACGCTACCCCACCCACTTGTAACTTGTAACTTGTAACTTGGTTGTAGTAGAATCTGTAAGTCCTAACGACTTGTCTTCTACTTCTCTTCTTTTCATACTATTTAAAGGTAACTTCCGGTGCTTATTTAAAGTCTCTATTAGTCGTGTTAGTTGACTGGCTTTATAATGTCATATTGAAGAACATGTTGAATTCCTCCTTTAGTAGATTTCTCCAGTTTGGTATTTTTGGTCCCCCATGTATCTGTCATACATGGTTTTAAAGCTCAGAACTGTAGATGTGTTCACCATATCATCTGGCAACGCGTTCCACTTATCAATAACTCTGACACAAAATGAATTTTGTCTAAATGATTTCAAAGCTCTTGGTTTAACTAACTTTTTACTATGGCCACGTGTGTTTAAGTCTGAGAACTCGAAAAAATCTTCCATTTTCACATCATCTATGTTGTGGATAATTTTGAAAACCTGTATCATGTCCATTCGATATCTTCTGTATTGTAGTGTTGTCAGATTTAACATTCGTAATCTATCCTCATAGCTGAATTGAGCAAGCTCAGGGAGCAGTCTCGTAAGTCTTCTCTGAACATTTTCAAGGGCACGTATGTCTTTCTTTAACATTGGAAACCAAACAGTATTGCCATAATCGATTATTGGTCTGATGATTGTTTTGTACAATATCAATAATGTTTCTTCATCAAGGTATGAGAAGGCACGTTTGATTAATCCCACTAGTCTATTAGCTTTGTTTACTGTCAGGCTTATATGTTTATCAAATTTCAAATTCTCCTGTACATGAACTCCCAGATCTTTTTCCAATTCAACCGATTTTAATACTTTAGTGTTTCCATCTCTGTCTGTCATTTCATATTCAAATCTTGGATTGTCTTTACCTATGTGCATCACTTTGCATTTGTCAACATTAAACAACATAAGCCATTTTATAGTCCACTGACACAGTTTGTTAAGATCATTTTGAATAGTGTCAAAGTCTTCGAGATTTTGTAAGTCCTTGTATAGTTTTGCATCATCGGCAAAAAGACGACAATAAGAGTCAACTTCCTCTGGCAAATCATTCACAAACATGATAAATAACAGGGGTCCCAGGACAGAGCCCTGGGGTACTCCACTTGAGACGTCTGTCCATTCAGAAGATTGGCCATTTATTACCACACGTTGTAGTCTATTAGACAGGAAATTTTCTATCCATTTCAAGACATTTCCGGATATTCCTAACTTTTCTAGTTTCAACAGAAGGCGTTTGTGCGGGACGCTGTCAAACGCCTTCCGAAAATCAAGGAACACTGTGTCGACGGGTACATCTGAGTCAATATATTTAGACCATGAGTCGAAAACTGTCAATAGTTGTAATATACATCCTCTTCTCTCTCTAAATCCAAATTGGGCATCTGTAAATATGTTATTATCTTTACAATGTTCCATGACTGCATTTTTGATGATACTTTCTAACATTCTACATAATATACTGGTTATACTTATAGGCCTATAGTTTGAAGATTTCGTTTTGTCACCACTCTTGAAAATACTGGTTACATTTGCCAGTTTCCAGTCGCTGGGCAAGATACCCTCACTGAGAGATTTATTAAACAGTATCATGATTGGATATGAGATATTGTCAGCTGTTTCCTTTAAGAACCGTGGATGAAAATTGTCAGGTCCTGTGGATTTGGATACATTCAGTGCTTTCAATAGTGATTTCACTTTGGTTTCTGTTACAACAATGTCACTTATTGAACTGTCTGTTTTTGATGAAAAGTCAGGTAATTCATCATCCTCTTCCTTTGTAAAAACCGAACTGAAAAACTCATTTAGTTCAGTAGCTTTGTCTTTGTCATTTGTAATCCACTCTCCTTTGTCATTCTTTAAATCACTAATACCAGTTCTAGTTTTAGTTTTACTTCGAACATACTTCCAAAATGATTTGGGGTTTTCTTTTACTTCAAGTGATATTCCTCTTTCAAATTTTCTTTTCGCATATCTGACACTCCTAGTTACTCTATTCCTTATTCTACAATAATCCAAGTAGTGCTCTCGATTTCTGGAGTAAGAATATTTCTTCCAGGCTTTGTACTTTTCCTCGACCAATTTCAAACAATATTTGTCCATCCAAGGAGGTTTCGGCTTTTTAGGATTTATTTCTTTATGAATAGGAATTGTTTCATTCACAATATGGTTTACATGTTCTGAGAAAAATTGCCAGCTGGTTTCAAGGTCCATATCAAGCATAGAACTCCAGTTTATATCTGACAGTTTTATGTTGGCATTAACATAATCTCCTTTATAATAGTTTCTCTTCTCCGTATATGAGTGTGGTCCAATTCTGGGAAAAGTCAATTCAATTTCAATACTCAAATGATCACTACTCCCAAGTCTTGTAGTAATTTCAATGTTTTTAATGATATCAGGGTTATTAGTTACACAGAGATCTAAAACATTTCCAGGCTGATCATTCACCCATCTCGTTGGCGAAACAACAGTTTGTTCCCAAAAATTGTCTCTTAAACACTCAAGAAATTTATATGAGATGTGATTTTCACTCTTACTGGTAGTCCAGAGTTCCCAATTTATTTCTGGCATATTAAAATCTCCTAATACAAGAACATTGGAGAATTCAGTCTCTTTGGCTTTATGTAACAAGTCTAATAATAAGTCATTGTTTTCATAATTGGATTGGGGACTTCTATATACTCCTCCGACTAAAAAAGTATCTGTTTTACTCAACTGTATGTTCACCCACACACTTTCAGAAAATATATGGTTTGTCAACTCTGTATTTAGTGTAGATGAAATATTGTCTTTCACATAAATTGCAACACCTCTACTATTGTCCGTGACGTTAGAGCGATATAAAGTATAGTTTTCTATCTGAAGCTCTTCTGCCACGGGTGGCGGTGGTTCGGATTATTTTTAATCTGTTAAATTTACACCTTCTGTATGTTAGAGACTATAAATATTTTGTTGACGATGTTTAACATGTGCAATGTCCACCTACTCGCAGTAAACAAGGTGCAGATCCAAATAATCATAGAGGAAACCGAATCAGGTATTGAAATTTCGAGTCCTTCTTTGCTTGACAAAGTTATCTTTGAGACAACTAAACACCGAAGTGCTAATCAGCGGTACCAAGTAATGTCATACCGGTTCAGGCTGTTAAACAGGGCTTAACACTGGCTAAGTCAGCATGAATGAATTAGTTTCAATGAACCATTTCCATGCATTTCAGAAGCATATCTCATTTCAACTGCTCCCGCCATCCAACTAGCAAAGAACGATTTCTGTTGCTATGCAACAATTACGGAGAGAATGAACCACAGCTTGTAAGAGGAAAAATAATGATAAAACGAAAGTAAAGAAAAACAGGTTTTGAATTTCAAACGCAGTTTCGAGCGTTTGTATGTTCTTGTGTAATTTTATTTTCAACTATCACAAGTCTAGCATATTTTTATTTTTAAGATTAAATGGTTTCGCTTCGCGGAATTCGACTGCGGTAAAAATTTCCGGAAGTTGAATGACTCACAAAAATCGACGTCTTCATACTGCAAAACAGAATAGAACAGAACAGAACTTCTAATCGTAAAGCAACCAACACCTCGTTGTTGTCGCTGCGCGACAACAACTCGGTTGGTTGGTTGCTATAAACGTACGGGTTGACTCGTGTTTACTTCTTGTCTTAATGTGGAAACAATTTTGTGAGAAAGGCGTTTGAGAGATATTATAAGCTCTTAAAGAAAACTATATTGGATTAAAAGAGACTGATATAGATACAATTAATTCCCGAAAGCCCGATTTCATTGTCTACGACTTTTCAGTACCAATATTATCTTACAAGCAGATGTGTAAAAGAACATTAAGCCTGTTAGTAAACCATGAATACAATAATGAGCCATTAGGTGTCAATTGCCTATTTGAAAATATTCAGGGGCGGATCCAGGATTTCTGGAACAGTCAAATCCTCCAAAGGGTGTCCGATTTTGACATTTTACCTTTTATATATATTTTGTTTTTATTTTATTTTATTTATCTATTTATTTTTTCATAAATTTAACCATGAATTTAAGATAAGCTGGTCCCAGAGTGGGGTTTAAGCGAATATCCTAACCCCCTTTCGAATCCGCCATTGTTGGAACTGCTATAAACTGGATAGACTATATTTTACCTGTTAGCATTGCTATTGCGGTTGAACTTGTTCATGCTTACATCACGATAACATGTCCGTGTTATGTTTACCCCTTGAACCCCACTTTTATATACCAAAACTGGGGTATGCCGGGTATACCTATTTTTGTTATTTTTGCTCAAAAACATAGATTGTTGGTACTCGTTAAAACCACCTTGGCGCATTTATGTTTTGAGCAAAAATAATTAAAAATATCGAAATTTTTCAGCTGAAAATTTTAAAATTTTGAAGCTCAAAAAGCTCTGTGTATAGAACGGCCAAGTTTTCGCAATGAATGACCCCGGCACAAGCCCAGAAAAAGACGTTCAGATACGCACGTATACATATATATGAACGAAACTGTATCTATATGAACACACAATTGCATAAGATGATCATTCAGATGTTAAAGCAGCAAACGTAGCAATAAAATTATGATGAATGCACTTTCTAAAGCGTTTTATGCTAGAGAAAGACTGAGCTGAACAAAATGCATAAACTTCCGGTCCTGTCACGCAAGGAGTCATTTATCATCTTAGTACGAGATGACGTTTTTGCAAACTTGCTGTCCGGCAACTTTTATTGAAGCAATTTTCACTACTATCCCGGTCACACGATAATACGTCTGCACAGGTGGTTTTTATTGAACTGGATTTTGGTGATAACATTTTCAGAGCAACAAAGCAGACACAAAATATATGCCATACAATATTATAAATTTGAAGCTGAAACCTTTTTTCGCTTGACCAGTCTGAAACGTACATTGGTAAGAAAAATACAAACACTGTACTCCAAGGAAGTCTGTGTTGCCATGTGATTAGCACTTACACGAAATCTTCGAAGCAATACAGTGATACGAAAAAGTCAACAATTTCAGGCTGATAAAAGAATTTGTCAATTTTGAGCTCAAACAAATGCTTTTCTCTAGATAAAGATAAACAGGTTTACTCAAAATATAGCTCAATTTTCCAACTCAATGGTGTGAGTCTAATTATCATCATGTTGATATTACATGACCTAAGTGCTCTTTGAATATACGAAAAATAAAGGTTCGTGAACACTCCCCAATATAAATAACATGTTTTGTTTTTACAAGATTTCTAGACGTTTCTGTGATGGCTTCTACTGTAGCATATTGCAAGATTTGTCCAGTCTGTAAGATTCTACGTACTTTAAGTGGTCACAGTTCAAGGCAAAATATATTCCAGCGTAAGACGAAATCTGCTTATTAATAAGTGTCGTCGCATAGCCAATTAAAAAACAGTGATGTCTTGTATACGGCTTTATGATCATACATCCCCCGCATAATTGCTTGAAAAAGACAACATAATCCATTGAAATAGTCCCTTATGTATTCACTATGGACTGATGTTTAAGATGACGATATTTGTTTAAGCGTCTTGGTAATAGTTTGCTCTGTGCCGCGCTTCTCATATGTGCATAACACAAGTTACACTGCCTTCTTAACGAATGTGATGAAAAAGACAATAATTTACCAGTAACTGGCAATCCCACCTGAAACAAATTTACAAAATTTAATCATGAACGATATGTAGATAAATAGAATCCATCATGGGTGGTCAGTGGAGATAGGAAAATCTCAACCCGAGGGTCCATCCGTTCCAGTGGGAAACGAGGCTCGCTGAGTTTCCCACTGGAACGATGGACCCGAGGGTTGAGATTTTCCTTTCTCCACTGAACACCACTGATGGATTCTTTTTCTTACATACCCCAATTAGGCCTACATTCATTTTACCGGTAAAGTAACCTGGTACCGTGCTTTAACTCTGATGACGTAGTGTTTATTACGGATATGACGTCAAATGTAAATAAATCGTTGTCAAAGTCAAAAGAGGTGCAGTTTTGATTTGTTTTTCGTTGAAAACGAGCGTGAATCAAGATTATACCCAATGAATTCACACCAATTTAGTCTAGTTTTGTCGAACATTATTGCTGCAAGCAGCTGCTTTGGGCTAGAAACGATCGAATTTAGTCGCGTGCTTTTCTTATCTTGTAATGAGCAACCAAGCCAGCAGTGTAAGATCGATTTATCTACCATCACTAAAATACCGGAATTTTTCTATCTTTATGATAGAGGTATGTAAGAAAATGTCAACTACGTCGAAAAGGTCTACAATTAGGCATGAATATGAACTTTGATCTCGAAATCAAGATGCAAGAAAAATCACACCAGATAAACTTCACTGGAAGATCAGTTGTATAAGAATAAGCTTATCAACAGCATTTCAATGCGCAAAAAGCCTTAGGAGAGACACGCCTACTATAGTGTAACGAGAATAATTGAGCCGCACCGGATTTTGCCTCTGCGAACACAAACACGCAGATCAGCTTCGCAGTAAGCTGATCTGCGCTTACTGCGAAGCCGATCTGCGCCTTTGATTTCGCTACACGGATATTAAAATCCCTCCTCTACTTATATTCAAACTTCCAAGCATCTAGCATTTTTCTGTGATTGTACAGACCGGTTTGTGTCGGAGCTGGTCGGAAACCCCGAAGACCGGTTTTCTCGCGTTCCGGCTCAATTATCTAGATCTTGAATTACCTTTCAAGCAAATAAATTGCGCAAAGTCTATTACCAAAATTTAGGGTAGTTACCCTAATGCAGTTCCATTTTCTTAATTTTGAGGCAAAGTAATATGTGTACGATTAATTCTATTTCTATACATTTGCGGACGTGCAAAGTATCATTTGAAGTTAAACTTGCAGAATCAGAAGTGTTTTACAATCATCAAATCGGATTTATTAAATCGCATTATGGTCCAAACTGAACTGACTTTGCAAGCATTTCAACACTTAAATGTAGCTAATTTGCAATTAAAATCGTATATAATGCATTTCTAGACATCATCAGGAAAACATGTCCGTGTGATGTTTACCCCCTTGAACCCCACTTTTACGTAGAAAAAATGGGGTTTGCAAGGGTTTACTCGTTTTTTTTTCTTATTTTTGCTCCAAAACAAAGATTGTGGGTACTTGTTTGAACCGCACCACGGCGAGGCGGTTCTAACGTGTACCCACAATCTATGTTTTGAGCAATTAGAAAAATATCAAAAATTTTCTACTATTTTTTTTTTTATGTTTTTACTGCTGAAAACTGTGTATATTGCATTGGCATGTTAAAAGGTAAGTTGTCAAACCTAATTTTCTGTCTACAATAGCTGTTTCAGAGATATGAGCCGCCTCATGGAAAAACCAACAATCTGCATAGGCGAAAACAAAGACGCAGATCAGCTTCGCGGTAACCGCGAAGCTGATCAGCGCCTTTGTTTTCGCTACATGGATAGTACACTTCCTCTTCTTCTTATATCCGAAATTTCAAGCTTCTAGCCTGCTTCTGTGACTGTACAGCCTGATTTGTGTCGGGCCTGTTCGGAAGCCACATTGTTGGTTTTCTCACGAGACGGTTCATATGTTTCCTCATAATTACAGTATCATTTCATCACACGAACCTGTAGAGCTAATTCCGGCTAATGCGGATGTAATCAAAAACACACAGACAAGTTAATGATATCGAACTCTCATCTATCTTTTTCGTATGCAATAATTCACCGTAATATTGTGCAAAACAGTGCCTATGTGCAACATAGGGAAACAATATAATGTCCTTGTACCACCAGAAAACTTTAAGGCGGTTTTGTTTGCTGATTTATGATTTGAGCCTCGACGCGAGAAAAAACGGATTTTTGTCAAGGGGAAAACAAATGCGCAGATCAGGTGTGCAGTAACTGCACAGCTGATCAGCGCCTATGTTTTCGCTACACGGATAGTACAATTCCTCTTCTACTTAAGTCCATAAGATCAAGCTTCTAGCTTTCTTCTGCGACTCTACATGACGGTTTGTTTCAGACCTGGCCGGAAATCCCGAAGACCGGTTTTCTCGCGTCGCGACTCATTTGTCATTTTCAGTGACTAAACAAACTTCTACAACTGCTTGCAAAATTTCATTAATCGAGACGTGGTCGAACATTTTGCGTTCTTCTTTATTTGCCACACTCAATGAGCGTCCCGACTGAACGCCTTCATACAGATGGAAAAAAAAATCTGACTTAGAACTTAAAAGACGGGCTAAATTATGTCTCTGGTCGGGTTCACCTGGAATTAATTAGTTTTTAGGTCGACGTAACTGCTTCATCACACTGTTTAAATATTGGCTTCTTGAAATTCTTGTAAATTCTTGAAATTGCAGCAAAATGTCTGGCTTTCGCTGCCAGTTTTATAAAGGGTCACCGATGAAGGTTCATTACCCGAAATTGTACAATATGGCCCATCTTCTAGCTTTGTATTTTTACTGCTTCCAAAGGATCTAACAATTATTTTTATTCATTAAATCAGAAATAGATAGTTTTTAGGACTAAACTGTTTTTATTATGTATGCCAATAACAAAGTCTCAATATTTCAAGTAGTTTCTAGATTTCAATTTGGACCGATATGTGATTCACACATTTTAGATTCAATCACTTTTCAGTACCATTGCATCAGAGCGAGACGGTAATTTGGCGGCAAATGATAGTTATACTTTGCCAGTGCTTTTATCATGTTAATTTGACATTTATCTAAAGAGCTTCCAAGGAAAAAATCCATTCCATTCGAGAAACGTCTTCTTCGCTATAGGTTCAGCTTTTTTTTTATATTTTGTCTGTTTAATTTACTTCAACTGGCTTTCAATTGGGCATGTCTCTATGATGATATCGGGACGTTGCTTCCATATGATAGGACTTCCATCCAAAATTAGGATATCAGGACACTCAAAATGTGCTTGAAATGACAACCACCAAAGGAAACAACTATGGCTTACATGTATGGATGTTTTGGCTTACATGTATGGGTGGTTTGACTTGAACTTCTTTTCCGGGAAAGGCTTAGACCTACTTAGCGGCTAAGCAGTAACCAGATGGTCAGCCAGTTATTTAAAAAACAAAACAAAACGCTTTGTCTGGACGCAAGAGCAGCCCATCTATTTAACACGACCCAAATGGGCGGTACCAATTTTCCCAACCCACCTCCCATTAAAAAGGTTGTTAGCTAAACCAAGGTGCAGACATATATGCTTATTGAATTCTCTATATTGCGTGGATACGAATGCCATCTAGCAGGCAGAAATTCAATTTATAATGGATCAAGTTTCACAATCATGTGACAACTATGATCGTACAATCAGCACAAGAAACAGCCTCTGGAAAGCCGTACAATGAAGCAATCATCCGAGACGGTTTAGAATTGACAACAACTGAAAGTTGTCGATAAATTCGTCTACCTGGGATGCACACTCGAGGGCAGTGTACATTGTGATGCGGTCACTGCAAGGATTACAAAGACCAGTGTGATATCGATTTCTCCCACTTGCAATCGGAGAATTTAAATTGGCATAGTCAGCCTTCAAACAACTCACCAAAACAGATGGGCGGACAAACACTATCAATGTGATCTGCCAGAAACCCCAGAGAAGAACCCATTAACCTCAACTTTATTGCTTGCTCTAGCTGCTACAGCAGTGAGCTGATTTATGTATTGGTCAGCTGTGAAGCTTATCAGTTTAGTTACACATTAGTTTGTGTGTAGATTCATTAGGATGAATTTGCTGCATCATTATTACCTGTCTGAAAGAAACATGTTTCAGGGTTTTCCATACAAAATATATCTTAGCGTTTTTTGTTGTTGTTTTTTTTTTACATATATTTTTCATGTCTTGGTGTTTAATTTTTTTGTACTGTTGGCGCTTTACGTATGTTTTCATTATAGCCCCGCTTTGAAAAAGTGGGGGCTATACTGGATTCACCCTGTCCTTCCGTAGTTCCGTTATTCCGTTATTCTGTTATTCCGTTATTCCGTCCTTCTGTCCTTCCGTCCTTCCGACATTTTTGTTTCCATTCATTATCTTGAGAATGGCTCGACAGAATCTGACCAAATTTTGTATGCACATCAACATTGACAAGATCTAGCTTGGGATTGTTACCCGTCATTTTTCGCAAAATTTTGACGGAGTTATGGCCCTTGATTGATGTCAGAATTTCGTTTCCGCTCAATATCTTGAGAACGAATTGACAGAATCTGACCAAATTTTGTATGCACATCAACATTGACAAGATCTAGCTTGGGATTGTTACCCATCGTTTATCGCAAAATTTTGACGGAGTTATGGCCCTTGATTGACGTCAGAATTTCGTTTCCGCTCAATATCTTGAGAATAAATTGACAGAATCGGACCAAATTTTGTATGCATATCATCATTGACAAGATCTTGCTTGGGATTGTTACCCGTCATTTTTCGCAAAATTTTGACGGAGTTATGGCCCTTGATTGACGTCAGAATTTCGTTTCCGCTCAATATCTTGAGAACGAATTGACAGAATCGGACCAAATTTTGTATGCACATCATCATTGACAGGATCTAGCTTGGGATTGTTACCCGTCATTTTTCGCAAAATTTTGACGCAGTTATGGCCCTTGATTAACGTCAGAATTTCGTTTCCGCTCAGTATCTTAAGAACGCATTGACAGAATCTGACCAAATTTTGTATGCACATCAACATTGACATGATCTAGCTTGGGATTGTTACCTGTTATTATTTGCAAAATTTTGACGGAGTTACGGCCCTTGATTGACATCAGAATTTCGTTTCCGCTCAATATCTTGAGAACAAATTGACAGAATCCGACCAAATTTTGTATGCACATCAACATTGACAAGATCTAGCTTGGGATTGTTGACCGTCATTTTTCGCAAAATTTTGACGGAGTTATGGCCCTTGATTGACGTCAGAATTTCGTTTCCGCTCAATATCTTGAGAACAAATTGACAGAATCGGACCAAATTTTGTATGCACATCATCATTGACAAGATCTAGCTTGGGATTGTTACCCGTCATTTTTCGCAAAATTTTGACGGAGTTACGGCCCTTAATTGACGTCAGAATTTCGTTTCCGCTCAATATCTTGAGAACGCATTGACAGAATCCGACCAAATTTTGTATGCACATCAACATTGACAAGATCTAGCTTGGGATTGTAATTCCCTTCAGTTTTTGTTAAATTTTGACAGAGTTATGGCCCTTAATTAACGTCAGAATTTTGTTTCCGCTCAATATCTTGAGAACGAATTGACAGAATCCAACCAAATTTTGTATGCACATCAACATTGACAAGATCTGGCTTGGGATTGTTACCCGTCATTTTTCACAAAATTTTGATGGAGTTAACAGCCCTTGATTGACTTCAGAATTTTGTTTCAGCTCAATATCTTCAGAACGAATTGACAGAATCCGTCTAAATTTTGTATGCACATCATCATTGACAAGATCTAGCTTTGGATTATTACCGTCATTTTTCGCAAAATTTTGACAGAGAACGAATTGACATAATCAGACCAAATTTTGTATGAGCATCAATATTGATGAGATCTAGCTTGTGATAGCCTGTGATAGTTACCTGTCATTGTTTTTTTTACACCCTGCAAAAAAAGCTGAGAAGCGGGGCTATAGTCAGATTCTCTGACAATTCTAGTTTTTTTTTTAACTGAGTGGCCACCTTTTGGGAAAATAGCTGCTCATTCGGCTTATGATATTTCATGGTATAAGTACCTGATTGTCAGTAGTTTGGTTTTTTCCACCTCAGTTTTTGGAGTGGGAATCTTTTTCTGATTGCGCCTTTTCCCGATCTTTGCCTACTTGTACCTTTTTATTTTTATTTTCCAAAATTTTTATATATAATTTTTTAATATTTACAAAATATGGCTTTTGTGGGGTGGGGTGGTGTGAGAAAGATAGGTTCAGAGAAATGTAGATGTAAAGAAATGCGCTAAAACAAAGATCAGCCTGTCTATCTTGGCAACTGAAACATCGCTTTTCATATTTCTAAATACTTGTATTAGTACATGTACAGTGTATGATGAATGCATGCAAAACATGGCTATACTATAAACTCACCCTGTGAGCCTATGGCTCAGGTAAGCGAAAATATATCGACAGCGCTAATATGGTTTATTCATGATCTTCGTTATTATTTGGCTGCCAAAGGATAAATTAGCTTGGATGCTGTATCAACAGCAATATTCTCACCAAGGTGGTACATGTATGTAGTATCGGTATACAGTAAATAATACTAGTGTCTGGCTTTTTGAATGTTTTGTTTGGCTTGGTCAACAGGGCAAGCCGTCATTATTTGTTTTTATTTCTTGGGGTGTTGGGTGCTTCTCTATCATTGTATGAGTAAAGGATTATGTTTGCGACTGTTTGCACAAACTACACTTTATACACTGTAGGCATTTTACACTTTATTATCGGCAGTCCGAAATGTGTAATTTTAACCAAACTGCATTCAAAACTGCCAAAAAACAGGCATTTTAGATTGTTGAAAAGCATGTGTTGGTGTTTTTGTTCGACGATCATCGTTTTGGCAATTCAAAATGCATTCTTCTTTGATCTACACCAAATAAAATCCACAGGTTCCGCCCTTTGGGACTTTGAAAAATAAATGGGCTGCTTGTGCTTCCCAGGCAAAAGTTATAATTTCACACTTGATCACTGTTTACCACTCAGGTCTGAGCCTGCCCAGGAAAAATGAAAACCGTTCATAGATTTTACTTCGCTGGTTGCATTCAAAACATATTTGTCATGATATGCCAAATGTTGGGTAGAAGTCCCATAAGGTTACATGACATAACCATAGCTGTTGACTTGGATGTCAAGCAACAATTTCATTGAACAAATAGAAAATAAAGCCCACAAAGTATACTATATACATGGTTTTATTTACATGCAAAAAATTATTATTATTTCACTGATAAGAAAAAAGTCATTTAGACTACATTGTATAAATTTGAAGATTAAACCTATATTAAACATGTGCACAAAAGAAGTTAACATTTAAAGATAATGAGCCAAACTTTCAAAAATACAGTTAACTTTTATATACAAAATAAAATTAAATGCTTATTTGATAATCCATGTAACTATACAAAACAAGTGTAATATATTGCTTATCCATATTTACATGTATACACATAATTATATTATTTATACATTATTTATATATTATTTATATATTATTATTATCATTTTATATACACATATATAATAATAATACAATGCTACATAAACATCACTTTTTCTATTCAGCTTTTAATTGTTTATCACACTATCCCTGTCATTCACTGTCTGAATCATCTGAAGAACTGTCCCCTGAATTATTTACATTTTCAACATCGCTGTCCAGTTCAATAGGTTCATTGTTTTCTGCAACAGCAATAAGGTGGTCCATGATATCAGAAATAAATGTATAGGTCTTTTTCTTATAACGTTTCTTGCCACTGCGACGGCCCATATGGTCTGGTCGAATTCTTTTGTATGTTGATGTATACGGCCTGTCAACATGTTCGTTCCAATCGAGAACGGACAGGTCTCGCCTAAGTTCATACATTTTGTTTTTATAATGTAATCTCTTGTCCAAGTAGATGAGGCAAACATTGCTGTAACTCTCTATATAGTACGTAGCACGTGCCAAAACAAAATCCTGGGCATATCGATATACAGTTTGCTTATGTAAAAAGTCCTGAAGAATTCTTATTGCAGCAGGTGACCTCACAATGTCAAAATTGGGAACATATCCTTGTTCTTTACATGGTGATTCATCACTACACTGCTGATGATTATTCTGAAAATGCAGAATGCAACTATCCAGCATCTGCCGCAATGTGGCTGCATTACCATTGCAGTGTTCCATACTATAATACACATGATTTCGAAACTTAGCCCCTTTATCACTTAGTTCAGGATGCCATGTTCTTCCAATGTTTACACGTGACCCAGAAGCACTTTTCTTGAAAGCGCTTTTGATCGGCTTAGTTCCGTGCCAAGGATCATTTGAGTTTGTTGTGCCTTGTCTATCTTTGATCTGCTTATTGACGGATGAATTTCTGTCGTGTGCATGATCGACAACTATAATGCCATCCCTGTCGAATCCTTCGTACATTTTTGTACAGCCTAAACTTTCATGTTTCTGTGAAGATGTTTCGTCGCGCTTGGTAATATGTTGCACATCTACTATTTTATGTGTCTTCTGACCAATTGCTATGTGGTCCGAGTGGAAGGAATTTTTCCTGCACGCATGACGGGCATCAGTCATAATGGATATACCATTCTCCTGTAGCTTCTTGCTCAATTCCAGCTCTTCTCTTCGCGCTGATGCAATGGAAGATTTCCTTAGCAGTTCAACAATAGTAGACAAATAAGTGATCACTAGTGCACGGAAACGTGGAGTTGGAATGTTGATTGTTGAAAATTCACAAAACTTTTCATATTGAACAGATGACATTCCACTGCATATGTACGCTGCCAACACTTTATAATTCACTTTATAGTTATTTCCACAAACCACAGAAGACTCCCATGTTACTTCATGACTGTTTTCACATCGAAGTTTTAGAACAAGAACATGTCCGATCTTTGTGGCAGAAATTAATTGAAGGTCTGAATGACACTGTCTAGCATGATCTGTTACTACCGATGCATACTTTTCAGCAGATGTCACGTCTCCGATATAAAGAGTTTCATCCTCAAACTTTTTGCTGGTTTCCACCTTTTCAATATTTGCTTTAGTAGAGTTCACATGGTCTTCCTTGTTTTTTCTAAAGTGACACAAATACTGATCCATAAGATTGTACAACATGTCTTTCATTGACAGTTTAACACCCATTGTTTGCTTCACTGATTCCAGTTTTGTTTCAAATGCAACTTTCTCAGACTCAAGTTTGAAAATAATATCCAACTGTTTTCTGTAAGTTTTATATTCATACTCCTTTATTGTCCCGTCACTAAGCCTTTTTCTGTTTTTCTTTCCACGCGGAATACTGTTTGTTATATCCAAGAGAGCCATTTTTTCAAAATAACATTCAGATGCCTAGAAATCTATTAATCTGACAGCCAGACGTAGAAATCAAAATTTGAATTTCCCACTGCTAGGGTCACATGACTAGATTGGGTCAGTAGAGGGCATATCATATATGCAGCATATCTGCTACAGAGTGCAAAAGGTTACAAAGTCCAATGTTCTGTTATGAGAGCATGTTGCAGAATATTACCTGGTACTATGGCTATGAAACATGAAATTCTACTCTCAGTCACCAATGAACAGGAACGTTCAATTATGGAATTATACAGTGAAAAGAGATGGAAATATGCGAACCTAAGTAAGTACTATTTTCGGATATTTACAACAGATCAGTTACACAAAAATCACAGACATTTTAGATATCTTTTCATAATATACATAACAGATCACTGAAATGTAAGAGGAACAAAATATAAAATAATGTTACATTTTACTAGTATACATTAGTGGCTTTTTTTATTTTGCGAGAACAACAAAGTGTAATAACTTTTTACATGCATTTTCCTTTGCAGTGGTAAATAGGAAAGCCAAGACACAGAAAAAGAAAAGGAAAAGAGACAGTGATGATTTACGGGGACCATATCAGCCTCCACGAAATGATCCATCAGGCCCCCAACCGAGTCCACCACCACCACCACCACCACCACCTAACAATGACGACGAAGAGCAAGAAGAATGTCCACTGTGCTTTCTAACTCCATGTGTGACATTTCATAATCACTACTGGCTTGGTGACGGACAGCCAGAGAGCAGGGAGAACCATGGTGTTAGAAAAATAAAATACAAGTCCTACTGGAAAGTTATTAACAATTCTGGCGGATGGAATGATGAAAGATACTTGCAAAAAAAGGTAGCCGCCGGTGGACCAATAAATGATAAACGTGAACTTATGCCGTCATGCGTAGTTTCTTAGCTTAGAGCATTGTACCCTAATCCTGTGGACATGCCCTATATGGGTCATATGTGGGTTTGAATATTGCATATAATTCCTATTTGTGAAAATAAAAAATAGAATGGAATGATATTTGTTATAATTTAACCAAGTTATATACTGAAACTGTTCCCTCTCTACTTTTCCTCTATTTACTGTATATCAGTGCACTTCATATGCGTCATTGTAACAAATGCACTATAAAATTCTATGCATATTTAGCCTAGTAAAGGCATAACCAGTGGTTGTTTAGATCAGATGCATGGATGAGATTCTCTTTCTATCATTGTAAACAACCAATGCTATGTCTGTACATCTGTTTGTAAAATCCATAAAGGACACCGACTCGTCTGATGTGGTCAATTGTATGCAAGAATTATACATGTATAGTGAAGAAATAGATATAAAAGGCAGACTATGTCGGCCATTGGACATTCTTTATACATTTATACATCAGAAAACCTGTTTCTTTTATGCAAAGCCATAAATGCAGATTAGCTGCACAAAACCACACCGTTGTAAGGCACTCATGTTTTAGTTATATAAAATACTGCTTCCTAAATCCGAAATTTCATGCAATCTCAGTTTTGCGTTTTGATTGAAACCTCCTAAGACAGTTTTTTTTATCAATATAATGATGGTAATGGCATATATTGGCTAAAATCAAGTTCAGTTGGTTTTCCGATTCTCTACACACAGTCAGTACAAAATTCCAGGTAAACCTGATAATCTAGTCTGGTCAGTTTGGCAATTAATTCTCCCAGTGGAGCTGAGCAGACAGGTCAGAGGGCAATTTATCAAATATCTGGGATCTGGTTGATTTTCTTCCTGGGTGAAGAATGTCCCTCTTTAAGTTGATTATTTTACAACCCAAACATATTAGTGAAAATGTCAACATGACCAGCTACTCGAATGTTGATGTCAAATAGAGCGATGATTTTCTTTTTAGCTCGCCTGTACGAAAGTACAGGAAGAGCTATTGCAGTCACCCCGGCGTCGGCGTCGGCGTTAGCGTCGGCGTTAGCGTTAGCGTCGGCGTTCCTCAAAATGTTAAAGTTTTTGGTTAAAGTTTTTATGAGTCTATATCTCTTGAAGTTGTGGATGGATCAAGTTGATACTTTGCATGTTGGTAGATATTGGTCTGAAGTTTTATGCTGTATCATCATGACCTACCTGGATGACCTTGAGGTCAAGGTCACGGACTTAGAAATTTTGTGTTAAAGTTTTTGGTTAAAGTGTTTATGAGTCTATATCTCTTTAAGTTATGGATGGATCAAGTTGATACTTTGCATGTTGGTTGATATTGGTCTGAAGTTTTATGCTGTATCATCATGACCTACCTGGATGACCTTAAGGTCAAGGTCACGGACTTAGAAATTTTGTGTTAAAATTTTTGGTTATTTTTATAAGTCTATATCTCTTGAAGTTGTTGATGGATCAAGTTGATAATTTGCAGGTTGGTAGATATTGGTCTGACGTTTTATGCTGTACCATCATGACCCACCTGGTGACCTTGATGTCAAGGTTACGGACTTAGAAATTTTGCGTTAAAGTTTTTGGTTAAAGTTTTTATAAGTCTATATCTCTTGGATATGTAGATGGATCAGGTTGATACTTTGCATGTTGTTCGATATTGGTCTGAAGTTTTATGCTGTACCATCATGATCCACATGGGTGACCTTGAGTTCAAGGTCACATACTTTGAAATTTTATGTTAAAGCTTTTGCTTAAAGTGTTTTGAACTGTATATTGCTGGAACAGATGGATGGATCTAGTTGATACTTTGCTGTTAGATATTATTCTTAAGTTTTATGCTGTAGCATCTTGACCCACCTGTGGTCAAGGTCACAGACTTAGAAATTTTATGTTATAAGCCTATGTCAAATATGTAGATGGTTCAAGTGAACTTAGCATGTTGGTAGATATTGGTCTGAAGTTTTATGCTGTACCATCACAACCCACCTGAGTGACACTGAGTTCAATGTCCTTGGTCATAGATTTTAATAGATTTAGTGACAAAGCACAAGTCAGGCGAGCTACGCTGTCCTGCGACAGCTCTTATTATAATTACATTGAGTCACACAAATCTGCTGTGTTTATTCCTGAACTTCAGATTTCATCTTAGATATTTAGAAAATTTAATGATATCAAATCAGTATCTATCTACTAAATGTGATAATATATCCTGGTTTTCTCGTGTTAGATTAATCTTGGAAATAGAGGAAACAGTTACTCGTAGTTCAATTAGAATTTTTACTTTGACACAAGGTAATGCCGAAGTCGTCTTATATGAAAGTTTCTTCTATGCACAAGTTGGTTTTCGATGCTCTAACAGCTTATGGTTCAAAAAACGTCATCATTTTTTTTATCATAAGGTGAGCCATGACTAAGGGATCTGCTTAGCTCGAAATATGACTAACATAGCGTGAAATTCCGTTTCATTTTGTAGATCACTTAACAAATGCATCAGAAGTTTAAAAATATGCAACGTGTTTTGCATAGTTACGTATTTTTATGTTTGATTTATTTGAATTGAAGCTTAACGTCGCATCAGATATGGTCATGTCGGGACGTTGCTTACATTTTATGGGTCTTTTGCCTAAAATTAGGATGTCATGACATTCAAAACTACTTCAATTATATACCCAAGTAAGTCACTAAGGATTATATGTATGAATGATTTGATTTAAACCAATTTTTCTGGGCAGGCTCAGTCCCGAGCGGTTCACCAGTAATCAAATGGTCAGTTTCAGTAAAATATTAGCTTTGCCTGGAGGCAGAAGCAGTCCATCTATTTCGTTAGGCTCAAATGAGCGGGGCACAATATTCCCACCCGATCACATATTCCTATAGTGTTACAGTAACAACAGAAAAAGGTCAAAGTAACCTATTATTTGCTTTGCTGGGCTTATTTTTTTATATATATTACTGATCGTTCCAAGGCGATACTTCTGTGGTGATTCTTATTGTTTTATGTCTTGGTGTTTAAAATTTTTTGTGCTGTTGGCGCCTTATGTATTTTATCATATTTATGTTAAGTTTAGGTAACTGAGTGTCCATGTTTTTATGCTATAAGTACCTGATTGTTAAAGAAAACATGCAACATGAGTATATTTTTGCGGTGGGACCACCAAGGCATTCGCAGTAAACTATATTTGCTTTGTTCGGCGAATGCGACGCACTTTTATATGACATAACATGTAACCTTTATTCATGGCTATAAAACAATCCAGATGTGTCGTTAATGCAGCGTTTATTATTAGTATTAGCATTAAAGTTACAACTATATCAAATCCAGATTTTCAATATGAAGGCCCATGCGTGATAAACCAATGGAATCACCAGTGCGGTCAGCACGTTTGATCCAGGCCAGCTATGGGTAATCATTTGAGTACGGATACTGGCTTTTCTACTCATGAAATGTAGAGCAAAGACATCTGGATATCCCAAATGACCCTTTGCATTATGTAAATACTCCCATTGGGGCCTAAAGAAATAGATGGGCTGCTTGTGCCTCCAGGAGAAGCTTGTTCGCTGCTGACTGACCATCTGATTACTGGTAAACCGCTCATGTCTGAACTTGCCCAGGAAAAGTGGTTTCAAGTCAAACCGTTCACACATATAAGCCTTTGTGGCTTTGTTGGATGGTTGTATTTTAAGCACTTGGTGGATGTCATGACATCCTCATTGTAGGTAAAAGTCCAATAAAGTGGAGGCAACGTCCCGACATGACCTGAGCTGTTGACTGGGACGTAAAGCATCAATTTAAACAAACCAGTGTAATTTACAGATTATTCCACCTCGTCAACAGTTTATGTTTCGAATAAGTATGGTTAAAAAAAAGTATGGTTATCCTGATGCTTATCTGTAAGCACAAATGGTTCGGTGCTTTTGCCAAGCACCTTTACCATCGTTTGCACCTCAACAACTAATCTAAAGAGAATAAAATAATACGACGTGAGAACCAACATAAGGAAGATAAGTATGGAAGGTCCAGAAATTGAAGTAATTAAGTCTAAAATCCTAACCAAAACACCGGACTGGAAGGAAAGGACAGCACAATAACAGAACACAACATATTTGAGCCGCCGCATCAGAAAACCAACGAACTGCATATGCGAAAACAAAGATCAGTAACTGCGAAGCTGGGTCAGCGCCTTTGTTTTCGCCTACACGGATAGTAAAATTCCTTTTCTTTCTAAATCTAAATTTCAAGCTTCTAACCTTCTTCTGTGTTGGTACAGTCCGGTTTGTGTCGGACCTGTTCGTAACCGAGATTGTCGGTATTCTCATACACAGGCTCATTTAAATGAAAGCGATATAACTAGTTCTTTTCTGTTTAGGTAGTTATTTTGCTTGCATCAACCCTAATAACAGAAAAAAATGACAGTAGAACCGCATTGGAACGTGTCGAACATTGTTTCAAACTCGGCCACCAGACACATAGAAAGGCTTAGATTATGGAATTGTTTGTTATTATCCTCGGTTAATCGAAAGTCTACTGAGGTCTCGAGAATATATGCTAATGGTCGTTTTTGTCAAACTAAGCAGATAATGTCGCAAGGCTCATTTTGTATTCAAATTCACTTATTCTGTCATTAAGTTGTCGTTTATATAGACGCAAATATATTCCACATAAAGAACTTGCGTAACTTGATGGAATTAACGATATTATTACAATGGCGTAACAGTTATCTGACCAGTTTTATTCGCAGTATCAGAAAATTAATCTTTCGTTTTACAATTAATTGGTTCCAGCTCTTTTTAAAATATACATGCACTCCTGATTTCATTCTGACGGTCGATTGCTATTCATTTTTTTTTTTTTGCAGATAGTGACAATTCGCAGAATGATATTTAGGGGAAAAATGTAAAATTGTCAATTAACTGTTTTCCAAGAAATCTGGAAATACTGCAGTTATACAATTACCCCCATAGCGACCAAAAATGGTCCTCTTTTGTGTGCTTATTCGTCTGAGTGTATCGTGAGATGTACGTAGCACATCGCATCGTGATGAACGTGTAGAAACGTATCTACGCGCAGTGGATCGTGTAAAATCGTGAACCCTTATCGTGATGATCGTTTCCGCACGTACTCAATCCTAGCTGATCGCCCAGCTATCTGGTAATCAATCGTGACTTTATCGCATCAAATCGAAACAAATCGCATCAGCAAGTATGAAATAGCATCATCTCGAAACTCGTAAACATCCAGAGAAGTTCCACGATTCGATGCGATTGGCCAATCGTGATGACCGCAACGGATCGCGTGCTAGTCTGAAAGCTGCATAATAGAAATTGAAAATGAAATCACCACAATGTGTTTGTAGTGATATGGTGGTATGTGGCGGTATATATATATCATTTATTTAATGTCGCAGTTAAATGTCGATATTTGGATAGTTGCGCAATACCTGGCCAATATTGTCTGGTCTTAATTGCATTGTCTTTTCAACACACGCAACACGCAACATGCTGTGCTAATTCCTCACTACAGAGAAAATCGGGGAACTGAGATTAATAATATTGAATTCCAATCTGCTAACTGTATCAATTTATCATTATATAATTTTACGAGTGGTATACGAAAATGAGCCTATCAGGTTTGATATAAACACATTGTGTAGTCACAACGTACGTGGCTTGTCCCAAAAGTCCCGTTACACATGCAATTTATTCTGAACGCATAGCAGGAACCAACAACAGTTACTCATGCAGAATAATTGGCCATATTGGAACTTATTTTAGTGTGCAAAATGATACTCTCTTCAATGACCTCACTGCTACAGTTACCTTGGTTACCATAAGTAGGCATGACCGGAGCAAGTCAAATTATGCAAAATGTTTTCTTAATTTGTATTTTTCGCAATCTGCTAAATCAACATAGGTGTAATGTGATCATTATGAAAAATATACAAGCCTAACAACTATTGTATGCTCATCATTTAGTGATAATGTCATGAAATTTGAGAACGATTTGATAGTTTGAGAGACATATAAAGAAGCTTACCTATAAATATTCAACGACAAAATTAGGACGTCGGCAAAAACATGCGGAGCAAAAATACAGGGTCGTTACATTTAAACATCTAAAATATGTTCTTTAATGGAAACCAAGCAAATGTTCAGCTTCATATTACTTGGTGACTTCATTACTATAACACAACACCTACTTTTAAAATGATATATCATCTAACAGTAATATTACTTGACCTAATGAAACATGGACAGTAGTTAACAGTGGATAGCATTTGGTTAATTATTCTTATTTTGCATGGTTGATCTTTATAGCATTATTTTGACGATTTGCTTATAAATGTTTTACTCAGATTTCTAAATATATGCTACAGTATTGTTTAGCTAAATATAAATCTAATTTTGAAACTGATTGTTTTGTTTGTAGTGTATATTTCCAAACGGCAAAATATTAAGGAAAAATCAAAATTATGGCAACGTCATTAGACCTGCTCCGTTGAAGTAGGGGAACAAGGGTTCAGACCTCCACTGCGTTTTAACAAATGCACGTAGAAGTACGAAAATTTGCCCCCAAAGCCCTTAGATATAGTACTTAGTGATCATAAGTGTTGTAAGCCCTGACGTGCTGTTATTGTGGCAAAACATTGAGTGTAATGGAACTTTTGGGACAACCCTCGTATGTGCAGCATGCTTGGCATTTCAGATTAAGGAGTTGTGATTTGAGGCGAAACTTAAGGCGTCTATCCTACTCACACAGTTTAAAAACCTGCGCTTATTTATTAACATTCGTTTATATTTTGAATGAGTCTCAATAATTTAAAGTGATATTTCAAATGCAATTGAACGTATTCTTGCGTAGAAATGCGAAATATAAAACATGTGTGTAAACTGGAGAATAGAAAGTAATGAAAATTTCAAAAGATGCACACAACTTTATTCATTGTAAGATGAAAAACGTGAAATAACAAATTTGTTTGAATTTATTAGGATTTTAGATCCCAGTCAAGAGATATATGGTTCTGTCGGGACGTTGCGCCCATTTCACGGGACCTTTGCCCAATATTGGGATGTCCTTATAGTGAAAGGTGCATTTAAACTACCAACAGTAAACAACTAAACTGTTTCTGTATTTTATTTGCTATTACTGCAGCTGGTGTTGTGCCGTGTGGCGGCCCTAAAAAGTCTCCCCGTACATCATCCATAGTGCAGATTATATTTTTCTTTTGATCCTTTGAGATCGGTGAAGATATTTGGAGTATTTCAAATATATTGTACGTTAAGAATCATCATATTATCAGAATTTTGAATATTTTGCCCCTTTGGGAATATAAGTCTTTGATTTAGACTATACTGGTGAAAATTCTTGAAATTGCAGCCATCATGAATGTCTGGCTTTCGCTGCCAGTTTTGTAAAGGGTCACTGATGAAGGTTCATTACCCGAAATTGTACAATATTGCCCACCTCTCTTTGAATGTTTTCACTGCTTCCAAAGGATCTAACAATTATATTTTATCTGTATAGTTGATTTTTAGATGTGTGTCTGTTTGTTTGTTTGTTTTTTTTGTATGAATTGATGTTTCACATCCCTGTCAACAGCAATTGTCATGTCAGGACGTTGGCGTCATTTTATGGAGCTTTTACCAAACAATAGGATGCCATGACATCCAAAAAGTGCTTTAAGTATAACCACCCAACTATTAAACTTTGACTTAATAGAAATAAAAAAGGAAGAATTAGAAAACGTTAGAAAAGAAAAACTTAAGGGTATTATAATTAGGTCTAGGGTAAAATGGGCAGAAGAGGGTGAAAAACCAACTAAATACTTCTGTAATTTAGAATCACGTAACTTCACAAATAAAACAATATATAAAATAGAAAATGGTAATGGCGAAACAATAACAAAACAGAAAGAAATACTACATGAGGTAAAACATTTTTATGAAAACTTATATAAATGCCATGATTTAAATGAAACTCAAGACGATGAAATTACTTCAATTTTAGAAAATATTCAACATCATCCGAAACTCTCTTTGGAAAGCAAGAATAGTCTAGAAGGTGAATTAACGGACAAGGAAATATTAGCTGCGTTAAGGAAAATGAAGAATAATAAAAGTCCGGGGACTGACGGATTTACTTCAGAATTTTTTAAATTCTTTTATAATGATATAAAAGTTTTCTTAAAAAGAGCCCTAAACGAATCATATAAGGAGGGAAAGTTATCAATAACCCAAAGACAAGGCTTAATAACATGCATACCTAAAGGTGATAAACCAAAACAGTTTTTAAAAAATTGGCGTCCCATTACCTTATTAAATGTTGTATATAAAATTGCATCTGCATGTATAGCTGAACGAATTAAATCGGTTCTAACCGGTATCATCTCGGAAGACCAAACAGGATTTCTTAGCGGAAGGTATATCGGAGAAAATACGAGATTAATTTATGACATTCTTCATATAACTGACGAACAAGATATACCGGGTCTTCTTCTTATCGTCGATTTTGAGAAAGCTTTTGATTCTATTTCTTGGAAATTTATTAATCGAACTCTTAACTTTCTAAATTTTGGAGACTCCATAAAAAGATGGATCAGCGTATTTTATAATGATATTCAATCATGTGTTATCCAGAATGGTTTTCTCTCTGAACCTTTCACTGTGCAAAGGGGTTGTAGACAAGGCGACCCTCTGTCCCCTTACATTTTTCTTTTATGTGCTGAAATACTTTCTCGTCAATTTAAGGCCAACCCAGATATAAAAGGAATAGAAATAGCAGGAATAGAATACCTTCTCTCTCAGTTTGCAGACGACACAACAATATTATTAGATGGTTCTGAAAACTCCCTAAACGAAGCACTTAAGATTTTAAATAAATTTGCTTTAGCTTCAGGTTTAAAATTGAATGCCAATAAAACAAGAGCAGTGTGGATAGGATCGAGAAAATTTAGTGGTGAAACTTTTAACCATAGACTTAAACTTGACTGGAATCAAAACGATTTCACTATTTTAGGTATAAAATTTTCGTGTAATTTAGACACAATTGTGGATATAAACTATAATACAAAGTTTGAAGAAATAGAAAAAGAAATGAAATCATGGGCAAAAAGAATTCTTACTCCTTTAGGAAGATTAACAGTTCTTAAAACTCTATTAGTATCAAAATTAAATCACTCGATTATTGCATTACCAAATCCTAGTAGAGAAACAATTTCCAAATTAAACAAATTATTCTTTGAATTCATATGGAAATCGTCTACAGATAGAATTAAACGGGACGTAATTATCCAAGACTTTGACCAAGGAGGCTTACGTATGATAAACATAGAGAAATATATATTAGCTTTAAAACTGGGATGGATAAGAAGACTTGTTAAATGTGACTCAAAGTATAAGATATTATTTGAAAGTTTACACGGAAATGTAGAAATTTTATTAAAAAAAGGCGATACTTACATCGAAGAGATAAAGAACATCTGCAGTAACAAATTCTGGTCCGATGTGTTAGACGCCTGGTATAATTTTATCAAGTTATTGAGTCCTAAAACAAAAGAAGACATAATGGGAATCAATTTATGGAACAATAGCAAAATCAAAATTAACAATGTACCTGTATTTTATAGGCGATGGTATGATAAAAACATTATTTTTATTAAAGACCTTGTCAATCAAGATGGAAGATTTTTATCTCACGACGTGTTTCAAAATAAATATGATATTCAATGCAACTTTTTAGAGTTTTTAGGAATCAAAACAGTAGTTGAAAATTACGTAAGGCAGCTAGGAATTGATTTAATCACTGATCCATTTCCTTTAACAAATAGTGTTTTACCTTTTAACGTAAAACTTATATTGAAGAGTAGTAAAGGAAGCCAGGATATGTATAAACTTTTAATATACAAAAATGTGGAGGTAAAAAGCCAAATAAAGTGGGACCAAATTTTTCATAATATAGATTTGAATTGGAAAATGATATATAACATTCCAAATATTTGCTGTAAAAATACTAAACTACACTGGTTCCAATACCGAATTCTTCATAGGATCCTAGCAACAAATGATCTTTTAACAAAAATGAACATACGACAAAACAACCTATGTACATTTTGTAATGAAGACGTAGAAAAAATCGAACATTTGTTTTGGAATTGTAATGCGGTTAATACATTCTGGGAAAATATTGAACAATGGATTTACGATAAAAGTGGCTACCTTATTAATATTGACAAAGTCAGGGCAATTTTCGGAATCTCAAACATGTCGAAACATACCAGACCTATAAATTATCTACTTACAGTAACTAGATACTACATATACAATTGTAAATTGAACGATAAAGCCTTAACAGTACCAGGATGGCAAAACTTTGTAAAGCAATATCTCCAAGTAGAAAAGCTCATAGCGATTAAAAACGACACATTCAGACAATTTCATACCTATTGGCAAAGATGGCTACTTACCTTTGACTTGTAATCCTACTGCACATATATACTTCATAACAATTATATCCAAATTCCGGTACACTTTTATTTTAGAATTTAACAAAGAACTAAGCACTAGACCTTTTTCAGCCGATTTTAATACATGACGACAAACTGGGCACGAGTTTGATGTGTACATGTAAACCAGTGAACTGTCAAATATAAATATATATGTATAGTCGTATTTTCGATAATCGCTGAGGCGTATTCGCTTCAGCCATGCAATGCACAAAGGTACCTGCATGCTATGTTACGAAATCGATAGATACAGCAAAAAAAAAAAAAAAAAAAAAAAAAAAAAAAAAAAAAAAATCATAAAATAAAAAAAAAAAAAAAAAAAAAAAATAACCACCCAACTAAGACAATAATGCTTACATGTATTTGTAGGGGGGGGGGGGGGGGGGTGACTTGAAACCACACTTTCTGGTGACCCTAAGGCCTGAGCGGTTAACCAGTCTTCATATGGTCAGTCGGAAGTTTTGCCTGGAGGCGCATGCAGCCAATCCAAATGCCGGGCGCCAATAGGAGCTGCTTACTCTGATTACCGATTTTTACAACCTACATTTTTGTATGCTCTGATTTGTCCATCAGAAAAAAAAAATGTCTGTGAAATGTATACCCCCTTATACCCCACTTTCATATAGAAAAAGAACGGAGATTGCAAGGGTATATCTAATTTTCTTATTTTTCATCCAAACCATACATTGTGAGTACTCATTACTAACGTGTACACACAATGTATGTGTTGAGCAAATATTGAAAATATCATTTTTTTCAATAGGAATTTTTATTTTCAACAGCATAAACTCTCTGTGTATTACATGAGCGCGATTTCGTAATGCTCATTGTTATTATGTTTCGACTCTTATTTCCATCTTCTAGGAGTCTCCAAAGATAATTCATTTTAATACCAGCCTCCTTCACCAAAATAATGATCTCATTTCGTTCACTTGGTTAGTCAACCGGAAAAGGTTGTCTCGGCCTTGAAACCTCCATCAATTATCGTCACCTCTTCAGTACTTACATAAACGCTAGCGTTACACTCCCGCCCGCGTAATTGTACTCCATTTACGCGTATTACGCGAGTATTACGTGAGTATTACGTGCGTAAGACAAATTAAGCGCATTTACGCGTAGCTTGCGCGCATTTACGCGTAACATATCTCATTAATATTCATAAGCAGAGATAAATGCGTCGATGTGCGTAAGGTTCAGGCATTACGCGTATGAAGTATCGGCCAATCAGACTGGCAATACGTTTACGCGTATTGACGCGTATCATACGCGTAATGACAAGGAGTATAAAAGCTAATGTACCTAACGGTTGATTTTATCACGTCCTTGTGGTGGGAATATGGATTAAGTCCGTTTGGCCCAGGATGACGTTAAAAGCCTAATCTTTACTACTACTACTACTACTACTGGTTGATTTTATTATTCCATCGAAACTAAAGGATGTGCAAGTTTCATGGATTTTATTGATATATCGTGATCGTGAAAATGGCGTGACCTTATTCAAGTTATTGTCAAAATATTTTATGTGTCTGTGACCCTACGATAACGTGTTAACGAGTGAGTTAGATTTCGTTCAAAATAAATAAATCTTGTACCGGAGACGGCGAAAAAAAATTCAGCATGAACATCGAAGTGAGGAACATTATTTTAGACTTTTTAAAGGCGTCTCGGGAAGACAAGCGTACAGATAAGTAAGACACTAAGTAACGTGTAGGTAGCCATGTTCAGTTCTGTTCTATTTATTCATTGTTGTAGGGTTTCCCCTCTATTTTTAGAGGCACCACCGTACCTATAATGCATGTTTGATTTTCGCTCGTTTCATCCCATGTTTCTTTCTTATTGATATTTAATTATTCAACAAAACTCGAGTGTTTTCTTCTTCGAAATAAAACCGCAAGCAAATATAACAGAAACTCGGTGTCCGATCAGGTACCGATCTAGGGATGAAACTTTTGAAATATTTTCACGGGAGCGATCTGGTACATGTTATTTTGTATTTATGAAGTGTTCGAGGCCGTTAATACTGCAGGTCTTAGTTAGAAAATGGTTAGATGTTGTTTTGGTCTAAAGCGAAATCCGGGATTTGGGTTTAACCATACAATCTCAAGATTATTGGCTCATTCATTACGCGTATATTACGCGTCATTTTTTACGTAAGACTCAGTTTACTTTCGATTGGTTATAACGATACGTATATATACGCGTATATACTCCAAATACGCGTAATGACTTGCTTTTCTATTTCACCGCTCATTGGTTAAAGTCATTACGCGTAATGTACGCGCATTACGCGTATCATTAGCGTGAGAATAATTGAATTTTGACTGGTTATTGACACATACGCGTATGAAAGAGGTGCGTATTACGCGAGTATTACTCACGTATGTTACGCGCATTCAATGAGTACAATTACGCGGGCGGGAGTGTAATGGAAAGACAATCACAGATTCAAAACGCGTCTAATTTTCTATAATTTTAGTCGCATTCCAGACGAATAATGCAATATTCATGCAAAATAAAGTAACTGATTGCATGAACAAAGCTAGTGTCTCCTTGGTCAATTCTCGAGAACCTTGCATTTACACGGCATTTGATTTGAATATATTCGTCACATTCCTGGTAATTGTGTAGATATTCAAGACACAGAATTTGCATACGGGACAGTGATGAAAGACTGTCCATTTTCAGCTTCATCTTATGAGCCGCCTCGTGGGAAAACCAACAATGTGGTTTCCGAACAGGTCCGACACAAACCGGCCTGTAATGTCACAGAAGCCGGCTAGAAGCTTGAAATTTCGGATTTAAGAAGAAGAGGAACTGTACTATCCGTGTAGCGAAAACAAAGACGCTGATAAGCTTCACGGTTACATATTACCTCCAGGAAGTACTGAAAAATTGCTTACTCGAACGTTAACCACCAAGAGAAACAAAAATAAAAGTCCACGTTTGCCAAAATGTAAGCAAAGTACTCATTCACCAATCGAAATACTTTCTTGCATTCTGCATAAAAAGGTACAAGTAGGCAAAGATCAGGAAAAGGCGCAATCAGAAAAAGATTCCCACTCCAAAAACCGAGGTGGGAAAAAACCAAACTAACAATCAGGTACTTATACCATGAAACATATCGTAAGCCGAATGAGCAGCTATTTTCCCAATAGGTGGCCACTCAGTTACCTTAACTTAACTAAAAATATGAAAACATACATAAGGCGCCAACAGCACAAAAAATTTTAAACACCAAGACATAAAACAAAAAGAACCACTACAGAAGTATCGACTTGGAACGATCAGCAACACAAAGTTACCGGCGGGCCCAAACCGGTTTTACAGGTACCTAACCTCACCCTCAGCTTCTGCAGTGGTTCACAACATTTAGTTAGTTCTTCGGTCCTCGTGGTGAATCTCTAACTAGTCAATGAATCATCAAGAACAAACAAATAAATCATGATAAACATCCTGATGAATCAAAAACCAGGACTCACAGATTAAGTAAGCTGCCCGACGATGGAGATCCCTGGGCGCCGAATAACCTACTAACTCCGGAGCAAAAGAAAAACACCAGTTGGACCCCGGTGGGCCAAGCAACAGACAAGAAGCTCCGGCCCCAACCAACTAAAATGAATAGCTTTAAGTCGGGGCCATCATAGAGTCTGACGCCCGACCCACCGGCGTGCAATTAAAGAAGGCAGCATAGTTATCAACCATGATTGGGTTAAAAACTAAGCATGCAGACTGTCGCATAACATTCAAGTTATAACCTATACGTCTGTAACGTGATATGATTTTTCCGAACTGAAGAGAAAAATCAGTTATTCCTTTAAGTTTCTTTAATTTGTAAACCAAGTCACCATAAAATTCAGGTTCCGAAAGGCCCTCACTTAAAAGTGTCTTTAACCCAACATTATATTTGGAAATCAATTCATAGTGTCTACGATAAAATTTAGAAAAGGTTTTTCGAAGTTTATGATACCGATAGCCCTGTTGGAGAAGTTTTGCCGTTAAACATTTATTTCGAGCGTTGAAGTCTGTAACATGATTGCAGACTCTAGCAAACCTAATAAGTTGCGAAATGTATACACCATAAGAAGCACGACGAGGAACGTCACCATCCAAAAAAGGAAAATTTACTATATCAAAATCAAAGTCATCGCGCTTATCATAAATTTTAGAAGAAACAAATCCATTTGCAACAGAAAGATGTAGATCTAAAAAGGGGGCTTCGGTATCTGAGATATTAGCTTTGTTCAACTGAAGTTCAGGTGGATAAATTTGATTGACCATACCTTCAAAATAAGGGTTGTCAATGTTCAAAAGGTCATCGAGGTACCTAGATGTGGAATTAAAAGCCTCGATAACATCAGCTTGATTATCATGGTTAAGAGAATCCATGAAATCTCTTTCGTAGCAGTATAAAAATAAATCAGCTACGAGAGGTGCGCAATTTGTACCCATCGGAATTCCAACAATTTGTCTGTATAACTTGGTCCCAAATCTAATATAAATATTATCAAGGAGATAGGATAAGGCGTCGCACACATTCTGACATGACCAAAGGGTATACCGACTTTGGTCAGAGGAAGTGAAAAAAGCCTTTCTATCATTACATGCCAAATAAAGTGAACCATAGTTTTTTAATGCCCTTTTGAAGGTCCACTCTATCAAATCCAGAAGTTTTTCTTTAATTAGATTATGTGGTAATGTTGTATACAGAGTAGAAAAATCATATGTGGACAAGCTTGTCGCACGGAACCCTCTACACTTCAATTTACTGAGCACCTCACCAGAATTTTTTATTGACCAAAACCAATTTTTATTTGAAGTTTCATACACTGTCTCACAGTATCTTATAACATGAGATTTGATAGCAGTAAGACAAGAAGTTAATAATTAAAGGCGTTATGTACAATTGCACATTTCTTCATTCTAGGCACCTGTTGACTTACTATATCTATTAATTAACGATTGAAATTCAGATTTTAGCTTTCACTGGGTGATGAAACACATTAGGCTGTTTTAATGTCTGAAAAGGGGACAGAGTCGAAATTACAGTAGGCCGTCTATTTGTCGGAAGTTTTCCCTATTATGTAAGATACCACAACCATATCAATTAAATATTGATGAAATAGGGTATTTATGAATTGAATTACATTTAAACCATACTGCAACTGCAAAGCTGATCAGCGCGTTTGTATTCGCTGCACGGATAGTACAATTCCTCTTCTTGTCAAATCCGAAATTTCAAGCTTCTAACCTTCTTCTGTGACGGTACAGTCCGGGTTGTGTCGGAACTGGTCGGAACGGAGATTGTTGATATTCTCATGCACAGGCTCATTTCTACTTCAAGAATAAAGAGCAATATAACTAGTTATTTTCTGTTTACTGAGGTGGTCATTTTGCTAGCAACAACCCCATTACGAAAACATGCCCATGTGATATGCAGATTTTTTCAAAGTTATGAAAATTGAAAATTTTCAGTAGAAAAAAAAATGATATTTTTCTTATTTTTGCTCAAAACATAGATTGTGGGTACACGTTAGAACCACCTCGGCGAGGCGGTTCTAACGAGTACCCACAATCTATGTTTTGGAGCAAAAATAAGAAAAATAGGTATACCCCTGCATACCCCAGTTTTACTATATAAAAGTGGGGTAAAAGGGGGTATTTATTTCACGGACATGTTTTCGTGATGCAAACCAAGTTGGCGATTACAACAGAGACATTCAAACAGACAAAACAGAAAAAATAAAGAGTAATGACAGTGGAACCGTCTTGGAACGTGTCAAACAGTGTTTCAAACTCCGACACCAGACACCTAGAAAAGCTTAGATCATAGAATTTGTTTGTTATTTTCCTCGGTTAAAATCACCCACGGTCGAGTCTACTGACGTCTCCAGAATTTATGCTAATGATCGTGTTGGGCAAACTATAAGCAGATAAGGTTACAATGCTCATTTTGTATTCAAATTCACTTATTCTGTCATTAAGTCGTCGTTTGTATAAACGCAAATATAATTTCACATACAGAACTTGCGTAATTTGATGGAATTAACGATATTATGACAATGACGTTACAGTTATCTGACCGGTTTTATTGCAGTATCAGAAAATTAATCTTTATTTTGACAATTCCTTGTTTCCAGCTCTTTTAGAAATATACATGCATGCCTGATTTCATTCTGACAGTCGATTGTGACTCAATCTTTTTTGCAGATAGTAACAATTCCCAGAATAATATATAGAGAAAAAAGAGTAAAATTGTCATTTAAGTGTTTTGCCAGAAATCTGGAAATACTGGAACCTTACAATTACCCTCATAGCGACCAAAGAGCTTATAATACGTTCTTGAGATGGATTATAGCCCTTGGAAACAGATACATCGACTGTCCGAATAAGTATTTGGGGCCTGCCCGTTTTAATAAAGCTTGAACAATTTAAACCGTAAACCGATACTTAATGCGGGACCGAGCCTAAGAAGAAGGTGTATTGGTTAGAGCTGTGTGTTTCTTTGATGCGGCTATCACAATGCCGGTTGAAATAATGCTAAATAAAATACATATACAGCTCCAGTCAATTTTGTTTGCGACATGACATGTTATTTTTGAAATGGAGCTGTATAACATTTTAACGTCGACTGTTGAATGAAAGAGTACTAGGAGCATCCCTATGAAAGTAATTTTGACAAATACACAATCTGAAGTGAGGATTATCAGTTCCGTAACTAGAATTAAGAAATAGATCAGCTCTAGCAGTGAATTGATGAGTAATAATTCACTGTTTGGAGGTCAGTTGTTAAGAAGATCAAATCACGAGCGCGTAGCGCGAGTGATTTACCTTCTTTCACCTGACCGACAAACAGTGAATTATTACTCAACAATTCACGCACTTGAGCTGATCTATTTCGATTCTAACACACAACAAACGGAATACATGTTGCTGAAACCGTCGATATCGTTCAGCTTTCTGCCATTGCATTGCAGATATCCCGCCAAATATTTGACTGTAATGCTGGTATTTATACACACTTATTACGTTTGTTGTGCGCTAAAACGACGTTTCGCCGTCTAACGCTGTTTTGTGGGATAGCTGACGTCACAAATGCCGCAAAGTAACGTCACGCTTATTCGCCCAGTGAAATTGTTGCACAATATAACACGTTTTTTACCATTGGGTATATAGGCGAGCTGTGTTAGAATATTTCTTTCAAAGAAACTTGAATCAATCTAGAACATAAAACACGTTTATGACGGGTGGACAACATTGTTATAAAATTAAACTGAATTACGTACGCTATATTGCATGCGAATACAATCTGATTAACCATACCTTGCAAACCATATATTTAGAATTAAGAATCAAATACCATACGACAGAACCTTGGCTTCTGTATCTAAGAGGAACTTTGCCAGGACGATGATATAATAAGACTGTTTAAGATGAAAATAGGTTATCTCGCGACATTGTGCGATACTAGTACTGTAGTTTTGCCAAGCTTTTTCATCTACTGAGCAAATGTTTGTTCCAAGATAGCTGTCCAAATTAGCTCTACTGATCAAAACCTATGATTATGTATAATGATATTTGATTGCACACGCGTAATATACCACCTTTGAACTTATATAATGTCTACATTATCTATATTTTTCGCTAAACTAAATAACCTTCCAAAGGCTATATAGTTTAGTGAAGTGTAGCTAAGTTTATGGAATACGCGTGGGTTACGCAGGCCTTTAATATGTCTCATCAGGAAAACATGTCCGTGCAATGAATACCCCCGTAAACCCCACTTTTATATAGTAAAACTGGGGTTTGCAGGGGTATACCTATTTTTCTTATTTTTGCTTCAAAACATAGATTGTGGGTACTCGTTAGAACCGCCTAGCCGAGGCGGTTCTAACTTGTACCCACAATCTATGTTTTGAGCAAAAATAAGAAAAATATCAAACTTTTTCGGTTGAAAATTTTCAATTTTTAAAGCTCGAAAATTCTCTGTTTATTGCATGGGCAAGTTTTCGTAATGTTAGAGATTGAAGCTGAAATTATCACAATGTGTTTGTAGCGATATGGCAGCTATTATACGACTGCACAGCATCTTCGTTTTTGCATACATGTATGATGACGTGTTTATTATGATAATCATTTGAGCCACCTCGTGGGAAAACCAACAATGTGGTTTCCGAACAGGTCCGACACAAACCGACCTGTACAAGCACAGAAAAGAGCTAGAAGCTTGAAATTTCGGATTTAAGTAGAAGAGATATTGTACTATCCGAGTAGCGAAAACAAAGGCGCTGATCAGCTTCGCGGTTACCGCGAAGCTGATCTGCGTCTTTGTTTTCGCCTATGCAGATTGTTGGTTTTCCCATGAGGCGGCTCATTTACATGTATGATGACGTGTTTATTATGATAATCATTTACTACAATATGTATCATTTATTTTATGTTGCAGCTTAATGTCTATATTTGGATAGTTGCGCGAGACCTGGCCAATATTGTCCGGTATTAATTGCATTGTCTTTTCAACGCACGCAACATGCTGAGCTAATTCCGAAAACTGCAGAGAAACTAGGAGAACTACGGTCAATAATTTTGAATTCCAATCTGCTAACTACATCAATTGAGCTGCATCGTGAGAAAACCGGATTTTTGCCTATGCGAAAACAAAGGCTCAGATCAGCTTCGCAGTAACTGCGAAGCTGATCAGCGCCTTTGATTTCGCTACTCGGATAGTACAATTCCTCTTCTACTCATAGCCAAAATTTCAAGTATCTAGCCTGCTCCTGTGACTGTACAGACCGATTTGTGTCGCACCTGGTCGGAAACCCCGAAGACCGGTTTTCTCGCGTCGGGGCTCAATTTATCATTATATAATTTACGAATGGTATAAGAAAATACGCCTATCAGGAAACAAACTGTGTAGTCACAAGGTATATGCTTGCTATTTCAGATGAAGGAGTTGTGCTTTAAGGCGAAACGCAACGTCTTTCCAACACACGCAGTTAAACCGTATACGACATGTGCTTATTTATTAACTTTCGTTTATATTTTAAATGAATCCCTGGCAGGCTCAATAATTTAAAATGATACTTCAAATGCAATGTTTGATTTGATTTGTATTTTAGGTCCCCGTCAATAGATATGGTATTGTCGGGACGTTGCGCTGAGGCGGTTCTAACGTCTACACACAATGTATGTTTTGAGCAAAATATTGAAAATATCCTTTTTTTCTATAGAAATTTTTATTTTCAACAGCATAAAAAATCTCTGAGCGATTTCGTAATGGGTCATTGTTATTATGTTCCGACTGTTATTTCCATCTTCTAGGAGTCTCCAAAGATAATTCATTTTAATGCCAGACTCCTTCACAAAAATAATGATCTTATTTCGTTCATTTGGTGAGTCGACTGGAAAGGGTTGTCTGGGCCTTAAAACCTCAATCAATTATCATCACCTCTTCAATACTTAAATAAACACTAGCGCTAATGGAAAGACAATCACGGATTCAAAACGCGCATAATTTTCTATAATTTAAGTCGCATTCCAGACGAACAATGCATCATTCATACAGAATAAAGTAACTGATTGCATGAACAAAGCTAGTGTCTCCTTGGTCAATTCTCGAGAGCCTTGCATTTACACGGCATTTGATTTGAATATATTCGTCACATTCAAGTTAGAGAATTTGCATATGAGACAGTGACGAAAGACTGTCAATTTCCAGCTTCATCTGATATTAATACATATGATGAGTAACGGGGTTCGTGGAATGTACTTTTCTGTTGTTTGTTTTTTACAAAATGTCGTAAGGGTGGACGGATGGGAATATGGGCCCCGCCTATTGAGACCTAAGGAAATAGTTGGGCTGCTTGTGTCTCCAGGCAAAGCTTCTACGCAACTGATTGACCATATGAATATTTATGAACTGCTCAGGTCTGAGCCTGCCCAAGAAAAGTGGTTCAAGTCAAACCATCCATACATCTAACTAAGGGCCTTTTTGGCTAGTTGGGTAGTTATATTTGAAGCACTCTTTGATTTCATAACGGCCTTATTTTGAGTACATTTCCCAAAAAGGGAGGCAACGTCCCGACATGACCACAGCTGTTGACTGGGGCGATAAACCTTGACTCAAACAAACAAACAAAATGTCGTAATGATGAATACAAGTAATATCTTAAACTTAATGATAAGACATCCAGTGCAGGGAAATAATTCTGCGGCATCTATAGTCTAGATGCAAACAGAAAACATTTGGACCATACCGGTCTGTAATTAGCTGCATCATATTTCTCACCTTTCTTATACCCCGGGGCCACATTTGCCTGTCGCCAATCATCTGGTACAGTTCCCTGAGCAAGCGACTTATTGTAGATAAAGGCCAAGATGGGGGCAATTTCAGAACTACATTCTTTTAATACCCTAGCACTCAGGCCGTCTGGCCCTGGTGCCTTGTGAACATTTAGCCCATTCAGCAGTTTGAGGACCCCTTTAGGGTCAACCGTGATTTCACCCATGGGGGTAAAAGGGCTTGTGCCTTTGGAGGGAATTTCAGAATCAGTCTCACGCGTAAATGCCGCCTGTAATTGTTTATTGCAGATGTTTGCCTTATCAACCGTGTCAGTTTTTAAAATTCCGTTTTCTCTTAGTGAAGTGATCCCTGACGCGTCTTTTTTGAGGGACTTAACAAATGACCAAAACCTTTTACATTTTTCATTTTTTCTCGGGCTATGGGATCATTGTCATCAGTTTCAAAGGAGAAGATATTGGAAATATGCTTCCAATATGCATCTCTGATGGCTTTCTGTACATGTGCTCTGAACCGTTTGTAATGGTTCTTAATGTCGTAGCTGATCTATTTGTATACTGCTACGAAAGAGATTTCATGGATTCTCTTAACGATGACAATCAAACTGATGTTATCGAGGCTTTAAATTCGACTTCTGGGTACCTCGATTACCTTTTGAACATTGACAATCCTTATTTCGAAGGCATGGTCACGCAAATTCATTCCCCTGAATAACAGTTGAATAAAGCAAACAACACAGATACCGAAGACCCATTTTTAGACTTACATCTTTCTATTGCAAATGGATTTGTTTCTTCTAAAATTTATGATAAACGCGATGACTTTGATTTTGATATAGTAAACTTTCCGTTTAAGGATAGTGACGTTCCTCGCCGTGCTTCTTATGGCGTATATATTTCGCAACTTATTAGGTTTGCTAGACTCTGCAATCATGTTGCGGACTTCAATGCGCGTAATATATGTTTAACAGCCAAACTTCTTCAACAGGGCTATCGGTATCATAAACTTCGAAAATCCTTTTATAAGTGTCAGCAAAACTTAGGGCGTAGGGTAGATTAAACTTGACTATTACACAACTTCAAAATACTTGCACTGATTTGATTTTTATTCTGGCAGAGGTAGATGTATACAAGATCTTCTATATCAGTATTTCTTTCTTTGGTGTGCTAGTTTTAAAATTTTGAGTGGTTTTATGAAATGGTGTGTAAGAAATAAAACAGCTGAAAAAAGGCTTAAATTGGCGATTATCAAGTTGTTGGTTCTCTCGTATATGCGCTCTTACCTATGCTTTTCTTTCTTTTATTCGAAAATATTAGAAAATTATATGTTGTTTGAAAATACAAGAAAAAGTTTGAATCTACAAATATGGTTTTGATACATTTATAAATATTGTTTTTTTTTCCGACTTTTCAAGTTAGAGGGTAGGGTTGTTACACGAGTCCAAAAAATTGACTTCCACTTCAAGATGAAAATTTATGTATGTTTTAGGCCCAACATAGTCAGTGTTACTAAAACAAAATGACTTTTGAAGTCATTTGTTGTGAATTGTTTGTCCAGGAATGTATATTTGAAAGAATTGAAAATTAAAATAATATATTTAATTTTCAAACATTTTGTTTAGAGGTGTCATTTAGAGGCCTGTAGCTTGAAAAAATGCACACTACCCTATATTTATTTTGTTTTCATATGTCTTATCTTATATTTTGGAATCAAAACAGAGCGGCTAGGAAAAAAGTTTGAATACTTTTTCATTGGCAGCGAACATCCTTAAGCCCGCCAGTAATTTTGAATAACTGATCGTTCCAAGGCGATACTTCTGTGGTGGTTCTTATTGTTTTATGTTTGGGTGTTTAACTTTTTTGTGCTGTTGGTGTCTAATGTATGTTATCATATTTTAGATAAGTTTAGGTAACTGAGTGGCCACCTATTGGGAATAGAGCTGCTCATTCGGCTTACGATATGTTTTCATGGTATAAGTACCTGATTGTTAATTAAGTTTTTTTCCACCTGGGTTTTTGGAGTGGAAATCTTTTTCTGATTGCGCCTTTTCCTGATCGTTGCATACTTGTACCATATTATGTATTAGCTATGAAACAGAAGTTTGTTAGTGCAATCTACGCTGACTAAATTGTACTGAACGAATATCTAGCATTGTGCGACCCTGTAGCTCGTTTCACGAAGCTCTTTTAGGACATATCTTATGATCAAGATTAATCTTAGGAGTGAGTTGTGATCTATCTTAACGGAAAGACTTGTCTTATGTGTGAGGTTGCGACTTGCTCATAATAGGCTAATGGCCAGTAGGACAAACCCTCCCCCCAGGGGGAATTTTCTGCACCATGATTTTCTGAAAGTATAGTAAAAAAGCTATCAAATCCTGTTTTCTGCCCTCTGGAAGTGGAAGCGTTTGTATTTTACGCTATGTTTTATTATATGACCTGATACCATCTTTTGTATAGAAATAATTGGGGTCTGCGTAGAAAATCGATCATACCTCTGCTGTTACTATTCCTAGACCATTCAACATCGTCTTTTTTAAAGCTTTGACATATCCCTTTCATTCTATGATAAGTAATGCAAAACATCTACTTTGCATATTCATGAATATTAATGAAAACATGAAAATGGTAGAAAATCATTAAAAAAAACATAAATTAACTCATTTCAGGCCTAAACTATAGTTGTGACACATTTATATTGCACCATTTAGACATATTTCATAAATGTATTGTTGTCATGAGCCTATGTGAAAATTATCTCATTTGTATATTCATGAATATTAATTGAAAAGCAAAAAATCCTGGAAAAATAGGGTGTATACATATAGTATCATTTGTACCTGGGCTGTTGATAAACATGGAACACTAATATGGAATCAAATGAATGCTATGGCCATGTTCTATCACCCTTAAACATATAATACATGTATTTAAAGATATAAGGCTCATCTATTTTTTTTTTTCATGAATATTTATGAAAACTAGAAATCGCAGAGAAATAATGAAAAAATGAACTAGTATACCAACAGAATAACTTGTATCTGATTATTTCTGTTATTTTCATATTTTTTGTGTGTATAGAATATGATCCTATCAATCAATTGATACCAATTTCAGTTCTCTAGAGCTTTTGGTTGCTGAGATACTGTCAATTCTGTTGGTATATTCCCTTCATTTGTCTGTTTTTCTCTTATATCTAAAGTTTTCTTAAATTTTGGCAAGATAGTCAAGTTGAACTTTTTCCTATATCTTATTATATAATTATAAATTATTGTCATATCTATCATTTGATACCAATTTCAGCTCTCTAGGTTTTATTGCTGTTGAGATTTAAACGTATCCGTTGGTATACCCCCTCTATTTTTCTGTGTTTTTATCTAATTTTTAAAGTTCTTGTCAATATTCGAACAATAAGAAAGTCTAATTATTCATTAATCATATTATATGATTATAAAACATTATCATAACAATCATTTGATACCAATTTCAGCTCTCTAGAGCTTTTGGTTGCTGAGTTAATAACCTTTTTATTGGTATACCCCCTCCATTTTTCTGTGATTTTTCCCTTAAATTTAATGTTTTATCAATATTCGAAAAACAAGAAAGTCAGAATGTTTGTATGTCTTACCACATGGTTACAGAACATAATCCTAGCAATGATTTGATACCAATTTCAGCTCTCTAGAGCTCTTGGTCACCGAGATCTTAGCAATTTTACTGGTATACCTCCTTCCTTTGGTCGTGATTTTTCTGCTATAACTTCTGTTTTCTTAAATATTTGAGCAACAAGAAAGTAAGCTTGTTTATATATTTTATTATATGATTGTAGAATATTGTCATAGCAATTATTTGATACCAATTTCAGCTCTGTAGGGCTTACATTGGTATACCCCCTCCGTTTTTCTTTGAGTTTTATCTAATATTAAAAGTTCTCATCAATATTTGAACAACAAAAAAGTTTGATTGTTTATATGTCTTATCATATGATTATAAAACATTATTATACCAATCATTTGATACCAATTTCAGTTCTCTAAAGCTATTGGTCACTGAGATATTAGCAATTTTATTGGCATACCTCCTTCCTTTGGCAGTGATTCTTCTGCTATATCTTATGTTTTCTTAAATATTTGAGCAACAACAAAGTAAGCTTGTTTATATATCTTATTACATGGTTATAGAATATTGTCAAAGAAATCATTTGATACCCATTTCAGCACTCTAGGACATTTGGTTGCTGAGATATAAATGTTTATATTGGTATACCCCCTCCATTTTTCTTTGATTTTTATCTTATATTTAAAGTTCTCATCAATATTCGAACAACAAGAAAGTTAGATTATTTATATGTCTAATCACTCAATTATAGAACATTATCATACCAATCATTTGATACCAATTTCAACTCTCTAGATCAATTTGTCACTGAGATATTAGCATTTTTATTGGTATACCCCTTCCTTTGACAGTGATTTTTCTCTTATATCTTAAGTTTTCTTAAATATTTGAGCAAGTAAAAAGTCAGCTTGTTTATAAATCTTATTATAGGGTTATAGAATATTGTCAATGCAATCATTTGACACCAATTTCTGCTCTCTATGGTTTTTGGTTGCTGAGATATAAACATTTTTATAGGTATACCCCTCCAGTTTCTGTGAGTTTTCTACCATATTTATTGATTTCATCAAAAGTCAAACAGCAGAAAAGTCTGATTGTAAATGTATCTTATTTCAGGGTTTTAGAATTCTACCATAGCAATCATTTGTTATACGTTTCAGCTCTCTATGGCTTTTGGTTGCCGAGATATAAACATATCTGTAGGTATACCCCCTCCAATGATCTGTGATTTTTCTCTTCAATTAAAAGTTCTTATCAATATTTGAACATCAAGAAAGTCAGATTCTTTCTGTATCTTATCACATGATTATAGAATATTATCACAACAATCATTTGATACACATTTCAGCTCTCTTAGAGTTTTTGGTCACTGAGATATTAGCAATTTTGTTTGGTATACCACCTTCCTTTATATGTTTCTTTTTTAATATCTGAACTTCTTTTTAATATTTGATCATTAAGATAGCCAGTTGTTTATATATCTTATTACATGATTATAAAACATTGCCAAAACAATCATTTGATACCTATTTCAGCTCTCTATGTCTATCAGTAGCCAAGATAAATGTGGTAATAGAGGTGTACCACATTAATTTCTCTGCTTATTAGGGGTGGGGGTGATCACTCAAATGGAGATTAAAGTGATCCTGTGACCAAATTGGCACCCATGAGCATTTGGTCTAAGGTTGCAAGGTACATCCTACAACCCACTCAAACCCTTAAATGGCAATAGGTTAAATTTTGATTTTCGTCATTTTCATTAATATTCATGAAAATGCAAATGAGAAAATTTTCATTAAGGTCCCTGGCGTCAACGTCAAATAGTATTATTGGTACAATAACAATGAGCCACAATGATAGTTTAGGCCTGAAATTAGTTTTTACGGGGATAATTAATTTTTAAATGTTTCGTTTTTCATTTTTATCTTTTAATGAAAATTCATGAATAAGCAAATTAGAAATTTTCTATTACTTATTATTGGATAAAAGGGCTATGTAAAAGCATTAAAATGAGATCAAGTTCAATGGTATAGGATAAGAAACAACTGAGATATCTTCAGTTTTCTATGTGTACCCCCATTATTAAAACGCAAAAATTGAATATTTAGGGTAATATAATGAAACATAGCATAAAACGCAAACGCTTCCACTTCCAGATGGCAGAAAACAGGGTTTGATAGCTTTTTCAATGTACTTTTAGAAAATCATAGTGTAGAAAATTCCCCCTGGGGGGAGGGGGGTATGGGTAGCTAGAAGACTATAAGATTTATCTCAGTTCAAGGTCAAACACAACAAACAGTTAGTTTCAAGTATGTTAAATAATAGAATTGATTTAGTTTTGGTGATAGCTCAGTGGATTTATGCAAGTAATTCAATTAGTATTTTGCCAAAATATGAACCAGGCGATCCGAGATCGAATCCATTTATTTTTCTCTCTTTTTATCTTTTTTTTTTTCTTTCTATTTCAATATAAATACATGCACTTAGATCTGCCAACTGTTTCATTGTAATGATGTATGCTAATTCGTCTACAAATCGAAACAAAATCTCTTTAACACCAGTGTTTGCGTTATACACTGTATGATAAACCTGATGCATCGGGCGGCCGAACTGTTTATCATTTGAGGAAGTATAGTCAATTTGCCATATTGAACTTAGGTCTAGTTATACTCGCAATTATGTATACAGTTCATGATGTTTGCAGTTAAAATAAAAATTGGACCCATTGGGGCCCTGAGAAATAATAGATGGGCCGCTTGTACCGCTCCATACAAAGCTTACACGCTACTGACTGGCCATCTGATTAGGCTACTGGTTAACCGTTCAGGTCTGAGCCTGCCTAGAAACCGTGGTTAGGTTAAACCATCCATACACATAAATCTTACTTTGGTACTTTATACTGAGCGAAACACAACGCATCACGATTATGGCATGTTTTCGCATTTCAATGAAATGTAATACAGTCTGCCATATATATATGCTGGTCAGCAATCGCCTATGAATTAATAGGGTATAATTTGGCTTTCAGAGTATGGACCATTGAGCTCGAATGAGATTGGCCAAAGCGGTTATTTTGGTGGCATGCGACTCCTGAGAAATTCTGGAAGTCAGTCTTCCTTTTGGATCGTGAGAAATAATTAATTTCTTGAGACGCATAATACAGAATGTTACTTACAACCAGATGTTGTTAGATGTGTCAATCGCACGGCAATCTAATCCAGTGGAAATAAAGTTTATTTGTATAACATAACAAATAAATCGTTGTTGCATTGTAAGTTTGGCTGAGTATATTTGAAGCACGTTTTGGATGTCATGGCATCCTAATTTTGTTTGAACGGCTCTTGAATAGGAGGCAACATCTCGGCTTGAACATAGCTGTTGAATGGGGCGTTAACAAACTAAAATAAAATGTTGGCCTTTATCAATACTGAACCAATGAGTAAAAAATATGACTCGGTGGCTCAGTGGTAAGCTATGTTGTCTTCTGTCCAGGCGATCCGAATTCGAATCCGGTCTTGGTAATATTTCGTTGTGTTTTTCCTTCACATAAACACGTCCGCCATTTTTAGTATACTATTAGATAAGTTCAATCATAAGTTGTGTCCTATTGTTAGGACTAAAGTTAGGACATCTTAAGGATGAGACATATCTTATACCGAAATTAGCACTAAGTTCAAACTTAGGATAAAATTTGTCTTAAAACGCTTTGTGAAACGAGCCCCAGGTTGTTTTGCGTGTCAAATTGGGAATGTTAAAAGAGGGTTGATATTAATAAAGTGATTCAATTTATTTTTACAGTCAATCGTGTTTTTTATAATTCTACGAATAAGATGGGCGTTTCAGATTGTGAGAGCATTGAGATCCTTTACGGCTAAAAGGATAAACTAACAAGTGTAGGATAAAATTGTTTAAGATACCCCTCCCTTATATGAATTTAGAAAGGTGCGTCTTGATCGTTAATTTGTTTGTTTGAATTGATGCTTTACGTCCCAGTAAACAGCTATGGTTATGGGCGTTGCCTTCATTTTATGGACATTTATCAAACATTACGATGGCATGACACTCAAAATGTGCTTCACATTTATAACAATCCTAGTAAACAATTTAGGCGTATATATACGGGTGGTGGTTTGATTAAACCACTTTTCCTTGACAGATTTAAACCAGAAATTAGATCTCAATTATGTAAAGTTTGACAACATTAGAGATGTGGATTAGGCAAGAAAGTAGGTAAAAGAAGTGGATTAATTACTGTAATTTGAATCATAATTGATTTCAGTCCCAGTGTTATGCCGCTTGTAGACGGTTTGATCAACATTTGCCAAAAACAAGCCTGAGACGTTGACGTAATTTTAGACATCTGAAGTCAGTGCTCCTTGTGCTGATAACATTCTGAGTATCATTTGCATAGTGTTACATAAGGCGTAATGATCGGTTGCAAGAACTTGTGATTTTCGTGACCCAAAATCAAATGTTGACATTAAGGCAAAATCATTTCAAATGTCAGCTCAATTTCGTAGAAAGCTAAGTTTCAAGTAGGGCCTCGACCTAAGAGATAGTTATGGATTGGCCAGATACATATCGATCTAACCAATTTAAATTAAGATATAAATTATAGATGCATGCGTACTATTCGCGTATAAAACATACAGACCATTGACCACATGGCGGCTGATCAGCTAAATGGGTGAATGCATAAGTCAGATTTTCCCTTTGAAATGGGTGTCTTCTTCATTAAAACGAACTCATTTCAGGCAACGTGATAACAAAATATTTGAAATGAGTAATGTCTCTATTTTGTAAAACACAATTTACATGTAACTGATTAACGCAAGAACGATTTAAAATGAAACGGTTCATTGTTCTGACTTCTGAGGTTTGTTACTGTCATGCTTTTTGCAATCCAGAGCCAGTTTACGTTCCACGTGATTGACCAGTCCTATATGATTAAAATATTTACAGGCTCGAAAAACTGAACCAAAAAAATAAGGTAACAGTGAACGTTTTCCAAGGCACAATAAAACCCCTTTTCAGAATGAATGCGCAGATGGACCGTGTTCACAAATAGCGCGTCAAGGGAGTCCACATTGAAACCACTGTGGTGTTGTACGACTCACCGAAAGTAGATCGAAGCGAAAATAAGAATTAGATGGCAGGATTGTGAGATGACTTTATATTATCGGTTGCTAACTTTATTTAATAAAGACCTGGAAAATATCTGATGACGGAGCTATAAAGGCAAAGTCTTAAAGTGGTTTGTTTGCCGGTTATTGGTTTAACAATGTGCTGAGAAATACCATGATACCATTCTTTTCATCCAATACTTGTTAAATTAGCGTGGCATTGAACTGGCAATGATAAAGGCGAAACATAAATCGGTTTCAATTAAATGTTATCATATCAAGAATCAAATCAAGACTCTTGCTAGAATTTGAATTGGATACTGAATAAATATGTGATAGAAATATTTTGCAAATTTGAATCTCCTATTTGTTTCAGTTTCAATGGCGAACAGCTGTATTTGTGACCAAGACGTCTTCGTTGGGTTCTGTCTCAAATACAGTCGAAAAATAGTCTGTTGACTAGGACGCTAAGCCACAACTCAAGCAAACAAATCTCTTCACATCAGGAAAACATGTCCGTGCAATGAATACCCCCTTAAACCCCACTTTTATATAGCAAAACTGGGGTATGCAGGGGTATACCTATTTTTCTTATTTTTGCTCCAAAACATAGCTTGTGGATACTCGTTAGAACCGCCTCAGTGTCCCACAATCTATGTTTTGAGCAAAAATAAGAAAAATATCAACATTTTTCTGATGAAATTTTCAATTTTTACGGCTGAAAAAAATCTCTGTATATTGCATGGGCAAGTTTTCGTAATGACAAAAATATTGGAAAAAATTGAATGCAAAAGTTTTGACTGTTGACTGATTGTTTGATTGTGGCTTAGCGTCCAAAATGTGCTTAAAATATAACCTCACGAGTGAACAACTAAGGTGCATATATAAGTATTCAAGACATGTATTCATGATTTGACTAAACCAGTTTTCAGAGCCCATCTATATCAGCGGTTACCAGTTATCATGTGGTCGGTTTGTAGGTATAGATAATATAAAATGAGTATAGGCAATGCATGCTCTTCATAGAAGTCTAGTGATTGTCTAGTGTGTGTACACCAACTTTCCACTTGTTTACGGATAACATCATTTGCAATAATCTGTAATTAATTCTGTGATCATGCACGTTGTCATGTGGAAATGCATGTTGCCGACACAAGAAAATTAAAGAATGTTCCTAGTGACATTAAAATGGCATAACACAGATCCTACAGAAAATGCTTACTGACACAAGAAACAAAATAAAATTATTTCACGGGTAAGTAAAGCCCGAAAAAATATGGCTATCAGTCAATCAGTCACTGGGATTATGTAGTAGGTAGGAAACAGAAGTTTGCTTTTGCGGTCAACGCAGTGTAAATTATACTGAACGAATACTAGCCTTGTGTGCCTCCTTTGGTTGTTTTGCGTGTCATTTTGGGAATGTTATGTGAGGGTTGATACTAATAACATTCAATTTAATCTTTCAGTCAATCATGTTTCTTTTTTTTTCTTTTTTTTTTTGGTTATATATTTCAATTAATAAGGCGAAACTTTTCAGTTTATGACACTTTTGAGATCCTTTACGACCATCAGGCTAACATTTGTAAGACAGTCGTTTCAGAGGCCCCGCTTATAGGATCTACAAAACTGTGGCTTCATAGTTATATCTAATTTGGTTGTTCGAATTAATGCTTTACGGGGCCCATATTTCCACACGATCACGATGAAACATGATAGTTAAACAATTGCGGAAATAGCAAATTAAAACTAAATTTTTATGTGTATCCATTGTTTTACTAGTCTAGCAATGTTAAGGTTTACCGAGTGTTTTGTGCAATTTTAACATGTACCGGTAATTTATATTCATTTCAGAGAAACAGAGGTGAGGGTGTATTAAACGGGCGTTTGATGTGACATTTATCTGCAGTTTTAGTATGACTTTTTTTTCCATTTGTGTAACATCGAAGGAGACGGACCTACAATAAATACCCAGGAAAGAGGTGGAATGAACAGTACTGTATATTCCTGATAATGGAAGTTACAGAACAGATCTGTCAACTGGTGTTCTTTCATGCTACAAGTTAAGGAAAGACCTTGGAAAAAAATCGCCTTCGATTCGCATTATTTTACTATTTTTTCCGACTCGGTATACTTTAACTCTAAACACATCAGAAACACGCGTCCCTGAAAAGTTTACCCCCTTGAACCCCACTTTTAAATAGAAACAAAAAACTTGGGTACGCAGGGGTATACCTACTTTTCTTATTTTTGCTCCAAAGCATAGATTGTGGGTACGTTTTGGAGCAAAAAATAAAAATTGTCTTCCGAAAATTTTCAATTTTCACAACTTAAGAAAAATCTGTATTTTACATGGGCATGTTTTCGTAACGAGGAATATATATCTGTAAAATGCAGTTTCAGTTAAAAATGTCAGTTTTGTTGTGAATACCATTTGAAACTAGCGATCACAGCCGGAATAAACACACATTTAATGCATCCCAGCGGTTGAAACCGTTGACAGATAGGCAGGCGTCGCCTAGACATTTAAACTGAATTATAAACGATAAAGAATAAAGCTCTCAATCCACTGTTTATTCAGTATCCAATTAGACCTAATGCAAGATGCTTGATCAGATTACGTAAAATTACACCTGATTTATGCTTTGTTATTACGTTATCTCTGTCATTTCAGTTGCAAGTTTCTGCAAAATTAAATCCCTCAAGTTGAGGCCAGGATAAAACGCTATTGATTTAAAACTTGCTATTTGGTAATATTCAATGGGGTTGATTTTGTAATTCGCGCGAGTAACGACACACCATATAGCCTATTTTTGAGATCTTTGAGGTCTAATTAGCTGTTGTAACGGCGCTTAATGCCATGATGCTGATCAAATTACAGCTGTACAAAGTCTTTTTGTATTGTTTGTATATTAACATCTGTTACAACCTGCCGCGCAAAGAAAATGACAATGTGCATATGCGAAAACAAAGGCGCTGATCAGCCGTGCAGTAATTTTTCATTTTCCGTGTCTTTGGTGAAATTTGCGTCAGTCTTTAATGGAGAAAAACCTAAAATTCGCACTAAATGACGTAAATGTGCATTTTTCGCTGGTTCAAAAAGGCGCGAGATAAGAGCGTCGAGGTTACACGCTACTAAATATTCATGAGCATTTACTTTACATTAGTGCCAAAATGACGTCACCCTTCAATTATTGTTGATTGATATTCGCTTTTAAGTGTTTTAAAGTTTGAAACCTGCGCCGTCTCAAATTGTATGGTTAAGCTGATCAATTCCGGAACCGGGTGGGAACGGGACAGTTTTTTTCTTCGTGAACCGCTCTGAAACCCACCCCATTAATTACGAAACAGGTTGCTGATGGTGGTTCCGTTTAACGGGACATAGCTTTGAATTACGCTGAAAAACATGCCGACATTTTTAATCGGCTATGATGACCATTTTAAATGAGTATATTTGGCAAATTTTGTATGTCTACTACTACCTACGTGGAGCTGACAAACCGTTAACAATGTCGTCTACGGGAAACCTAATGGTGAAATGCAACCTCGACTGGAGTTCCGCCGGCGTCGTTAAACGACGTCGCACGTGACGCTACATAACAACTAATTACAACACCCTGATCTTTAAACTTTTATAGTAACGGTATATAGCTATACTGACGTCAATAAAAAACGCCTCATCGAAAATGTTGCATAACCTGGTCAGTAGATATACAATATAAACGAAATTTGCATTTTCCTTATTTTTACATTCCCTCTCATGGTATAGCATAAATTGAATTTGGTTAAGATACGCCTTTTTTCTCAAAACTTGCGTGGGTGCACCATTTTTAACAATGCATCCTGACGTCATCATACAGACGTTTTTGACGTGAAAATTGTTGAACGCCGTACAAAGTCGATTTACAAACTTAAGAACATCAAAATTTTGAAACGTAACATTATTGGACTATGTAAAGTTGAAATATTGAAAATAACATAGGGACTTTTCACAAGACAAGAAACAGACAGAACGAAAAAAATGATCCTGTTCTATTTCTGGCGTTCGAAGTGACTCCAAAGTCCGGGACCATCGTTCGCTTTGGTATAAGATTCCCTCTATCGATTTTTGTGACCGTATCTCTTTCGCCGACGCTTCTATAGCAAAATCTTTTTGACGTCGACGTCTCTTATGCTTACGAATTCTAATGATGAAACATTTCAGAAACGATGTCGTTATATTCGGATGCACACCTTGAACTAATATTCATATCGTAATCGCATTATTTCAAATGAATAGCCAAGAATGGAGCCATGGTATTCTGACGCTTATTTCACTAGACGTCAAATACACGTTATCCGCAAGGACGTTCGTTTCACGCTGAAAGGCAGGAGAAATAACAATAGAAACTATTCTTTGTCAAATAGCCATGCCAGGATAGCATTTGAAATCTTTTTGACCATTTTGACGGCGATTACCATTCATTAGCTGCAGTGACGTCAATAACGCTAGAGAACGTAATTCGGTTTTCAAAAAATGTGTTTCAACAACATATGGTCACGTATGGATACCCCACTCTATGGCATATGTGTTGGTATTGCAACGGAGACTTTCAGTAATCGAAAGAAGCGATGTCTGATAGACCGGTTCATGAACAGAACAGGGATTTTGCGACGGGTGTGCGTTTTCAACAGCTTGTCATTTTTAAAGCAGCTGTCTGAATAATTCCATTTCAGCATTTCCGAATGCATAAAAGGTTAACAAAAGATATGACCAATATTTAAAATAACTTAAGTTGTTTATCTTGGCAGCATAACGTGTCAAAATTGACTGAGGCGTTTTTTGTTGACGTCAGTATATTTATAGGTAACTTCGTCAAAACTCAAGAACATGATATTTTACTTTCTACAAATACATGTATCTCTTTGAATTTAATTGCAATAAGTCTCATTTTGTCAGATCGTGGTCCATATATGTTTATACTGATATGAAAGTTGCTTATAACTTCAAATGGCGCATTTATTGTCATTTTCGGTCTGTGATTCTAAACTTTCTTTCTTCATATTTATGCGTTTTGTTCCAAGCACAATTATGTATAGTCTGACAACACTAGAGATGTGGATCAGGCAATCAATTAGGCAAATGAAATGGATTATTCCGCGTTATTTGAATCATAATTTATTAGAGTGCCAGTGCAATTTCGCGTCTTGGCGATATTATTAACATTAGTCTAGTTTTTTTTATTTGTTTCGTAGCGAGCTGCGCATTTTGAACTTATTTCAAAAGTTGCTTTACAATGAAAATAAAATAATAAAAAAAGTTGCTTATAACTTCAAATGGCGCATTTGTTGTCGTCTTCGGTCTACGATTCTAACGGCTATATTCTCTTCCGTCACTCAGTCTCAATCTCGAACTCAACTCGCGAGAGTATGGCTGGAGTATGAGTCGAGTGGGATTAAATTGAGTGTGAGTGGAGTATAGATTTGGTATGCACAACAGTCACTCAACCATCACTCACTGGAGTGTCCGATTTTCATTATAAAACAAAGAAATTTGAAATCTTATTGACATTTCTGATGTTATTCTTACATCAGATTAGCATCAAATACTCTGACTAGACGGCGCATATTACGGTGAGTTGTTATCTAATTTAGATGTGCACGCATGGTATCGTATTTGTTTATACGTATTCATTCTTGTTTGTTTGGTTGTCTGCTTCTTTGTTTATTTGCCTTTCTTTCTGCGTTGCTCTCTCTCTCTCTGTCTGCTTGTTTGTTGTTTAATTTTTTTCTCTCTCTCTCTCTCTGGGGGGGGGGGGCTGGGATGAGTAGATGGATGTGCGTGGGGATGGAGGGTGGAGTCTGTGACAGCGATATCTAGCGTAAAGGCACAAATGTGTCTGCATCTGGATGAACAATGTTGACCACTCACCTAAAATATGGATCATTACTTTTCATGTTAACAATAGTCGCAAATGACATGCCTTGGGAAAATCGAAATCTGTTCTAGAATTCGCGACCCCTCTCAAGAAAAGATTTGTCCCGAGCAAAAAGCTTGGTCCGGGTGGTGTATGTAATCTGCTATTACTGGGCTTTATCGAAGAAAATGTAGCGAAATAAGGGTCCAAAAATGTTCGAGTAGCGCTCGAGTGAGGTGTCGCCTTCACTCAACGTTTACTCGAAATTTGAGTTGAGTTTGAGTGTGAGTGGGACATGTGCATACCAAAACGAACAGTTATGCGCTCACACGAGTGACTGATCAGATTATCTGAATGAGTATGAGTGGAGTATGCCTCGAGTGTATGTTGAGAATACAGCCGTAAGCTTTCTTTATATTTCTTGCGTTCTGTTCCAAGGACAATTATGTATTGTCTGACAACATTAGAGATGTGGATCAGGCAATCAATTAGGCAAATGAAATGGATTATTCCGCGTTATTTGAATCATAATTTATTAGAGTGCCAGAGCAATTTCGCGTTTTGACGATAGTATTAACCTTAGCTCATTGTTCTTTTTTTTTTCTTATTTGTTTCGTAGCGAGCTGCGCATTTCGAACTTATTTCAAAAGTTGCTTTACAATGAACGGGCACCGGAAAAAAAAGAAAAACTCAATGATTTTTGGTAATTCATTGAATTGATTAAAATACATAAAACTGATGACTTCTAACGGTAAAATTGTAACCGTCACGATGGTCTTCGTTCACTGAGTTCAACTTTTTATATGATCAACCTCCTTGAATAGATGGACTACAGACCACACACAGATACGAGGAGTTACCTATTTGGCATTCTATACCCATTACGAAATTTTGTCCATGCAATAAACAAGAGATTTTTTAGCTTTAAATATAGAAAATTTTCAGCTGAAAATTTTTGATTGTTTTCTTATTTTTGCCCAAAACATAGATTGTGGGTACATGTTAGAACTGCCTCGCCGAGGCGGTTCTAACGGGTACCCACAATCTATGTTTTGCAGAAAAAAAAAATAGGTATACCCCTTTCATACCCCAGTTTTTCTATATAAAAGTGGGGTTCAAGGAGGTATACATTACACGGCCATGTTTTCGTGATGCCTGTAGCTATGCTATTGTAATCAATTTACCTGTTTCTTTGCAGGTTTTATCAATTTTGTCAAAAATGTTTAGACCTAATACCACAGTAACGAGTACCCACAACCTATGCTTTGGATCAAAAAAAAGGAAATAGGTAAACCCCTGCATACGCCAGTTTTACTGTATGAAAGTGGGCGGGTTTCATGTCACGGACATGTTTTCCTGATGATTTGTTTCTTAATTGTGTACTCAGTGTGCGTGTATAATTGCATTCCAGCATACATGCACTTAGCCAGATGTTTACAATTTAATAGCTTAATTTCCAATTCCAATAACTATATTGAAATGGTTTTGTAATTATTCGTGTTTTCGTGGAAATGCATACAGAATTACCAAAACGAGAAAATAACAAGAATCTTCTGAAAGGCATTACTGCGAAATTACTTCAGGAAATGCAACCTTGCGCATTAAACAAAATGTCTTGTTTATAAATGTACAAGCAAAAGCCCACATAGCACATATTAAGGAAATCAACAATCTCTTATTTAGTGCAGAGCTTCCTTCCTCTCAGAAATTTAATCATAGAAGTCATTAAGTATACATGCATATATGAGTCTTCACTGGTACCACTTGCAACGTTATTGGTGTTTCTGTTTGGCGACTCAGATACATTACATTTATCAATTTAATTTTATGATCAATCATGTTCTTATATTTCTATGGATGAAACGAGACTTTTATTTCACGACAGCTTTTAGATGGTGAAAATACTTTATGACTCACAGAATAAGATTCTAATATACAGATTGTAAGAAACCCCGTTTACGTGACAGAGACGTCATTTATCAGCAAGACTTGAGAGCTATAAAACTGACAAATGTGAGAACACACTGATTACTGTCTGGCTTTCGTATTGTCTAAGCGTAATAAATGCAGAATGCTGCTGGTCTTTTTAATACGGGTTTGCGTTCATTTACCGTTACTTTATTGTAATACCTACCAGACGACCACAATGTGAACGAGCGAAATGGTGTGGTTCTACTGAGACATTAAATCAGTAATTGATGCGAAATTCATAAACACGTTTATGTTTGGTTGCTTTTTTCTTGTTATTGTAACCAAAAATTGCGAAAACCTAATCTCATTTTCTTAACGAGGCCGGCTTTCCGCAAATTTTGTCTTGTATAAAGTCAGCAATCGCTTCATAATTTCATAATTTGCCGCTCTGACAAAACGTTTTTTTTTTTTTTTTTTTTTTTTTTGTTTTTTTTTGTTTTTTTTTTTGTTACATGAACGTTCAAAGCAAAAACATGAGATGGGACAACATTTTGTTACAAGTGCAGTGACTTCTTATCGATTTTCGGAAAGGCATATTAATATTCATTTATCAGTAAATGTTGTAAATATCAGTAAAACGTCAGTAAAACGTCAAAACAAATACAATATGAACTAACCGGCCGGAAAGGGGACGAATGGACACAGTCGTGAGTCACAACGCAGGAGAATCAACAACCATGACAACGCATATGTCGTAATCGGTCAACAAGACCAGAAATGTCGTTGGGTATGAGAGCTTAATGCATAACAGTATAAAATATTCGTTTCATATGTCGCGATTTAAAATACTCTAACGCCTACTCGGCATGCGGCAAGAAGCATGTCTTTAAGCCATTTGCTGTAATTAGGCCGAACGTTTACCCATTGAAGAGGCGGATGCACACATCATTTGAACTTGTCAACAAGGGCAGTAAAAGTGACTTAAAAGATTTTACACCAATGTTACTAAGTACAATACCATGTCCAGTGGTCAGTGTAAACATTTAACATAGTTTGACTATCAGGCAGTGAAAAATTTCTTAGACATAGTTTACAAGTCGATGCATCAGTTAATGAAAAAATACAAGTAGGCAATGGTCGGGAAAAGGCGCAATCAGAGAGAAATTCCTATTCCAAAAACCGAGACGGGAAAAAAAACAAATTAACAATTAGGTACGAGGGGCGAGCAAAAAGTTTGAAGACTTTCTTCATAATCTTTTATAATTGACGTCCGATTGTTTTCATATTTTCATAAGTGTAATAATGGTCTATTGTCAATATTCATGTAAAATGTTATTTGAGGAATCTTATTCAGTTTGATTGATCAAGTTAATTCGATAATCACGTGGGGTAAGCTACCCCGAAGCACGCCGTAAAATCTCTGTTTGCGTTCTTAGAATTATATTGAAAATGCCCTATCCTAATCTCCTTAAATTATGGGAATATTAATAATGATATAATTCGGCTTGAAATATAAAATTTCAGTCTTAGCATTCAATAGACAACGCTACAGCGGCACTTTTTTTTAAAGACAAGTCTAAGAAAACATTTAGTAATAATGACGTTACTGATACATGGCGGAAACTCGCACATCGAAAAAATTGTGCTCGACTTCCGAATAAAACCTACAGAGACGTTTAATCTGTAACAAACAGCTAGAGACTCAACAGAACTGAAACATTCAACATTGTCAAATGATGTGCAAAGTTTTAGTCACAAAGAAATTGCTGTTAAAACAACAAGTAAGCATACAAATCTACGTCAAACAACTTAAACGTCATGGCATGCCCCGGATAATCCTAATGTCTGTCGTAGACATTATCATAAAAACTTAAATTTTCTATCGATTTGCCTTAAACTTTCGACTGTGGTCCTTCACGGATGGGAAATAAATACATGAAAATTTGCTTAAAGTGCTTTAAGAAATAATGTTTTATAGGAACCTTTGACTCGGTCAACGAAATAAATATCAGTATCCCTGTTTTAAAAATTCGAAACTGTCATTGTTTTGTGAGATGCGACAATTTGAAGCACCCCGTTTCGTCTTTCAAACCTTTTCATTTCAAAGACAAACCCATATTGAACATTTTCATTAAAACATTTGGATTTCACGAGCATTACTTTCGTCGCTTATTGGCAAAATGTGCAAGTTACCCCACCAACTAATGCAAACTCTTCTTATTATTTTAGATTGATGGTACTCGTGTTTTGCATTTTTTCGTATTTGTGCTGAGCTGTTTAGTGGCAATATTTTTACGGATATGTTGTTTTATACTTTAATGGTCGGTTAGAATGTTTGACTAGTAAATGATTGCGCGTACTGATCAGTTTCAACGTGAGCATGTTACATATGATTGTTGTAATCTTCAATTGAAATTATTGTTCTGTTAGGCTTGTAGATCATAAAGTTATGGGATGCAAGACGAAATTACGGAAAATAAATTCTTTGATAGCTGCATCTGTTTTGTGATCTATAAATAGTTATTTGGAAAGCAGTACTTTACAAAACACGTAAACGATTTCATTATCAGTAACCAAATTCAGTTCATTATAAAAACACCAACTGATGGCAATTGATGTTATTTTGTATTTTTCGAATTGTTACTCAAAACAGAGATTGTTGGTACACAATCGACTATACTGTTATAACGAGTACCCATAATGTAGACACATTTAAAATGTATGAATGGGAATAAAGAGGGGTATACTTTTGATGGACATGTTTTCTGAAGAAAACATAATATGTATAGAAACGTCCTCGTTGTCTGTAGCTTAAAGAGCACTCATTCATTAGTGTATAACCCAAACGCGCGTCGGGCATAGAAAAAATCTCAACACACTGAAAAGTTTGGAATTAAAAAAAAAATGTTTCTTAAACTTACACGTAAACAACCCTTTATTTTTTTCGCAGATCCTGCACCTCCCCACACATTATCTTTCTTATTTACAATTTCAACTCGGTACCCCACTGTGCTTGAGTGCTGAGCGCTGAGACTTCATTACCGCACTTAACCATTCAATCATTTTACCGCTATGTCTGGTGTGGAATCAAGCCCCACACGGGGAACATGTAAGACAAGTCATATTCTGCTTGCGCTTGTGCCATGTGATAGTTCTCGACCTACTCCCGTTTTCGCAGCACCTACCGATTGGCACGTCTCATATGAGCGGAAATAATTTTGAAATGGATGTTTGACTGGACAAAAATAGCAAAGAGCCTTCTCCATTCTACAATATCTGACGTTTATGTTTTCCTTCGTCTAGCCTATTGTAGCCAGCTGCTACAGTGGTTTAGATATATATTTTCTTTTCTCAGCCTAATCAGGCCACGGCATTACGCCAAATGTCAATTACTATATTACAACCGCAGATTGCAAATGGCGTTAAGCTGGAATAGGTAATTTTTATTTTGCATGAACCATTAATACTTGGATATACTGTTAAATCCGTTGTAAAAGCATCACGTCATCGGAAAATGGCCAGCCTTTCTTAAAGTAGTGGCTCAATCCAATATTTCTTATAGTGATGTAACTAATTGTTGCATTCAGAGAGATAAAGAGTCACAACAGAAAGACAACAGTCGATTTTATAAATGATTTTATTAAATACATGTATGTCTAGATGTTTTGTCAAGAACAGCCATTTTTGCCTTGGAATAATTACCAGAATAAGGTAATGGTTCAGTTGTTATTTAATTTTCATAATTAGTGTATCCAAATTAAAGAAACATTTTTGTTATGGCCTTACTATAACAACAGTTTCTGTAACGACAATGACGTAGTTTTATTGATGCAAGTGAATAAAACTAGCCAATAGATACACTGAGTGGCAAACCCGGCAAAACAAAGAATACATGTACACGATTTCTTTGTCGATATTTTTCTTAGTTTTCCTTGAGAACTTTGCTCAACACGTTTTTTGTCAATAAAACAATAAAAATAATGTTGATAGATTTGCCAGTAAAACAGTTAAATTAGTGTTTATAAATTGCACTTTGGTACGCTTGAACGGCCATACTCAGACTGTATGTTGTTTTTTTTTAAATTTTGCACGTGCACAAGACAATAGAATATTATTGAAATTCTGCATTCGATTTCTCTATAGGCATTCATAAAAAATGAAATAATAATATATATTTCTGAGGGTTTACTAGAAATTACTCATTTTAATTGATATTTTATTTCAATAAAACTAGATCTACATCAAATATTCTTAATAAATATTTAGGTCGTCGTAACGTTTTGACTGTACGCTCGCAAGCTTTACAGTTACAGTGGTTCTTTAAACGTGCATGATGCGCTGGCCGTATATTGTTTGACTGTACCAAGTTTTGTCATGCTGTATAGCGGACAGATTCCGCTGTTGAGGTGTTTCATCGTTATGTTTGTAGAATAAAAAGTATCGGGTGCATGACTGAGTTTCGGTTCATCCTGGATCATCCCTCGTAAAATATGCAAACAAAAATTACAATACTGAGAACTTTTAGTAACAAATAGAGTATAATAAATACGAACATATTCATGTCTCACAATTGTGTACTCAGTGTGTATAATGGCTTTCCAGCATGAATGCACTAAGACAGTTGTTTACAATAGAATAGCTTATTTTCCAATTCCAATAACTAAATTGAAATGGTTTTGTAATTATTCGTGTTTTCGTGAAAGTACAAAATTATTTCCAAAACGAGAATCTTTTGAAAAGGCATTAATGCGAAATAACTACATTAGAGTAAAGGAAACGCAACCTTGCGCAATAGACAAAATGGCATGTAAAACATAATGTAATAATCAACAGCGTCTTATTTAGTGCAGCTTGTAACGGGCTCTTATTCAATGAAATGTAAAACCCTCGTCACAGATAAACGAAAATCCATTGACGCAGACTTGCGTGAAGGGTAAATCTGTTATTTTTTGGTCGAAAGATGTTTTATAAAATGAATGAACAGAGCACGAAGGCTGACGAGTTTGTCCCAAAATCGCAAAACATAACAAATGAACTTTTGTACGCAAGTCTGCGTCGAGAGTCGCTTATATGTAACGAGGCCTTGATGATAAAAATTAACAATTGTTTCAGGCTGATGCGAGTCCCTGATGAAATGTATACCGTTGATGTTTTATGACTCCCAGAATAAGATTTCGTTATACGAATTATAAGAAAATCCGTTTTAGTGACACTAACGTCATTTATCAGCATTGTTTGAAGGCTTAAAGATAATTATTGTCATATTTCAGAGCACATTGTTTTTCGCATCGTCTTTACTGTTCTTATTCGTGCGGGTTTGAGCTCATATACATATATTCTTTATAGTAATTACCTACCACATGACCAAATGCAGACGGGTTTATTGTGTCGAGGATTAGTGAACTAAATGAGTGGCGCGGTTCTACAGAGGCATTTCATTTGTGTTGGATACAAGCTTCATCAACCCGTTTATATTTGGTCATTTAAATGAACTTGATTTTGCAACAAAATGTCGCAAAAACTCATTTCATTTTCTTTAAAATGAAGGGATCTGGTTTCTACCATTTTGCCTTTATCAAGCACTATTAAGCAAATTGCTCTTTCCTATTGCTTGATCCATTACTAGGGCACTGTTCTCGGCCCCTTGCTGTTTTCTTTGTATATAAATGACATTTCAGTTGACATTGAGCCTGAAACAAGACTCTTTGCTGATGATAATGCTTGTTATCGTGAAACCAATAATGACGAGGATACATTGGCACTTCACAGGTACATTGATCGTTTAGGCAGTTGGGCAAGTTAGCAAAGGAATGAGGCATGTGCGTTCAACCCATCAAAGGCAAATGATGCAACCGACAAATAAACGGTCAAGTAATGCTTAGGCTAATAACACCATTGAGGGTACTATACTAGAAAACGTTAAGGACTTATGGGTGGTCACTGTATACACATAATTGAAGATTTACCTGTATAAAAAAGCATTGTTTATTTTGTCAACAATGTTACATTCTTTAGCATGCTATATCCTGGGACTATATGTTGCAAATAAATGGATTTGTGTATACATGACTGTGGAATGAGTGTTCAGCTCAGACCAAGTGAGTCATTTTTCAGTTACTTCCGGGTTGAAAGCGTCGGACCCATTTTTCTTAGCTTTTTGAAAAAAAAAGACAGATTTTTCGATGTATCATTGACTTATATCATATAAGAACCTGAAACAAAGGGCATGTCATCTTTCAGCAAACAATAAGCGCACACGAGCCGCCCCAAGTTACCCACTTTCAGAATTTTCCAGAAAAATATGTTTACACTTACTTTTCCCAGAGAAATACATTTCCATGACCCCAAAATAACCCTTAATTTGTCAGATTATGTATCCTAGACATTTAGGCTTTGCGTAATTTTCATTCAAATGCATTCCATTTTCCAGGAAATGGGTCCCACGAAAACAAGTTACATTTCCAATTTTACACCAAGCTATTTAAAATTTCAAAATAATAACTATATTGAGTCATTCCTAGAATCAGTGACGTCTATTAGCAATAAATACACATCATCATTTGATTGACAGATTAAAAAAAAACAGTAGATTTCTGTTTTACATACCCCACCCACTCATGTCAAAATTGATAAATTCTTAAAAGCATAAAATACTTAGAGGTAACTATCACAAACAATTTGAAATGGAATACATGTACTCATATTTCAAATGTTTGTACATAGGCAGACATAACACTCGGAGTCTCGAGGAGACTATAAGAATCTTACATGAGTGTCAGGTATGGATAGACAAATCTGACCCGAGGGTCACATTTTGGCATCACGAGGCTCGCCGAGTGATACCAAACTGTGACACGAGGGACAGATTTGTCTATCCATACCTTACACGAATGATGGATTCTTTTTCTTGCACGCCTTAATGCGGCGAAGCTTGATTTTATACTATTTACCTAGAAAAATGCTACAATCGCGGCGTCCGCCATTTTGAATGAAAACGTTTTGACGTCATTGTGACGTAAGCGCTTAGCGACGAAATTACGTGACGTCCTATACAACCAATGTTAAAAAAGAACACTTGAACGCAGGGTGGACCGAGGTGAGATAACGAGGGTGAGATAAGAATTTCTCACATGGGGTAAAACGTAGGATTTTTCTATCTGGTGTGCAAGAAATTTGTATTCCTGTTCCCCAGATGTAAAAGAAGCAGCTTGAAAAGGACAGGTGCATCCGGTCTTGGAATATAAAAGCTCAGTTCGGGACCCTCATATTCATGGTCTCCAGGGGAAGAATAGGAAAAGGTCCAAGATCGTGCTGCAAGATTTTAGACTAGAACTGTTTTGAAACTGGTTGTATGACTGGCATTTTAGAACAACTGAAACGGGAATCTCTTAAGAAAAGGAGGATGGATAGTAGACTTACATGTATAGTGCTATACAAAGGTCTGAAGACAAAAAAGCCAGAATACTTATAGACGACCTTATACCATAGAATATATGTTGTCGAAATCAACACGTATTGGCATTTCATATACCTTCAGCATGCAAAGAAGCGTACAAAAATAATTTCTCATGGGCTATCAGGGACTTGAATGGCCTACTCGATTCTCCGGTCTCCTTTGCTGAAATATCTGATGACTGTGTGTCCAAGTTCGCATCGCTTATGAGAGCAAAGGACTAATTTACCCCCTGGCGCACCCCTGGTGAAGTATTGTCAATTTGGCATGTCACCAGTAAATTATTCAGATTCATGTGTATATCATGCATGGTTCTTGTGGTATCCAATAAATGTAAGTGACGGACTGCAAGTTGCAATCATTTATTTCTTTTTCTAAGAAGTTTTAATTTTTATCTTTTTGTTTAATCTTGTAAAACATTGGCAAATCGCATTGATCATAATACGGCTGTTGACTTGTAGCCGAATGATACAGTTTCCTAAGGTTTGAAACAATTTTTCTGCTGGAGCATGTTCCTGGTTAGACAAAGGCCCGTCATCATCTGCACTTAGTTTAAACATTTACTTTTTTGCAACACGATTTCCGCATTGTGTAGTTTTCGTTTCATTTCATGCTCCAATTACTAATGAACCTCAAGGCGACAAAATGTACCTTCGGACATTCTGACATTACTAGCAGAAAGCAGCAAAAAGCGGAAAAAGGATGTAATATAGGTTTAAGAAAAAACACTTTGTTTATAATCTTTGAACACTAGGCTTCCAAATGAATGAATTTTAAAACAAATTTATTTTCAATATTTGGAGTTATCTGACCTTGTTTAATCCCTTAATACACATAATTTTCCTATCTATGTCGTTAAACGGTAACCATAGCAACCGCATCATCATAAAAATAGACACAATAATTACGACAGATTGTCTGTAATGGTAGTATGCTTCTATCTTAATAATAGGTTCTGACCAGTGCTTAAACAGTTTTATGCAAATGCATCGAGCTTTGTAAGCTCTACTTACATGCAGAATTGCATTACGCAACTTTGACGTGATTTTTCAGGACAATGACGTTTGTAGGATTCATATTGGACATAACTCACAAAATAACGGAAATAATCTGATCAAATAAAGACTAAAACACTCTAGAAACATCAAACATTCAAAGTAACTTTGTTCTTCTAATACTCAAAAAACTGTCCGAAGGTACATTTTCTCACGTTGTGGCCCACTTCATTTCCCTCTCCAATTTTACCTGGCATCGTTGTGCAACTGAATCGTAACTGAGTCCTAAGGTACCCTGTCGTGGATCCTGACCAGATCTGACAAGGATAAACAGATGCTGGGGCAAGCTTTGTCAAGCAAATTGTCTTGGGAATTGCCTACATCATATCGAAGATAATGCCAATGTGGCACGTAGAGGGCAAACATGTGTCGTAGGTACTAGCTTGAGACTGCGTTACACGTATATACATTATTTGTGACGTCCAGTGGATTTAGTCTGCAGACATGACTTAATCGCACTATTTCCATCCCTAGTCTTTTGTCGTTTATCTCAATTCATCAGGATAACATGTCCGTGCAACGAATACCTCCTAAACCCCACCCTGGGGTATGCAGGGGTATATCTATCTTTCTTATTTTTGCTCCAAAACATAGATTTTGGGTACTCGTTAGATGCGAATCTAACGTGTACCCACGATCTATGTTTTGAGCAAAAATAAGAAACATGTCACATTTTTTTCTACTGAAAATTTTCATTTTTTTTAAAACTGCAGAAATCAATGTATATTGCATGGGCAAGTTTTCGTCATGGTTAGAATGATCACGGAATGATTTCTCATACAGCGCAAATACTCCGAAATAATATAAATTTGTTCACGAGGATTTAATCACAACATACAATCTATGTTTCTTCCTTTCTCATTAATATGTTCACTGCTCTTAAAGGATCTCAGTTTTATTTCTGTTTTTCCTTCTTGTACACACAAAAGTTAACATGACATACACTTGATAGTTTTCATGCTAAGCACACTTGAACCACTACTGCATTATGCTCATTTTAGGGTTATTCATCATGTTACAAATTAGCTAAGAAAGAAATGTCACTAACGATCGCATTCAATTTGACATTTACCTGACATTGCAAAACCATTTAAGGAAGTGATGTGGTACAATGTACTGTAGTTTTCGACATGAATTGAATAAAAAAAGTTGAGTGGAGAGCAGGTGCAAGTAAACTGGACTTTATAAAGCTTACGATTATTCTTTGCATTTCGAAAACTTGCCCATGCAATAGACAATTTATGTTTTTTTTTTGCTCATTGATTGTGGGTACACGCTAGAACCGCATCGGCGAGGCGGTTCTAACGATTACCCACACTTTATGTTTTGGGCCGAAAATAGGACAAATGTTCATCCTTTCACACCCAGTCTTACTATATAAGGTTTGGCTTCAATGGGGTATACATTTTACGGACATGTTTTCCTGATGACACAATTATTCTTTGCAACACACAATTATTCTTTGCAACAAAGGTATTATCTTTCATTGTATGTACGTATCAAGACATATTGAAAAATTATTGAATCTATCGGTGACGAACACGTCGACAATTAGCCAAAGTTGTAAGTAAAGTTTTAGACCATACAAAAACCTTTCTCTGGCTGCATTACACTCAAGCATAATACAAATAGTAAATATAAAAATAAAACTTAGATCCTTTAAGAGCAGTGAGCATATTAATGAGAAAGCGGATGGGCCATACCGCGGTTTCGGCTATATAAGCCTCCTCAGTGACCCTTTAGATTTGGCAACATGGAGCCAAAAAGAATTACTGTAATTTGTAATAATGTTTTACGGATCTCGCCTACAAATATTGTAGTCAGAAGCTAATGTCCCATCAGAGTTACAAACGAAACCTTTCGAGACAAAAATGATTAAAAAGAACGGCTTTTTGTTGTTACCTGGAACGCTAAGCATCAACACATACACAGAGAGAGAGAGAGAGAGAGAGAGAGAGAGAGAGAGAGAGAGAGAGAGTTGGAGAAGTGCATATTTTGTCAAAATGATACATCAAAATATTTTGTCAAAATTTATGCATTACATGATCAACCTGGTGTCCGCTAGTGATTTTCCAGCATGAACGCACTAAGCTAGTTGTTTACAGCTGAATAACTTATTTTCCAATTCCAATACCTAAATTGAAATGCTTTTATAATCACTCATTTTGTCATGGAAGTGCATGATAGTAAAACGAGAAAATAACTAGATTCTTCTTAAAGGCATTACTGCGACACAACTGGAAATGCTACCGTATACGGTACACATCAAACAAAGTTGCACGACTTACAAAATCATAAAGATCACCATTAAGTACATCATCAGTGCCGTATTTAAGGTAGATTGTAACCAGCGTTTCTTATCAAAGGCGTTTTATTCAACATAATAAGGCTGCTCTTTTATTGATGAACTATGTTGTGACTTAGAAATACAGTTTACTCGACAATGGCGAATCACTAAGCGATCTAACGCTATTATTTTAAACATGATCATGGGAATTTTATTCTATTTGATACTAAGAACGTCTAACATGTCTCAGCTTTACAGGAAAATAATAATTTTAATTTATTCTATTTCTTAATGGGAGATAACTCTGTTGATATGATACCTCCTGCATTAGACAATGGCGAACCAAACTCGACAATGGCGAATCAAATAGCCTATAGCCCAAAAGAAACCATTTTAGAAGAGTATTTTTGCATACAAATGTTGCCATCATCATTCGAAACTAAATGGTGTTCGATAATATTGTGTAAATTTGCTTTTAACCTTTACGTTAACTGTCAACAGCAAATGCCATATCGGAAAGGTCAATTTTACCGATTTAAACATGACTTATTGCTTTAATGAATCAATGTAAGCCTAAAAGCAAGATGGTTAAACCACGACTTGCACCAATATTAGTTACGCCATTGACCAAACCAAATGGTTCCAGGGCAGGCCTTCAAAAGGCAGATTATCAGTACTTTGTGCACATTCTTTTCACCACACAAAGTATGATTCGCTATTGTCGAATTTACATGTACATCTTTCCCCACTTATATCTACATTAAATGTCAAAACTTTTATCAAAAACAGGCATATTGCATAACTAGGGATATTAGGCATTAAAGTAATGCAAAAGTGGCCATCATCAAATGCTTAGAAACGAGGTATGAAACCAATTTTATCTGAACGTTACTTTTTGTGGAACAATAAACTAGGCATCTTAGTTAAGGGGTCAAGCGTTTCAGCAACCCTGATTTTATTGTCTGGTGGAATTTTGACTCCATTCTTTTACCAAACCCCAAGGCATATATGAAAGTAAATGACTGGGTTATATAATAAATAATATTATGTCTAAGTTTCAAGAAATTCTGCAATATCTTTACGAGTGGTTCGCCATTGTCGATGATTCTCTATTGTCAAATTCACTGTATTACAGAAATCAATTTAATTTTACAGTCAATCATGTTCTTATATTTCTACGGATGAAATAGAACTTATTTATGACAGCTGTTAGATGGTGAAATGCTTTACGAGCCCCAGAATAAGATTTCGTAATACAAATATTGTAAGGCAACCCGTTTAGTGACATTGACGTCATATATCAACATGGCTTTAGGACTGTAAAATGCCATACTTGGGGTCTGTTCGTCTTAGTGTCTTTGTGTTATAGAAGTGGATTGATACAGATTTTGCGTAAATTTATCGTTACTATAAGACGTGTTCAGACTGCCGATCAGATCAACCCGATCAAACCCGATCATGCGGTCGGGAGTTGATCGAGTCTGATTGGCGGGAGAGGTCTGGACGGTCGGTTTTGGTCTGCATCACTCGGGCTTCCTTCCCGATAATTTTGACATGTCAAAAATATTCGAGTAGAGATCGTGTAGCAAACCGCTCGGGAAGCGATCGAGAACGAATCGAGAATCAGTCAAGTAGGGGTCGGGTCGGTCGAGTAGCGAGCGTGTAGAGATCTACCTAGATCGGGATAGAAATATTTGCCGAAATATTTGCCGACCAGGACACGATCAGCCCGACCTAAGTTCGACCACTACCCGATGCTTACTCGATCAACACGATTCCTACTGGAGCCGAGGTCCAGATCAAGCCGACCTCCATACGACGGTACTCGATCGCTCCCAGATCCATACCCGATCCCATTCGATCTCACTCGATCTCTACCCGATCGTGCACGATCACTTCCCGAGCATACCCGATCGCTTCTCGAGTGCATCCGATCGCTACCCGACTTTGCACACGCGCAATGAGCTTCAATACGTTCCTTCAAAAAGGCTCGAAGATATTAATCCGTCTGTCATTAGTCGCTCGGTACTTGAAGACAGTAGAAGAAACTGTGTTACCGTTGCTGCTGTGTTGGCAGCTACGGCTTTGCCAGAACGCAGCCCCCAGAAGGCTAAAAAGGGGAAACAGCGGTCAGCACCAACGCCAGTTGAAGTCGATGACTCCTGCATTGACTCTCCTGTTAGACCTTCTTTTTATCTTCTTCACTGTATAAATCACAACACTGACACATGTAGGTCAAGGTTTCTATGTCAAAAAAGTTGTGCTGCGATCGAGTAGAGATCGAGAAGCGATCGAGTAGCGATCGAGTAATGGTCTAGTTTATCTGGAATTGTTCGTGTAAGAATCGTGTAATTATCGCGGTTTTTGTGAACAGATCGTGTAGGGCTTAGGTTGAGATCGGTATGCTCGAGCAGTGATCGGGTTTTCAGTCGGGTTGAAGTCGTATAGGAGTCTTGAGTGCTCGTGCGGCTATCGGGCATGATCGAGTAACGCTCGGGTAAAAGTCGTGTTCAGGCCATTTATCGAGCTCGGTCGGGAACGTTTGGCAATCGGGACGATCGAGTTGATCTGATCGGCAGTGTGAACCCAACTATACGTAAATCATTATACTTCTCAGAAAGAAGTTGTGTTTTCGTGTTATGAAAAGTTATGTCGGATCGAAAGCAGAAGCACTAGATATTCTAGTGCGATGGGAGACTAGTCAGTTACATTATGAAAACTTGCCCATGCAATATACAGAGATTTTTTTTTTCAGTTGTAAAACTTGAAAATTTTGTTGGAAAAATCATGATATTTTTCTTATTTTTGCTCAAAACATAGATTGTGGATACACGTTAGAACCGCCTAGTCGAGGCGGTTCTAACGAGTACCCACAATCTATGTTTTGGAGCAAAAATAAGAATAATAGGTATACCCCTGCATACCCCACTTTTACTATATAAAACTGGGGGTTATGGGGGTATACATTGCACAGACATGTTTTCCTGATGCTAGTCAGTTAGATTTGAAGCTTTACGTCCCAGTTTTTATGTAGTACAACTGGGGTACTTAGGGGTTTATCTAGTTTTGTTATTTTTCATCCAAAACATACATTGTGGATACTCGTTAGAACGGTTCTATCGTGTACCCATAATGTATGTTATGAGACCAAATATTTAAAAGCCTACTGAGGGAACAGATGGACGCAGCAACAACGAAAGAAAGGCAAAACAACATCTTCCAATAAAGACCTAGTATGCGATTGACAAACAATGCCAGATTTCGCTGAGTTAACCGTGATTACTTACTAAATTGTTTTATCTTTAGAACAGAACAAAACTTCAGAATCACCAAACGGTTGATCAAACAGATAAGCGTCTTTCTAGAAGCATATTTTTATGTTATGCTGTGATAGAACCAAAACGTTAACCCATATTTGACGAATGGATTTTCCCATCATTATCTATTGGGTGAGTCCAGTTTCATTTTAGGGGCGTTAGGAGTGATTTTTAATTTTTATTCAAATTTTCAATGAAATTCCTCTAAGCAAACGGCATAGCCCCAGATGGGACGCCGCGTTCTGCGGCGTCACATCTGGGGCTATGCTGTTTGCTTATGTCCCATAAAAGGGATGTCAGGCTTAACTGAGTTTATTTGGCCCGTCTATTGAAGAGGCGGATGAACACATCATTTGAACTTGTAAACAAGAACAGTAAAAAGTGACTTGAAAGATTTGACACCAATGTTACTAAGTACAAAACCATGTCCAGTGGTCAATGTGAACTTTGAACATGGTTTGACCATCATGTTATTAAACATGTCCAAGACATAAACAAGTCGAGGCAGGCGATAATGTTGTCGATTAATACGATGAAATGAGCGTTAAGTAGAGTTTCATATGACGACAAGGCGCATTCAATCTTATTTTTTAAGATTGTGCAGACTGATCAGTTCCAAACTAAGCATGTCCGACTGAATATGCAAGTTTCAGCCCAAAATTGAAAAAGTCGGTCTATCTTTTTACAAGATATAAAATTATGGGATGCACGACGAAATTACGGAACGCGAGTTCTTTGATCGTTGCATCTGTTTTATTAACTATAGTTAATAATGAAAGCGGGCTTGATAAAACCCGTAAAAAGCATATTAAACACATTTACATGTACCTCATTTTTTATTTTCTGTCTGTTTTATTTGTATCGTGTGTGTGTGTGTGTGTGTGTGTGTGTGTGTGTGTGTGTGTGTGTGTGAAAAATTCTTATACGTGTATGTAATTGCACCACTATTTCATAGTGGAGGTGAACATTTCAACAATCTAGTCAATTTAAAAAGCTTTACGAGTACGTTAACTTCCGCAATACCTATGGCTAGCAATAATGATCTTGTATCTGTCCATATATATCCGAGCACACCACACACAGCTCATATTCAATATATCAAATGTTGTTTTAACCGTGCCCGTATTACTTTATAGCATATGTCCATTTTCCATCACCCGTTTGCGTATTTATTGTATTTCGTCGTCTGGCCTATCAAAACCAGCTGCAGCAGAGGTTTAGATATATTTTCTTTCCTCAGTCTAACCAGGCCACAGCATTACGCCATATATCAATTACTATCTTACAACTACTGACTGCAGAAACACTTCGCGATAATCGGTCACAGATGTTATGTCAGTTGTGTTTTCCGCATTACATGGATATTCGGCAATATTCATTGTCACAATTCTAAACAAATCGTTATGAGCGATTATCAAGCCACTGACAATGGAGATGTTTCTTAACGTAGTGGCTTTTTCGAAGATGTCTTATAGTGATGCGACTGATTGTTGCATTCAGAGTTAATACAGTGTCACAGCAGAGAGACAACAGTCGATTTAATAAATGATGACAACGACAATATATATTTTATTTGATGATATATATTTGATAATATTTATGTATTGTGCAATCTGTGTGTAGATTTTGATGGTAGTCAGGACAATTTTTCGTGTTTTGGAATACATTTCAGTATAAGGTAATGGTACAATAATTTATTCTAATTATCCGTTTGCTGTAAATAAAATGATATATATTTATCTACATGTAACTTTTATAAAAGAGGAGTCAGTTGGATGTTGCTGTGATGACGAGGCGCAATTAAAAATACATAGAGGATATTTGTTTTTTTTTAGGTGAATACCAAATATATTTCATCGAGTGAGTTGAAAACATCAGAATTTTCACGAGTGCGCAGCACGAGTGAAAATATTTATGTTTTCAACTCACGAGATGAAATATATTTGGTATTCACCGAAAAAAGCAAAGTTTCTTTTTATTTTATACAATACACGGGCATTTTCCAATTCACAAGGCAGGCGGTGAAAATGCAAAAACCAATTTTTTTTGAAAACACAAATAATTTTTGTACCACATTGTTCCTTACGTTCTAACTAAGAAAATTAATATCCACACTTTATGCTTTCGTTCATAAATAACGGAGTTATAGGCGTTTGAATTTCTGAAGTGAGACACATTTAATGACGTCAAGTAAATGGAAACATCAGAAGTAATCCAAAATCTACAGTGACGATATAGGCTGTATCAGTCACTAGTGACTTTTGATGTCAGTGAGATTTGATATCAGTGAAATTTCATATCAATGAAAATACCAATTTTATCAAGTTTTGATGTGCATTGGTTTTCACTGTAAAGTATAAAATAAAATGAAATATTAAAAAAAAAAGTGTACGTTCATATTTGCGCTTAAATGGTTGCATTCAGAAATCGGTAACGATTGGTATAATGCTTTTCGAACATTTGCGCCCTTGCATAAACTCCAAGTGTTATTCGAACAGTTGCGCCCTTGCAGATAATTAGAAGTATAAGTTTATATGAATGGAAGAAAGAAAAGCGAAAACCGATAACTAGTTCATCAAATATAATGTTGGACAGACTTGCACTGTGAAATTCTAGTTGTATAATCAGACTTTCAGTGTAGACACAGACCTACGTGAAAGACGTGCCCTTATATAAAATTAATACCTGTATATGTTTTGTCGAGAGGCCAACATCAAGAGGCCAACAACACATACACTGATTGGTGTAGAGCAATATCTAATACTGCTTGAAAATAAGAGATACGGTATAATTATCCGAATTTGACAGGCAAGTATTATATATAATTGCGCCCCGCAAGGGATGAGAAATATTTGCAAAAGTTATGAAGAGGTACAAGTAGGCAAAGATCAGGAAAAGGCGCAATCAGAAAGAGATTCCCACTCCAAAAACCGAGGTGGGAAAAAACCAAACTAACAATCAGGCACTTATACCATGAAACATATCGTAAGCCGAATGAGCAGCTATTTTCCCAATAGGTGGCCACTCAGTTACCTTAACTTAATTAAAAATATGGAAACATACATAAGGCGCCAACAGCACAAAAAAAATTAAACACCAAGACATAAAACAAAAAGAACTTGACGTGCAGATATTAAATATAATTCGGCCCGCAATTGATGAGAAGTATTTGCAAAAGTTATGAAGAACTTGACGTGCCGATATTATACATTATTCGCCCTGCAAGTGATCAGAAATATTTTCAAAAGTTATGAAGAACTTGACGCGAAGATATTATATATAATTCGCCCCGCAAGTGATGAGAAATAGTTGCAAAAGTTATGCTTATGACGCAATCTAAAATGCTTTACATGCAAGAATAAAATTTCCACGTAATAGTTCTTTAAGCAGCTGGAAATGAAACAATACAAACACATGTTGTAATTCAATGAGCCTTGAGAGGTATCGGTTTGTATAATCAGAGGATCTGTAATATGTTGTAGAAGTGATCAATCCGTTTAATATATTCTAGTTTGATATTTGAGAAATCGTCAGGGTGAAGCTTAACACCCTTGGTACCTTTTTGATTAAACAAGCGATGTGCTTCATTAGAGAAACCACCCACGCCTTTCTCAAAGAGATTATGCTTCCATTTTTTCGTCAATAGTCCTCAGCCATGGGCGAAATATATTATTACCCTGCCCAAAAATACTTGACTAAGTGCCTCAGTTTGTTCACACAAGGACCGAGGACATCAATTTTCCCAAGTATTTTGGACCTTCCATGTGGCGACGTGGGCAGTGAAATAGTTTGAAAGGGTCAAGTTCCTTCAAAGTCACGTATTATATTAATTCAATGACTGGAATATTTCGGAAATGATGAATTCGCGAAAAAAAAATGACACGAGGAAAATTTCGGATTTAAAAGAACAACAAATAATTTTCTCTTCAAAAATAGCATGGTTAATAGGCTTCCGGAAATAATCCTAGATTTACCGCCAAAAGTTAGAAGTACAAGTAGGCAATGATCAGGAAAAGGCTCAATCAGTAAGAAATGTCCACTGTAAATACTTAATGGAAAAATACTTAATGGACAATTTGGTACTTATACTTAGAAAACATATCGTAAGCCGAGTGAGAAGCTATTTCCCAATAGGCGGCCACTCAATTACCCGCACTGGCAGCGTCTGTATTCTTTGTATAGAATATCTGTTGCAGACTCCGTAAAATCCAACATATGAACAGTGCATTAGCATGTTGGAAACCTCTTGTGGTTACATACAAGAAGCAAAAATCTGTCTCAACGGGGGAGAGGGTCATTTTATGTCAGAACCTTTTTTTGTCAGAAAACAGATTTTGCCATATATTATCACGAAATACGACAATATGCTTATTGCAACCTATTTATGCGTGAATAAATTCTTAATCATATTTATGGGTTTTATAATAATGAATGACACTGCGCATCGAGGATGTAAATACCTATACCTTAAATATACTTTTTAATTCAGTTTTACGTCCCTTTCAAGATTATTTCAGCTCATATGAGACGGGCCAATCAGTAGGTGGGGCGAAAACGGAAGAACCCCGAGAAAAACCACCTGGCACACCCGCAAGCAGAACTTGGCTTGTCTCACATGTGACCAGAGCGGCTTAAATATACTATCATGCTGAATGAATTAAGCAATTTTGATTTTGAAAAGTGGCTCCATGTGTATTTCATTACATGTCTTAATACAATATAAACTTATTTCTCGACTGAAATAAACCATCTGGAACTTGGGACTTTGAAACTTTCATGGGCATCCCACATAAGCAAGTTTCCGGAATCATTTGTACAGGCCTACCGTTGCATATGCGAAAAGAGGTAAATCAAAATTCCCTTTGATGCATTAAACACAACAGAAACACACTGGTAACTACAGTGTTTTTTTCTTTAATAAGCATTATTCAGAAAATTGTATACAATGGATCCATTTTGTGATTTAGTAAAAAGTAAAAGTAGGCAACGATCAGGAATTGGCGCAATCAGAAATAAATTCCCACTCCAAAAACCGAGGTTTGAAAAAACTAAATTAACAATCAGGCACTTATACTAGGAAAACACATTGTAAGCCGAATGGACAGCCATTTCAACGGAAAAACAATTTGGTCCTCGTTGACACACACGCCAAAGACATATCAATTTAGCAGCTTCTTCTGTTAAATAACAGCACCATCTCTGAGACAGTGTAATGTAGCATTGCAAAAATTATTTTAGACTATGTATCTAAATTTGGGCTGTAATTCTAAGATGTCACTATGTAATGAGTAGTGATCTGTCTCTGTGACGAAATAAAGCCGCTGGTTCGCTACACAGAGACTTTGTTCTCGCATTATACTATGACACATTTTAATCATGACGTAGATCCCTCTTTGTCTTATCTCCGTAGCTCAGTGACAGGCCTTTCTTACAGAGATGATGTTGATTGCTGACATCTATCACGCAAACTTGTCGATGTAATGAATACTCCCATAAACAACACCTTCATATAATAAGTCAGGGGTTTACAGGGGTATAGCTATTTTCCTTATTTTAGATAAGCTGAAATGGTTCTAACGTGAGCAAAGATACAAAACATTTTAAAAAGTCCAAGGATTTTAGCTGAAAAATCTCAGTATGGGTAAGTTTGCCTTACGGTTGACTTCAAATATATACAGTGGCATGATAGCATGACGTTAAAAAGGAAATGGCGCAATAAAAAATAAAGATTTCCGGGGTTTCCGACCAGTCATTTTTGGTTGGAAAAATGAACATTTTTAGTTTAAAAATTGATATTTTTCTTATTTTTGCTCCAAACATAGATTGTGGGTACATGTTAGAACCCACAATCTATGTTTTTGAGCAAAAATAAGAAAAATAGGTATGCCCCGGCATACCCCAGTTTTGCTATATAAAAATGGGGTTTATGGGGGTATATATTGCATGGATATGTTTTGCTGATGTACTGCACAGCTGATCTGCGCTTTTTTCGCATACTAAACAAAGTCCGTTGTACTTTTTCATGATGCGGCTCTTTAAATGCTATGCAATTGATAATTCAACAATATTGTTTTTTTCGTCATTTGATGTAAGCGCATGTGATTTGCTCTTGTGAAAACTCGATAAAGAAACTTAAGATAAAAAGACATTAATTTTGAATTGGAATTAAAGATGATTCTTAATTATTTATTATCCGTCTGCTTCAAGGAAACACGCATTCAAACAAATGCACTTGATAACAAGAGGATAAAACATCAACGTTTGCTAAGCCCACTGTCAATGGAACGCGTAGCGGTGGGTTGCAACACATTATTGCCCGAGGGTTTAACTAACGATGATGTATGGAAACGTATGTTATATCGTCATGTTATATATCATATTTACGACAATAATCAATGTGACATGTATAAGGCAAAAATGTGAGCCTCCTCGTGGGATAACCAACAATGTGGTTTCCGAAAAAATCCGACACAGACCGGGCTGTACAATCACAGAAGATGGCTGGAAATTTTGGATTTAGAAAGTAGAGGAATTGTACTATCCGTGTAGCGAAAACAAAGGCGCCGATCAGCTTTGCAGTTACTGCGCCTTTGTTTTCGCAAATGCAGATTGTTGGTTTTCTCATGAGGCGACTCATGTGTCTTATTACTCCCTTGGGACTGTGTTATATACAAAGTGGTGTCCAGTAGATTTAGTATGCTGACATAACCTAAAAAACCTAACCATACTAATACCACCCTTAGTCATTTGTCGTGTAACCCCATTGTTAGAATGATCTGACTAAGACTTGTCAAATAAAGTTTGATTAGATTAATTTCACGTACCGCGCAAATAGCTCCCAAAGATCCAATCGTTCATTTGTTCTTGAGGATTTAATAAGCATATACCCGTAAATATTCTTCTTACATGCCTGAGCGTTACATGTAACAAGACGTGAACTTGATAGTTTTCATGCTTAGCACACTTTAAAACTCGAATATTTAACCATTACTACGAGTACATACTGCTCGTTTTATGATTATTCATTGTGTAACCAATTAGGCTAATGAAAGAAATGCCACACATTACGAAAACTTGCCCATGCAATAAAGAGAAGTTTTTTGAGCTTTAAAAATGAAAACTTTCAACTGAAATATTTTGATATCTTCAGTCTTATTTTTGCTCCAAAACATAGATTGTTGGTACTCGTTCTAGATCTGCCTCTACATGTTCGTCACCCACAGATTCTCTAATTGGTCAAATACTTCCTACTACGTACATACCAGTATATATTTTGTAGGCGTACTGAGATGCAAACGTGATTGATTCGGCATGCAAATACCTTCCCCAGAGACCCTTTCATCCTATGATTTTTGTTGAACATTGTGGTTCTCTTTTGTCGCCAATTAGCCCAAGTTGTCAGTACATTTTTAGATAAATTGACATTTCTATGACTGCGTTACACTCAAACCTAATACAAATATTAATAAAAACTGCAATCACGTTTTACTAATCTCGTTACTTACAACCACCTACAAAAGATTGTAGTGAGAAAATAATGACCCATCAGATGTCATGCGTCGTTTCACACAAAAGAAACTTTCGAGACAACCCTAACCACAAGACATTCGATGTCTAAGAAGCAGACACGACCGGCCTGCAAGCGTGATAAAACGACATAACATACATAAACGACATAAACAATATAACATCGGGACACTACAACCAACAAGACGCACATCTGAGGTTTTCCGTGCCAAGAATAACAGGAATTAAACATGGCACATGTAGTTCATCAGGAAAACATGTCTATGTAATGTATACCCCCTTATACCCCACTTTTATATAGCAAAACTGGGGTACGCAGGGGTATACCTATTTTTCTTATTTTAGTTCGGCGAGGCGGTTCTAATGGGTACCCACAATCTATGTTTTGACCGAAAATAAGAAAACTATCAAAACTGTCCAACGAAAGACTTAAGAAAATACAGTATATTACACGGGCATGTTTGTTTTCGTAACGTCGTCGTACTCAGGCTAAGGCCAGAGGTCCCACCAGAAAGCATGTCCATGCAATCAATACCTTTTTACACCCCACTTTTATATCGTAATAAAAACAAAGCTGATATCCTTTTAGAGCAGTGAAGAAAGGGATGGGCCATACAGCGGTTTCGGCTACTTAAGTCTCTTCAGTGACGCTATAGATTTGGCAAAGAGAACTACTGTAATTTTGCATCTTGCAACAGCGTAGTCGATACAAAGACTAGTAAAATCCTAATTGGGCCAAATGTATTTAAGCATTGGTTAGAAAATGAATCTAAACCGATAATGATTATCTGATTTCTCAGAATACGCGCGCTGATATCAAAGGACCTAAAAGAAAATATAACCTGCACTATGGTTGATGTAAGGGGAGACAATTATGGCCCGCCACACGGACAACACCAGCTGTAGTAATAGGAAATAAAAATTAAACTGCTATCCTTTAAGAGCAGTGAAGATATTAATGAGAAAGGCGATGGGTCATACCGCGGTTTCGGCTACATAAGCCCCTTCAGTGACCACAAAGATTTGGTTATAAGACTGAGGCTTATTGGGGTATGCATTTGTTTTTTCTTTGTTTGATCCACAACATAGATTGTGGGTACTCGGTAGAATCGCCATATGAGAAATAGATGGACTACTTGTATCTCCAGGCAAAGCTTCTAAACTACTGACGGACCATTTGATTACTGGGTAACCGCTCAAGTCTGAGTCTTGAAGGGGTTGCTCCGTCTCGATATGGCTGCAAGGTTGGTGCATGGAAAGTCAAGCACCAATACAAGCACAAACAAAGTCAATTAGAGAAGTGTTTATTTTTCTAACAAATAATACATCAAAATATTTTGTCAAAATTAATGCATTACATGATCAACCTCGTGTCCGCTAATGATTTTCCAGCATGAACGCACTAAGCTAGTTGTTTACAGCTGAATAACTTATTTTCCAATTCCAATACCTAAATTGAAATGCTTTTATAATCATTCATTTTGTCGTGGAATTGCATGATAGTAAAACGAGAAAATAATAAGATTCTTCTTAAAGGCATAACTGTGACATTACTGGAAATGCTACCGTACACATCAAACAAAGTTACATATCTTCCAAATTCATGTACTCATATATTCAGAGATCACCATTGAAGACATAATCAGAGCCGTATTGTATTGTGTCTTGTAACCAGCGATTTGTTAGTGGGGCTTTATCATGTTATTGGCCGTTATGATTCTGCACCAGTAGCACATACTGTTGTATTTATGATCCTATGTGGCGACTTAGATCTATTACAGAAATCAATTTAATTTTACAATGAATCATGTTCTTATATTACTATGGATGAAATAGAACTTATTTTTATGACAGCTTTTAGATATTGAAACTGCTTAGACTTTCTGAATAAGATTTTGTATTATCATATGACGTCGCTGTTTTCCAGTGGATAACGTCATGTCATAAAAATCATATGACCACACGTGTATTAACACTTGCGGGAATACGTAACGTCATTGACGACGTCCGTAACAGCAATGTAAATTTTCATTGAAAATATGTCCACTTCGAATGCGATAAAATCCTATTTTAAAAGTTATATGATAAAACGAATCTTACACTCGTGGTCATTTCATATGAAATTTATTAAACGAGCCGTTTAATTAATTTCATATGAAATGACCACGAGTGTAAGATCCTCTATATACAATTTAGCAACCCGTTAAAGTGACACTGACGTCATATCAACATGGTTTTTTGGCTGTAAAATGTCAAATGTGCGAGCACAGTGTTTGTGCTCTTGTCCGTAACAAACGCGATTGATAGTTTTACTCAAACAAATTTTGCGTAACATTATGATCGTTACTGTATGTAGATCATAATACATCTCAGAAAAACAAAGAAAAAAAAAGTGTCCTTTCTGTGTAGAAAAATGATGTCGCAAGCAAAAGCACGAGATATTCTAGCGTGATGGGGAGCCTAGTAAGTTAGAATTAATTGATTACGTCCCAGTCGACAGCTATGGCCATGTCGGGACGTTGCCTTAATTTCAAGGACTTTTATCCAACATTGCGGATGTAATGACATCCGAAATTTGCTTTGATTATTAAACAACTAAGGCCAAAATTGCCGGACGATGGCATCCATTTGTCTCAAGTGCAGTGTATACCTGTATGACGACGATATCAAACTTCTGCAGAAGCTGAGGGTGAGGTTATGGCCATGTAAAATCGATTTAAGCCCGCCAGTAATTTTATATTACTGATCGTTCCGAGGCGATACTTCTGTGGTGGTTCTTTCGTTTTATGACTTGGTGTTTAAAATTTTTGTGCTGTTGGCGCCTCATGTGTGTTTTCGTATTTTTAGTTAAGTTTAGGTAACTGAGTGGCCACCTATTGAGAAAATAGCTGCTCATTCGGCTTACGATATGTTTTCATGGTATAAGTACCTTGGTTTTAATTTAGTTTTTTCCCATCTCGGTTTTATTTTAGGGGGAATCTTCTTCTGATTGAGCCTTTTCCTGATCTTTGCCTACTTGTACCTTATGATTTTTACCAACTAAGCCAGATGTCCCGTTGAGTTCTAAATGATTATTTAGTGCATGAATTTAACTTTAGAACAGAAAACTGTCCGACGGGTGATCAAACAGATTGGCGCCTTGCAAGATGGCAAAAAGCACGCCTTCTGTGTAATATGCTGTTAGGGGCCGAAACGATAATTTGACCCGTCCACTGAAGAGGCGGATGAACACTGCATTTGAAGGTGTTCACAAGGACAGTGAAAAGTGACTTGAAAGAGTTGACACCAATGTTACTAAGTACAATACCGTGTCCAGTGGTCAATGCGAACTTTGAACATGGTTTGACCATCATGTTATCAAACATATCCGAGACATAAACAAGTCGAGACAGGAGATAATGTAATAGATTCATACGATGAAATGAGCGTTAAATATACATGTAGTTTCATCTTACGCGGCAAGGCGCATTCCATCTGAATTTTTAAGATTGCACAGACCGATCAGTTCCAAACAGTATGTCAGACTGAATATGCATGTTTCAGTCCTAAATTGAAATAGTCGGTCTATTTAATTTACAAAATGTAAAATTATGGGATGCACGACGAAAATACGGAACAAGAATTCTTTGATCGCTGCATCTGTTTCCGTATTATGAACTATAATTAACCCATATTTGACTAATAAATTTTCCCATCACAATCAATTGGGTGAGTCCACTTTTATTTTTAGGGGCGTCAGGAGTGATTTTGTTTTTACATTTATTTAATTTTTTGATGAAAATTCTCTAAGCAAACAGAATAGCCCCAGATGGGACGCCGCGTTCTGCGGCGTCCCATCTGGGGCTATTCTGTTTGCATACGTCCCATAAAATAAATGAGTTAATATTGAAAGCAGGCTTGACAAAACCCGTAAAAACGCATATTAAACACATTTACATGTAGCTCATTATTTTTTTATTTTCTGTTTGTTTTATTTCTATCGTGTGAGTGTGAGATTCTAATGTGTATGCGCGCCACTATTTCATAGTGAAGGTGAATTGTCAATTATAAATCCGTTAACGTCCGCGAAACCTATGGCTAGCATTAACGATATTTTGCATCTGTACGCGTACTAACACAGGGCGTAATCAAAATCTTAATTGTTGTTTTAAACCCGTATTGCTTTATAGTCCTTCCATTTTCCACCACATTGTTGCGCTTTTATTGTTTTTCTTCGTCTAGCCTATCAAAACCAGCTGCAGCAGAGGTTTAGATATATTTTCTTTCCTCAGTCTAACCAGGCCACGGCATTGCGCCAGATATCAATTACTATCTTACAACTACCGATTGCAGAAGCATTTCGCGATAATCGGTCATGGATATTATGTCAGTTGTGTTTTTCGCATTATCTATCATCAAAAATACCTGGATATTAGGCGAAATTCATTGTCATAATTCTAAACAATTCGTTATTAATGATTATCAAGCCACTGACAATGGACATGTTTCATAATGTAGTGGCTTTGTCGAAGACGTCTTATATTGATGCGACTGATTGTTGCATTCAGAGTAATACAGTGTCACAGCAGAGAGACAACAGTCGATTTAATAAATGCTGTCAAAGAAAAGATCTGATGTGTCGATAAATACTACTAGTACTTAATATGCATGTTCTGTATAGAGTTTAGTGAACTTAAGGAACAAGTTTATTCATGTTTTGGATTATTTTTCAGAATAAGGTAATAGTTAAATATTGTTTGTACTTATGGAATACTTATCAACTTTATTTTTCGTATACTGAAAACTGGCAAAACCAGGTTAGTACTGTGATGATAATTATACGGGGGACAAAAACAAAACAGATAAAAATAAAAATTGAAAATGACAGGTGTCAAAGACCAAAGCTCGAGGTTATGAAATTTTCATGCTCAACTCAGCTGACAATAAAATTCAAACTGTTCATATATAACAAAAGAGACTAGATATATTAAGGTTGAAGGTTTAGAACGTCAAAGACTGTAATTAATCCTGCCAATAGATGTTAAATGCCAACAATGGTTGTCAGTTTAACTTTATGAGCATGACAAATCTTAGTTTCAGCTGAGCTTAGCATGAAAAAAGTTTTATATCCTTTAAGCCAGGTCGATGTTTCTAAAATTTATGTTATACACTAAGCAAGATGTAAAATGTGCAAAACATGTATAAATACAGGTTGATAAGACCGACAGAAATTATTGAGTCTATTGGAGCTTGGAAATATTTTCTTGAACCAGAAATTGATTTTTAAATGCTTTAAATGATTGCTCATTCTCTCCGTTAAGTCTTGTATAACTTACTAGTAGTTCAAATGGATAGATGACAAATAAACTAAACTATCATGGTAAAATACATTGTCACCGTGGTCGTGTGGTAATATGAGCTCCGCCCATTGGGGCCTAAAGAAATAGATAGGCTGCATTTGCCTCCAGATAAAGCTACTGACTGCCCATCTGATTACTGGTTATCCGCTCATGTCTGAGCCTGCCCAGGAAAAGTGGTTTCAAGTCAAGCCATCCATATATAAAAACTTGGTGGTTATATTTGAAGCACTATGGATGTCACGAGTCATGCTAATTTTGGGTAAAAGTCCCATAGAATGAAGGCAATGTCCCAACATGATCATAGCTGTTGACTGGGACGTTAAGCATCAAGTCAAACAAACAACTTAAATATTTCATGGACGGAGAAAAAAAACGTATAGTCCCTACTTCTTTTGCACTAATTTGTGAAAGTGAGCCGCCGCATGGGAAAAAACAACAATCTGCGAAGCTGATTAGTGCCTTTGTTGTTGCTACTTCTGTGACTGTACAGCCTTGTTTGTGTCAAATCTGGTCGGAACCCCAAATTGTTGGTTTTTACATGCTCAAATGATTAAACTGTGACGTTTGAATTTACTTGCGATTTTATATTGAATTTAATTAGCGTCGATGAAGACAAAGATAAACCGAATATTAATGATAGCAAAAAGATGGACAAGTTTCATGGAATGGGGTAGATTCCTTCCTACATGTAAAAAGTGCTTCGAAGTTTTACAATTTAACGAAAGCGTTAAGATCGTGTCAGTCTGATGTCGAAACAGTTTCACTGAATTGGTAGGAAAATCTGAGAAATAAACCAGGGGCAAAAGTACAGTAAATAAAAGTCAACATATGGACAGCATTTCAAAGTGCAATTTATAAAAATGGGCAAAATTAAAAGTAAAAATGATTAAAATTTGGGTAGCCAAAACAGTGTGCGCTGTACGTTTTCAGTAGATTTTGCAAGCAGTGCAGTGCGAACATATGTTATTAAATAAAATAAAACTGAGATCCTTCAAGAGCAATGGGCATATTTATGAGAAAGATGATGGGCCATACCGCGGTTTCGGCTATTCAAGCCTCTTCAGCGACCCTTTAGACTTGGCAACATGGAACCAAAGAGAATTACTGTAATTTTGCAACTTTCAACAGGGTAGTCGATACAAAGACTAGATAAAAGTTATTGAAGTTTAATATATCAGCTCTGAGAAAAAAATGTTACCAATACGTTTAATCTTTGGAATGGCAGAAATATTATTTTTGTCAAACTACTGATCTTAGTTTGTCCTAATAATACCTGCAAAAATTTGAAAATCGGTCTGCAAGTTTTTATGGTCAATGTGAATTTTGAATAGGAAGTTTGCTTTGGCACGAGACGTAATCGATGATCATGAAAACATATTTTCTTGGAAATTTTTACTTGATCGTTAAGCTTCGGTCTACAATAAGCCGTTATGTGTAGTTTTATAACCATTTTTCAAACATTGTGTGGCACATTTGCTCAGTGGTGCCAAGAAATTATTTTATCTCGAGACAAGACGCTAGAAAAAGTCTTACAAATACTGGTTTAAATAAAAAAGTATAATTATCCGTATAAGCCAGGTATACTAGATTATACATAATGATGTCCCGCGTGGAACGAGCAATATAACATTATGCTTATTACGCAGTCTACAGATAAAAGACGTTCATTGCAGGCAGAAAATCTCCACAAAATAGGTCTCCAAACAGCTGGACGTAATTTGCGGGAAACATAGGCTGTGAAAGAACAATCTTCGTTTAGAAAAATATATTGGTTTAAAAAAGGACGTCTGAAAGTCATGTTGTTTTATCAGCTGGCTAACTCGCACTTAGTTACACTGGGCGACTTTGTCCCACTTTCGTTTGTAGAATAACGAAACACCGTACGGGAAATATTATCCTATCTAAACGATGTCAATTCATCTCATAATAGTTTATTCCGAACTGGATAAGTGCGATGCAGAACGTCGGAAGAGAATAAATAGCTTATTCTTGTTGTAGCCATAGCGGATCTGTAGATGATCGGGATCAAAATAATTTTCAAAAGAATTTTTAAAACGACTTTGGCCACTTGACTCTTAATTCAAATATGTTTCATTCCATCTCTCAATGATCGTGGATAATGACGTCAACATCTTGTTCACGTCAATGGTTCCCGGCTCATATACAGAAACACGATGAGAAAAGCTTTCTTTTACACACGGTTATAAAAGGCGGTTCGCCGAATTTCTCGAAAATGAAAGGTGCCATGTAAGTTATCGTTCGATATTGGTTGCTAATATTTTGTCCAAATGAATTATTTTCTGTCATTTTGACGACGTTTCCGTCCTAAAATCGACTATTACGACATATTTAATTAGCAACTTTGAAACGGTGTCATAGAAGTTACTCCGAATCACGTTAACCGCATTCTTTCATTTTATGCTCTCAAAGGATTTGGATTGCTTGATGTGTGTCACTAAAGTTACATTGTTACATTCTGGGTATCTATGTTATAAAATTAGTTGTTAACAATGAAATAATCTGCGTTTTTAACAAACGTCATATAATATTCCGACGTTATTCAGATCACCCATGGAACATCGTGTGTTCGGTGGGGCGGGGTTGTGCAAACATGGCTATGAGAAAATGGCGTCGAAAAAGGCAAATGTTTTGGTCCTCGGAATATTTCATATGGTTCATTGTATGACAACATTCACAGAATTTTGAAGGATAAACCCATCGGTGGTGATATGTAGTCCATGCGTCAGATTACCTCCAATTGATTCGCTTTGACCTCAATTATGCATAGCCTTTCATGCTCCAGTGGTCACAGTCAAGTGCTTGATTAAAAACAAAAACCATTACAGTTACTGAAGAACTAAATTGAGCTAAATTGGCTTCAAGATATGTTTATTATACTCAAATCATTCATATGCGCATGAGCAGCAATTTTCATAAACTTGATCTGGAATGGGTAGAATAATTGTATTAGCATTATAAAATGAAGGATTTTGTCAAAAATGTTCACATATTGTATTTGCAGTTAAAGAGAAACACTTCTTATTCTTGATGCTGTTTTGTATAAGCTCCCGAGATTATATTCTGAAAGTTCATGTTCATAAACTTGTTACATCTAAACTTGCTTTGTGTCGTCTCTCGTTGGCTTCAGTCTTTTATCGTATCCTTTCCCGCTTCTGTTTAATAAGGCTTCCCCGTTCTTCCGTTTGTTGTTGAATGATTGCTGCGAGGATTGAGGCCCCACAAAATCGTTTTACCCTCAAGAATTTCAATGGCCATTCCAAGACGGTTCTATTGTGATTTATCTTCGTGTTTTCTGTTAAGCCTGTTTGATGTCCTGTTGTTCTCGTCATTATTGTTTTATTTGTGCTTGCCATCTGGCTACCTTGTTTTTTTTGTTTTAAAAATGTTTTTGTGGTTTGTTGTGTTCCTTCATTACGGCCTATTGTCCGGGTTTTGAATTTAAATTTATCTATATCAATCCCCAGTCATTCTATTTTACTCTATAACATCTTATCTACATGATTATTTTGAAAATAAATGTGTTAAAATTATTTTTTATTCTTGTCAGTATTCAAATAAATCATTTGAATATATTCATGTTATCTTTTGACTCAGCTCATATTTGTGAAGTGTTCTTATTTACTTTTATTAGAACAATGAAACGGAACAGAGAATTATATACATCTACCTGTATTAATTTTGTTTGTTTGAGTTTTCTTCAATTCAATAATATAATTTGAAGTGCAAAAAAAAAAAACTGACGGGATTAGAAAATATTAGAAAAGTAGAAAAATATAAAATATGTTCTTGAGTTACATATTGAACACTTCTAAATGCTATTAAATTTCCCTTCAAGTGACCCCTTCAAGGCAGAGACCAATGGCCCCATAAACACTTAGATCAAATAAGCATTTGATGTGCGCTATGCCTATTGGACTGCTTTTAATTCCATTTCTAGGTACCTCGATGACCTTTAGAACATTGACAACCCTTATTTTGAAGGTATGGTCAATCAAGTTTATCCACCTGAACTACATTTGAACAAAGCCAATATCTCAGATACTGAAGCCCCCTTTTTAGATCTACATCTTTCTGTTTTAGATGGATTTGTTTCTTCTAAAAATTATGATAAGCGCGATGACTTTGATTTTGATATAGTAAATTTTCCGTTTTTGGATGGTGACGTTCCTCGTCGTGCTTCTTATGGTGTATACATTTCGCAACTTATTAGGTTTGCTAGAGTCTGCAATCATGTTACAGACTTCAACGCTCGAAATAAATGTTTAACGGTCAAACTTCTCTAACAGGGCTATCGGTACCATAAACTTCGAAAAACCTTTTCTAAATTTTATCGTAGACACTATGAATTGATTTCCAAATATAATGTTGGGCTAAAGACGCTTTTAAGTGAGGGCCTCTCGGAACCTGAATTTTATGGTGACTTGATTTACAAATTTAAGAAACTTATAGTAAGTAATAATTTTTCTTTTCACTTCAGAAAAATCATAAAACGTTACAGACGTATAGGTTATAACTTGAATGCTATGCGACAGTCTGCATGCTAAGTTTTTAATCACCGCTGTGTCTGGTGCGGGTTCGAGCCCCGCTCTGGCCACATGTGAGACAAGCCAAGTTCTGCTTGCGGATGTGTCAGGTGGTTTTTCTCTGGGTTCTCCCGTTTTCGCCCCACCTACTGATTGGTCCGTCTCATATGAGCTGAAATAATCTTGAAAGGGACGTTAAACTGACCCAATCGTGGTTGATAACTATGCTGCCTTCTTTAATTGCACGCCGGTGGGTCGGGCGTCAGACTCTATGATGGCCCCGACTTAAAACTATTCATTTTAGTTGGTAGGGACCGGAGCTTCTTGTCCGTTGCTTGGCCCACCGGGGTCCAACTGGTGTTTTTCGTTTGCTCCGGAGTTAGTAGGCTATTCGGCGCCCAGGGATCTCCATCGTCGGGCAGCTTACTCAATCTGTGAGTCCTGGTTTTCGATTCATCAGGATGCTTATCGTGATTTATTTGTTTGTTCTTGATGATTCATTGACTAGTAAGTGGTTCACCATGAGGACCGAAGAACTAACTAAATGTTATGAACCATTGCAGAAGCTGAGGATGAGGTTATGGCCATGTAAAACCGGTTTAAGCCCGCCAGTAACTTTGTGTTACTGATCATTCCAAGGCGACACATCTGTGGTGGTTCTTCTTGTTTTATGTCTTGGTGTTTAAAATTTTTGTGCTGTTGGCACCTTATGTATGTTTTCATATTTTTAGTTAAGTTTAGGTAACTGAGTGGCCACCTATTGGGAAAATAGCTGCACACTCGTCTAACGATATGTTTTCATGGTATAAGTACCTGATTGTTAGTTTGGTTTTTTCCCACCTCGGTTTTTGGAGTGGGAATCTTTTTCTGATTGCGCCTTTTCCTGATCTTTGCCTACTTGTAACTTTTTATAAGTGGTGATTAGATCACGTCTTCTAAATAATGAGTCTTTGACAAGTAGAAGGCCGCTTTCTTTAAAGAATCAAAGAAAATCAATAAGCCATTACGAAAACTTGCCCATGCAAAATACAGAATTTTTCAAGCTTTTTTTTTTTTTTTTTTTTTTTTTTTTTTTTTTTTTTTTTTTTTTTTTTTGTTTTTTTTTTTTTTGTTTTTATGTTGTTGTTGTTGTTGTTTTTTTTTTGTTTTTCAGTAAAAACATTTTGATATTTTCCTTATTTTTGCTCGCCGAGGCGGTTCTAACGAGTACCCACACTCATAGTTTTGAGCAGAAAAAATAAATAGATATACCCCTGTATAACCCAGTTTTGCTATATAAAAGTGGGTTTCAATGTGGGTATCATTTGCACGGACATGTTTTCCTGATGTATGTGTTTTAGAAGATCCTCTTTGTTTCCCGCTTGTTTTAGACACACTGTACCCTGTGGCAAAGAGGTTTCTAACAATTGACCTATTAGTATGCACCCACTGTGAAGAAATGCCTGTCAGAACAAGCAAAGGACTGTAGCTAGATAAACGTGCGTTCAAGATTTCATTAATGAATTGTGTGTAATGTCATAGTGCAGAAGACGCGTGCTAAGGCGAGTACAAAAACCAAGTCAATCGTTTTTGAAAATAATTACTTTCATTCGCGTAAAGAGAAAACCTGTCCTCTAACTATCTTATTCTGACAAAGAAAAACATTAGCGACCTGGAACTATGTTGAACATATATACTGAGTTCCACAGCCAACGCAACTCGTCATGTGAATTAGAATAACGTTTTGTGGGTTCAGTCGATTCATCCGAAATACAGCACGTATGTTGCCCAACTATTCTCTAAGACCAACTGTGAAATCAGACGTGAGATGTTTTTCGTTCGCCTACAATTGCCTAAAGACTGATAAAAGTGTCACTTTGAAAAATGAAGGAAATCAGCGATTTTGACGAATTTCTTGCTAAAGCGAGCAAACCAACCTATTCTTTAACAGCGAAACACAGTGAAAAACGAATTTCCCATAATTGTAGTACACTTTATTCAATAAGGCTTGGTTGTTAACACAAAATAATGCATATGGTTGACATCTGCAGTGACGTCGACCATGTGACCAAGTAACGTTGAACGCCTAAAAACAAGCAATTTTCGGTTCCTGAAAATCAGTCGCAATTTTTGACTGTAAGCCGTAGGTGTCATCAGTGAAATTGCAATACACTCATCGGACGACCTTCAAAGATTTTAATTGTGTGCATTGCATTGAAAAATTTCGACCCGCGCGCGAGGTTCGGATAATGCTTTTTTGTACCCTGAAACATGCACCCGCGCATGTGCACTAAAATCTCGACTTTGATAACACACAAAGATTTCCGAGTATTTAAATGCTGATTGGGCACAAAAGTTTTCATATAATTGACCAATTTAAAGGATGAAAGGAAAAAATGTGACTTGGTTGTGGAACTCAGTATTGAGGTATAGTCGATTCACTGATGCATTTTAGTACTTTGGATAGCGCTGCGTATTGAAATATGTAGTAGTAAGTATGTGGTAAATACATGTAAGTCATACATGTAAACCCTTAAACGTGGATGAGTCTACTTTCTTTGTTTACAACGGTTTCATTTAGATCTCTGAAAGATTTATAACGTCCCTACATAACTACTGACTGCGACGAAATTGATTGCGATGAAACTGCTACATAACTATTGACTGCGACGAACAACTGCGCCCAGATTTCTCCCTACATAACTATAAACTGCGACAAAGAAACCCGTTGTTGTTGTGATTTGTGTTCATTTTAATCAGGTCACGATGCATCGTCAAATGTTCATTACAAACAGATAAACATCTGTGATCCTCATGGAGACCCACACAAGTTAAATAACTGCCACAACTCACACGCCTGGCGATTCTAATAATTTTACATTGTGCACTTTCTAAAAAACAAGCCGGTGTAAAAATCACAGATGTTTGTAATGGGTAGTGCCTACAGAAGGGACCGAATAGCTACGCTGAACAGCTGTTCTCGCAATAAGTCCAGAATGCTAGAACTGTTTAGGTCATGTTGTGGCTCCCTCTATGTCTTATCTCCGCTGCTCAGTGACAGGCTTAACTTAAAGAAGTGATGCTGATTGTTGACACCAGAGACATACACTGTCATGATAGCATGACATTACATTTTATTGATACGTCAACAACGGTTTGGATTCGACGTGAACACTGTATGTGATTTTTGAAAACACGATAAGAATATTAAGATAAAAACGACATTAATTTGGAATCGGAATCAAACTTCAAGAACAAGTAACACCCTACAGATTCACTGTACACGTTAGAATCAGTGAAAGACACTGTACCAGTTACTGAACACATTTTCGGGGAAAAGATGCGAGATAGTGGTAAGTATTTTGCATGTTTTTGTGATATCAGTTTCTGTGCCATAGTTTTCAGCTGATCACTTTGGTACATGTTCTTGTGTTATCTTATGGTCGACAAACCGCAAAAGGTGAACGTGTGAGCATACGGAAGGCATTCGTTTTGGATGAGAGTTGTAAAACAGTTTGAAGTCGCTGCATTTTCTCCTCTAAGTTTAAAATCAAACAATTTTGAGAAAATAGAATAGACCCAAAGGAAAGAAATACTTCGGAGCGTTCTATATAAGAAATCGCATGCTGATCCGCTTCGTCGATTCCGAAATTTCAAACAACAAAATATTGTACGTTCGAATTTCAGTGATAGGAACTACTTTCCCAGTAAATGAGAGGCATTGTACAATGTAAAAGCCACACAGTGTTAGAGGTACTGTACCCAGTGGTAGGTACAGTCGTTCAAATTTTCGCTAATTAGGAAGTGAGCAATGCGGACGAGGCACTTGAAAATGTGCAAATGTGTATTTTATCCTAACCTTATGGTGATAAACGATATATTTGAAAATGATTTGTGTATAATAATCAATTTTCTTTTCTAAACTTATTTTGATTCCCACTTTGTACCTATTAGATTAACATCACATTCCATGTATAACTGTCTTCACGCCAGGTATCCAGAGGCAACATACGTGACTGAGAACAACCAATACAGATGGAATCAATGAGCAATAATTGAGATTAAGCGCCTTCCTATGATTTGTTTGCATACACTACACGAAGTGGTCATAACAGCTATTCTGGTGTGAACATTGTTCGAACAATGTCTTTTTTCACGAGTGGTCATAATAGCTACTCTGGTACGAGCGTTATGAGGACACGGTATCTTTAAATATATATCTATTTAGAACTTTATAAGTAAAAGATCACAGATTTTATGCATCGAAAATTAAGTAAACAACATTCTATTTGACACATATGGATATTTTCGTGAAAGCAGTTATTACTTTTATCGGTAAAATATCGAGTCAAAATCTGTCACCATAACTAAGGTGGGCCTTAACTCTAAAGAAGCATTGTAATTCTGGGCCCTTTCATTTATCCACTTCCCGCAATTTCACTTCATTGAAATGCGTCTGCGACCTAAGTGTTGATGCCAATAGACGCGACTGGATAATAATGGTAAAGTATTGCACAAAGCATGAAAATGAAAATGGCGAAAACACTCTTAATCTAACCTCGGCCTTTTTGGATGGTGATGTTCCTCGCCGTGCTTCTTATGGTGTATACATTTCGCAAGTTATTAGGTTTGCTAGAGTCTGCAATCATGTAACAGACTTCAACGCTCGAAATAAATGTTTAACGGCAAAACTTCTTCAACAGGGCTATCGGTATCATAAACTTCGAAAAACCTTTTCTAATTTTTATAGTAGACACTATGAATTGATTTCCAAATATAATGTTGGATTAAAGACGCTTTAAGTGAGGGCCTTTCGGAACCTGAATTTTATGGTGACTTGGTTTACAAATTTAAGAAACTTATAGGAATTAATAATTAGTTTCAGTTCAAAAAATCATAACACGTTACAGACGTATAGGTTATAACTTGAATGTTATGCGACAGTCTGCATGCTTAGTTTTTAACCCAATCAAGGCTGATAACTATGCTGCCTTCTTTAATTGCACGCCGGTGGGTCGGGCGTCAGACTCTATGATGGCCCCGACTTAAAGCTATTCATTTTAGTTGGTTGGGGCCGGAGCTTCTTGTCTGTTGCTTGGCCCACCGGGGTCCAACTGGTGTTTTTCTTTTGCTCCGGAGTTAGTATGTTATTCGGCGCCCAGGGATCTCCATCGTCGGGCAGCTTACTCAATCTGTGAGTCCTGGTTTTTGACTCATCAGGATGTTTATCATGTTCTTGATGATTCATTGACTAGTTAGAGATTCACAACGAGGACCGAAGTACTAACTAAATGTTATGAACCACTGCAGTAGCTGAGGGTGAGGTTAGGCGCCTGTAAAACCGGTTTAAGCCCGCCACTAACTTTGTGTTACTGATCGTTCCAAGGCGATACTTCTGCGGTGGTTCTTCTTGTTTTATGTCTTGGTGTTTAAACTTTTTTTGTGCTGTTGGCGCCTTATGTGTGTTTTCATGTGTGTTTTCATAGTTTTAGTTAAGTTAAGGTAACTGAGTGGCCACCTATTGGGAAAATAGCTGCTCATTCGGCTTACAATATGTTTCATGGTATAAGTGCCCGATTGTTAGTTTGGTTTTTTCCCACCTCGGTTTTTGGAGTGGGAATCTTTTTCTGATTGCGCCTTTTCCTGATCTTTGCCTACTTGTACCTTTTTATAACCTCTATACATGTATATCGGAGATAAAATAATGCATATGAACAGTAAAGTAAAGCACTTACTTATTATACGCGTTGAGCAGAGTGAGAGTGTAACATCACATACATGGTAGATCGGAAATGTCGTCTGATTTGTTGGTATTGTCAACGTTGATCCAACACTTTTGTTTCTTGGTTGGTAGATTGAGGGTTTAACGTCCCACCAATCGCCAAGGCCATTTATAGACGGGACCTCGGTTTATAGTCTCGTCATTAAGACTGAAGAATCCCGGAATCGAACCTGTGACTCGGACCCTTGGTTTACAAGTCGAGTGACATAACCACTGCGTCACGGAGGCTTCTTGTTTGTTTATTGGAAAAGCTTTTGTCCACAAATATTGAGGCTGATTGATTTAGACAGAAATTAACTAAATGATTATGCTCACAGATATAAACTTCACCCCCTTATATTCTTATTTGTTTCTTTAGGTGCAGATAACACAATGCTGGGTTCCTTTCAAAACACCTTTATCAGTTATATTGTCATTTACTAGTACTTCTTTCGCAAACTATTTTATGCAGTCAGTGGGGTTGACAAAATGCACAGGTAAATCGAGATGTTATATTCTAATATGGTCTACAAACAGGCCCATTTATTCCTGATTTAGGCATATTTCTTTGCTTACAAGGCATTTTAACTCGCTAGCAGTTTCAATAACTTCGTACAGCCAATTATTGATATAATTGGGTACTGATATAATTGGGTACAAAAATAAATCGACCTCTCAGTGACTAGGACAGTAGTTCCTATCACTGAAATTAGAACGTACAGTCCTTTATGGTAAGAAATTTCGAAATCGACGAAGCGGATCAGCATGCACTTTTTATATTGAAAGTTCTGAAGTATTTCTTTCTTTTCGGCGTATTTTATTTTCTCAAAAATGTTTTATGATATGACTAGATGAGAAACTGCAGCAACTTTAAACCTTTTTTACAAATCTAATTCAAAACGAATGCCTCCCGTATGCTCCCACAAACACCATTTGCGGTTTGTCGACCATAAAATGCCACAACAACATGTACCAAAGTGAGCAACACAGAAACAAAACTGATGACACGAAAACATGCAAAATACTTACCACTATCTCGCATCGTTTGCCCTCATAATGTGTTCAATATCTGGTACAGTGTCTTGCACTGATTCTACGGTGTACAGTGAATCTATAGGGTGAGTAGTGATACTTAATTATTTATTATCAGTCTACTTTATGGAAAACCACATTGAAAGAAATGCACTTGATAATGGTTATTAATAGATACACTGAATCAACGGTTGTCTAGAAAGAAGAAAGTCACAATGTACTTACGACTGTAGAGTGCAAGAAAGTACGTGCAAGAATAAATGACATATTCGCGTGCATTACTTTGCCTTCATCGTGTTTGTGTTATGGTTTTATGTCCGTGTCAGCTAAAACATTGTCAGTTATGTCTGGAGTTAATGAGTCGTACTAATGGGCACATCCAGGGCTAGACCTCCAAGTCTCTCGATACTGAGTACGAAGGCAAGTTCAAAGTTTGTACACAATTTATAGCCATATCACAAATTACACAATTTATAGACATATTTGGAATTACACTATAATTATTTATAGACATAGTGGAAACACAATTTATAGTCATATCTAAAATAGACAGTTGATACAAAGTCATATAATCTTATTATTATAAAATTACACAATTCATAGCCATATCTTAAGTTACACAATTTGCAGTAATATCTAAAAATATACATTTTATAATCATATCTTAAACTACACTATTTAAAGCAATATCTTAAATTTAACATTATGAAAATTTGTCACCTCTCTCACATGTATACGGGATTCACATAGAGGTCTGAGCTTGATGATAGTTGCAACTCAATGCACTCGCTCGGTGGCTCTTTTACGTATTTTTAAGGTGAGTGTAGTGTACAATCATCATTACTACCAAATTTTCAACAGTGTTCCTAAACAAAAACAGTATAGTACATTCCAGAGAATGCATTATTCACTTACCCTAGTCATGTGCGTGAAGATAAGAAGCTGCAAATGGAAGTCTTTCATCACTGTCTCGTATGCAAATTCTGTTACTTGAATAACTACACAGTTACTAGAAATGTGACGAATATATACAATTTAAATGCCGTGTTAATACAAAGCTCTCGAGGATTGACCAGAGAGACACTAGGCTTGTTGATGCAATCGGTTACTTTATTCTTTATGAATATTGCATTATTCGTCTGGAATGAGACTAAAATTATAGAAAATTAGACGCGTTTTGAATCCGTGATTGTCTTTCCATTAGCGCTAGTGTTTATTTAAATACTGAAGAGGTGACAATAATTGAGTGAGGTTTTAAGGCCCAGACAACCTTTTCCATTTGACTCACTAAATGTAAAAAGTACGATTGATAGATAATTTTGATATTAAGACCATAGAAGGCGATTTGTTTTTTCTATTTTTCTGCCTACACAGTAAATTTCTTTGCCATTTTTTCCTGGACCATGTTCCTATTAATTCAATTTTATACCTTTAATTATCAAGCCTGAACGAAAAACGTGAATGAATAAGCGTAGGTAGACAGCGATTTATTCATGACGAGAAAAGAGCCCCGGAGCACAAATCCTTAATCCAATATGTCAAGAATACTGCCCGTCTTTTGTGGTCATGCAGTTTGACGTATCGTTATGTCTATGCAATGATGTCCCCTATACCTCACTTTTATATAATGAAAATAAGGTTTATAGGGGTTAGCAATATAAGGATATGGCGAGTGTAAGAACATCGCCATATAGCTGAAAAAAGATAATCATAAAATCAATACATTGTACGCACTACAACGTTTTACTTAGCAGTTGTATTCCTTGTTTTCCCTATGGCAACTCGCCATATATTTTCGGGACTTGGAGCAATCTAAGACTCCTAAAATCACTAAATTTCAAGAGCCGATTTAATGCCTTGACTTGTCGGGCGCCGCCATGTTTGTTTTTGTCAAATTCAGTTCGTTGTTGCCATTGGTCAATAGTAAGACCGCTCAGATCGATCGACCAATCAAAAAGGGTTTTACATCAGTCACGTTCCCTGACTTAAATCGTTGCTTCCGGCAACATTTGCTGCGTCATTTTATGTTTATAAAAAGGAACCAACATTCTTTGTTAGAAACAAGATGGTAGCACGAAGCTAGACACCTTCGCGAATGACAAAACAGCGAATATTCTCAATCCAAAGGGATTCAAGGATTCTTTTCCAGGTACATTTGTGGCATTGTATGTTTTTAATGTAACGGCCAAATAATTTTGAAGGGTGACGCCTAGAAATAGTTATCATTTCAACTGGGAATTGATGTCATGATTAGGGAAATTCTTGCTATAGGGCTGTCTACGATAAGGATCGAGCGTTTTTGAAGCGTATTGCCGTAACGACAGCGCTATGTATTGGCCTATACATTATGAAAACTTGCCCATGCAATATACATAGATTTTTTTTACCTGTAAAAATTGAAAATTTCATTGGATTTTTAAAAATATTTTTCTTATTTTTGCTCAAAACATAGATTGTGGGTACTCGTTAGAACCGCCTCGGCGAAAATAAGAAAAATATCAAAGATTTTTTACTGAAAATTTTCCATTTTTACAACTTCAAAAATCTCTATATATTGCATGGGCGTGTTTTCATAATGTGATCCAAAACATGGATTGTGGTCGCCGAGTTCTAACTCGTACCCATAATCAATGTTTTGACCAAAAAGGTTACAATTTGTCGAATTTTCAACTTTTACAGCTGAAAAAGTTTGTAATTTATCGCAACTGGTTGGCAAAAGGCCTAGGGAATTTAAGGCCTGATTTCGGCCTCATGTGTTGATAAAATAATGAATTTTGGAATTTTGAGGAGAAATGTATTGCAAATAGCACGTATTGGTCCCTGCTTATTACCTCTAGCACAACTATCACATTCAAATTACACATGTTGCCATGGCAACGCTCCGAAAACCATAGAAATATCACTTTTTGCAATTTTGGGTCTATTTTTCAGCATTCATCATCATTTTCAACTACCGGCCCACGCGACGAACAATTTCTTACTGTGAAATAATTATGAAGTATCATCCAGAGATATTGTATACTGAGTATAATTTTGTTCGGAGTGTGGGCTGGCACTTAAAAATTAAAAAATGTGTTCAGAAATGGTCCAAAATAGACCAAAAAGTGCAGAATGTGCTCTATCTATGGTTCTTCTGGGCGTTGCCATGGCAACGCTTGTAGGATAAATGAAGTACTTGTTCTTGTTTTTAATAGAGGAGACATATGGCTGTTTTAAGGAATAGTTTTCTCACCTAAATTCCAAAATTTATTTTTTAGCAAAATCTGAGGCCAAAATCAGGCGTTAAATGCCCTAGTCCTTTCTCATAGCACGCGCTAAATTATATAATGATAAATTGATGCAGTTAGCAGATTGGAATTCAATATTATTAATCTCAGTTCCCTGATGTTCTCTGTAGTTCGGAATTAGCTCAGCATGTTGCGTGTGTTGAAAAGACAATGCAATTAAGACCCGACAATATTGGCCAGGACATACGCAACTTCTGCAACAAGATAGTAATAAAACAGCATCGTTTTTGCAGTTGCAGAAACGAGGACGCAGTTCAGTTGCAGGGCTGCTATGCAGCGGGTCTGCAACGATTTGGTTTTGCTGCATGTATACTACCATCATATCAAATTACATTAAATGGTAATGACGAAATAGCTTTAAACCATCTTCTGTGACTGTGGCGTGTGGAACCATATCGGCAAAAAGGGTTGTGTTCGTGACTCCGCATAATATTTTGCCAAACTTGCAATGTACCTTCTATACTGTGTCACAGATGTCATTTTCTATCTATAACACGCTGCAGGCCAAATATCAAGTCATAGATAGATAGATAGATAGATAGATAGATAGATAGATAGATAGATAGATAGATAGATAGATTCAGCAGTTTTTTTTTCGGTAGTCACGGCATGTATACAATAACTCTCTAAACGATGTCAATGTAATTCTTCTTCTCGCAAAATCGTCCGCATCATATAATGTAGTTGACACATCATATAATGAAGTTTGCGCACATAATGAAGTTTGCGCATATAAATGAAGATATCGAAACCATTTAATCAACTTGATGCATATAAATACAATATACCATAATATAATGAGAAACATACATAATATAATGAGGTTGTATCAGCATATAATGTAAGTCTACCATAATATAAAGATGTTTACTCATCATATAATGTAAGTCTACCATAATATAAATATGTTCACTCATCATATAATGAAAATTTTCATAATATAAAGAACCTGGTCCAGCATATATGGACTTTTCTCATTATATAATGCACACTATACAACATATAATCAAATGTGAGCAGGATATAATGATGATGATGAATCAAATGTTTTTATTCCTTACCATCAGACAGCTTTGGCGTTCATATATATTTCTAAGCGAACTTTAATAACTAAAGTATAATGACACGAAAGATTATTTTTCTGATACTGCGCATAAAACTGGTCGCGTAATGATTACACGAATGCCATAATATGAGCCGCGACGCGAGAAAACCGGTCTTCGGGGTTTCCAACCAGGTCCGACACAAACCGGCCTGTACAAGCTCAGAAAAGAGCTAGAAGCTTGAAATTTCGGATTTAAGTAGAAGAGGAATTGTACTATCCGAGTAGCGAAAACAAAGGCGCTGATCAGCTTCGCAGTCACTGCGAAGCTGATCTGCGCCTTTGTTTTCGCATAGGCAATAATCCCGTATCTCACGATGCGGCTCAATTATCGTTTATTCCATCAAATTACCATCACGGAAACTTGCCCATTTAATATATGGAGAATTTTTTTCAGTAGCAAAAATTGAAAATTTCATCAGAAATATTTCGATATTTTTCTTAATTTTGCTCAATAGAACATAGATTATTTTTTGGTTAAATACGCAAATGTTGCATTTCCATAAATGTGCTGGTTAAGCCGGGCATTACGAAAACATGCACATGCAAAATACAGAAAAAAAAATATGTGTAAAAATGAAAACTTGTAGTAGAAATGTTTTCATATTTCTTCTTATTTTTGCTCTAAACATAGATTGTGGGTACACGTTAGAACTGCCGAAGCGGTTCTAACGAGTACCCACAGTCTATGTTTTGGAGCAAAAATAAGAAAAATAGGTATACCCCTGCATACCCCAGTTTCACTATATAAAATGGGGTTTAAGGGGGTATTCATTGCGCGGACATGTTTTCCTGATGCATAAGCACTTTATGTGTAATATATATATATTCGCGTCTCTATAAACGACGGCTAAATGACAGAATAAGTGAATTTGAATATAAAATGAGCATTTCGCCATCTTCTGCTTAGTCGTTTGACCAAACCGACAATTTGCATATATTTTCCAGACGTAAGTAGACATTCGACTTGGATGATTTCAACTGAGTGAAATAAAACAAACATGTTCTAAGTCTTTATATGTGTCTTGTTTGAGATTTTGAAACAATGTTCGACGCGTTCAAAGACGGTTCCATGGTATCCGTACGAAACAGATAACACATTGGTCGCCCAAATCAAACTTGCTGACCGCACACTTGTGATTGTCTTAGTTATCCACGCATATGATTTCAAGAAGATTTTATTGAAGATCTAGATTTAATACAGTACCTTTAATATAATTTCTAGATCTAGGCTAAATACTGCATTAACGAATTATTTCTCACGCTTGGCTTGTTTCATATGCACGAATTAACGGAAAAGGTTGTGTCATATTAAAATGCTTCGAAAAAGCCCAACCAAGCAAATATAGGTTATTCGAATGTTTAATCGTACTGAAAAAATACTTAAACCGTCGCATATTTTGAAGCATTTGTCGAGTAGCTGACTAAATGAATCTGAGGACTTACATGAAAGCTAATTTTGTAACATTTCAAACTGAGCATGCCCCCGTGACGTTCTATGAACCAGGAACTAGTAGAGTCGGCGATTTCGGCATTACCCTGCATCATATTTTATCTAATTCAAAGCCGCAAGATTAGTCCTTGCAAATCCAGATAAATGCTAATTGGACTAGATTAAATGAAAAAGTAACTGTTTCCTCTACTTCTGAGATAAATCCAACATAATAAAGGCTATAATATCGCATTTAGTCGATAAATACTGATACGATATCATTAAATTGTCTGGATATCTCAGATCGAATCTAGAGTTCAGGAATAAACACTGCAGGTTTGTGTGATACTATGCAATGACAGTAAGGAAACACTCTTTTTATTTATTTGACAGTAACTTTTGAGTTGCTGGTCATATTGACATTAACATTTTAAAAATGGGCTAAGGCTTACACGTACCCTATAGCTGTAAGTAATCAACTTTTAGAAAGTCGTCGTTCGTCACTCAGTCATCAGAATGACAATTCATATTTCTATGATCTTCATAATCCTGAAACATTATATCATATTTATCATATTTCTATGATCTTCATAATCCTAAACACTTATCTGAATATTATCATGTTATGTATATGATTGGTTTGATAATACTGGCTTTCTTTCTAAATAATGTTGGTTAGTATTTGCTTGCTTTAATAAAAGTGTTTACTTGTGATCGAAGGGGAGTAACCTTGATTATACCTTGATTATATATTCCATTGTATGTTATTCTTTTGTTTCTAGAATTTATGGACTTTGATAAAAGTGTGTCATTGACTATTATATAATTAAGAAGTTGTGAGCACATTATAGAAAATTCCAGATGAAACTGAAATGACATATTTTTGTCACCATTGATTAAGTGGATGTCGTTTAGACATGAATTTTAAATGGTGTATGTTTAATTCCTCACAGCGCCTCTAGCAACAGTATATGTTTGTTTTATTTTTTTTCAGCCAATCATTGCAATTGTTCATTTAATGATATGCAGAGTTTTGGCCAGCCTAGTGTTGTAGCAATTTTCAGTCAGAGCGGAGCTAATTTTAACGCTAATATTTTATTTCTTCCATAATTCGTTTACGGATTACAAACAATCATGTCGGAACGTACTGGACGTAGCAAGGAACGGACAAATAATCTGAGGAGACGTAACCGTGGACGAACCGTCGAAAGAAGCCGTTCACCGCTCAGTGATGCAGGATTGGGTTCAGACACCATGTCTAAAGAACAATTGTTGTTGGGACTTAAGTCACTGGGTGTGGAATTACCATCAACCCTTGGGGTTAGATATATACGTCAAGTGTACGATAGATTAACAGGGACCCAAAATCAAATTCAAAACGTTGCACCTAACGAAAACATTTCTGCCGGGAGACAAACGCAGCTGGAAATGGGTCACCCGGGAATTCAGCGAATGAGTCATCAGCTGAGGTGTGCCGACAATTAATCGAGTTACAATCAGCCGTTGCAAGTATAAATCACCGCCTCAACTCGACCGATACCACGGCTACTGGAGAGAATCAGACGGGATCAGGCTCACAATGGACCCAAGCGGGTGATTCATAGATATGCAGCGTGTGCTAGTCATTAATGGGGCCGCAGTCTGCAATGGCCAGATTGAACCTCTTGCTTGCGATCCCCGATCAATGTTGAGAATCAGAAGGGACTAACACTACACGATGGCTAGGTTGAAGAAGTCGTCCTGAATGAATCCACAAATCAGAGACGGAAAGACCGAATAGATACAGCGCAGTTATGCTTATGCTGCAATACAGCAATTTCGACTAAGATAAGTATATTTCTATAACATACAACATATATATGAGACATTTACTTAAGGCATCCATCTCTTCATTAAACATTATGGTCTCCAATCTCTCTCTCTGAGTTATATAATTGCAGTAGTTCTTCTTTTCTGGGCTTATGCAACTTCATACACCACGACACTTTTATTATGACTCACATAATGTACTTTAAGGTATCGGTGATGTCGGATATAACTGTATAGTGTTTGGTCTAGTTTCAGATTTCCTTCATTATGCCGTTGGCGATGCTCTGTGTATTCAAAGGACAGGGGTACCGAAGGGAATCAAACTTTATGATACTTAACGCACAGTTATTCTACTGTTCATACAGCCACATGATGTCAATATTATCATGGCAGTTCCTTCATGTGTATGCGGTTGGCTATGAGCTATGTATTTTTTTTTAAGACAGGGATAACGGATGGAACAAACCTGTTTGACACTTAAAGCAAGGGCTACCCTACTGTGATGTCTTCCTAAATTATACAGCCGCATAGTGTCAATATTATCATGAAAGTTTCTTCATGTGTCTGCCGTTGGCTATGAGTTACATGTACACACACACTGTCATGTTGGGCCATGTGGACATCTATCAACGTTTTCAGGCTTTCGATCTTGTGTTGTGAAAGACAATTATTAATCAACAACGAAACTCGAATTACAACCTGCTATGACACAAAAGTGTAGCGGACTTGTAACCGCGTTGGGAAATTTAGGGGCGTGCCTGGGATTTCGTTAATATGACAGCTGATATGTATTCAAGATAATCGCTATAAACATGAACTTTTTAAAAAAGGGAATGTACAACAACGAACAACAAGACAGGAATAGCCTAGCTTGTTTAATCACATGAATTATTCGGCAGCTAAGCCTCGCTGCGTCGGATAAAAAACTACTGTATCATCAATGTGCAGCAGTGTAGAGGCGGTAACTGCTAGACACTATTAATACTGTAGCATTAGATTTGTATTTAAATAAGTGCTGACTTAGACTAGCTCCAGTCCATAAAACATGTCTTTCATCAATTAGTTTTATTCTAGTCTTGTTCTGATGGCTCTGTTTCAAACATGAAACAGTGGATCGGAGCAGAGATGGAATTTGTCAAAAGAAAGAAATAATTTAACTAGAGATGAACATGTATCTTAATAATTATGCACATTTTCAAACATAAGCATGTTTCGGCTGTAGCCAGTCTAGTGCTGACCTACTTCTTCCCTTGAAAATAATTACTCGCACAAACTGCAACGATATCTAACACATGAAATCAGATACGCTTTCTGACCCATTTGTGCGACCACAACATAGCTGTTACAGCAATTGCATGAAATGGCACGAGTTCCTAATGATAAGCTATTGACATTTCTAGTGAAGCCAACTTCGGCATTCTCCAGGCCACCACTCGGCAAACCAATTACATCATAATAGCTAGTTCAGCATCCATAACTCCTTTCTACATGCTTTACACAAACCAATCAGACATGCGACCTTTAGACATATTGTGCCATCGGCACTAGTCCCTCCGAAGAAGCCTGAGTTCTCATATAATGAACACTGTACAAAGAATTCTTTACAACGGTCTTTCGGAAGGAACACACCACTAGTATCCGTCTGCATTAGTTTTTTTTTTTTTTACAAATGTATACGCACTACACATGTTTGTTTATTTTGTCTTTCATTTCGTACCATTTTGCTTTGATACGGGCTTGACATATATCTCAATTAAACAATCCTTTATGTAGTCAAGGTTGTGGTTAGTCTTACTGGGAGCGGAAAATTTTAAAGGTTGCAAAAACATGTTAAAAGTTCACTTACACAATTTTGCAATCAATGATGTAATATCTCTTAGTGAAGCTTACAACTGTTAGCACCAATGTTTTGCTGTCTGTTGCTTGTACCATGTCATTTTATTTTATTATTTATTTTGCCATTTTACAATCGCAATATTAATTCGAAAGGAAGTACAATCTATGTATGGCTGATATTAAGTTCGCATCTGTTTACATCAAATGCTCATTTCCACTCAAGCATTCAAAATCGGACAGAGCTGTTCGGGTGTAAATATTCCGATGATAACGGTACAGGAATTTTGCCCAGCTTACACTCAGGACCGGGAGTTCACCCGTGCGTCCGTCCGTCCGTAACGATTTGTTTCTTTAATATCTTGAAGACCCATAGATGGAATTTCATGAAACTTTACAGGCATCTGGATATAAATGGGGCAAATATGCACATGCAAAATTAAGGGCTAGGGGCCAGTCCCTTTTGAGTTACTTCCCTTTATAGTTCTTGATGGCTTTTGTATACAGTGAAGATAGTGCATTTACGGGCCAATGTTTGAATATTTGTCAGGCATTAAACACTGTTAAGTTGTCAGGGATATGGTTGCCAATTTTCCTGATATAGCAATTCAGGGAAGTTAAGATTAGTTTTACGGGGAGTCAAAAGGTTGCAAAAACATGTTAAACGAATACGATTGCCTGTCACTTACACAATTTTGCAATCGATGGTACAATATCTCGTAGGAAAACGTACGTCTTTGTACAACAATCTTTTAATGTCTGTAGCTTGTACAATGGCATTTTTTGGGTTTCTGCGATGTGGAGAATTTACATGTCGCACTAAAATATTCGATAGGGAGTACAATCTATGCATGGCTAATATTCAGTTCGCATCTGATAACACCAATTTCTCACTTCATCTCAAGCATTCAAAGTCAGCCACAAGCTCTGCGGGTGTAAATATTCCGATTTTTGCTAATGATACAGACATTTGTCCTGTCATGTTGATGAGACGATTCTACAGTTTACGTTTAAATCTGGAGCCAAAGCCAATGATCCGTTATTTTTACTTGCAAATGGTGATGTGTTGAGTAGACAATATTTCATTGAAGAAATGCGCACGGTACTCCGTTTATTACATTACAATGATGTCGACTTTAACGGACACAGCCTGCGACGAGGAGCTGCCTGTGCAGGCCATTCAGCTAAGCTGTCCTTTAGTGTTCTGCAAAAGTTAGGCAGGTGGTCATCTGATGCTTGGAAAGTGTATGTTGATGTAAATGAGTCTGCTCTTCACAATGCACAATTAGCCTTAGCTGCAGTTTAAGAACGATGACATTGATTATTGCTTTGTGTTCCTGTATTTTCGATTGCTTTCCCTTTGTTTAATGTTTTGTAAATATTGTATATCAATCTATATTTCCTTCAAATACTTTCCTACATTGATTTTGGGACAATCACCTGATTAAATTTCACTTTTGAGTATATTATGATGTGGAGGCCTTGATTACTGTTCATTAAATCAGGTTTATGTTTGGAGAATCTTATACCCAAAATCACATTACATACATCTATGTGGAATAAACGCCGGTAATCAATTCCATGGATGCTTCTGCTCATCATTTGGGCTCCATCCACGGTGCAGGATGTATCAGCCTTCCATTCAGGCTCCATCCGCACTATACTATTTGCAGGATGCATCTGCCCGTCATTAGGGCTCCATCCTCGGTGCAGGATGCTTCTGCCTTCATTCAGGCTCCATCCGCACTTACCATACTCCAACTTCAGCCCGCCATCAGGGCTCCATCCTCGGTGCCGGATGTACATGCCTGTCGTTTGGGCTACATCCACGCCACACGCCAGTCACACAGGATGCATCTGCCTGCCATTTGGGCTCCATCCTCACTGGCAACCCCAGTCACACAGGATGCTTCTGCTCAATCATGCCATGAGCTCCATCCTCACTGGGGTTACATGCAAACATTCAGTCTCACAGGGTGTTCTGTCCTCTTTGCAGAGGGCTCCATCCTCACTGAATCCTCGTTTCAGTCACACAGGGTGCTGGCCACACCCTCACTGAAACCCCAGTTTTCAGTCACACAGGGTGCCTCTGTCCTCATACAGGGCTCCACCCTCACTGAAAGCGTAAGCTCGTTATTGGCGTGTATTTTATATAGAACAGAAAGTATGTTGCATATAAGATTTTGTTGCGGCGAATGAAGGGTGATCATTGCCTCTATATTGCCAAATGATTATTGAGTATGTATGTTTGAAATGACGTATATAAGTTGTTGTTGTAGTTATGCTGAATATATGCATCCATATTCATTAAACCTTATAAGCCTTGTGTTATATATCATTTAAAGTGGATGTCGTTTAGACATGAATTTTAAATGGTGTATGTTTAATTCCTCACAGCGCCTCTAGCAACAGTATATGTTTGTTTTATTTTTTTCAGCCAATCATTGCAATTGTTCATTTAATGATATGCAGAGTTTTGGCCAGCCTAGTGTTGTAGCAATTTTCAGTCAGAGCGGAGCTAATTTTAACGCTAACCACCACCTTCCCCATCCGCCTCCAATAGTCTTTGCGTCTGTTTTTTTTCCTTTGCACTCTTTCCGGGGATGCTTACCCTTCATTAGAGAATCTTATACCCAAAATCACATTACATACATCTATGTGGAATAAACGCCGGTAATCAATTCCATGGATGCTTCTGCTCATCATTTGGGCTCCATCCACGGTGCAGGATGTATCAGCCTTCCATTCAGGCTCCATCCGCACTATACTATTTGCAGGATGCATCTGCCCGTCATTAGGGCTCCATCCTCGGTGCAGGATGCTTCTGCCTTCATTCAGGCTCCATCCGCACTTACCATACTCCAACTTCAGCCCGCCATCAGGGCTCCATCCTCGGTGCCGGATGTACATGCCTGTCGTTTGGGCTACATCCACGCCACACGCCAGTCACACAGGATGCATCTGCCTGCCATTTGGGCTCCATCCTCACTGGCAACCCCAGTCACACAGGATGCTTCTGCTCAATCATGCCATGAGCTCCATCCTCACTGGGGTTACATGCAAACATTCAGTCTCACAGGGTGTTCTGTCCTCTTTGCAGAGGGCTCCATCCTCACTGAATCCTCGTTTCAGTCACACAGGGTGCTGGCCACACCCTCACTGAAACCCCAGTTTTCAGTCACACAGGGTGCCTCTGTCCTCATACAGGGCTCCACCCTCACTGAAAGCGTAAGCTCGTTATTGGCGTGTATTTTATATAGAACAGAAAGTATGTTGCATATAAGATTTTGTTGCGGCGAATGAAGGGTGATCATTGCCTCTATATTGCCAAATGATTATTGAGTATGTATGTTTGAAATGACGTATATAAGTTGTTGTTGTAGTTATGCTGAATATATGCATCCATATTCATTAAACCTTATAAGCCTTGTGTTATATATCATTTAAATGATATATTTTATATATATTCAGCTTACTGGCAATGTCTGGTTAAATCTTGTGCGGTCTTTTGGCCCTTGATCCTTAGGGAAGTTTCTGTTTCCATAGGCTTCTGAAGAACAATTGCTACGTGTTTTACTGTTCAGTTTGTTATATAATTTTCTAGAAGCTAGTAGATTTTCCTCAGATGTATATATACAGGTCTCAGTCCAGGCTTAAGCATTCAGAAATTGGAGTAAGTAAATGTTTATAGTGTTGGTTGTTTCACTAGTTTTTGATTAGAATTATTCTCTGTGGATTATTATTATAATCGTTGGACATAGATCTTGTGCTCGTATAGACTTGAGCTTTTGGAAACTGGATTGAGGATACATGTATCTGTGAACTGACATTTTGAGGGACAGAGATTTATTTAGACACTAATATTGTAAGTTGTATATTCATTTATTTATTTCTTTATTCAATTATTTGTATGTTTTAATTGCATTTATTTGTTTACTTGTTTGATTACAATATTAAGTTTTAAACTTTTTTGGTTGTTCTTTGCTGGATTAGCCAGATCCTTGATATCATTTTTAGGGTTGGAAGTTTCTTTATTTTGTCTAGTTACGCTTGCTCGTAACAGTCATGAATTTACTGCAGCATTGCTGTGAATCGGATTTTCGTAAAATAAATTTAAGAACATTGAAGAGAAAGAGTAAAGAATGCATAACATACATGTATAGCAGCGAATGCGTGTTCTCTGATAAAATTTAACTTCTTGGAAGCTTTGTTTTAGATAACTGTCAAATTAATACGATGCAAGCACTCAGACTGGCAAAGTATTAAAAGGTAGAAGTAGGCAACGATCAAAATATAGTAGGCAAATATCATTAACTGCCAAATAACCGTCTCGCTGTGATGCAAATCTACTGATAAGTGTTTGGCCCAAACTGAAACAAAAAACAAGTGTTGGAGTAATGAAGTAATGTGAAACTACGTGAAATATTGAGACTTTGGTATTTGCTTCCAGAATGATAGTTCGTCTCTCACTAATGAGAAAGACCATCATTATTTCTTGAATAGTGCTGATGTGTGTTGGTGAGTTCTTTGATGGCTGACTAGGCCAATTCTGGCTCTAAACTGTCGGTTGCAAGTAGAGCAAGTCAATGTCATAGAGTCTGATGGTGGCACATTTGTTTTGGCTTTGCGCTCTCTTCGCTTTCTTTCAGCTTCACAGATTCTCTTCTTTTCATAAAGAGCTGCTCCTTTGTTGATGAGACCTCGCCACTTTGATCGCTCCTGTGCAGTCTGTTCCCAGGACCCCATTGGTATTTCGAAATCCTTCAGAGAGGCTTTGAGGGTGTCTTTGTAGCGTTTCTTCTGGCCACCTTGAGAGCGCTTTCCCTCCTGTAGTTCTCCATAGAAAACTTTCTTTGGAAGTCGCGCATCAGGCATTCTTATAACATGGCCAGTCCATCTTAGCTGTGCTAGCTTTAAGACTGTATGCATGCTTTGCATCCCTGCTTTCGTCAGGACCTCTGTGTCTGGAATCTTGTCCTGCCACTTGATTTTTAACAACTTTCTCAAACAGCTTAAGTGGAAATGGTTTAGTCTCTTTGCATGGCGTTGGTATACTGTCCAGGTCTCACATGCATACAAGAGGGTTGGCAGTACCACAGCATTGTAGACTTTCAGCTTGGTGTCAAGCTTGATTCCATTTCGATCCCAGACATTTGCACGGAGTCGTCCGAATGCCACACTAGCCTTTGCAATTCTGGCAGTGATCTCATCATCAATATGCACTGCTCTGGAGAGAGTGCTTCCCAGGTAGGTGAACTTGTCAACAACTTTCAGTTTTTGCCCATTCACAGTGATGGTTGGTTCATTATATGGCTTTCCGGGCGCTGGTTGGTGTACAACCTCTGTCTTTTTTGTGCTGATTGTAAGATCATAGTTATCACATGACCGTGAGACTTGATCCATGGCTCTTTGCATTTTTGCCTCTGTGCTGGCATTCTTATCCATATCATCTGCATAGAGGAGCTCATCTAGCACATCAGTCTGGACCTTAGTTTTGGCTTGCAACCTTCTGAGGTTGAATATGTTGCCATCAAAACGGTACCTGATGGGAAAACCAGTGTCACTGTCCTGAAAAGCATCCATAAGCATGGCAGAAAACATCATGCTGAGCAGTGTTGGTGCCAGAACACAGCCTTGTTTGCTTGTTTGACCCCATCTGTTACTTCAAATGGTTCAGAGAACTCTCTATCATTTTGCACACGTGCCTGCATGCCATCATGAAACTGCCGCACCATTGCTATGAATCTGGGTGGACAGCCAAACTTGGCCATGATTTTCCAGAGTCCATCACGACTAACAGTGTCAAAAGCTTTGGTGAGGTTAACAAACGTCATGTATAGATCTACATTCTGTTCTTGGCATTTCTCCTGAAGCTGTTTTGCTGTGTATATCATGTCTATTGTCCCTCTGTCTTTTCTGAATCCACATTGACTTTCTGGGATAAGTCCCGTCTGATCAAGATGAACATTCAGACGATTCAACAGAATTTTTGCAAGTATCTTCCCAGCAATTGATAGGAGGGAGATGCCTCTGTGATTGTCACAGACTTGAGGATTTCCTTTCCGCTTGTATAGGTGGATTATGGATGCATCCTTAAATTCTTGTGGGATAGCCTCCTTTCTCCACATACAGTGAAACAACTCTGTCAGTTTCTCTGCCATGGGTAGCCCCCCAGCCTTGTAAACTTCGGCAGGAATTGCATCTGCACCTGGGGCTTTGCCAGATGATAGTTGTTGCTATTCTTGTTTCCGTAACGGTAGGAAATTCATCTAACAGAACATTGCACTCTATCTGTGGAAGTCTGTCGATTGCATCCTCATTGATGCTTGATGGTCGATTAAGCACACTATTGAAGTGTTCTGCCCACCTTTCCAAGATAGCTTCTTTATCTGTGAGAAGAGTGTTTCCATCTGCACTGAGCAATGTGGTGGCTCCAGAACTCTTTGGACCATAAATGGTTTTCAGTGCATCATGAAATTTCTTCATGTCCTTTCTATCCGCAAAAGACTGAATTTCTTCTGTTTTCTTCCTCAGCCAGGAATCTTGCATGTCCCTAAGCTTGGTCTGGACTGTCTTACAAATGTTGCTGTAGGCTGCTTTCTTTGATACTGAGCTAGTATCATCTTGATGTGCCTTGTGCAATCGGTGCTTTTCTTCAAGAAGCCTCTGAATTTCGTCATCATTCTCATCAAACCAGTCTTGATGTTTGCGAGATGGATGGCCTAAGGTGCTTGCAGCTGAAGAAAGAACTGTTTTATGGAAAACTGTCCAGTTTTCTTCGGGGTCCTCTGAACTGAGATTCATTGCATCCAGTTGTTTGCAAATGTCTGTTAAGAAATCTTGTCTCATGCTGTCTTTATTCAGCTTTGAGACATCCAGTCTCTTAGGAGCTTTCTTGCCTTGAGGTCGCCTCGCAGGCTGTATTCTTAGGTTGAGTTTGCTGACAACCAGTCTATGATCTGTCCAGCAGTCTGCACCACACATAGTCTTTGTCACTTTAACATCCTGCCTGTCTGTTCTCCGCACTATGACGTAGTCTATGAGATGCCAGTGTTTGGAACGGGGATGCATCCAGGATGTTTTGTTCCTATTAGGTAGACGGAAGACTGTGTTGGTGATTAGAAGGTCATGTTCAGCACACTTCCTGAGAAGCAAGAGACCATTGCTGTTGCACTTTCCAACCCCTTCTGGACCTATAACTCTTTCCCAGGTCTGGTGGTCTGTACCCACTCTGGCATTAAAGTCGCCAAGAAGGATAAGCTTGTCTGTGCGGGGTGTTGCAGAAATAACATTGTCTAGGTCATCATAGAACTTGTCCTTGACCTCATCTGGATTGGTCATTGTGGGTGCATAAGCACTGACAATAGTTGCATGTTTATTGCCTGACAGAGGAAGTCTCAACGTCATTAGACGGTCATTAATGCCTTTTGGCAATCCTGACAGCTTACCAACAAGTTCTGTTTTGTTGGCAAAGCCAACTCCTGCTTCACGCCTCTCTTCACTTTTGCGTCCACTCCAGAAGAAGGTGTATCCAGCACCAACTTCTTTGATCTCCCCAACATCTGCGAACCGAGTCTCACTCAATGCAGCTATCAGTATATCATACCTCCCAAGTTCTCTGCCCACAAGGGCCGTTCTACGCTGTGGTCTATCTGACCCAGCATTGTCCATTAAAGTACGCACATTCCATGCGCCAATCCGTAAGGGAATTACTCTAGCTTTTTTCTTTGTATTTCGACCGCTTAAGGGGATCCCCGCTGATCGCGGTTAACCAGCCAGGGGGTTTGAAGCAGGCAATTGTTTAGGGCACCTTTTCTAGCCCCTTCCCCATGCTACGGGGGTGAGCAGTGCGGTCCTAAATAGGTCTGCTCAGTCGCTCAGCCGACTGCCGAATTCTGCTTACTGCTTCTCCTCACAGAAAGCGACCATTAGAACTGAGCCGCCTGTGTGCAGGTCTGCAACTACAGCTCCCAGTGTGTCCTACACCTGCTGCTTCGCCACTCGCCCATCGCCACAGGACTTTGTAGGTATGTGGGTGCAAGTGTGATGAAATTGTTGTGTATGCAAGTGCTTGTGTGTTGAGAAATAAGATGACATGCGCTATGAAATTGGATTATAGTGAGGAAGAGGTGCGCAACGTCAACCTCACTCTCTAGTCCTCGCCCAGCTGCGCCCAGAGGCAAGACACAGGTCAAGACGTCTGGAGTTGAGTTTGGATGCAGTGGATGACCGTAACATCTTTAGTGCCTTGTCACGCTCTGCATGTTCCACAACATGTTGCTGTATCGCTTTCTGAACCGTTGAATCAGGTGATTTCTTCCGCTCCATCTACCGAAACAGTCTTTGCATATCTGGACTAGGCATATCCAGACACACAGGTTTGATTTTGGAGTTTCCTTCTCCTAGATGAATTGCTGGCCGCAGCTGAAGAGCTCCATCTACCCTTCCAGAATAAAATCGTTATGGTACGAGGATCGGTCAAAAAGTTCGCTCACTCCCTTCATTTCTCAGTATCTGTCATTGCAGAAGATTTTAATTATATCTGTATCTGAAAGACCTTTTCTCTGGTTATTATCTGTGATAAAAATTTTGTGGCTCTTCTTGAATGCAATGAAATATGTTACTCTAAACGCGGCGACATTCTGATACTGGTCTGGTTTACAGAAAACGATGCAAAAATATACAGAAAAAAGTACTTCGAAAAAAAATATTATTAGTGCTCTATATTTTTCGAACATGGGAGAACATACCCTGCAAAAATCAAACTTTTTCAACTGACTTTAATTGTTTCATTGCATAACGAAATGTTAATATGGGTCGGCGTGGTATACTTTGAAACTGCAGTTTAAATCAATAGAAAAAAATGACATATAGCTTTTACGCTTTAAATGCATTTAATCATTTAACTGTATCATCGTATTGTCTAGAAAGAAAAACCAAAATAATGTTAGCAAATATAGGGAACCAATGGTTTTGAAAAGTTACAGGGGTACATGTTCCAGTGACGTCACATATATCGCTTTATTATACAGGAAGTAATGCACTGATATCGTTTATTTATGGTGCATTGTTTGTCTTAATATAACAGATTTTATCACCTAAAAGTTGAAATAAGAATCTGCGACGTTCTTGGGGGTTTTATGCCTCGTTTTCAAAATACCATAACAATGTCTCAAAGGTCCTGGTGGTAGTATTTCATGATTAGGGCAAAAGCCCAATGTATTCTGAACTTATAACTATTATAGGTTTTGACTATTTCCTCCATATAGTGTAAAAAAGGCGATTTTAGCGGGGGTGGGGGTCAAAATTTCATATATGAAAAAAAATTAATTTTTCGCTTTTCCTTGCTTGTAGTCCTTTAATTCCACTATTGCATCATATTTTGTGCATGCAACACCGTGTAAAGTGCGATAAACATGCATAATGCCACTGAAATAAAATTGAACTATTACAACGTCAACATTTTGGGTACAAACCTTTAGCAGTTACCTGTATAATATTATTGTCTAAGTACTACCAAACATCATACAAAGCACTGTTAACTCAAAAGAAAACCTGCTATCTGTTATATGCAAAACCTTATACCCAGATCAGCGATGAACAGCCAGCTACTCAGAATTGCCATTAATTAACAAAACTTCAATCCATCTTCTATGTCTTGCACAGCTTGATTAGAGTTCGATCTTAACCAAAAGCATTTTCTCCAGACACGGCCCATTGTGACAAAACTTGGTCACGCTGAGCAATCTTGCATGAATATTTATTTACCTGTATAAACCTGTTACAACACGGCCTTCAATGTATTTTTTTCTGATTCACTTTAATGTCCCTTTCAAGATTATTTCAGCTCGTATGAGATTGACCAATCAGTAGGTGGACGAATCCATGAGAACCCAGAGAAAAACTCCAGGCACACCCGCAAACAGAACTTGGCTTGTTTTACATGTCAGTATAATGGTTGTGTCGAAGTGATTATAATCATAAAAGTTATTTTTGATTCGATTAGATTATGGCCGAGCATCCTTTAATAGTAACAGTTTTTCCGTCATTTTGGGATTGAGCCACGTATTACTTCTTGTACCCTGTACTCTGGAGGGTTAGTGTGTCTCAGTCACAGCACGGCTCCCCACGGTTGGATCAAACCCAGGGCCTCTATTTAGATTCACTTTCATTAAGGAACTGAAAGGTTCATGTTTTGATGCCTAACATGATATAATAAGCAAACAGTTTTATGAGAATGAATGGAAAATTGTGTAAACACCCTTAAAGTTGTTGATTTGAAACTTAACGTCGCTGTATTGTACCAATCACAAAGACATTTTAAGTTCCCATGGTACTGGCTAATACCTAGACAGCGGTGGCATCGTACCGACCTGACTGAAAAGTTGTTGATTTGGAAGTTAAAACATTAAAAAAAAATAGGAAAACAGTCCACCAATGTTATTGTTTGTGGTGCAAGAGGTTATTGGCCGTGTAAACAAGAGTGGACAATATTAGTATAGAATGATTACAAAAGTTTATTCCACAGGATGTACAGTACCCTCATTTTTTTTGGAAATGGAACATAAAAAGTGGTTATAAATCAAGCAGATTTGGGTTTATTTTGGAAACAAATGTATATATCCATTTTTGTACTTTATATATGGCATACAACTTAACTGCTGTTTTGTTTTCTTTTTAATTTTAAGTTAAAAACAATTTCACATACTTGGGCTCTAGTACTGAGATAACATTTTGGGCTGTAGGGTACTGTTCCCCCCCCCCCCCCCCCGAGTCCCAGAACGCCATTCACATATATTATGTATAATATGACAATACATCCATATGCAAAGGGATTTCTTGGGACTCGGGGGGGAACAATGTTAAATAAATTTTTTTCTATTTTTCTATATGTTTAATACAAAATATGCCCATTTTAACCCAAAAATAAAGCAGTACTTCTTTTGAAACAAGAACCGCAATCCAAAATCATAAACTATGTACTACCACCAAACATGTATACAAAAACAGAAGCATTTGACCAACATTTATTTTTATCAAAATCTGAGGCAGCTATACATTATGGCTCCCATTACCACCGTCAGAGGTCCTTGTGACTGGTAGTTATAAATATACAATACACGAAATGTATATTATAAGGTTTACAATTTCATGTGTACATACCAGTGGTTTTATCCCACATGTCTTTCAAGACTACACTTAATAATGTTATTCATTTATATCTTTAAAGCCTGTCATTATAAAGGCGAAATGTTGCTCTTTCTAACGATATAAAATACAGCAGCATACCCTGTCTATGAACCGAACTATTTCACCTATGACAGAACTTTCTGACCCATCATCGTACTAAAACATTCTATCTCAAACTAAATGAAACAAAAATGTAAGCATTGTGATGAAGCAATTACGCCAATTCATTATCAAAATATCAAAACTCCGGTGAACCCTTCCAGAGACAAGATTTAGCCAGTCATCCATATTTTATTCTGTTAGAAGGCGTTATCGATTTGTGCAATTTAAAAAGAAAGCAAAGTGATGACCGCGGAGTTTAGCAGTTTGTTCAGTGTCCTAAAATGGAGGAGAATTTTGTTTCCCTGTGTTGCATATAAGCACTTTCTGCATGATATGACAGTGAATTATTGCATAAGAAAAAAGATAGACGAGAGTTCGATATCATTAACGTGTCTGTATATTGTAAATTACATCCGCATTTACCGGAATTAGCTCTACAGATTTGTGTGATGAAATGAAACTAATAATGAGGAAATACATATTATATCTTTTAGACTGTTACTGCAGAAAGCAAATTAGGTTTAACAACATACCTTTATAGGTTCAATGCCCCCTCAGTGGATGGAAATAGGTACAAGATATATTCTGTTTCTGATAATGACCCCCCCACACACTTACACACAATTTGATTCCTGAATGAACATACCATACTTTATCTGCATTCTGGCACTTAAGGCTATCATACCACCCAATTTTGTCATCTTGAGTATGAAAATCATCGTTAAACTTTCTAATATTGTTGGCATCTTAACATTTTATGAGTAGGGTAAATGAATGGTCTATAATCCCAATTTTTAATTTATTTGGGCTATTACAGTATTTATAAGCAGTTTTAAGTTTATGCTCAGCAGAGTTGTGCAAGAAAAAATAGTTTTATAGCCCCGGGACCAGGAAAATGTTTCTGAGCCTAATATGACGTACCTTTGTTTTGGCTTATGAAAAAAAAATCACTTGGTTATGTAAATCAACATACTCATAACTAGTCTTCCTTCATTGAATTGAAAAATTGAGTCATGTCTTCAGAAACCTGGTTATCGTTATGTAATGAAAATCATTTTGTTTTACAAGCTTTCAAAGCCATGTAACAAGAAGCTCATAACAGACAATTTTTCCATCAACAGTAGATTTTAAGCTCTTTCGTAATACTGTATTGGTTTTAAAATCATACTATTGGCAAGTTGTCGAAGATTGCGTGTGAGTGCTAATCACATTGCAACACAAACTTCCTTAGAGTACAGAATTATGTTCTTGGCTTTCGCTTGCGAATGTACGCGTCGGACCTTTCATGTGAAAACTTGTTTCAGCCTCAGCTTTTTAATGACGTTGTATGCCATATAGTTTCGTATATGATTTGTTGCACCGTTATAGAAATGTATTTTATAAACATCTCAAGCCATACTATTGTCTGACGGGGATACTTGACGAAAAAGAACTCGACATAATTGGCCGGACAGTAAAATGTCGCAAAAGTGTATTCATTGCTGAACAGAAAAACGTACACCATTATTTCAGTCACGCGAAGAGTTATTTATCATCTTATGAAAAACTTCCCGAAACCCAAATGGAAGCTTTTGTTGGCAGGGTCATTAAAATAGCAAAAGTAGACAAGGAAGATGCAAAGCCCTTTCTGAATGAATACTTTCTGTTTGTACTTATATTACGTGTCACCTCCTATTTCTGTAGGCTCAAGTGCAAGTGCAATGTTTTACACTGGTATTGTCTGCACTTGAACATGCGAGACTAAGTGTTCATAACATGGAACCCATCGGAACATACCACATTTAGAGTATCACCAGCCTAATACAATTGTATTTTGTATAGTTTCAGACACGGAAGGGTCCCACTGATGTAAATCTAGACTGACAGGACAGGGTTTTTGAGCAGACCTTGAAAATGGAGTATCTTGGCGAAAAATTGGGTCATCTTCTTGAGTTAAAGGTAATGCATTAACCCATTAGTAACGAACGAACTTTAACTCACATAACTCACATATCCTCGACACTGGGATCAGGCTAGACAGCCTCTGTAGGTGCATTCTTGGTTTTGGTCCAGGACTGTAGCACCAGGAACTAAACTTATACGGGTGTTTTTTCCAAAACACATTTAACCGCGATTTCAAGCAGTTCAGGGAGGCTGCCATGACTACATGTTCGGGTAAAGTATTCCAAGAGTCTATCACTCTTAGACTGAAAATGTTGGATCTGATTTTAGCCTATGCTGTTCCTTGGCTAGTTTAAATTGATGTCCCCTTGTCACAGTGTAAGTTGGAAAAGCGAACAGCTTGTCCTTGTCAATTTTGTCAATGTTGTGCATTATTCTATAGACTTCTACTAGGTCAGCTCTTTCATGTCTGTATTCTAGTGACGGCAACCCCAGTTTTCTTAGCCTTTCAGGGTATGATAAATTTTTAACACTGGTTACCAATTTTGTGGCTCGCCTCTGAACATTCTCGATTGCTATCATATCCTTCTTGAACAGTGGAGTGTAGACAGTTGTTGCGTATTCCAAGTGTGGTCTGACAATGGTTTTATAAAGGTTGCGGAACATGTCATGGTCCATGTAAGTGAAAGTTCGAAAGATTATTCCCAGGTTTCTGTTTGCTTTATTTACTTTTTCATTTATATGTTTACTGAAGTTCAAAGATTGATCAAATTGTTATTTTATTACTGAGCCACTGCTTACTTTTAAACTAAATAAAGTGGGTGTTTCCAATTAATAACTGACACCCTCTCAACTTTTTATTACTATGCATGTTTTTACTTTCAGGCTTTATGTTCTAAGTATTCAAATCTAGTTCCACGATAATCAAGCCATTTTCAAACATCACGAAAACACGCCCATGCAATATACAGAGATTTTTAAGTTGTAAAAAATTTTTAATTTTTAGATATTTTTCTTATTTTTGCATAAAACATAGATTGTGGGTACACGTTAGAACCGCCTCGCCGAGGCGGTTCTAACGAGTACCCTCAATCTATGTTTTTGGGCAAAAATAAGAAGAATAAGTATACCCCTGCATACCCCAGTTTTGCTATATAAAAGTGGGGTTTGAGGGGGTACACATTTCACGGACATGTTTTCCTGATGATTGCTCGTATTTTCTTTTCTTTCTTTTTTTTTCCTTTCGTTTTTCTTTTTTTTTTTTTCTTTTTTTTTTTCTTTTTTTTTTTTTTCTTTTTTTTTTTTTTTTAATTCCTATTATATCTATTTTTGCCAGACATCTTAAGCCGACCTTGATTTAAAAGCTAGTTTTGAAACTAATCGGGAAGAAATAACCACCATCAGGTTGTAGTACACGTTTTGGCTTTTAGCAGACACTTCAAGAAAGCACAAGTACAATAATTCTGTTGTGAGACGTTTGTAATGCTATTGGGAAATAAACTCCTTCCATTTACATATACCTAAAAGCGAACAAAACAGATACAGAAAGCAAACGACTTCACAAATGTACAAAATAAGATATGTATGTTCACTGCCTTGAACGAAACAAGAATGTTCTGCTATCTATAACAAATTAATATATCTTCAAAAGAGTCGCAACGATAAACAGGAGGTCACTAAAATTGACATTTTGTATGCTACGGCAACATATGTATAGCCGGCAAATGACTATTCAAGTGTTTCAAAGAGCAATTTTTAATTATGAAAAGGTACAAGTAGGCAATGATCAGTGAAATTCACTCTAAAACCCGAGGTGGGGAAAACTAAATTGACAATTACGTACTTATATCAACATATATGTGTCGCTGTATTGTTAAGCAAGCTGCAATATATTTATGATGATTCCAACGGAAATGTTGATTTTGTCAGCTGGAAGTATTTCAGACATCCTATCTCGCAATAATGCTATATATTAAGATACTAATAAATGTTGACATGCAATATTCTAAGCTAGACTCCCTAGGGTGTTCCATATAATAGAAGCACTACTTACAATTAATAGATTTCTTTTTCTCACGTTTTAGCCTGATGCTTTCTGACCAATGTGTTATGATTGTTTGGTTCCTTTGTATACTCACGGACTTTAAAAACGCAACACATGCATTATCGATTCTTTCTCTCAGAATACAAGATGTTTCCGAAAAATATCCGTTGAACTGAAAAGTACAATTAGTCTGGCAGTGCTTAACTTCAATACCTAAAACGAAATGCCAGTGTCCTTGATTAACGCCAAATCGCGTTAAATCAAAGGTTACCCAAAATTCAACAAAAATAAATTGCATAATGAGTCAATGGGGACGAAAAAAAGTCTTAATGTCCACCATGCTTTCCGAAAAGAAACACCAAAACACAAACGAATGCTGTTGGTTGGCGTTCATTAGCATGAAAAACGCGGTAATTACGTCAATTTATCAAGAACAACGTAATTCATCATTTTTCGAACACATTATATAGGCATGGGACTAACTTAAAAGTACCACAACGTTTGATTCTGTAATCGAATGCCTCTGTGTTCTGAGCACTTTCCGTTTGACGTCAGCCAAAAAACGTTAGCGCCTCAAACGACATTGAAAGAAAACATCAATGTTAATTTTGCTTTTTCCTGTGCTTTAGGTTGCTAGCTATCACCAGAGATGTTTTGCTTTCACAAAATCCCTTTCTTGTAGCCACTGGTAAGCTTTCTTCAGAAAAGTAACGTCTCAATGACGTTGAAGAAAGCAGCTAAAGCAAAAAATTCAGCAAACAAAATTTTATGGATAAATATTGTGTTAGGTGTGAGGATTCATGATACTATGTTTATTTTATGCTTCAGATCAACTTTAAATCAGTTTTAAGCAATTGATAACTGATGTAGAGTGTTACGTTTTTAAAGTCCGCCAGTATATTTTATTATTCCGAAATAACTATTGTTCAAAACCGGCAGACCGCCGTTGCACAACTGGATACGGTTGGTTTGATTGTATTGATTCTTTACGTTCTAGCCAACCGCTATGGTCGTGTCGGGACGTTGTCCTAATTTTTAAGGACATCGGGGATGTCAAGCAACTGACAACGTCGTAACATCTAAAATGTTCTTGAAATACAACCAACCTTGTAAGCAATTAAGGCTTATATAATTGGATGGCTTCACATCAAAAAAATTCTTTTTCTCGACAGGTTCATACCTTTTTTAGCAGCTCATCAGTTATCAGAGCCACTTCGTGAAAAAACCCGATCTTTGCATATGCGAACATAAAGGCGCGGATCAGCTCCGCAGTAATTACGAAGCTGATCAGCGTCTTTGTTGTCGCTACACGTATAGTACAATTCCTCTTCTTTTTACATCCGAAAATTACGAATCTAGCCTGTTTTTTGTGACAGGTCAGACCTGGTCGGAAACCCGAAGACCGGGTTTCGCGCGTCGCGGCTCAATACTTTAAAGCTCTGTCTGGACGCACGAGCAACCTATCCATAGGGCGGGCCCCGTGTTCCAACCCGGCCACACTTAATTTGTCCTATAATAAATGTAGGACGTAAAACACTGTAGTGTACAATAACAACACTGTTTCCGAAGACATTAAAAATTTGTACGGAGTTAACATTGAACCATATTTGTAATTGACATTAGTACACAACTGTGGATACATATGGCACATTTGGAACCTCTTGAGAAGTTTTCAATGTCCGCTACAATACTTTTATGGTTCAACAGAAACACATTATTGTCATTCCCTTAGTTCATTAATATTGCTTCCTTCGTCTGAAAATAATTCTGATATTCTATATCTCAGTGATCATGTTATAATATTACATAAATACACTAATAAATATTGACATGCAATATCTTTAGTGTAACTCCCAGGGCAGTTCCATATAATAGAGGATTTAATACAAAATGATTTATGTTTCGACATTTAAGTCACAGACATTTTGTCCAATATTACAGAAATCATATTTCTTGTTTTATGTTTGATAAAATGCCAATGTCAAACACTGTATGTAATCTTTAAAGCTAACCAACCAACCAACCAACCAACCATGAATACCACAGCATGTCCCAGTTTTACAGAATGACCGTATGGGTGCAAGGAGATTTAGTTACACATACTTGTTAGCCTAAATATATATTCAATAACAGGTTTTGTATATTTTTCCAGATGAATAGCAGTGAGTTCCCGGCATATATGACCAGCTGTGATCCAGGCCTACCATACAATAACGCAACAAATGGAAGCCTCATTTACAACTGTACAGATATGGAAAGGAGTCTCCTAAACGAAATGTATGACCAAACTATCACCCACAAACCAAGTGGTGCCGGATTGTTCTTCACATACTTTACGCCAGTGATATTCGTGATAGGACTTGTGGGCAATGTATTGTCTCTGGTTGTGTTTGCGTCAAAGAACATGCGTAAGCTGTCAGCGAGTATTTATCTGGCGGCTCTGTCTATATCAGACTTAATGGCATTACTGTTTTACGTGCTACCGGAGTGGCTGAAACATGGATTACCCCTTCTATCTGGTAATCACAACGCGACAAACTTTCTCCAGGAGAATGGGACATGCCAGTTCTTGCTGTATTTACAATACGTTATTAAGTTTCTGTCGGCCTGGTTGGTTGTGTGTTTTACCGTCGAAAGATACATCGGTGTGTGTCTCCCATTACGGCGGAAGGACATTTGTGACCCGAAGTCTGCCTCACGCGCTATTCTTGGTATCATAGTGATCGCATGCGGTGGATGTGTATTCAAACCAATCCTCAGCGGCTCGTACCCTGCAATCAGGGGTGACCCAGTGTGTACTAGCATCAAGGAACACCGCTATCTTTCATTTATCCTCGACAACGTCTTTGGCGTCATGATAACTCTCATTCCATTCATTATCATTACCGTCCTTAATCTTCTGATCATTCGAAAACTCGTCCTTCGCAACAAACGTCACAGAAAAATAAGAATTATTACCGAGGAAAGCATTATTCGTCTTGAATTTACATTCATTCTTCTGGCACTTTCCATTTGTTTTGTCTCACTAAACCTGCCATACTTCTCAGTTTGGTGTAAGAGATACTGGACATCAGAATTACTGACGGCTATAAACAATTCTCAAACACACGTCATATCAGAGAAGAATGATCATATTGGGGATTTGGATGAAATTTTAGTGGCATCAAGAACGATATTTTACACAAATTATTGTATCCATTTCTTCTTGTACAGTATCACAGGAGCCTACTTCAGAAAGGAACTAAAACATTTGTTTTTGCACAAGGAAAGAGATTACAGCCATTACCATAATTGTTCGGCTCATACCAGGAGTAATTCGCATACGACGCCTCAGTCATGGGTATAATCAAATACTTTTCTGATGAATTGTGTTGTGAAAAGTTCTGTATTCGGTGTTTCGCAATGGTTTTCTCTCAAAGAAAGATTGAAGTAATGACATCATAACGATTATAAACATGTGTTTATGAAAGCTGTCTGCGACAAAGAATGTCTATATTTTCAGGCAAATTTTAACATTCTGAATGGATGCTACCTCTAAGTTTTCATACGATAAGATGTGACTATCATTATCGCCGTGTTCACATAAACGAAAAATGGCAACCAAATTTTTTTTTTTTTTTTTTTTTTCAAATGCTATTGTACACTTTGACTTTGCATGAAGACGCGTCGAAATGCATCAAACAGTACATGTTTATTCATCAAACATTAAGCCTGTTGCTGTAAGCATTTCAATGTTCATTATTTTGTCACCCGTTAACGGTCATGCACAATTTAACAACTATCGAAGTGTTTGACATTGACAATGGATTCTTGGAAAATGGGGAACTAGTATTAACCGTGTAGGGCAGCAAATAGCAAATATATTTGACTTGGCATTGTTTGGCAAATAGGTAACTGTATAGGCGGCAACTTTAATATTCATATCTGGGCGTGGTCGTATACTCCATCTGTTCAAGCAGTGAGATACATGTAATAGAAAAGGCGAACTCAGTCAGCGTAGACCGCTGTCATATTTTCCGTTAGCAATCAGCTACCTGTATGTTGTCCAATCTTATGAATTAGGCAAATTCCTATTTTATTCGCATTTTCTAGCGGAAGAACTGTGAGTTGAATCTTTTACCTGTATACCTTTAGATTTTAGTATAGATCTAATATGATATTCATGCTACATATAGTAACCTTTTTGCCGAATAATATCGTTTAGAAGGTTTACTATATACGGCAACGAAAACCTTGTTTAAGAATGAACCAAAATGGGCTAAATGTCGATGAACAGCCGAAATAGGGGGAGACAACGGGAACGATGTAGAAGCATGTATCCTAAGGGTAAATAAATTAAGTTTGGCATCGAAAGACTGAACATTGGGCAAGATAAAGTCTGATTTCCTGCCCCGTGCTTTTTTACCTCTGACATTGATATGTACGCTCGTATATGTTGATCGGACTTCTTCAAATATAAAATTAGTTTCAAATATAGAATTAGTTATAAAATTAGATTCTAATAATTGTAAACAACACATGCCCACGTGCTTCCCGTGGCACTGGAAATATGTATATATCATGTAGGTATTATTGTTGCCGGTTGACTTCCCGTGACAGATGTGTGTATACATTTTCGGAGGGGTTTCTATATGTACAATACTTTGACCGTGCCGCTTGAAAACACGTGCAAAAAGGGGCACCTCTTCGTTTTACATATCTTTCCAGTGGTATGTGGAGCACGTTGTATTGTATACCGGCATAGAGTCGCATTATTTAGCACATAGTTATTTAAGCAGTCCGATCAACAAATGCATTTGTATGTCAGAGGTTAAGCGGCACGGTCAAACTATTTACCTATACTCACTTTAGACATGTTTCAAGCGTCACGGGAAGTGCGTAGGTATGTCTTATTCACACAACCAGAATGATATGAGCCGCATCGTGAGAAAACCGGATTTTTGCCTTTCTTATTATTACTTTAAATGTCAATTTGAAGCAGCCTAATGAAAGGATACATATCTTTTAGCAAAGGTCAACCGGCACGGTCAAAAACAAATTGACTTTTTAAATAACCCCTTTATTGACGTTAATAAAGATACATGTATATCGCGTTAGGTCAAAGCGTGGTTTTATACAACTAGAAGCAGTGAGTATTTGAAATAGCGAATGTGTTTTCAAGACATTTATGAATACCATTAATCATTCCAGTGCTTTTGCTGACCTCATTTGGCACGAACAAACCATGTACAAATCAATAACTGACCAACCCAGACTCCGATAAAACACGTTTATGCTTAACTTAGCTGGGACTGAAATATGTATTGAGGAAGCCAAAATAAACATGTTCATGTATAAATAACAAAAATATATGTTTATAGTGCTAAGAAAGCATTAAAATGGAAACAATTTTAAATATTTATGAGCAGGATACAATTCATGTTAATCTGAATTGAGCATTAATTATTTGGGTATGCCATGGAAAATCTGTGTCATATAAGTGAGCAAATGTCCAACCGTATGTTTTGTTGCGGCGTGACAAATACGTAATGAGAATTGTGTCATAATTAACAGCTACATTTACTCAAAAGGAAACTGAGAAGAATAATTGCCCTGTTAATTGTTAGAGTGTTGTTATAGATCGCTGGTCGATTGCTTTTATCACTGACCTGGTCGTCATATCTTGTATATATTTGTTTATGTCACGAAACCTTTTTATTTTCTTTTGCAGATTTCGTTAATGTACTTTGTCGATGTTGAGAAATAAACAATGAATATGACTTCTTTTTCCATGTTCAATTTATTCCCAATATAGAATATTAAACCAATGGACGTGTCGATCCCACTTTTATATTGGAAAGCATACGAATTAATGTGGCACAGTGTTCATTTTTAATTTTATTTGCTATTACTGCAGTTGGTTGTGTCGTATAGCGTCCCTAAAATGTCTCCCCGTACATCATCCACAGTGCAGATTATAATTTCATTTTGGTCCTTTGAGATCAGCGAGGGCATTCTGAGAAATCAGAAAATTATTATCGGGTTAGATTCATTTCATAACCAACGTTGAATATATCTAAACCAAGTTTGGATTATACTAGTCTTTGTATCGACTGTCCAGTTGAAAGATGGGAAATTACAGGAATTCTCTAAGGTCCCATGTTGCCAAAACTATAGGGTCACTGAAGAGGCTTATTTATTAATTAAGTAGCCGAAACCTCTGTATGGCCCATCCCCTTTCTCATTAATATGTTCATTGCTCTTAAAGGATCCCATTTACATTTTTATTTTCTACTTAAGAATCATTGTCGAGATTATCCATTTCACATGGTCCCTATGGCCGGGGGCCATACTCATAATCCCGGTCGGCAGCCATCGGTTTTAATAGAACGGTTTAAATTGTATTACAAGTGATGATAATATGCCAGTGCATCGTAATGTAGACAACATGGGTCATCACTAAAGTGGAAAGTAAGATCAGAAATCATAACTAGAGTGTAAAGTAATATTAAAATCATCACAAGTGTGCACAGCAAGATTAGAAATCATCACTAGTGTGTAAAAACAATATTAGAAATTATCACTAGAGTGTAAGGCAATATTAGAAATTATCACTAGAGTGTAAAGCAATATTACAAATCATCACTAGGGAGTAAGGCAATATTAGAAATCATCACTAGGGTGTAAAGCAATATTACAAATCATCATTAGTGTGTACAAATCATCATTAGTGTGTAAAGCAATATTAGAACTCGTCATAAGAGTGGAAAGCAAGATCAGAAACATCACTTCAAGAGTGTACCTCAATATAATAAATCATCACTACAGTGCAAAGCAAGATTTGAAATCATCAGTACAGTGCGAATCATGATTTATTTAGAAATCATCACTAGATTGCAAAGCAAGATCATAAATCACCACTTGCAAGGCAAGAATAATAACCATTACAGAGTGCAACGCAAAATCAGGAATCATCACTAGAGTGTAAAGTAATATCAGAAATCATTACTAGTCTAAGAGTAAAGCAAGATCAGAAATCATCATTATAGTGCAAAGCAAAATTAAAAACCACCACAGAGGGCAAAGCAAGATCAGAAATCACCACTAGAGTGTAAAGCAATATTAGAAATTTTCATTAGAGTGCAATGAAAGATCATCACTACAGTGTCAAGCAAGATCAGAAATCATCCCTAGTGTGCAAATCAAGATTATAAACCATCGCGGAGTGCAACGCAAGATCTGAAATTATCACTAGAGTGTAAAGCAATATTAGAAATCAGCACTAGTATGCAAAACAATACCAGAAATCATAGAAATGAGTGCAAAGCTATATCAGAAAACATCACTATAGTGTAAAGCAATATAAGAAACCATCACTAGAATGCAATCAAGATTAGAAATCCATGAAATTGTAGCGATTCAATAAAATCCATATCTACACTTAGCTGTTCATTTTTGGAAACATCCATTTTTTTTTCATGATCCTGCCTTTATATGCCTTTGATAATTCAAAAATTTTGTTTGCCATTTTGCTCGTGTGATTTGCTCATGTGAAAACTCAATAAAGAAAAATATGACATCAGGATAACTAGTCTGTGTAATGTACACCCCCATATACCCCACTTTCATATAGCAAAACTGGGGAATACATATTTTTTTCGTATTTTTGCTCCAAAACATAGATTATGGGTACTCGTTAGAACCGCCTCGTCGAGGCGGTTATAACATGTACCCTTAATCGATGTTTTGAGCAAAATATATCAAAACTTTTCAAATGAAATTTTCAATTTTTAATGCTAAAAAAATCTCTATTATATTGCATGGGCAAGTTTTTGTAATGATAAAAAGACATTAATTTTGGATTTGAATTAAACTTCAAAAACAGGTTTTGATACGCATGTATCTATTATCTGTCTGTTTCAAGGAACCCGCATTGAAACAAATTAACTTGATTAAGATTATTAATAGATATAGTAAGTCAACAGATGCCAGGAACGAAGAAATGTGCAATTGTACATAACGCCTTTATGCAGAATGCAAGAAAGTGTTTCGATTGGTGAATGAGTACTCCGCTTACATTTGGCAAACTTGGACTTTTATTTTTGTTTCTGTTGCGGGTTAACGTTCGAGCCAGCATTTTTTTTAGTAATGTCGGAGGTAATATTTCAGGCTTAAGGACACAGCCCAGCGTCATTTGGGTTCCAATCCACGACGTCTCGATCCGAAGTCCTCCACACTAACCAATAGGCTACCGCGTTCTCTTTGACTACTTTTTCGATAACAAGTAAATATAGTACGATTTCTTTGACTTTGCCGGTTTACCTCTGATCTTCCTATAGCAAATGCATTATATGACAGAGGTAAAGTGGCACGGACAAAGAAATTGCACTATGGTGAATTTTAACCACACTCATGTTCATACAATGTCCCAATGTCTTCTGTTTGCATCTAGACTATAGATACCGCAGAAATATTTCATTGCACTCGATGTCTTATCATTAAGTTTTAGATATTACCAAAAGCCTATGAAGGCGAAAGCCTGCATCGGCAATGGGTTGAGGAAACACATGTGACTAATTTCCGCGGCTTCCCGCGCAGATATTTGTTCTATAATTAGAACAGTCATTGCGAGGAGAGCATGTCGAGATAGCAGCAGGAGTGAATCAACGATTGCATGGACTCTTATAAATGATAATTAGCATGTACATGATAATCAGCGATAACCATTAGCAATTGTGGTGGTATGGCGATATGCAACTGAATGTTAATAAAATATTTTAATATCAACCAACGTACCCTAAAAGATCATATACATATTATGATACATCTTTAAATTGCATTTGAATAACTTCATCACAAATGGCGGAAGATTTCAGGGTGTATACGAGTGAGCATTTGTCTAAACTTTGAGAGAAGCATATAATTAATGAAAGAAAATAACATTTTGACAAAGTTGTGAACAGTTTTAGTAAGCTTTTGACTACATTTGGTGAAATGTATGGTCGCAATGTAAAAGGAGCCAGACAAAAATTCTCGCTTTTCTGTCAACTTTCATTTGGATTGTGGAAAAACACTTCGTGACATTTTCAAAGCAAATAGAAATTAGAAGGTAAAGCAGCAGTTACACATTGGCGTATAAGCCAAACGTGCGCCGGGCATGTTGACAAAAATAGTAAAATTCAACATACGCCAGGAGCACGTCGGAGACACGTTAGTAGCACGTTACACGCGCGTTTTGTACGCTTGGTGTACGCTTGGTGCACGATATACGTCGCTGTAAGTCGCTTAGCACTCCAGGCGCGTTTGGGCTCGAACAATTTTAAACATGCTTAAGAATTTTCTAGAAGCTCGGCGTGTCTCGGGCGTGTGTCTTATACGTTTCGAATAAGTTCCACGCGCGTTACAGGCGCGTTGAAATCGCTTCGAACGCGTTCGGCGCACGTTTGAGGCACGCCAGTGTACGCTACATGCGCTTTCCGATTTTATTAGATATTGCTTCAGTAGCGTGCCCCAAGCGTGTGTGAGACGCGCGCTGAACGTTTGCTGCGCGCCTGTAGTGCGTGCATAGCGTGTTTGGGACGTAATACAAGTTTGTACGTACTCTAAAACTTAGTGATTTTTATATGTCCGGCACACGCCTCAGTCACGCGCTACTGTGTGACTGCTAAAACGAGTTAAAAGAACAAATTAACAATCTTCAGCGTGTTGAGATTTTTCATACGCCCGGCGCGCGTTCGGGTTATACGCTACATCTTCACTGCTGTTTAAAATGTGTGATTTGCTCGCGATTTTCAACTTTCATGAATTAGCAAATATCATGGTTGTTCTTATCTTTTGTTAGTCGCACATTTGTAAAAAATTGCATGTATTTGAAAGATTTACTGATTCGGCCAATAGTTTTTTCAGTCATGTCGGCATAGAACATGCTTCTGTTGAATTTCGCATTTTAAATGCATGGTTTTATAATATGTATTCTAAATAGAAAGTCCTTGATACGATGTATATATATAGTTTTTACGTGAAGGAAACATTGCGATTCTGGTCTCAATTACATATCCGTTGTCAATAACATGAAAATGAATTAAATTGCAAAGCGTCTCTATGCTACATTTGAAATTTATGATAACGGCCTTGATACAACATACATATTAATGAAATAATTGGTCTAACAACAGGTTCAATTATGGCCAATTTTATGCCTGCTGTGCGATACAGATGGCGCTGCAGAGGTGCGATTTACCTATCCCATGAGCCGTTTCTATTTATAGCAACACCGTTTCAGGCCTGCTACGTCATCACATGTTATCGGTATGGGGGAAATTAGTACTGTGCCTTTCCAATACCTATTATCAGCAGATGCAGACTTTCTCCTATTCATCTACTTTTGATATTACTTGTATTCATCATTACGACATTTTGTTTGTTTATTTGTTTCTTTGTTTGAGTTAAGGTTTATCGCCCAAGTCAACAGCTGTGGTCATGTCGGGACGTTGCCTAGTCCCTTTGTGGGAAATGTTCTCAATATTAGGCCGTTATGACATCAAAAAGTGGTTCAAATAAACCACCTAACTAGCCAAAAAGGCTTTAAGTTAAATGTATGGATGGTTTGACTTGAACCATTTTTGGCAGGCTCAGACCTGAGCAGTTCAGAGTAATCAGATGATCAGTCAGTTGCGTAGAAGCTTTGCCTGGAGGCACGAGCAGCCCAAATATTTCCTTAGGCTTCAATGGACGGGGCCCATATTCCCTTCCGTCCACCCTTACGACATTTTGTACGAAAACAAACAACAGAAAAGAACATTCCACGGACCCCGTTACACATCATATAAGCCGCCTCATTGGAAAACCAACAATCTGCATATGAGAAAACAAAGAAAATGATCAGCGTCTTTGTTTTCGCTACACGGATAGTACGGTTCCTCTTCTTCTTAAATCCGAAATTTCAAGCTTCTAGCCTGCTTCTGTGACTGTACAGGCCGGTTTGTGTCGGACCTGTTCGGAAACCACATTGCTGGTTTTCTCACGAGGCGGCTTATAAGATGAAGCTGAAAATGGACCGTCTTTCATCACTGTCTCGTATGCAAATCCTGTGACTTGAATAACTACACAATCACCAGGAATGTGACGAATATATTCAAATCAAATGCTGTGTAAATGCAAGGCTCTCGTGAATTGACAAAGGAGACATTATCTTTGTTCATGCAATCAGTTACTTTATTATGTATGAATATTGCATTGTTCGTCTGGAAGGAGACTAAAATTATAGAAAATTAGACGCGTTTTGAGTCCGTGATTGTCTTTCCATTAGCGCTAGTGTTTATTTAAGTATTGAAGAGGTGATGATAACTGATTGAGGTTTTAAGGCCCAGACAACTTTTTCAAGTTGACTCACCAAGTGAACGAAATAAGATCATTATCATGGTAAAGGAGGCTGGTATTAAAATGAAAAACTATCATTACGAAAACACGCCCATGTAATATACAGATTTTCTTAAGTTGTAAAAATTGAAAATTTGATATGTTTCTTATTTTTGCTCAAAACATAGATTGTGGATACACGTTAGAACCGTCTCGGAGAGGCGGTTCTAACGAGTACCCACAATTTATGTTTTGGAGCAAAAATAAAAAAAAAATAGGTATACGCTTGCATACCCCAATTTTTCTATATAAAAGTGGGGTATGAGGGGGTACATATTGCACGGACATGTTTTCCTGATGTGGTGAAGGAGGCTTGTGTTAAAATGATTTTTGAAGATAACAGTCAGATCAGATTTACAATGACCCATTACGAAAACACGCCCATGCAATATACAAATATTTTTATGCTGTAAAAATATAAATTTCAATGGAAAAAAAAATGACATTTTTAATATTTTTGCTAAAAACATGCCTCACCGAGGCGGTTCTAACGAGTTCCCACAATGTATCTTCCATCGAAAAGAACAAAAAAATTCTCTTAATGCATCTTCCATCGAAAACAGAACAAAAAAGTTCTCTAAATGTATCAGGAAAATGTGAACACTCTTAAACCCCAATTTTATATGGAAAAACTGGGGTTTGCAGGGGTATACCTTATGTTTCTTAATTTTTTATCTAAAACACATATAGTGGGTACTCGTTAGAACCGCCTCGCCAAGGCGGTCCCAACGTGTACCAACAATGTATATTTAGTGTGAAAATATTAAAAAAAAAATCATTTTTTTTCCTATGAAATATTTAATTTTTGCTTCTGAAAAAATCTATGTATATTGCATGGACGTGTTTTCGTAATGGCAAAAATAACAATCGGTAATCAGAGTTAGTAGCTCCTATGGACCCACGCCCATTGGGGCTTTAAGAAATAGATGGGCTGCATGTTTAAAGCTTATACACTTTCAGGCTGACCATCTGAATACTGGTTAACCGCTCAAGTGTGAGCTTGTCCAGGAAGAGTGGTTTCAAGTCAAACCATCCATACATGCCTTATTGGTTTACTTGGCAGGTTATACTTTAAGCACGTTTTGGAGGTCCCATAAAATGGAACAAATGTCCTGACATTGCCATGGCTGTTGACTGGGACGTTACTCACCCCTCATCCATCCAAACAACAAACACAAAAATAACTAAATCTCAACTATACAGAAACATTTTAGTTGTTTACTATTGGTAATTTTAATGCACATTTCGCTATCATGACATCCTAATACTGGGTAGAAGTCCCATGAAATGGACGCAACGTCCCGACAAGAGCATATCTGTTGACTGGGATCTAAAATACAAATCAAATCAAATAAAGGTGTTATATCATTTTTTTTATCGTACAATATATACAGTTGTGTGTATCTTTTGAAATTTTCAATACTTTCTGTTCTCCAGTTTACACACAATGTTTTATATTTCGCATTTCTCTGCAAGAATACGTTCCATTGCATTTGAAGTATCACGTTAAATTATTGAGCCTGCCAGGGACTCATTCAAATTTAAACGTATTATAAACCGCATACGGTTTAACTGTGTGTGTACGAAAAACGCCTTTCGTTTCGCCCCAAAGCACACCTCCTTAATCTGAAATGCCAAGCATACTGCTCACTGTTTGTGACTACACAGTGTGTTAATATCAAACCCGATAGGCGCATTTTCTCATACCACTCGAACAAATATATAATGATAAATTGATGTAGTTCGTAGTTAGCAGATTGGAATTCAATATTATATATCGCAGTTCCCTGATTTTCTCTGTAGTATTCGGAATTAGCTCAGCATGTTGCGTGCGTTGAAAATACAATGCAATTAATACCAGGCCTTGCGCAGCTATCCAAATATCGACATTGTATGTTTTCCCAGATAGCACGTATACATTGGCCCTCCATTGGCCCATTGGATGCCGCACGATTGGCCCATGGTTGTAAATATTGAATGGGCCAACCTAGCGTTTGCTCATCGGCCCATCTTTGGCCCATAACATTGGTTCGACATTGGGCCAATGCCGGGAGGTTTTGCATTTTTTGTTGGCCCATCACTGTTTGAATGTGCTCATTACAAGCTATCGACGATGTATTTCTATCGCATATGTCCACTCGGTACAGTTTCTTGATCTGCAGCACCACAGTGACAGTCGAGCTTGGTCTCTTGTCTTTGGAGAAGGTAAACTCTTCATTTTTCGTTTTCTCTATGCTGGATAACTTAGACAACTGGTCTTCTGAAAACAAACAAATAAATACAGCACCATGACAAAAACACAAACTAGCCTCATTTATGCAACATTTTAACGCGTGCATTTTAGCTCATAAAGGAATAGCTGTTTAAGAAATACATGTTAAAACTAAAACCTCTTTGATGCAACGAAGTGTGATGGCTACAGGAAATAAAACATAACCAGACTGGCGACTTTCTCCACTTTCAGAGGTATTTGACTTATCTAGTGCTCTACACTTCTCTGCAAGATTTTTAGATTAATTGCTCATATATCAAGAAACCACAAGCAGTTTTGTTTATATGCAACTACATGATAGTGAAAGAGTGATGTTAAAAGCTGTAGAACAGCTGTAATACTACCTGACTTATAAGTAGGTTTAAACTGTAGCCAATTAAACTGCAAGAGCGTTGAGATAAAATGAAAATCAGTGGTATTTCGAGAACCCCATAATTGGGGGAGATTGATGGAGAAAGTCGCCTGTCTGCAACTGCCTTTAATAAGATTGAGAAATGAGCTTAATAATTAATGCAAAAAAATAAATAAAACTTACCTTCTAAACCTCAGAGTGTCTGTTTCCTAACATGCAAAACTGACTTCTCTAAAACTTTATGCGAAACACCTGTTAATAATTCTCACATGCCTGAGAAATTTTTTTGTTGCTATGACAACTGATGTACTCTTGTACCCTGGCTGGAGCAGCGAAGCAATTAATAAACCACAATATTATGAAAAGACGTGTTACAGTGAAAAAAGATGTTAACTTTTGCTCCCATTGCTTACTGAATATTTACAGATTAGATATACAGTAAGTTTAAATGGCCTGGTCAAGGCAGTAACTGCTAATTAAGATAATGGTTTGGTTTTAACAGCCACCAGTTTTTTTTTGCCAAACCAGAAATTGGCAAAACAACCTTGTAATTCTAGCCATTTTAGAGACTTTAAATCACTTTAATATGATGAATTAGGACCTAATGAGTATTTATTATATGGTTTTAACCAGAAATATATAAAGACTTTGTCACAATTTATGGTCAAAGGGGTAAAATCCCACGGGATTTTTGAAAATCCCATGGGAGTTTGTTTCTCCCACGGGATTTTTTCGTGCCTCCCATGGGAGAAAAATCCTTAAAATTGTTTAAGGATTTTTCTCCAGTGGGAGAATTCTTCAACTATAAATGTCATAAAATCACAGTAAAATTATGATTAATTCATCAAAGTATATCTTCCAGACAATTTTCACAGCTTTATCTCAATGTTGAATTTCTCCCGTGGGATTTTTTTCAAAATTTTCTTTTCGAGGAGAAAAATCCCATGGGATTTTCAGTTTTTTTCTAAGTATTGTTTAATTAATTATTTCAATAAAATTATTAAACTCCCTCATAAAAGCACATTACTGAACATTATCTGAGTCAAAATTAAGCATCTTTTGTTCATCCCACAGGATTAAGCTCCCGCGGGATTTTTGTTCAATTTTCTTTTTGAGGAGAAAAATCCCATGGGGTTTTTCATTTTTTTCAAAAGTATTGTATAATTAATTATGTCAATAAAGTTATTTAACTCCTTCATAAAAGCACAATACATAGCATTATCTGAGTCCAAATCAAGCATCTTTTGTTTCTCCCACAGGATTAACCTCCTATGGGAGAAAAATTAAAATGGAATTAAAATCCTGTGGGAATCTATATCCAATGGAACTAAATGAATTTTAATCAATTCCTTTTTTGTTTTCTATCCACAAAGATAATTCGAACAAATATAAATGTTTTGTTTACGCATATGGACAAATATGAGTGTGTATGACAGGATATAGAGTGTGTTGGGGGGGGGGGGGGCTGAATCTTACTGGAACTGGGTTATGTCCTTCAGAAAGACAGATAACCTCCCAAAATGAATGGGTAAAACCTAGGTATTGTTTGTATCTGCTTCTACATGACTGATAAATCGTTGACTGGGATATTGGTTGTTGATTAAGGTTTAACGTCCCACCAAAAGCTAAGGTCATATGGAGACGGGACCTCGGTTTTTTAGTCCCATCGGACGGACTGGAGAAGCCCAGGATTGAACGACTGGGATATTAAACCATATATTAAACTGAACTGTCATACACACCCATACATATTACATACCAGAAGTAAATTATGGTACAGGAAAATCATCTTGTGCTACATTCTTATTTAAGTAAAACCATTTTAGTACTTTTAATCTGTATCAATTTTAGCCACAGAGGGGCATTTAACCAGTTTCAAGTGCACCCACTTTTCCTTCCGCTAGTAAATGACAACCTGACAACCTGCTAATGTTGGATCAAACACAGATGCACTGATCCATTTTAGATTTATTGATTGTGAAGTAGACATCTCTCAACAAAAGTTTCCACCCTTGGTGCTGGACCAGAAAACACATGTACAATAGGTAGGAAGCCTTGTCAGCGGTAAACCAGTAGAGAAATGGTCAGCAAATTTGTAGGTTTGTTTGTAAGTACATTGCAGCCAGCCCCAAAGTTGTGGGACTGAATTTACTAATGGCACTAGGAAGCAGTTTAAAAATGAAACAAGTGTATATGTTGTAAATATATATATATATTATTTGAATTTCATATCAATAACAATTATACATTTATATGCAACAATTTGTTTCTATATGAGCCGCCTCGTGTGAAAACCAACAATCTGCATATGCGAAAACAAAGACGCAGATCAACTTTGCGGTAACCGCAAAGCTGATCAGCGCCTTTGTTTTCGCTACACGGATAGTACACTTCCTCTTCTTTTTAATTCCAAAATTTCAAGCTTCTAGCCTGCTTCTGTGACTGTGCAGCCTGATTTGTGTCGGACCTGTTCGGAAACCACATTGTTGGTTTTCCCACCAGGCAGCTCATATGTTAACTAAAAAATCAGTCAGAAAGGGCAGAAAATGTTTATGTATGGGCTTTATCATGAGAAAATCTGACTCTTGCCCATGCTGTGAAGATACTGTCTCAATCCAAGAGTTCAAAGCTGTGGTTTTTTATGGCACTGTTTAGCCCAACTTGTGTCAACTTGGTCGATGATCTCAGACATATTTTCTCATGACTCGGCTCATATCAAACTATCAAAAATGTGTCTTCCCCCATGGCCGAGTGGTTAAGGGCGCTGTTTCATAATCACTCGATCATCTCATCTCTGGTTTTAGTGTGGGTTCAAGCCCCCCACTGGCCACATGTGAGACAAGCCAAAATCTGCTTGTCGGTGTGACTGGTATTTCACGTTTTTGCCACTTACTGATCGGATCGTCTCATATGAGCTGAAATAATCTTGAAAGGGACGTAAAACTGAATGACAATAAAAAATGTTTTTTCATTTATTTAATTCATTTATACATGATGCTCATTTCAAGTATCTTGGTGGCCTGGCGGTAGAGCAAAAAACTAATTTGTTTCATTTATTCAAGTTGCTCATTTCAAGTATCTCGTCCAATCTATTTTGATGGCCTGGAGGTAGAGCAACAAACTCCTAATGAAGCGTTCCTGGGGTCGACCCCCACACCGGGCAAGGTACTTACAGATTACAGTACTTGTTAATACCAAAGAAGTGTTGGCTCCATCCTGACATGACTGAATTGTTGAATGGGCCGTTAAACCTTCATAAAAACAAATGATATATAACACAATATACACTAGTTTTATGCTGCCATGAAGGCACCAGATTAGATATTCCTTTTGATACAGATTATCTTCAATTATGCATAAAAGTGATCTATCAGTATTTATGTAATTCATATACTATTTATGCATTAGTCATATGTAACCATGCCGTCAGCCCAAGGTTATAGCGGGGACTTCCACTATTGGATCAGCAGATCCCTGCTTAAAGCCCCACCCTGATGAGAACTGCTCTTTGGTAAAACAACAGCTGTTTTCCCTTACAGCCTATCTTTTCATTTCACGGCCCTTTTTGCCTATATAAAGCCAACCCCGTATTTTCTCTGCACTGTCGTATTTTGGTCAGAGCCCAACTCATACCCCATACCCACTGCTATCCCCCGGGTCTGGGGGGTCGTGGTTACAAATGACTCGTGCATTACAAATAAAACATCAACTTTAACATGCTCCTAAATACAAATAAAACTTCAACCTTCAAGATCATGGTTACTTTGAAAATGCTGTCACAAGAGCTAACATAAGAACCCTTTTAACAAATAAATTATTTGAAAACAAAATGTCATTAAGCTGCCAAGTCTTCACTACACTGATAGAAGAGAGAACAATCTCTAGATCTGAATCTATGTTTTTTATCTGTAATTACAACTGATTTGTGTTCAACCTGGAATGTGAACAAGAAAACAGATTCTCATCTGTGGTTCATAAAAGTCATGATCATGTCATATGAAAGTACACTGAAAGGTTTCAGTGACAATGAAAGTACAAAAACAAGAATTACAAGAACACTTCTAAGCAATGTTTAATTTATTTGACCCCCTTTAGGAATGTGTATTTGATTCAGACTTCTTGTGTAAATTTTTGAAATTACAGTACAATAATCTGGCTTTCGTCGCCGACTGATGAGGGTTCATTACCCAAAATTGCACAATACAGTCCATATTATCTCCCTTTGAATGTTCTTATTGCTTCCAAAGGAGTCATGATTTATATACACATTGTAGTACTTGAGCCATCGATGCACCATGCAAATTTTCGTTAAAATCGGTCCACCAGTTCTGGAAAAGAAGATTTCTAAAGGGTATTTACCATATATGGGCATGGCGGCCATCGTGGTCATGTGACCTTGATTATTTATATATACATTGGTTACCCATTCCTATTGATGCTTCACATAAAATTCAGCTTTAATTGGCCAAGTGGTTTCAGAGGAGATGATGTTTGAATATTATGGTAATATACATGTATATTGCCCCGGGTGGGGGGGCATATGAGCCCCCGGGGTGCAAATTTTTTCAGAATCATTAATATTCAGTCATACTGCTCATTTCCTGCAAGTCTTTCAATTAAAATGACATTTTAAAAGTTTTCGCCATTCAAATGCATTGGTGACCTATGTTGACCTTGCCATAAAATAGGTCAAGGTCATCACAGGGCCATGATTTATATACACATTGAAGTGCTTGAGCCATCTATGCTTCATGCCAAGTTTCGTTGAAATCGGTCCACTTGTTCTGGAGAAGATTTTTGAAGGGTTTTTGCCATATATGGGCATGGCGGCCATCTTGGTCATGTGACCTGGATCTCTTATATACACATTGGTTCTCCCTTCCTATAGATGCTTCATATAAAAATTGGCTTTGATTGGCCAAGCATTTTCGGAGAAGAAGATCTTTGAAAATGGTGGATGATGGACGACGACGACGGACGGACGCCAGGTGCCTACCTATCCTATAAGCTCACTTGTGAGCCCTCGGCTCAAGTGAGCTAAAAAAGGTATCTAAAATACATGAAAAAGTATGCATATCTGTTTTATTTGGCTTTTAGATAAGCTATATATGTGTACTTTATTCTGACCACGTGAGGTTGCATAATCGTGAAAAAGACCTGTGATCACCCAGTTTTTCAAGTACTGCCTGTCCTTATATCCTTGATCACTATATGAGTCATGTCATGAGAAACCACTTTTGTGAAGATTGGCCAAAATAAATCGTGCTGTACAATATTATTACCCAACACATACTCCAGAATTTTCCTGTTAAGTTCTTCATTAATTGCCAGAATATAGTATTTAATTATTGTAATAAATCTTGTCTGGGCCGCATTACCGAGCAGTGTTTCTTAATCATTTGATCATGTCTCAGCTGTGTCTGGTGTGGGTTCGAGCCCCGCACTAGCCACAAGTGAGACATGTCAAGCCAAGTTCTGCTAGCGGGTGTGCCAGGTGGCTTTTCTCTGGGTTTTCACATTATCGCCCCACCTACCATACCATATGAGCTGAAATAATCTTGGAAGGGATGTAAAACTGAATTTAAAAAAAAATGTGAAGTCTGTCTATGGCTATATATCTTTATCAAAAATTTTGATAAGATTATAAACCTTAGATGTTTGCTAAGCTGGTGGTTGATGTAAAATGCTAATGTCGGAAGTTATCGCATATGCTATGTTGGGCATAGATAGAAATCCTATAAAATGAAGGCCACAGCCTGACATGACCAAAGTTGCCAACTGGGACATTAAGCATCAAATAATAAAAAAATAAGAGCTTTCACAGGACAGCGTAGCTCGCCTGACTTGTGCTGTGCCACTAAATCTATTAAAATCTATATGACCCGTGACTTTGACCTTTACATCATCCATTCAAGTGAGTCGTAATGGTTCAGCATAATACTTCAGACCATTATCTACCAATATGCAAAGTATCAACTTGATCCATCACCATGTTCAGAACTTTAACCAAAAACTTAAACACAAAATTTCTAATTCAGTGAACTTGAACTCAATGTCACCAAGGTGGGTCCTGATAGTACAGCATAAAACTTCGGACCAGTATCTACCAATATTGTAAAGTATCAACTTGATCCATCATCATGTTTAAGAGATACAGACTTATAAAAACTTTAACCAAAAACATTTGAGCAACACCGATGCGAACGCCGACGCCGGGGTGACTACAATAGCTCTTCCTGTACTTTTGTACTGGCGAGCTTAAAATGTTTTGCTGCTTTGTATAATTATCATTCAAAATGGCTAGTCTCTCATGACACAACACATATAAAGTAATTTTGGATGTACCTTTATGTTGGTGGCTTCTTTTTAAGTGTTAGGACCACCTTCTTTCGTTCCTTTTCATGGTTTCTCCTGATAGCTGCAATCAGGTTACCAGCCTCCTCATCCACTACAGGCTCCCTGGCTGGAAACCTGTATGTACCTAGGGATGCCAGACCAAGAAGATCTGGACGGAGTCTGGTTTCCCGTCTGCAGCTACCAAGGTAACACTTCCACCAGTCAACTGAACTATTTTCAAGTCGTCCATTGGCAGCCCACTTTGGAAGATCCTCTTCCATCCTATGGAGTGCAGTGATGATCTTCTCATTTATCCCTGCATTGCTGAGTCTTCTCATGTCAGGGACAAATGGAGTCACATCTAGCACTCCATAGGGCTCATCCTCCACTGGCCATCCTTTGTAGAAAACCTTCATGAAGCCGTCATCATTCTGCTGGAAC